>CM076577.1:1113321543-1114030412 GCA_034641835.2 Pinus albicaulis
CAAGGGAACTACGGTTATGTTCTAATCCAGGGTTAATGGATTAGGGTTAATTTATGCTTCAACATGTATATATATGTGTTGTAACACTAAAAGGAATATAATGAAAACTCAAGCTAGTCGTCCCGATTTGGGATCTAGGGGAAAATATCTGTGTTTATTTGTTTTATGTTTTATGCTCTCGCTATTGTTTATTTTCTATTTTAAAGATTCGTTCGTAGATAATTTCTGTACAGGGTTAAAACCTACACTCCTTACACCTTGACCACATTGGGGGCATGCAAAGAAAAACAGAGAAAGAGCAGAGCCCGCTCTGATACAACTGATCAGGATTTTATGCAGGAATGCAACATAATATAGATATAACCATAAAAACGGAGATGCAACGAAAATAATGCTTCATTTTGTTAATAAAAGAATGACTGAAATAAGCTTACAAACATAATGGAAACAAGCTAGGGTGCTGGTAGCGTATCTCTGAGAAGATATGTGGTGTACGCAGGCCTCTGAACTGTGTTACATTGAGGCTCGAAGGCCTATTACAGACATAATGGTAATAGATGAGCTAGGGTACTGGCAGCATATCCCTGAGAAGATATGTGACGGCTACCAGCCCCTGAACTATGTTAAAATGAGGTTCGATGGCCTATTTATTATTGAGAAACAATGTAAAACCCGAAACGTCCAAAAACCTAACCCTAGGAGATGAAGTGCCAAAATTGTGGGCCCTGTTTGGGTAAATTTATGTTTCAACTTCCTAGGGACATAACTTTGGCATACAATCTATGTTTGACGTGCTCAATAGCTCATTAGAAAGATCCGTTCGAGGGCTACAACTTTAGGTGTGAGAAACATTGGTTCATATATACATGTTGCTCCCGGTTTTCCCAAAAAACATCGTTTAGGGCCTCAAAATGGCTTCGGAAGTTCAGGACCCGAAAAACTAATAAAAATAGTAAGTTGTGCTGAAACTTAAAAACGAAAAGAACTGATGGCGGGGGTTCAAATGGAATATATGGGTGGCCACCAATATCCACCTGGATCATTAATGCCCCAAAATGGCTTCGGGCGTGCAGGACCCAAAAACCTGCTAAAAATAGTAAGCTGTTGGAAGTGAAAAGCTGCAAGAATTGATGTTGCGGGCCCAAATGGAATACGTGGGCAGCCACCGATGTCCACCTGGATCATTCCTCCCTCCTTAGGAAGAAATGGTCTCCATTGCATTAAGTTCCTCCATGGGGGCAGGGTGGGGAATTCTGCTGAACGTGGTATTTGATTTGTCCAGGATGTCGCAGACCTGTTGGCGGATGTACTGGATGTAGATGTGTTGCCGGTGGGTAGCCGTTGAAGGATCTAGGAAAATTTATACGTCATCGCGTTCCTCTGTTTCTCGAGGGCCTCCTCGAACAAGATTTTTATAGGATCTTCTACTCCCTCGCCTTTCTTTCCTTTTGCAATGGGGGGTCGTCGGGGTTTGAGAGGATGATCTTGTGATGGGTCAACCAGATCGAGCCTGAACTCCTTATACCCTGTCCACGTTGGGGACATGCAAATAAAAACAGAGAAAGTGCAGACCCGCTCTGATACCACTGAGCTAGATTTTATGCAGGAATGCAACAGAATACAGATATAAACATAAACACAGAGATGAAGCGGAAATAATGCTTCATTTTATTAATAAAAGAATGACTGAAATAAGCTTACAAACATAATGGAAACAAGCTAGGGAGCTGGTAGCATATATCTGAGAAGATATGTGGCGTATGCAAGCCTCTGAACTTGGTTACATTGAGGCTCGAAGGCCTATTATAGACATAATGGAAATAGATGAGCTAGGGTACTGGCAACATATCCCTGAGAAGAGATGTGAGGGCTACCCGCCCCTGAACTGTGTTACAACGAGGCTCGAAGGCCTATTTATTGTTGAGAAACAATGTAAAATTCGAAACGTCCAAAAACCTAACCCTAGGAGATGAAGCGCCAAAATAGTGGGCCTCGTTTGGGTAAATTGGTGTTTCAACTTCTCGGGGACGTAACTCTGGCATCCGATCTCCGTTTGACGTGATCAATAGCTCGTTAGAAATATTTGTCTGAGGACTACAACTTTTGGTGTGAAGAAATAAAGTAATGTCGCTCTCATTTTTCCCAAAAAACGTCGTTTAGGGCCTCAAAACGGTTCCAGAAGTTAAGGACCCCAAAAAATGCTAAGAAAAATAGAGAAAGAGCAGACCCGCTCTGATACCACTGATCCGGATTTTATGCAAGAACGCAACAGGATATAGATATAACCATAAACACAGAGATGCAACGGAAATAATGCTTCATTTTATTAATAAAAGAATGACTGAAATAAGCTTACAAACATAATGGAAACAAGCTAGGGAGATGGTAACGTATATCTGAGAAGAGATGTGGCGTACGCAGGCCTCTGAACTATGTTACATTGAGGCTCGAAGGCCTATTACAGACATAATGGAAACATATGAGCTAGGGTACTAGCAGTGTATCCCTGAGAAGAGATGTGACGGCTACCAGCCCCTGAACTGTGTTACAATGAGGCTTGAAGGCATATTTATTATTGAGAAACAATGTAAAACCTGAAACGTCCAAAAATCTAACCCTAGGAGATGAAGCGCCAAAACTGTGGGCCCCGTTTGGGTAAATTGGTGTTTCAACTTCCCGACGACTTAACTTTGGCATCTGATCTCCATTTGGTGTGCTCAATAGCTCGTTAGAAAGATCTGTCCGAGGACTACAAATTTTGTTGTGAGAAAAATGGGCAATGTCGCTCTCGGTTTTCCCAAAAATGTCGTTTAGGGCCTCAAAACAGCTTCAGAAGTTCAGGACCCGAAAAACTGCTAAAAATAGTAAGTTGTGCTGAAACTTACAAAGGGAAAGTACTGATGGTGGGGGTTAAAATGGAATAGGTGGGTGGCCATCAATATCCAACTGGATTATTAATGCCCCAAAATGGCTTCGGGCGTGCAGGTCCCAAAAACCTGCTAAAAATAGTAAGATGCTAGAAGTGAAAAGATAAAAGAATTGATGTTGCGGGTCCAAATGAAATAGGTGGGTGGCCACCTATGTCCACCTAGATCATTACTCCATCCTTAGGAAGCAATGTTCTCCATTGCATTAAGTTCCTCCATAGGGGGGGAATTCTGCTGAACGTGGTATTGGATTTTTCTAGGATGTCGCAGACTTGTTGGCGGACGTGCTGGATGTAGATGTGCCGCCGGTGGGCAGCCGTTGAAGGATCTAGGAAATTTTATCCTCCATCACATTCCTTTGTTTCTCGAGGGCCTCCTCAAATAATTTTTTGATAGGATCTTCTGCTCCCTCATATTTCTTTCCTTCCGCAATGGGTGGTCGTCGGGGTTTGTGAGGCTGATCTTGCGACGGGTCAACCATATTGAGCCTAAAATCCTTATACCCTGACTGTGTTGGGGACATGCAAAGAAAAACAGAGAAAGAGCAGAACTGATCTAATAACACTGATTCGGATTTTATGCAGGAACGCAACAGAATACAGATATAACCATAATCACAGAAATGCATCGAAAATAATGCTTCATTTTATTAATAAAATAATGAATGAAATAAGCTTACAAACATAATGGAAACAAGCTAGGGCGCTAGTAGTGTCTCTCTGAGAAGAGATGTGGCGTACGCAGGCCTCTGAACTGTGTTACATTGAGGCTCGAAGGTCTATTACAGACATAATGGAAATAGATGAGCTAGGGTATTGTGAGCATATCTCTGAGAAGAGATGTGACGACTACCAGCCCATAAACCATGTTACAATGAGGCTCGAAGGCCTATTTATTGTTGAGAAATAATGTAAAACCAAAAACGTCCAAAAACCTAACCCTAGGAGATGAAGCGCCAAAATTGTTTATCCCGTTTGGGTGAATTGGTGTTTCAACTTCCCGAGGACGTAACTTTGGCATCCGATCTCTGTTTGACACGCTCGATGGTTCATTAGAAATATATATCCGATGAATACAAATTTTTATGTGAGAAGGATAGTATATTTTGCTCTCGGTTTTCCCAAAAAACATTGTTTAGGGCCTCAAAACGGCTCCAGAAGTTCAGGAACGAAAAAACTGCTAAAAATAGTAAGTTGTGCTGAAACTTAAAAATGGAAAGAACTGATGGCGGGGGTTCAAATGGAATATGTGGGTGGCTACCAATATCCACCTAGATCATTAATGCCCCAAAATGGCTTCGGGTGTGCAGTACCCAAAAACCTGTTAAAAATATTAAGCTGCTAGAAGTGAAAAGCTGCAAGAATTGATGTTGCGGGTCCAAATGGAATAGGTGGGTGACCACCGATGTCCACTTGGATTGGGTTTAATTCTCTAGGGATTGTGTAAGAATGGTAGGCCGAGGGTAGGATGATAATTGGCTATGTGTTTGTCCAATTTTGCCTAGATCAGTGTGAAGCAATTGGTAGAGTGTATGAGGTTGTGGTGATAAAAAATACATTGTATTGTTTCATGATTCCTTGGTTCATTATACAATAAATATGGAGGGGTTTTGAGCAGTTGCTTTCCCCTGGAATATCTGGTGTTGTGTATTGATTTAAATTCTTTCTCTTACTTGCATGTGATTGAGAAATCGTGATTTATATTCCGCAAAATTTGTAGAAGGATTCAATATCTTACTTTAGTACATTTCATGATTGGATTGAATCCATTGATATAATTTCTTCATGGTATTACAGCCGTGTTAGATATTTTCTACATGGCACTGGAGCTTCAGGAATCACAATAGTGGAGAATAAATTGAGTTTGTGTTGAACAATATTCATATTTTTAGATACTTTCTTTGGAGCTAGAAGTGGTTCAAGATGTCTTTCAATGGCTTGAGACTCGAATATGCACTCGAGGAAAGTTAAAATTATATTGCATGGAAGGACAAGATAGAGGCAGTGTTGGAGGAAAATGGGTTGAAGGAATTCATAGATAATGATATTCCCAAGCCCACAACAGCAGATGCCAAAATTCTTGATGCATGGCAGAATAAGGTAGAAAAGTTGAGGAGGATCTTGTTAGAGGGAGTTCAAGATCACATTGTCTCGATTCTCCATGGAAAGGAAACTCCATATGCTATGTGGAAGGCCTTGACAGATCTGTTTCAGAGTAGCAATGACCACAAAAAATTGTCACTCAAGGACAAGCTTAGGAAAATCAAAATGGAGAAGGGCGACACAATCCATAACTACTTGACCAAGTTCACTCAATGTCAATATGAGCTTGGACGTGTTGGGATTACTATATTTGATGATGAATTGGTGAGCCTAGCACTTCTAGGCCTTCCCAAGAGCTGGCATAGTTATGAGGAATCTGTGAATGGGAGGGAGAAGTTACCAGATTGGGAATGACTTTGGTAATATTTGGTACAAGAAGAGTTTCGGGTGAATACCAGGGATGGATCCTCATCCAAGATTGATGGTGAGGAAAATTGTGCCTTGGCTGGTAAGGAAAAGAAGGGGAAGGGGGGGAAGTCTCATTCCAAATTTGAGACTAGAAAAGAAGCAAGAATCATGACATGTCAAAGGTGAAAATTTTTCATTGTCATGATCATGGAAACTATGCCAAAAATTGTCCACAAAAGAAGAAGAACAAAAAGAAGGATCCAGGAGCTGTAGCGAGTGAAGCTTTGGCCTCACAGTTTTAGTTGTAATTCTATCTCATTGCATGCATGGCATCAACTATGATGGGATCTATGTGGTACTTGGATAGTGGAGCATATTTCCACATGATAGGAAACAAAGAACTCTTTAGTAGCTTGGAGGAGAAGGATCTTCTAATGCACATTGAGATGGATGATGACAAAAGCTATAGTGCTACCGGGATTGGTACAGTTACTTTCGAGAGATATTCAAGTAAACCTTTCTTATTAAAATATGTCATGCATGTACAAGTCTTGAAAAAGAATTTAGTTTTAGTTTCTATGTTGGAGGATCTTGGATATGATGTGGTTTTTAGTGAAGGAAAGGCATTCTTTTGTCACAAAGCCACAACACAGGTAAAGATGATTTGGGTTCATGTGAAGAAACTATACAAACTTGATGTAGATGGTTGTGTAGCATTGAGCAGTAAAGTAGGGAAAGTGGTGAGCCGGGACACAGGTGAATTATGGCACAGGATATTG
Source organism: Pinus albicaulis (assembly GCA_034641835.2). NCBI lineage: Eukaryota > Viridiplantae > Streptophyta > Pinopsida > Pinales > Pinaceae > Pinus > Pinus albicaulis. Next base: position 1,113,327,700 of record CM076577.1, read on the forward strand.
GGCTATCTACACCACAGTGGCTTGAAAATCATGCAACATATTTCTACAGGTCATCCAAAGGGTACTCTTGTGCACATAGAAACATGCAAGGGATGTACCATGGGGAAGTATACTAAGGCCACCTTTCATGAGAAGGAGAAACAAGAAGCAGAAATCCTTGAGAGAGTTCACTTAGACATGTGTGGACCATTATCTACACATTCCACAACAAAGAACAGGTATTATGTGATTTTTGCTGATGATTTTTCTAGAAAGTGTTGGATCGTCTTTCTGCAGAAGAAAGATCAGGTGTTCTCCAAGTTTTGTGAGTTCAAGGCACTGGTAGAGAAAGATACAGGGAAGAATGTGAAGGCTCTAAGGAGCGATAATGGTGGTGAGTATATCTCTAATGAATTCAAGAAATTGTGTGCCAAAGAAGGAGTTCAGAGAGAATTGATTACACCTCATAACCCACCACAGAATGGGTTTGCCTAAAGAAAGAACAGATCACTTGTGGGAGCATCACGAGCTATGTTACATGATCAAGACCTACCGTTTCATCTGTGGGCATAGGCATGCAACACAACAGTATTTGTGCATAACCGAAGTCCTCATCGGATACTTGGCATTAGTACAAAAAGAGGAGGCTTTTTATGGTAAGAAACAAGATGTTTCATATTTTAAAATTTTTGGCTCATCTGTCTATTACCATGTGATGAAAGATGCCAGGAAGAATCTAGAACCAACAACAGAGGTTGGGATATTTTTGGGGTACACTGGTACTCCCTACAACTATCGGGTGTATTTTCCAACTAACAAGATGACAATTTTCAGGAGAGATGTTAAATTTGATGAAGAGAAAGCCATGTGATTGTCCCTTGAGAGGGAGCTTGATTTGCATGCAGATGAGAAGCTCTTAGTTCCAAAGGATGAGCCTCAGGATGTGGAGCAGCCACAAGATGAGGATCATGGAGTGGTAGAAACCACTCATGCAGAGCCATCCACCAGAAATGGTAGGAAGCACACCAGAGAGGCTGATAGATTGATGCTAGATGCAACAAAGCGTGTAGGAGAACCTACATCACAACGCAGGCAGAGAATGTTTCCAGACAGGTACACTGAATACATGGCTCTTATGAGTGAGTGTATTGTGACAGAACCATCCTATTTTGAGTAATAAATGCAGCATCCAACATGGGTTGATGCCATGGTTGAGGAGTATGACTCCATTATCATAAACAGTGCATGGGAAGTGGTCCCAAGACCAGTGGGGAAGTCAGTGGTTGGGTCCAGGTGGATTTACAAGGTGAAGCAGGCAGAAAATGGGAGTGTGGAGAAATAAAAGGTTATATTTTTGGCCCCGGGATTCTCACAAGTAGAGGGGATTGACTATGAAGATACTTTTTCACCAGTTGCAAGGAACTAATCGATTATATCTATCCTTGCACTTTCAGTGTAGATGGGATGGTAGATACATCAGATGGATGTAAAGATAGCCTTTATCAATGGAGTTATTGAGGAAGAAGTGTACATTAAGCACCCAGAAGGTTTTGAGACCTTTGATAGGGAGTCACATGTGTGCAGACTCAAGAGAGCACTATATGGGTTGAAGCAAGCACCTCGTGTTTGGTACACTAGGATCGACAACTATTTCACTAGGTTGGGATTCATAAAGAGTGAAGCGGATGCAAACCTATATCATATTGTGGTTGATGGTAAGATTTTGATTATCGTACTTTATGTAGATGATATTATACTAATAGGTGATGAGTATATCATAACTTCTTGCAAAGAGGATCTTGCAAGAGATTTTCAGATTAAGGACATGGGGATCTTGCATTATTTCCTAGGCTTGGAAATATGGCAAAGAGATGGGGAGCTATTTGTATCTCAGGGAAAGTATTCCAAGGAGATTCTGAGGAAGTTCCACATGGAGGGAAGAAAACACATGGAGACTCATCTTACAGGTAACTGGAGGAAGGAGGATGCTACTTCAGGTGAGGTAGTGGATGCTACTATTTACAGGTAGCTTCTCAGTTCACTTATGTATTTGGTGAACACACGACAAAACATATGCTATGTAGTTAACTAGCTTAGTCAAGGTATGGTTAAGCCTACCAAGCTCTTTTGGAAGGCAGGGAATCATGTGTTGAGATATCTGAGGGGCACTACACAATATGGATTATGGTACAAATGGACAGAGGGAGTGAAGCTTAAAGGCTTCACCGATGTAGATTGGGAAAGTATTCCATAAGATAGGAAGATCACATCAGGGGGCATCTTTAGCAGAGGATCAATAGCATTTTCTTGGTACAATAGGAAGCAGAGATCAGTTTTACTCAGTTCATTGGAGGCAGAGTACATGGAAGCTAGTCAGGCTGCATGTGAGGCCATCTAGATGAGGAAGATACTTGTTGGTTTGTTTGGTCATCAGATGGATCTGACAGTGATACATTGTGATAACCAAAGTTGCATAAAACTCTCGATTAATCTAGTATTCCATGACAGGTCCAATCATATTGACATCTGGTATCATTATCCTAGATATTGTGTTCAAAGGTGCATTATGTTGTTGCAGTACATTCCCACTGAGGATCAGGATGCAGATATCTTGACGAAGGCGCTTGTGAAGAGAAAATTGGAATACCACAGAGCTAGGATCAGGGTAGCAGATAATTCATTTATTGTTGAGAGGGAGTATTTAAATTCAAAAATAAAATTCAACACACACACTAGTGTGGGGTCATAGGTCACATAGTGATGGGTCCTAGCGATACACTAGTGTGCAAGCCAATTTATTAAATAAACTGGAAAATTAATTGTAATCTTATCTCATAAAAAATTGTAATACTTAACTAAGTGTGATAGACTTAGTTAGCTCAAGAATTTCGAGTTGATGGTTTAAGGATAGGCATGTGGAGTGATTCTATTTTTTACAGGGTCCAGTTGCAGTTGTAGCACTAGTGTAGTGTGGGTGGGATCAATTAACTCACAATAATTGAATTAAAATTAGTTTAACTAGTTATAACTGTTTGATGAGCTAGTGGAAGATGAAGTGAATTAAAATAGATTTATTTCACTAGTAGTGATCTACCAAGTAACTGATGATTCAATATTTATAGTTTCATGCATGCTAATTTTGGTGGATACCCAGTTGAGACAAAGGGTCAAGGCTAGTAAACTAGCAATTGTATTTTATGCAAACTACCCAGGTGCAGTTATAAAACCATGAGAATCCCATGATGGATTGCGCAATCAAGGAAGGCCGAATTTCCTATTTAATATGGGTTTAATTATCTAGGGATTGTGTAAGAAAGGTAGGCTGAGGCTAGGATGATAATTGGCTATGTGTTTGTCCAATTTTGCCTAGATCAGTGTGAAGCAATTGGTAGAGTGTATGAGGTTGTGGTGATCAAATATACATTTTATTGTTTCATGATTCCTTGGTTGATTATACAATAAAGATGGAGGGGTTTTGAGCAGTTTCTTTTCCAGGAATATCTGGTGTTATGTATTGATTTAGATTATTTCTCTTACTTGCATGTGATTGAGCGATCATGATTTATATTCTGCAGAATTTGTAGAAGGATTCAGTATCTTGCTTTAGTACATTGCATGATCGGATTGAATACGTTGATATAATTTATACATGGTATTATAGTTGTGTTAGAGATTTTATACATGGTATCGGAGTGCCAGGAATCACAATAGTGGAGAAGAAATTGAGTTTGTGTTGAATAGTATTCAAATTTGCAGATACTTTCTTTGGAGCTAGAAGAGGATCAAGGTGTCTTTCAATGGCTTGAGACTTGAATATGCACTTGAGGGAAGTTCAAATTATATTGCATGGAAGGAAAATATGGAGGCATTGTTGGAGGATAATGGGTTGAAGGAATTCATAGATAATGATATTCACAAGCACGCAACAGTAGATGCCCAAATTATTGATGCATGGAAGAAGAAGGTAGAAAAGGCGAGGAGGATATTGTTAGAGGGAGTTCGAGATCACATTGTCTCGAGTCTCCATGAAAGTCAACTCAATATGCTATGTGTTATCACTCCACCGGATCTCCGAGGATGAGAAGGGACTAGCAAAGGTAACCACAAACCAATATTTTTCCAAGTGGCTAACCTTACTAGGCAGGAGAGGGCTCTCTCCAATGGATCTCAACCAATATGACAGGATCAATGAGATATTAGGCTAGGTATAGTAGCATAGGGGTTTGATTGATTGAAATTTTGAGGTGTTGGATGGTGAATAGGTCAAGGAAGAAAATAGGTCAGGGAAAACAAGGATTAGAATTGCAGGGATCTGATGGAGCAAGGTACGTAAGAAGTTCTGTTCGAAATATTTTCATTGATGGCAAAGGACATGGTAAAGGAGGAGCACCTGAAACAACAACAAGGCAGCAGAGAGGTAGCAGAGGCAACAAAAGGAGAAGCAAGGAGCAGTATCAGTCAAGGAGCAGAGGAAGTAGTGAATTGAAGTAGAGTTGTCCAGAGACAGAGTAGGAGAAAAAGGCCATCGAATAGAAAATCTGGCCAATTGAGAAGAATAAGTGAATGTTCTTGTAAATGGTTACATTTGTATATAATGATGAGGGATTGCTTCTAAATTCTCTGTGAATTATATGTATAGTCTTGATTGAATTTAGTAGGAAGGATATATGAACATTTGATTCATAGATATCGGGTTGCTAAGGCCACGATACAGTGAGCAACGGGGAATGTATAATCTGATGAAGCAGCGCGTTATAGTATGCGGAGGAGTCGTGTTGAAACATTGATGAACCAAAGCATAAATTGACAGAACCTTGAGCCGAGTCATATGGTCGTAATCCAGAATAATTGAGGCAATTTCTGTGTGTGTACAGAAGCGAGTTTCATTGAAGGCGAAGAGCGGAATTCATAAACAATGAAGGCGGACGGAACCCTGAGGAAGAAAGCAGCGGAACCTTGCAAGAGTGAACAGTGAAGGGGGTTTCTGGTTTTCATCGCACCACCTTCGACGGGAAAGCGGTATTCAAGAAATTGAAGAGATTCCATAGAACGAATGACACGTGGCATACGGTGGGGGCCCAAAAACCGCTCTCATCACGCATTATCATTCGTGCAACTATGGCAAGCGATATCCGTCGGATCAGTGTTGGCTATGCAATACGTTATTAACCGTCGATTGGAGAATTGCATTAACGAGTGGGCTCCACGAAACATGTATGTATTATAATATGCATCGGGATTGATATGAAGGTTTAATATGGTGGATTAACGCAGATACATATGTGCGATGGCGTTTCTTTTATTCAATTTATTATAAAGCGGGCTATCACATTCTACACAGTGGCAACTATATAATACATTTTATTATAAAAGTTTAAGGTTGACCTGAATTCTTATAAGTACATTAGATTAAGAGTTTGGATTTAACTGTATATGCATATAAATGAAATACAGTCTGATGTTATAAAGGTTATAAATTTTTTACTGGGGAGCAGATATTTGTTTTATAAATAAGTCAAAGCATTTCCTATAAATACAGAACCAAAGGTCATACTGTTGATGGTTCATGATAAATATTGTGAGTACTGATATATCTGTGTTGTTAAAAGGGTTTTATAAAATGCCGAGAGTTATGTTAAGTTTGATTAAAAGGCAGTAGTACATACAACAGTTATATAACTGCAATAAACAGGGAACTGAATAAAGAAGAAAACAAAAAAGAGAGTAAGGTTGGATAAATGTGTATGGAAAAGGAAAAAGAGAGGAGAGCATGCAGAAATGAAAATTCGGTGAACAGTGTTGGGGTTCCCATGTTTTGGCCAGATTGGCAAGACCAAAAGATGAGACAACATCAAACCACTTTCAAACCTCAGGATCTAGCCCTCCTGGGTCCAGAGAGGGATCTCTCTAATAAAACAAAGAATGGTATATCTTTGAAAGCTCAAATGAGGTGTTAGGCTAGTTATGAAGCACAAAGGAGGGTTTTAAATGATTTGGTTGGTGGGTTGCTGGGTTGGTCATGAGATCATAGACTGAGAAAGTAATGGGAGGAAAGGAACAAAATAGCAGGATGTTTCAGCAAAGAGGATAGGTCAAGAAAGTGCCATCCATTGGGCTATGGAGTCATGAAAGGTGATTACATGCAACAACTAGCCAAAGCTTTCAGAGGGCAAGTCATCTAATACTAAAGAATATTTTTAGATTAGATGGTGGGATGGAACATTAAGGACTGAAAGTGAAAGAAGGAAAGCAACCTAATTTATGTCTATATATCAGATCAGAGGTCATTTAACTCCACACCTGCTTGGACATACTCATAGAGAACTCTCAAAGGAGGGACAAAGGGGCAGCTTATAGATCGGACCAGAGGTCATTTAACTCCAGGTTAGCTTTAGCAGGCTCCAAGGGAAAACAGAGATAAGTTTAACAAAGAGATCTTAGAAATTCCAGCAGGTCGCACAAGGATCCTAGTGGACAGGGCTAACTCTAATCCCCAGTGATCCCAAATCTTCTAGCTTAAACCCAACAAGAACATCTAAGGACAAACATTCATTTATCCATACATCGCCTAGTAGGAAATGACATCCACTACGCCGGGTTAAATTAACCGAAATCAACCCTCGTTAACACATTTAGCAGAAAAAATTGAGGGCAAGGAGAGCAGAGACATAGGGTACCTAACAAGGGCAAATCCTATGCCATTTTTCTGATGCGAGCCCAGAAGAAAATGAAACAACATGGAAATGTAATAGACATAGTAAGAAAAAAATCACCAATAGTAATAGACCAGGATCCTGTGAAATGTGCTTTGATTAATTGATGCAAAGCCAGTCACATACACTGAGCTCAATGGCTGTTACAATCCAAACTTCTCCTCCCAACCTACTACATAACAACTACTCTGCTACTCTCTCCCAAATTGTTCTAACAGTCAAAATTGAATCCCTCTAACTACAAACGGCAACAACCGAACAACAACCTTTACAATATGTTCTTCAGGGTTCTTATAGGAGAAAGAATAACAATGGCAGTTGTAAACTTAAATGCAGCATTAAAACTCTGAAGCGGTAGGAGAGCCGAGGCTCCATTCGGTTTTAATTCTGAGAATTTATCTTCTGCGCTTTTCAGATGGAAGAGTGATCTTCGTCATGTTGCAATTTACTTCCAGGTATGTCTATGATGTACTTGTTGCAGTGTTCTGTTGAATTGCACAAAAAGGCAGAATAATGATGCTAGGGTCTGCCATACTGCATAACTAATGCGTTGGTAGCATAGGACTGTTGTCAGGGTGGAAATATTCTCCGGAACACGGCATAGAATAAAAGCAATATGGATACTGTGTCCTTTCTCGGGAGGGAACTTCTGCTGATACGGAAACCCTGAAAGTATGGTTTTCTGTGCATTGGACCTTTTGAGCGATCCACGGTGTCTTTGATTTTGGTACTCTGCCTTTAGAACCCTAGATTTAAGCTTAAAATCCCCAATACTGAACGTTGAATTCCTTGGTCATTAGCTGGTATTTCTCTGCCGCTTCGTAAATGTCTCAATCCGCAAAATCTGAGCTTTAATGGTGCCGAATAGGTTTTCGCAAAGATTGAACTTTTCTTTGATAATATTTATATCGCCGCCACCTTTCCTGACATTTCCCTTTAGTACCAGCTTCCAAATTCAACTTTCTCTACACAACGCGCCATTTACAATGATACATATGAACCATGGCGGTTTTCCGCCTTTCTAATAAACCTGCAAAACATGAAAATGGTTATGAAAACATTTATGGGGAGGGTGGTATAGATGAATGTGACAATGGCAGCGTGGCGTGGACGAGGATGATGACCGCAGAGGTTACTGTGGAGGAAAACATGGCACAGTGGAAAATGCATGGGAAAACATCGAGGCAGACGTTTTAACGTAAAAACATTGAACTTTGACCTTGGAACGAATATATATAGCGGGGGCGGGCGAATGTACGGTGGAGCACGTGGAGTGGTGACATGGCAGGACCGGGAGATGGTGGGGCAGTCAACAGCGGGGGAAACCAAATCTAGACCATCTGATCTTAAGAGGAGATCAACGGCTGAGGACGCATAGCGGAGGGCGATGGACAGTGCACCAGGGGTACGGATGCCTCGGATTATCACGTGCGCAGCTTCGTGGAGCGATCGTCGTTGGATTGCCCGCCCCAGATCAGACGACGTACAGCGATATCACTCCGCGTCCACGGACGAAATTTAATGCACGATGGGAGGGTGGTTTTCCAGCTGTACTGGTGCCACGCGTCGGATGATGTATGGAATCGCTCCGAAAATGACAATATTGCCCGACCTCCAAACGTGGTGCGATGGAGACCGGCGGTTTTGAACAGTGCTCGGGCGCGGGGACCACATGCGGACGGGAGAATATGGATCGTCGGATCATCGCTCAAATGGACAGCGGATCTTTGATGAGGTGGTGAACGGGTTGAACGATGGTTGCTGTGGGGGCGGCGATCACCGTCCATCCTGTTTAGATCAACGATTGAAAACGCGCCCGATGAACATATGAGATAAGCGCTTCCAGTCCTGGCGCCTGGTCATGGCGCTGGGTCACGTGGAGGAAAAAGATACAGGGGGCTTGGCCGAAAGGGGCTAGGACCCATATTATGGAGAATATGGCTTTTTGGGCCATTTTAATGCAATTTGAGGGTGGAAAAGGGAAACGATAGGGAGAAAATGATTGTTTAAACCCTTCAAATGATTTTTGTTCGGGTTTTGGGAGGATTAGGGATTAATGAAGGAAGTTTAGAAGGGGGGGGAAAAGGGTGGGAAGGAAACTTAGAAAAAGGGACAACAGGGTGAAATGGGATATCTTGCAGGGGTACAAGGGGCAAATGAAGGCCCTTTGGAGCACCATTTTTCCAATCAGATAGGCTTTATGGTGGAAATCAGCAGAGGGGAGTGATCAATGGGCAGAGAGCATAAAGAGGCTTCAAGGACGATGTGTTTTCAGGGGAAATGCATTCCTTGAAGGCTCAAGAACATTTTAGCCCCCTGTTTTCTTGTCAAAAAATTTATAGGGGTTGAATAAATGGGACCCGAGGTGACTTATGCGAAGGGATTTTAATATAAGTGGGTTGGGTTGAATATATCAAAGGGGTTTAAATATTAGTGGGGAGTAATATGTGTGTGATGTTAATGTAATATATACTTTGGAAATATTTTTTAATGGGGTTTAGGATGATATAGATGCGGGATATTAAAAATACATTAGGAATAGGTGTTAAAAGGATATCGGGGAAGGGTTGTTTTGAAGTGGGGCTCGATACATTTTAAATAGTTAAAACTATGTAAAAAGTGGGTTTTTGCATGTTTTAATTGGAAAAAGGGAATTAGTAAAAGGGGAAGTTATTTTTTAAAGGAAAATGTGTTTTTTAACTATGGAAAAGGGGTTTTAGGAAGGGAAAAAGGGTGAAATAAGGGTAAATAGTTAGAATAAACTAAAGGGGTATTTTAGCCCATTAAATGACTTCCAAGAGTGAAAATAATATTTTAGCAATGGGAAGGGGATTTAGGAGGATATTAGTGATATGAGCTGAACAAATTGATGCTTTCCATTACTTGTGAAAGTAATCTACCTACCCTTTATTTACCCTAACATTTTTACTTCCTTTATTGGGTGCATTTTAGCTTGCTGACCCTTTTATTTTCTTTTTATAAGAAAAATAACCTATTTCTATCCTTATAACTTCCAATGGCTCAGATTAAATTGATGAGTTCATTTTTATTTTCTACCTACCTACTGATCTGCCAAGATTAAATGGTTTGGCTAGATCTTTATTCACTAACTATCATTACATGAAATTTAAAAGCATGAATGAATCAAGATTAAACTATATGATCATCATGAATTGTGGCATTTTGGACAAGGTACACACAATTTTATTTGCATAAAGTAAAGGTAGTGGCATTTGAATGTGCAACACTTTCAGGATCTATTTTTATTTCCTTTTGTGGGGTTCATAATTTTATATTCTTTTTTGATCTTCTTTACTTTTGGTCCTTTGATTTTTCTTTTAGGACATACCCTCTTTTCATTTTTTAATATGGAAAACATTTGCAGAAAGAAAAGGTATGTACAATATTTACAAGACTCAAAATAGTCAATTCAAAATTATGATACCTATTATTATAGGACCCTAATAGTGGCTCCACTTGGGGATGATATCTCCTGGTGAGATGTCAAGAACTTGATGATCAGTGGCCTTGGAACTACTTTCTGTGATCTCCTTTATTCAAACATATGATGTTATACCTTTTAAATCTTAGGGCCTTCTCTTCGGGCTTCAACTTTAGAATACAATCATCCAATCCAATCTAAACTTTTTAATGGTATTTACAATGAGCAAAGTAACACAAATGAACTATTGTTTAATCTGAAGAAAAGTAGTGCTTCAACATTCTACCATTGACTGGTCCACCTGGTAGATCTGTTCCATCTAACTCCTTCAAGAAAAATGCATTATTACCTCTATAACCATAAATGATGTATGGGCCTTTCCATAGAAAGTCAAATTTTCCATGTTTTCCTTTGTCTTCTCTTCTACAATCCCATTTGAGTACTTTATCACCTATGAAAAAATCATCTTCTTTAGTTTTCTTATCAAACATCTTTTTGATTTTGCCTTGGATTACTTGAGATTTGATATAAAATTCTTCCCTAGTTTGCTACAAATGAATTGTCTGATTTATCCTCCTTTGGATGTCATTTGATTCTACTTGCAGCTCTTGAATCATTTTCATCACTGGCACTCCTAAAGAGGATGGAAAAAAAACATCCATCCAATATACTAATTGATAGGGAGAGGTACCAATATATTTCTTTGTAGTTAGTCTATCTTCCCATAAGGCATTAACCAACCTGTTATTCCAAGTTTTCTTGTTATCTTCTAATAGTTTCTTGATGATGTTGACTAGGATTTTGTTTGAGGATTTTTCTAGTCCATTACCTTGAGGCTAATAGGTAGTGGAATGGACAAGGTTGATATGGTATTTGTTACAAAAGTATTTCATTTTCTTGGATTTGAAGGCAACAACATTATCAGTAATGAGCTTTGGTGGGCATCCAAATCTAGAAAGGATGTTGTTTTCAAGGAATGAGATAATGACAGAGTCTTTGGCTTGTCTAGAAGGGATGGCTTCTATCCACTTGGTAAAGTAATCAGTGGCTGTCAAAATCCATTTATGCTGGGCTAAAGAGGGTGGGTGAATTTCACCAATGAAGTATAAAACCCATTGTTGAAATGGAATTTCTACAAAGATGGGTTTGAGGGGTAATGGTAAAAGTTTCTTCTTCCCTTCAAATATTTGACATTTGTGATAGGAGGTCACATACTTTCTAACATCTGAAAAAAGTGTGGGCCAGTAAAAACCTGCCCTCAAAATTTTATCAGCAGTTGTTTTCCAGTAAAGGTGTCCTCCACAGTCTCCTGCATGAAATTCTTGCATGATTTTATCAGATTATTCTTTCAATAAACAATTTAATATAATTCCACCATGATATTTCCAAAATAAAGCATTATCTATGATACAATATTTGATTTCTTTCAATTTTAAGAATCTACCTTTAGTTCTAGATAAACCAGGAGGAGCTTGTAGGTTGAGTAAAATAAATATAATGTCTGCATACCGGGGTGAATCTAAAAAAGCTTCACTGATCTGTGGAGTCGCCATCTCTTCCTGATCATCTATTGTTGCAATGAAATTTATATCTAAGGCTCAACAGTTCGATTTAGCCATGAGTTTGGCTAATCTTGGCCTTTAATAAATTTTGTAGGCTTTATTTCAATGTCATATTCCAGTATAGTGGAAATCCATTTTCCTCTTTTTCCATTAGGTCCATTCTGAGTTAGAATGTCCTTTACAACTAAATTTGGAACATATGCAATTATGTGAGAGTACAGAATGTACACTCTGAAATCTTTTATAGCTTTCACTAAAGCAAGTGCTTGTTTTTCCATAATATTGTACTTTAGTTTTGCATCTCTTAAGGTTTTACTGAAGAAAGAAATGGGCTGTTCATAACCCTCATCATTCTTTTGCAACAAGACTGTTGCAATGGTGTGTTCTGAAGAAAAAGAAAAAATTATGAGTTTTTTTTTGAAATTAGGAGTTATGAGGATAGGTGTTTTAGTGAGAGCTTCTTTGATTGCTTCAAAATACTGTTTAGCCTCTACTGTCCACTTAAGTGCTGAATCCTTTTTTAACATGTTATTCAATTCTCTGATTAGTTCTGCTAAATTAGAAATGAATCTTTTAAGAAAAATGATTTTACCTAGGAATGCCTGTAATTCTTTGATGTTTCTAGGATGATTGATGTTTAAGATGGCTTCTATTCTAGCTGGATCAATTCTAATTCCATCTTTTGAAATTATGTGTCCTAGGAGTTTACCTTCTTCTAACCCAAAGAGTGTCTTCTTAGGATTCAAGGAAATACCAATTTTTCTACATTTAATGAAAAATCTCCTCAAATGATCTAGATGTTCATTATATGTTTTGGGAAATATTGTGATATCATGTAGATAAATGACTAAAAATTCATGTATCTCCTTTGCAAAAGCTATGTCCACATCTCTTTGGAATGTAGCTCTATAATTCATCAGTCCAAAGGACATTTTCAAATACATGAAAGTTCCCCAAGGAGTGGTAAATGCAGTCTTTGCTTGATCTTTAGGTTGGACTAGGATTTGGTTGTATCCATAAAATCCATCAAGCAATGAAATTCTGGATGACCCTACTACCCTCTAAAAAATATGGTCCATTTTAGGGAGGGAAAAGTTATCTTTTAATGAGACTTTGTTTAAGTTTATGAAATCAACACAGAGTTTGATTTCTCTTGTTTTCTTTTTAGTGGGAACTAAATTTGAGACCCAATCAAAATATCTTATAGGTGTTATGATTTGTGCCTAATATATCCTTTTAACTTCTTTTTCTATTAAAGGCATAAGAACATGATTAATTCCCCTAAGCTTTTGTTTAAAGGGATTCTGATTTTCTTTGATGGGTATTTTATGTTGTATAATGCTGGTGTCATAAGACTTGAGGTCTTCATAACTCCAGGCAAATACATCTTGAAATTCTTTAAACAAACTTATGTACTTCAACTTTTTAGCTGAAGGTAATGCTTTGGATATTTTGATGAGCTTGGGTTTTTCTTATATTCCTATGTTACATTCTTCTATGTCTGATCTTAAGGGTTCCATTTTTGGTTTTCTAGCTACATCATTGGAATAAAAAAAATCTTCTAATGGGGATAATCCCTTAGGCAAAAAGTTATCTTTAAGGTTTAAAATCCCTGATTCATCATTGTTTAATTCTTCTATTTCTACTATTTCTAATTTATCTATTTCTACTTTAGTGAATTTAGTTGGTTCAGTTTTATCTACATCATTTACATCTAACTCGCTATTCATTGTATAATCTATTGTACAATCAGTATCTATTTTACAGTTTTGAAATTCTCCCTCAACATTCATAAAATTGTAAATTTGTGAGTGTTGTGAAAATATTTGCCAATATTTCAAATTATCAGGTACAGTTGGCCTATGTTTTACCTCTGTAGTGTACTGATGATTTGGCTGAAAAGTGGCCAAACTGTGAGCTTGCATATTCTACTTTCTTGGAATAACATCAAAGTCACTTTCAAGAAAACAATTTATCAAGTATAATATAGTTTCTCTGTATTGGCTAAGTCTAGGATTATTCACAAGATACTCTCCCTTGATTTGTTTTATGATAAGTTAAGAGTATCCCGTGATAGAAACTCTCTTGGATCCAAGTTTTCTTACAATTTGCAGTCCTAACACTAATTCTTCATACTCTTCCATGTTATTAGTGCATTTAAAGTTTAACCTGAAAGCATGTCCTTCCGAATGATCATTTTATAAGTTGTAAATCCATAGTCCAGCTCCTGCTCCTAATAAATTTATAGAACCATTGAAATCTAAATACCCCATAGAATCATGAGCTATATTGTCACTGCCAATTTCTTTGTGTTTCTGTTCTATTGTTGTGATTTTGCCTTTACAAGTGTCTGAATTGCATAGGATAAAAGAGTCCATATCAGAATGCAGGGAATAGATAGGATAATTTTGTGGTTTTTATCCACTACTGACCATATATTTCATCAAAGTTTCTCTGTAAATATTTTTTGGATGACCAAATACATAAATTGTAGCATATGACATGTCTAACTGCAGTGATCCCTGTAATTTTTCTCCCCATGAGTGAGATAATAACATTCCATACTTTGGAGGAATATCAACAACTACAATATCCATGACAATACTCTTAGCTGGGTATTGGACTAGAGTTACACACAAGTCTTTTATCAGGCCAAGGCATTTAAATTGAATAGAATCTAAGGATAACAGGTCTTTGTATGCTCTAGTGATTTCTAAGTTCAATTTTCCATAACATCTTTTGGCATTAAGTTATGAGATGCTTTTGAATCTAATATAACATTGTGTAAGATTTTGTCATGACTGTTCAAACTAATGTAGAATGGAGGGACACCTCCCTATTGATGTTTACCATTAACTTTAGGACCAAATAATAACTCTGGTTGGTCATCATTGAGGTTAACAACATCTTCTCCTTCACCTATGTTCAACGTTTCAATCATTTGGGCTTTATATGAATCATTTTTCACTAGTTCTGTTAAAATAACTAGTATTTTCAATTTAGATAGCTCAATTTGGATATTGAATGGAATTCGTGCTTTGCCTAATTGAATAATTTCCTCTTTACCAATTGCAGTTTGTGTATTTTTGTCTTTTTTATCCACAGTTGGTATTTTAGTTTGTGTTTCCATTGTTTTATTTTCAATTTTCTTGTCTGGAACAGTTTGAGTGGCAATTGAAGTTTTAGCAGTAGTTGATGTTTGAGTATTAGTTGATGTAATGTCTACAATCTTTGGACTGGCTACAATATTTGGACTGGAAGTTTTCTGAGTTTCTCTAGGGATAATTTGTAGCACTTTGGACACAGGAGCTTCTACTATTTTCTTGGTTTGGGTTTGAACTGATTTCTTAGTAGGAGCTTCTCTGTTATTTTTTCTTTTAAGGCTATATTGTTTGTGAACATCATATATTGCAGATTCATAGCCTTGTTTATAGTCAAAGGGCTCTCTAGATTCTAACTGTAACTGTTGTAACATGTATAATTCCTATTCTTCTTGGGTAAGAAAAATAGTATTTTAATCATTTATTCCCATCAATTTTATCTGGGTGTCCTGGTCTTCTTCATTTTA
Organism: Pinus albicaulis; assembly: GCA_034641835.2. Classification (NCBI taxonomy): domain Eukaryota; kingdom Viridiplantae; phylum Streptophyta; class Pinopsida; order Pinales; family Pinaceae; genus Pinus; species Pinus albicaulis. Next base: position 1,113,342,964 of record CM076577.1, read on the forward strand.
TTGGGAAACTTTAGCATAGTTTTCTTGGAAAGGTGGTCTAATCAATTGATCAGGTGCTACTTCTCTTGATTTACCAGTATTGGGATTTTTTTTCTGAATTTTGGGTTTCTAATTTAGCGACCTTGTTGTTGATTTTCCCACTGAGGTTTTCTTTCCATGTTTTCTAATCTATCCATTATTATTTCCATACTTTTAGCTAAACTATCTATCTTAATGTCTGATGTGGATGGTACTTCCTTAATGGTCACTCTTATTTCATTTCTTATCCTAGCTCTTTTAGCTAATAAGTTATCTTCTACACTAACTGCATTACTTTGCATCTGTTCTAATGTTTTAGGGTTTCTTTCTCTCAATTGATAAGACATATCAGTATCAAAACCATCTGGAAATTTGATTAGAGCTAAGTCTGGTGGAGGTTTGATATTTGTAGGAATTGCATTGTAAATACTGTTAAACCTAGTACAATAATCATGAACAAATTCATTAGGAGCATTTCTAATGTTTTCATATTCAAATAATATTTGTAAAGGGTTTTTCTTTCTTTCCCATATATTAATGAACAACTAGTGGAAAGTAGCTAAATCAGCTATATGATTGGCAGGTAAAGCTTTCAACCATTTCTTAACATCTCCTGCTAATTTTTGTGTAAACGATCGCGTTTGTACATCAACTTCATCAATTTCATGTAATTCAAAATAATTAGTCATTTTATTTAGATGTTGTTGAGCAGAATATTAACCAGTACCATCAAACTGAAATTTTTTACTCTGGTGATCTTGTGGCATAGCACATAGAGGGGCTTGTAAAGGGGCATATCTGGCTGCCATGGCTAAGATGCTAGCTTGATTGGGAGGTAAAGTAGTGGTGCTTGGTGATGAACTTGAAGTGCTTGAATATGAAATTGGAACACTTGAATATGGAAATAAAATTCTAGGTTGAAGAGGAAGTTTGGGGATGAATGGTTCTGTGGAATGAACTGTGGTGGATATTATAGATGAGGTGGTACTAAAGAAGGTTGTATTTACAGTTTCAAAAAGAATGGTAGAACACTTAGGGGTAGCAGTAGTTAGGGCAAATAATTCAACAGATTTTTGAAAATAGGCTTCGTCTATATCCTTAATCAAAGTTGCAGTCAAACTATCAAGTTTATCAAAAGTCTCTAGAACTTGTTGATCTAAGTCAAGTTGTATAGTTTCCTTCTTTTCTTGAATAAATTGAATAAAATTAGGGTCTATTACAATATCATATATTGAATATTCAGATTTGGTTCTAAATAAAGAATGTTCAAATGATAAATCAAATTGAATATCCTGTATACTTGATAATTCTTTAGGGAGTGAATTTGCTTTGATTAATTGACTACTACTTCCTAGACTTTTTTATTTTTTATTTTTTTCTTAAAATTATGTCAAGATCATCAACAATTATAGCAGGCTGTGGATCATGATGAGCCCTGGTATAGTATGTTCTTTTGGAAGCCAGAATTTTAACTTTCAATGATAATTTCTTAACAACACTAAATAAAACTTAAGGTGAAATGATGAGGAAATGTATTTCCTTTAAGATTTATTTAACTGAGGACTTATTCGCTAGTATGGTCGCCAGTATGTTATCACTCCAAAATTTCCCTAGGGTTGTTGTGTTGTGTTAAAAGAAATAACAGAGGTAGCTATCAACCACTTTTGGAGATTAGGATCTAGCCTTCCTAATGCTCAGAGAGGATTCTCTCTTAATGCTTTAACTTTGTTTTTTTAATTGATTTTAGGCTAGTTATGTAAGATTGATTTGGTTTGATTTTGATTTGTTGGTGGATTTACTGATTTAGATGGATAGGTGCCTGTCTATTTTCCATTGGGATATGGAGTCAATATATCAAGAAAACGGAACATAACAAAATTATAAAAGTAGTGTTACAGGGCAAGGTAGCTGAGAAAAATCAGATCTTTAAGGATAAATGGTGAAGTGATTTTCAGTCGAGATCAAGGAGTAGTTAAGGATTCATTAAACCAGATAATGAAGGAAGGTGAAAGAGATCAATCGGGACTAGAGAGAAATTAAGGATTCTCAAAACCAGATATCAGAAGAAAACATTAAAATGAATAATAGTTCAGAATAGAGTGTACTTAAAAAATTTCTGCAATAATATTCCTATTATAACATTTAAATTTGGAAAACATGCAAGTTTATGGAATACTTAAGAAAATAACAAGAACAATTGAGATATACTTCACTAAAGTAGCTCAACACATGAATCCTGTAAAGAAATTCCTTTATTATTGTCCTGTTTCTCAACTTGGAAAAGTTACAATAAACCCTCTGGTAGTAGATCAATTCAACTATAGAAATGATCAGGAATCCACACTCAATACTTTGAATTGCTGAAGTATTTACACAAAACTTAATACAAAATATCCTATCAACTGAGTAGGATTTATTCAAGGGAAATAAAAAATCTTCATGCAAGAAGATAGAGACACCTATGTAACTAAATGCAAGTTGTCCTTGTTTATTGGATTTATTGTTTGTTTCTCTGATATGTGCTGTCCTTTATGCTGACTGAATTTCACGTTGCTTGAATTTCATGCTGCTTGTCATCTAATTTGTCTTTTAACTCTTGGTATTTTATCTGTCTTCATCTTTAATATGTCTTTACTGCTTTATCTTCCTTCTCCGTTTACTCTTTTACGTCTGTGAATTTTCTTTCACCTTACCGCTATGTTGCCTGTTTTTACTTTTACCTGTCATAGTAAATCACACCTTTTCCCCAGGCTTCTTCATCTGGAAGTTTTATTTTTACCATTCTCCTATAAATATCATCGGCCTCTGTATATTTTGCAAATGTGGGCTTATTGACAAAAAGGTGATTTACCTCATGCTGGAGGTAAAAGAAATTCTCTAAACTATGAAGGAGTACTTTGCCTGTAGGAACTCCTTTCATTAATGAAATGTTGGAAGTCTCTTTAGCTAATTCCCTGATCTTCTTATCATAATCTTCATGCCTCATCAATTTATCATTAATCACCAAAGGATTAGGCAGACCTTTCTGCCTCAAAACGTCAAATTTTTTCATGAATCTATTTACTGCAAGCTCCATTGTCTAACATTTGTCTTCAAGCTGTATCACCAAATTTCTCTTGGAAATAACCTTCTTAACCTCTAAAATGTTCTCTGTTCTATATATTATTCCAAGTTATTCTAATTCCTTCTTGTTTTTGGAATTAAGAAACTTTAAAATCTCAATGGCTTCTTCTGGTTTCCTCCCAAGTTCTTCTTTGACTTTCTGAATAGCTTCACTAGCCTCCTTTATCAATTATTTCTTCTCAAATATAACTTGGATGGAAGGCCAAATATCATTAACAGAGTTAATGATATTGGCCCATAGTTGTTGCTTTGCTTGGGCTAGTGTCTCTTTCAATGTCAATTTCTTTTCTAACTTATGAATTCTATCAGTCAATCTGTTGGATTTCTGTGATTCTGCTTTATACATTACCTGAGCCAATTTCTTTTCTTCTTCTAGACTTTTTATTTGTTATTTAAGTCTATTGATCTTAGTAGTTTGTATTGACATATCTTGCATTGCTTTAACTAATTCACTTGCTTCATCATTGGGATGGGCTGATACTGTTGCTGATGCTGTTGTTGGAACTTCTGTTGTCACTAGAATTGTTGTAGTAGCTGAAAATGTTGTAGGTAATGGAACTGATGTTGAAGCTATAGGAATGGTAGTGACAGGGATTGCTTGCATGTTGGTCTGCTTTTCCTGCACTAATTTTTCCATTTCAATTTCTATCTCTTTCAGTTGAGCTTTCAACTGAATAATGAGATTCATCATTTTATCTTTTTGATTTTCGTTCTCCAAAACTTCTTTAGTTTGTGGATGCTCTGTTGTAGGTAACTTCAGTTGTTTCTTCAATGCAGCTATGTCTGCGTTCTTCTCCTTGATAAGCTCTTCTGCTTCTTTGATATTATTTGGATCATATCCAACCTCCATTACCAATTCTTGAAGTGATTTTATTTTATTATCCTTTCCTTTTGAAGAAGCTTTCTATAGTTTTAATTGTGCTTTGATATTTGCTAGAGAATTTTTTAGTTTTTGGACACTCAAAGCCTTGTTTGTCATAGTGGAGTAGATCATTTATCTAGCTTGCTTATGAAACTCAATCTGATCTATGGGATGTACATCTTTAGCAAGAACTTCAAAGGTTGTTTTCTTGTAATCTGCTGATGATTTTGGAGCTTGCACTATTGGCTGTAAAAAGGTCATTTGCATATTCCTAGTCTTGTAATCAAAGGCTGAAAGTAACCTGTTTTGGTCACTAGGAGTTTGTTCCCAATAATGGGCATAAGTTACAACTTTTAATGCTTCATTCTTCAATTTAATTTCTTTGTATTTTTCCATTATGTCCTTCTCTTTATCTACTGGTTTGCTTGATGATGAAATCTTTGCACTATGTTGTTTCTGAAGGTTGATGGAAACTGTGTTTCTTCTGACACTGTTAGAGGTGCATCATCTCTAACCACTATATCTATATCAATGACTTCAACTATTTCAACAATATTTTCCTATTCAATCACTGGATTTAGTTTGGCCTTTTTCCTATACATTAGTTTGAATTTGGTGTCAGAAGTAGTCTCTGCAGAATAAGATCCTTCCTCTCTTAGCCTATTTTAGTTCCTGTCTTACGAGGCTGGAGTATGTAGGATGGAACTAGTATCAACCTGCTTATCCACCTCTTGTAAAGTATTTTCCAACCACTCTGACTGGTTGGAATACTTCTCAACCTCAGGCTTTGACTCATGAACAAAAGGGGTCAATTTTAATTTGACTCTTAACTTACTTATGACTCCCAAAGGATCATATTTCTATTTTAAACTATTACTGAGCTTGAAATATTGTAAGTACTTGTCTGCTTGCTCAACAACATTCCTATTATTGCAAATAAAAGGACCTAATTGATTCTTGATCTTAAATTGAGTTTTCTTCTTTGCTGACATGAAATTAACTTCATCTGAATTTAGGATCTATCTGATGTATTATAATGCAAATAACTTCACTGGGAGGTATTTGGGAAGTTTGTATGGGGTAAGCTGGCTTCCATACACCCTAATTTCAATATGATATTGGTATAAATACTAGTCTCCTATCCTAATTTGTTCTGACAATTGCAACAATTTCTTTATCTCTTCACTAACTCTAGGTTGAATGCTACTGCTTAGCATGTTGAAAACTGGATAAAAAAATGCATCAATGAAGTCTTTGTAGCTGAATTCTGTGGAATCCTTTCTGATCAAGGATGTCCAAAAGACTACAGATTGGGGGTTACCCTCTGTGTCTATTTTTTTGAGGCTAACTGCAAACCTTTCTGATTGGAAAAACAAGAACAAATGAAATAAAACATAGGAGTATTTAAATACTCCTTCCTATGGTAATTTGACTAATTTCTCATGGATTTCATCTGATAGGTATTGGGAAAAATTGAAGGTTGAAGCTTGAGGCTGTCCTGGGTAGAATATGGAAAGAAAAACTAGGACAGATGCATCTACATATTCATCAGTAAAACACCCTAAAATACATGACAACATTGTGACAATCTGTCTAGTTCTCTCTGAAAATATGGAAGCTGAGTATGGAGGATTACGTTTTGCGGTTTCTGATCATGGAGGAAGGAAGGTTTGGAATATTTGGAACCTCTTAGGAAAGTCTAGCTTCAGATATAGTTCAGTGAGGATCTCAATATATAATGGGGCTTCATTAGACTTGGATTGGATTTGTAACATCTGATTTATTGATTGTGTAGTGATGGTGAATAAAATCTCTTGGTTTGGGGTTACTAGAGCTCTTTCATTAGGAAAATAATTGATCTGGTAGAGTCTGATGATTTATGGAAACTGAAAGGTCTTTGGGAAGATGTACCTGGGTAGGTTTGAGTCCTAGAGGTGGATATCATCAGCCTGGTCTATGAATTTATCATGGCTCCAACAGTGGATCTCTAGAAGGTTGAAATCAGTGACTGTATCACTGATTTTGAAGTCTTTATCAGCAGGAGGTGTGTGGTCAACATCTACCATAGGTGGTTGCAGGGGGTTAACAGATATTATGCTCTCGGAGTCCATTGTTTTGTTTAATTTATCAATTTATTACTTTTCTGTGCTTAAGTAATGGATTTTGGTGCTTAGGATTACCTGGAAAAGGTTGAATTTGGTCTTTGGAAGGGGTTCTGGCCGCAACATGCTTTAATTCCAGTCTGCAAAGCTTTAAACTGGGTCAGAAAAGGTTCTTTTAGCTCTTTTTGCAAATAAAAAGATTTCACAAATAAACAGAAATAAGGGAAAAAGTGTTTCGGGTGGGTTTTATTGCTTTTAACCGGAGGTGGTTAACCTTATGGCACGAAGGTTTAATTTTCAAACATCAATAGTTTTATCATAAGGCACGGGGGCGGGTTGGTGTTTTATCACACGATGAAAAGCAGTTGAGTGGTTTCGAGACTAGGCGGTGCTATTGACTATGGATTGTCACATGGAAAATGGGTGGGGGTGCAAAACCACCCATTTCACACCCCCCCCGGCTTTAAAATTTGGACTGTCGGGGGTGCGAAACTTCTTATTAGCCATTGGATATAATCGACAATGATTGGGTGACTGGTAGAAGTGAGGGGTTATGATAGGTGGGACTCGGGGTGACTTATGCGAAGGTATTTTAATATAAGTGGGTAGGGCTAAATATATTGGAGGGGTTTAAATGTTAGCGGGGAGTAATATGTGCATTGTGTTAATGTAATATATACTTTGAAAATATTTTTTAACAAGGGTTAGGATGATATATATGTGGGATATTAAAATACATTAGGAATAGGTGTTAAAAGGATATCGGGGAAGGGTTGTTTTGAAGTGGGGCCCGTTACATTTTAAACAGTTAAAACTATGTAAAAAGTGGGTTTTTCATGTTTTTATATGGAAAAGGGAATTAGTAAAAGGGGAAGTTAATTTTCGAAGGAAAATGTGTTTTTAAACTAGGGAAAGGGTTTTTAGGAAGAGAAAAATGGGTGAAATAAGGGGAAACGGTTAGAATAAAGGGAAAGGGGTATTTTACAAGGGAACTGACTTCCAAGAGTGAAAATAAGATTTTAGCAAGGGGAAGGGGATTTAGGAGGATATTAGTGATATGAGATGAACCAATTGATTCTTTCCATTACTTGTGAAAGTAATCTACCTACCCTTTATTTACCCTAAAATTTTTACTTCCTTTATTGGGTGAATTTGAGCTTGCTGACCCTTTTATTTTCTTTTGATAAGAAAATTAACCTATTTCTATCCTTATAACTTCCAATGGCTCAGATTAAATTGATGAACTCATTTTTATTCTCTACCTAACTACTGATCTGACAAGATTAAATGGTTTGGCCAGACCTTTATTCACTAACTATCATTACATTGAAATTTAAAAGCATGAATGAATCAAGATTAAACTATATGATCATCATGAATTGTCACATTTTGGACAAACTGCACACAATTTTATTTGCATAAAGTAAAAGTAGTGGCATTTGAATATGCAACACTTTCAAGATCTATTTTTGTTTCTTTTTGTGGGGTTCATAATTTAAATTCTTTCTTGATCTTCTTTTCTTTTGGTCCTTTGATTTTTATTTTAGGACATACCCTATTTTCATTTTTTAATATGGGAAAACATTTGTAGAAAGAAAAGTCATGTACAATATTTACAAGACTCAACATAGTTAATTCAAAATTATGATACCTATTATTATAGGACCCTAACAGTATCAATGGAAAGAATATTTATCGAGCAGTCGTGGATTAAGGTGCATCCACTTGCATCATGTCTGTCTCTTGTTGGAAAGCCATCAATTCTCCAACTCTTAGCTAGTATCCAAACACTTTGGAGGCTTTCGATGGAAGGGACCCTCATCCTTTTGGTATCCTCCCCAACTTGCCTATCACGTTGGAGGGAAAAACGATTAACATTGATGTAGAAGTCATTGATGCCAAACTCAATTATAACAATATAAACCATAATTTGTTTTTTCAAAGCTTTGCAGGACTACATCTTCATCATGTCCAATATATCACCCTGATAAGGGTGGGGAATTGAACAAGTGACTTCACATCAAGGAGTGTCTTAATAGAGTACTCGATCACCGTCTATCCAAGACCATGTGGACAACAATATAAACCATAATTTACAACAATATTATTATATATATAAAATGTAATAGTGATAAACATTAGTATATTATATGATAATAATTATTTAATTATATTTTATAATGCTTATTGCATAAATTTAATGTCATTTATAAATCTATTTTTTCAATGTATAAAATGTAATAGTAATAATATTTTTTATTTGTGTATTCAATTTATTAGTCCTTTCCTCGCCATGGACTATAACACTCGCCTCACGGTCAAATTCTTTTGACCCTTGATTCTTTGTTGATTTTTTGTGGCTTTTTAGTAACTTTAACCAAAGATTTGGGAAAATGATGAATATTTCTATTTTTCCGTAAATTCAAATTTTTTTTTCTAATTTATGGAAATCTTATTTCCAATTTTACATTGTTTGAGAGAGACTTGACGTGACGTAATTCCCCTAGTGGAGGGTGATTTATTTTCTGTATTTGTGAGTGCACGACAAACCATTTAAAATTAAAAAAAGGACTAATTTTGTAAGTAGTCATTCCATCAGTGAGTGCTCTGACACTAACACTAACACTGCTGCTAATCTACCCAATGATTCCAGAACTAATGGGGTTACAACTAACTTACGTAAGCCGGGGGGGGGGGGGGCATAGCCGAAAAAATATGTAGAGGAAGCTTTCATTCTAAAATGTGCAGAAGTGCAAGCAATGGTAAAGTTAAAAATTTAATATATATAATTAAAATATTTGTGCAGAGGGGAATGTGTGTGGAGGTGCAGAAGGAGAAACATGCGGAAGAGACTTCAGTGAGTGCTTTGTCATTGACATCGACACTGACACTAACACAGTGTCACCTAGTGCGTTTACCTCTTATTTCATTTTAAACTTTTATAAATTCAGTTGTGTGGGAGAACTTGTGTATGGAGCCGTGAATGTGCGCTGAATGAAGGGTGTGTGGAAGAGGGGGTATGTGCAGGAGAATGGGGATGCATAGGGAAATTTCTTCCACAAATATAAAATTATTTTAACTTTAAGTAGAAACATAGTATCCAATATTAAATGAAGTTTATTTTTGATGTGTGTGAGAAAGAAGTGTTGTGCGAGAGAACAATTGTGCAAAGCAAGGAACATTAAATTTGATTCACAATGCTTTGCATTTCTGCTTACATTTCCCCTTTGCACACTTCTTCCACATTTCTATCAACACTACATATTAATCAATTAATTAGCAATTTTGACTTATTAAATTTTGGAGAATGAAAAGTTTGGTTTATGTGTATATCAAGTTATGTTAACGTGGGCTCATTTTATTTGATATCGGGATGTAAAGGAGCCATGCAAACACTACTTTCCTGATGATCCGATGTGAAATTTTGAAAACAATGTTCAAAGACTTTGATCGTTTAAAAACTGTATAAAAGTACAAACAATGAATCATAGTATTCATAGTTCTTGAATACTATGTGCATTCGTGAAATCACATTTGTGGATTAAATACTTATTATCCAATATTAAACTTCCACAATGTTTCATACCTCCGCATACATTCCCGCATACTGCATATTAATAAATTAATTAGCGGTTTTACTTATTAAAGTTTGGGGTATGAAAAGTTTGGATTACATGTATATTGGGTGCACAATTGTAATACCCTTATCAATTAAACCTTGGTTATAGAAAAATAGAAACCCATAATTTAGATAGTGAGGTTTAAAAACAAATTTATCAAAAAATTATACACAGATACATAACCTAACCATAATTAAACCCTTAATTCTTACCATAATTCAACCATTGCAATTTAAATAAGAATTTATCAACTAAATTCAAAATACATACCTGGTTACCATGTTTGAAGTTGATCCTAAGTTGATGTGGCTCCAATCTGCTCCCGTTCCCATTACCAAATGACCAAAAACAACCCAACCAACTGAGTACCACTTCAGTAATTAGTTCCAAAGTACTCACGATTGAGATACTTTGGTCCCCGTGCCCAAAATTTTAGAACAATTGAACTCTATATCTCCCAATCTCTCTAACTCCTTCAACCTCTCAACACAAATTGTCACTCTTTAGTTCAGAATTCTTTCTCTATTTCGTCAATTTTCTGCTGTCCCGTTCTTCTATGTGTACACGGATAAATATGCCTTCTCAGGCAGTTGCTGCCTCATCCACCACTTTCCTAGATTTTATTTTCTTATTTAAGAGTATACATGTACCCTCCAAGTTTTTATAATTGAGATTACATACTTGGGAGGTAGTTGTTATGTTTATGACTTTAACTTTATTTATTTATATTATTTAAATATAATGAATATCTATCTATCTATCTATCTATATATATATATAAACTAATATTAATTTTAATTATAACATTTAAATTAAAATGTATATTCATACATATTTACTTTAATAGGATTAGTAGTGTAAATTTTATTTAAATAACTTAATAATTACAAAATAAGTAGTATTTCTCTTCTTAATGTTTTTAGGTACTTGATCCATTTATAATTTACTTAGACATCTTTCATAATTATTTAATAAGTATACTAGTGTAATACATACAATGTATGCATATGTAGCTATCATACACATATATCCTATGTTTACTAATACCTTTTGTTCATAATTCAAAATGGGTCATTACAAAAATAAGGGTGGGTGATTCACTGTCCCCACTACCATGTCAATTATTTGTGATTTGGAATTTGTCAGTTAAATAGTTGTTATCCAATATAAAATGAAGGGTCTTTGTGATGCGTATGAGGAAGAAGTGCTGGGCAAGGGAATGGATGTTCGGAACAAGGAAAAAAAATCCCCCCCCAATTTTGCACTTCTTTCGCACACCTCTCTCTCACATAACACTACTTATTAATCAATTAATTAGTGGTTTTGGCTTATTAATGTGTGCGAGGAAGAAGTGTTGTGCAGGAGAATGGGTGTCCAGAACAAGGAGCAAAATCTTTCATTCGTAATGTTTGTACCTCTGTATACATTTCCCCCCTACACACTTCTTCCACACACATTCATTTCACATAAAACTACATATTAATCAATTAATTAACATTTTTTTCTTATTAATGTGTGTGAGGAAGAAGTGTTGTGTGGGAGAATGGGTGTGCGGTGCAAGGAACATAGTTTTTTTTCACAATGTTCTATACCTCTAGATACATTCTTGCATACTACATATTAATCAATTAATTAGCAGTTTTGGCTTATTAAAGTTTGGGGCATGAAAAATTTGACTTACGTGTATATCGGGTATGAAATAAAGGTGGACGATTAACTTTACCCTCTACTATGTTGACATATTTTCATTTTATTTGAGCTTCCCGAATATTAAGTGCATTTTTCATTTAACATTTGTCAATTAAATAGTTATTATCCATTATTAAATGAAGTGTCTTTTTGATGCATATGAAGAAGAAATGTTGTGCGGAAGAACGAGTGTTCGGAACAAGGAACAAAAAATTTCATTCACAATTTTCATACCCTCCACACACTTTTTCTGTACACCTTTCTCCCACATAACACTACATATTAATTAATCAATTAATGTTTTTGTCTTATTAAAGTTTGGGGCATGAAAAGTTTGGATTACATGTATATCATGTTATTATTAGTTAGTATCTACTACATATCATGAATAAATTTTTTTTTTATAACATGTCATGAATAACATATCATCATTAGTTAGTATCTAATACATATCTTGAAATTTTGAAAGGTAGTGTGACAATTATAACTACTAGTTTTGTTATTCTATCCATACGTGAATTGGCTAAGTGTTTGTCATGTTGTTTTTAACATGCACATTGCTAACACATGTTTGATTACTTTTCAGGGGAGCTAGCTGCAAAAAGATTTGTTCTCTAGGTTGTATGATAGTCATTCTAGTAGTTGCATGACATGAGGGATTTTCTCTGGAAGTTGTAAGATTGTGTATTGCGTTGTTCATTTGAAGTGGGGAAAATAAGCTCATTTCGAATGCAGATGCAATATATATATATATATATATATATATATATATATATATATATATATATATATATATCAGGTAAACAATGCATCCTTCCTTTTGTATGCGAGTGCTTAAAGAATTTACATAATATATACATTAGTTCCCTATAGAAACGAGGTCTGCATCTCAAAAAGTGGATAATATGTGAGCGCTTAAAACATTTATACAATATATGCTACTATGGTGTAGCAGTTAAGACTGAATTGTTTTCATACTATGATTTTAGAAATTTTTCTATGAGATGCTAATTAATGAGAAACATAAATTAATTTTCAAAGGGTGGCACTCATTACAAAATATGTCCTTATGAATGCTTTCCTCGGCCATTGTTTTGCTAAATGCCTGAGGTGAATGATTTTTTTTTCTAGGCTATATAGTGGTCACTCTAATGGTTGCATTATGCAAGTGATCTATTCTTTAAGCTATGTGGTGACGTTTAGCATGAAAGTGTTGTCGTTGTCCTAATTGTTTTCCTTACTCTTGGTGCTTTTGCTTTTTAGTTCTATATTTTTTAGCAGTATGTGCAATACTAAATTTTTATGCTTACTATTGTCCTATTGTCGTCGACATTGGCATCTTTGATTTCTAATGCATGTTGCTTCCGTGCCTATGTTTCTAAAGTAGCCATTGCTAATTCATAAACTAGAAACAGATATGGATTACATGACAAATTTACAATCAATGTATTTGGGGATTTCAGAATTTGTATTAGAAACCAGAGCATGTGCAATATTTTATTTATTTATTTATTTATTTTTTTCGTTGATGTTGTTTGGTAAGTTGTGTAAGCATAAGCAATGTTAATTTCATTTCAGCATTGTTATTTATGAAATATGCATAGAGTGTTGGTCTTGCGTTGTTTTCTTTGTCCAAAAAAGTTGTATATGTAATGGATACACCCCCATGGAAAATGCTTGTTGTTATATTGGTACTGATATCTTCAATTTATATTTGTATAGGCCACAACCTTTTTTTTCTTAGTCTCTATTTTTCTTGTGTCGTTGTTTCTCGTGCGATATCTACTTTTATAATTGTGTGATTCCTATGATTTTTCCATTTTTTTAAATTATTTCTATATATTTGATCTAATTCATATCTTTAGAGAAAGGAAGATGAAAATAAATAAAAAATATAGAGTTAAAGACAATGATAACTTTGCTAAGAGGTGCATTTGTGTTCTATTTATCATCATTTGATTATTACATTTTTTTTCTAAGTTTTAATACTTCTATTATATCATATAAAATAGAAAATTATAGGTATCTTCCTCTGGGTTTTGTAATCCAAATCTAGAGGGAAGTTTTATCATTTTTCCAACAGAAATTGGACTGCCCTGGCCGGGGAAACTAGCCCTTAAAAACCATAGTGACACTGCTGCTCGTCATGGGAAACCAACAGATTTATTGGCCAAAAATAAGCAAGAGTCATATAACAGACATTACCAAAACATGAGCAGTCTAGATAGCATAAAAAAAATGAAACTATGGAAACCCTTCATACTTTTTGCCGGAGGTGGGAGCTTATTCTTCAATCCTGCAAACATAGAAGTCGTCATCATTCTCCTGTCTTGGCGCGTGGTGAGAGGTCTAGGGACGTGGTGACGTGGGAGAGTCGAGCTTCTTAGAGGAGGCAGCTTGCAGACCAGAGTGCTCCGCTTTGTTATCTGCCTCAGAATCCAAACTGCTACCATCACTGTTGCCATTGGTGTTCTTGCTGCCGCTTAAGACACTTTGCACCAGGAGAGCCTTCATCTTGCAAGGGATGAAAGCAGGCTTGGGTGGAATGGTTTATTTGCACAACCTCTTCTTGTTGTGGGAGATGGATGGCACCATAGGAGGAGCGAGAAGCTTCAAGGAAAGCTGGGCAGTCAGATTGACAGGGGCAGTCCTGTTCTACTCTACCTAGCCAACTGAAAGATCCAAATCATTACCCAGGGACTGTGACAAAGGAGGTCTGGAGGGGCGACCACACCCCCCTGCCCTTCTGCATCTCATTCGATAACGCCGAGGCATAATTTTCTGAAGAGTATAAGCGCAGGACTAGGAGGGAGCAGTGGAAAGTGCAGGAGAAGAATTGCCACCAGAGGAAAGGCTAAGGCTGGCTAAATGAGGACCATGCACTAGAGGCAGAGGGGAATTAATAGATAAATGCACCGAGAGCAGGAGAGAGGGCTGAAGTGAGGGCGAATAGACAGAGGAGGCTGGTTTAATGGCCATGGCATGCAGCCTTAATTCACTGCAGTCCAAGTAGGTCGAAATGAAGGTGGCGGAGGTTAAGTTTAAGTCTCCCTCACGAAAACATTTAACACAGAGCAACCCTGTGGCCTGCGATCTCACTGGCTAGCATTTGATTATTACATTGTACAACTCTCTTTTTTTGTTTTATTTTTATATACTATAATTAAAAACAATACCTTTTCATTTTTCAGGAAACATATAACACTTAGAGATTCAGATCTAGGAGAACAACTGAAAGGAAAAAGGAACTTCAAATATTTCCATAAAACATTTGTACATTTGTTCATTTTGCAATTTAATATATGTAATGAGGAACTATAAATTAAAATATGTCGAAACTAAAATCTATTTAGTATTTTACTTATATGCATATAAATCAAATTCTATCTGGTAACTATGAGATTGACATTAAAATATGCATTAGCAACAAATTTACAATTTTTGGACTTGTTTTCATAACCCAATTCTTGCTTAGTATCAATTATAATGTCCTTTTAAGCAGTGAATTTAGTGTAGTATTTGTGAATAGGAAAAAATATCAGATTCTAAACTGGTCTGAAATAAAGATATTTTCAATGATGTAACAATAGACGTGGTCAAATAAGTAGATATGGTAATGATCATAATTAAAGAAGAAGATATTGCAAGAGACACAATGAAAGGAGAAAAAAGTAGACAAGAAATAGAGACAAAAAGGTAGTTACGTCCAAGTTTAACTAATTGTATATCAAATTTATTTTTCTTTTCTAGAATTGATTTCAATTAAATTCTCATGACTAGGAAAAAAAGGTTTCAGTCTATGCCATTATTAATTTAAAATATTAGTAAAAACATAACATGAGTCATTTTCCATGGCATTGTGTTAGCTACATATTGAATTTTTTTGGACAAAGAAAATAAGACAAAACCAATACTCCATGTATATTAGACATATAAGAAGGAATAAATGACAATAATGTTGCTTATGCCAACATAGTTTATCAAATAGCACAAGGAAAAACCCATTGCAAATGATGGTGTTTCTATTAGAAATTTCAAAATAATTCCAAAGCAAAAATATGATAGTGCTGTCTGTGAGAAACATATTACACTAAGTAGCTTTATCATTGTAGAAAATATTTGTCATGTTTTCATAGAGAATCAATTTTTCCCAGATATGATAATTAAAATTTTTTCTCGTATTCAAGATTTGTTTCCAGTTGGCATAATTAGTGCCAATGCAATTTTAGTACCATGAAATAATGATCAGGATAGGGAAATAATAAGCTTATATTTATTTGAATGTTTCAATGATAGAAAGTTATTTTCCACCTCTTATATGATTTACATCTATTGTTTTACAAATATTTCATATGTGATTTGTTAAAGTACATGACAAAATTATTCCAATATATGGTTCTTTCAATTCAAAGACATTTGCAAGAAAACATTTTGATGCTCGTCTTGCTAAAAAATATAGTTAAAAAACAAGAAAGAGTTTTCTGGACTTCATAATTGAAATTCATATGTTCATTGAAATCAAATGAGAATGTGGATATATGAAGTTTCAACACTAGATCAATTTTCTAGCACTATATAAGAGTTTTCTATATCAATTTTACAACACTTGCAAGCACTAGTAATGAAAAAAATTAGTGCATATTATAGAAATTATACAACGGATATGTATATCATGGATTCAATCCGATCTAACAATGTACTAAAGCTAGATACTGAATGAATTCTACAAATAAATTGCGGAATTAAAACCACAATCGCCAATCACATGAAGCAAAGAAGAATCAATCAAACCACAACACAGATAATTTCTCGGGGAAATATTGCTACTCAAAACCCCACTATATTCTATTGTATATTCAACATGGATACATGAAACAATTACGTACAAATATTCTCCCAAGAACTCTCCTGTACTTAGTTAATTGCCTCACACTGTCCTGCACAAAACTGACCAACACTTAGCCAATTCTCAGCCTTTAAACAACTTGCCTTGCTTGTACAATTCATGTTGAATGCAATCCCTATTCTTTAGGAATTTTGGACTTCCTTGACTGCGCAAGGATCATGGGAAATCCAATGGGTGTTTGGTTGCATGGGTGCAACCTAATAATCCTACAACTGATAGTCAACATCCCTTTCACCTAGATCTCAACTAGGTCTCCACTGTAACTGACATGCATGCAGCTAATAATAGTAAATCCCTAGTTGCATTTGAGATCACTTATTGTGAATAAAATAATATTTAATTCACTTGATCTCTCAATGTATCAAATAGTTACAACTAGCACAATTGACTTTAACTCACTTAACAGAGTTAAAATGATTACAACTTGCATTAACTAATGCACCACTGCACTTCGAACTCTGTTACAACTAGAATTACTCCACATGCCTCACCAACTACCCTCAACTAGAAATTCATGAGTTAACTGAGTTTATCACACTCATTTAACTATTACAAGTTATTTTGAGATTAGATTACATTTTATTTTCCATCTTAATTAAGGGAAAACTAAAATAGACATGCACCAAATTTAGCCCACACCAGTGTAGGTTTTGCTAAGACCCGTGGTCCCACACTAGTGTAGGTGCTACTTGGACCTCCTGGTCCCACACTAGTGTAGGTGCTGAAATTTCTTGTTGGACTTCAACACTCCCTCTCAACAAGAAAGAGATTATCCTTCACCCCACTCTTGTCTTTGTGGTATTCAAATTTGCTCCTAGTGAGCGTCTTCGTCAGAATATCTACATCTTGATCTTTAGTGGGAATGTAATGAAGTAAAATTATGCGCCAATGCACACAATCTCTAAGATGGTGGTACCAGATGTCTATGTGCTAAGATCTATCATGATGCAACTCTGGTTATCACAATGTATCATTGTCAGATCCATCTGAGAACCAAAAAAACCAAACATGATCTTTCTCATCTGGATAGCCTCACATGCAGCTTGACTTGCTGCCATGTACTCTACCTCTGCTGAACTAAGTTCCATGGATCATTGCTTCATAATGTACCAAGAAACTGGTGTCGATCCTATGCTGAAGATCCCTCCTAATGTGCTCTTTCTGTCTTATGGACTGCCTACCCAATATGCATCTATGAAGCCTTGAAGCTTCACTCCCTCTGCCCATCTGTACCATAATCCATACTCTGATATGCCCCCAAGGTATCTCAAGACATGCTTCCCCACCTTCCAAAAGAGCTTGGTAGGCTTAACCATAACTTGACTCAGCTAGTTAACTGCGTATCAAATGTCTAGTTTGGTGTTCACTAAATACAACAGTGAACCAACTAACTTCCTATAGACAGTAGCATCTAGTACCTCTCTAGAAGTAGCATCCTCTTTCCTCCAATTTCCTGGAAGAGGAGTTTCCATGGGTTTTCAGCTCTCCATGTGAAACTTACCCAATATCTCTTTGGCATACTTGCCTTGAGAAACAAAAAGTTCACCATCCCACTGCCATATTTCCAATCCAAGGAAATAATGAAGGAGTCCCATGTCCTTCATTTCAAACTCTCTTGCAAGATCCTCCTTGCATGAGTGTATCAACTACT
Source organism: Pinus albicaulis (assembly GCA_034641835.2). Taxonomy (NCBI): domain Eukaryota; kingdom Viridiplantae; phylum Streptophyta; class Pinopsida; order Pinales; family Pinaceae; genus Pinus; species Pinus albicaulis. Next base: position 1,113,360,935 of record CM076577.1, read on the forward strand.
CATCACCAGTCAAAATTAGATCATAAACATAAAGTACAATAATTAATAACTTACCCTCAACCACAATCTGGTACAGGTTTGCATCAACTTCACTTTTGGTGAAGCCTAGTATGGTGAAATAGCTTTCAATCCAAGTGTACCAAACACGAGGTGCTTGCTTCAACCCATACAGTGCTCTCTTAAGTCGACACACATGTGAGTCACTGTCAAAGATCTCAAACCATTTTGGCTGCTCTATGTACGCTTCTTCCTCATCGAATCCATTGAGAAACACAATTCTCACGTCCATATGATGAATGCGCCACCCAATCTGCGCTGAGATTGCAAGGATGGATTGAATGGAAGAGTACCTTGCAACTGGTGCAAAAGTCTCATCATAGTTGATCCCCTCAATCTACAACAATCCTCGAGCCACGCATCTAGCCTTGTACTTATCCACACTCCCATCAACAACTTGCTTTACCTTGTAGATCCATCTAGATCCAACCACTGATTTACCGACCGGTCTTGGGACGATCTCCCATGCACTGTTCTTGAAAAATGGAGTCATACTCCTCCATCATTGCATCAACCCAAATTGGTCGCTGCACTACATCCTGAAAGGAAGATGGTTTTGTCACAATACATTTTCTCATAAGAGCCATGTATCCAACAAACCTGTCTAGAGACTTTATCTATTTGCACTGTGAAGTAGGGTCTCCTACATTCTCTGCAGCATCAAGTCTCAATCTATCAAATTCCATGGTGTTCCTTTTACCATTTCTGATGGATGGCTTTGCATGAGTGTTTTATGCCATTGCATGATCCTCCACATGTGGCTGCTCCACATATTGAGGTTCATTCTTTGGAACCAATATTTCCTCCTCTGCATGCAAATCCAACTCCCTCTCAAGGGATAATCGCATGGATTTCTCCTCATCAAATTTTATATCCCATCTCACAACAATAATTTTGTCATGGAAAATACACCGGATAGTTGTGGGGAGTATCATTGTACCCAAAAAATATCTCAATCTCAGTTGTTGGTTCGAGCTTCTTCCTGGTGTCTTTTGTCACATGCACATAAACATATGACCCAAAAATATTAAAATGTGAAACATCAGGTTTCTTACCATTAAAAGCCTCCTCTGGTGTAATCATGCCAAGTATCCGATGAGGACAACGGTTTTGCACAAATATCGTTGTGTTGCATGCCTCCGCCCATAGATGCATTAGTGGAACCTCGCTGGAAATGGCAACAAGAAACAGTGAAGGAGGCCTCCTAAAACATCTTTCCTGATCCTAGTTGGAAAGTGATCACCTAAACTAGGTGGGGACCACACATGTGATTTTTGTCGAAAAAAATCTATTTTTAGACTATGTCTATTTTTAGACATATGGAGCATGGTTCAGGGATTGCATGTATGAGATTCTTGAAGTATGTGTCATGTTGGTAAAAATAGATGAGACTCTATTTTTTAGGTCAAAGAGGTCGAAGGCTATTTTTAGACTGCCTCTCCTAAAAATAGGGAAGTCAAATATTATTTACCCTTAATAATATTTGGACTCTAAACTTCAATTTACTCTCTTGGAGCACTTCAGTTCGAGCCCTGGAAGTGGGGCATGCAGCTGCCAGAAGGAATTACACTTTTCCTATGAGTTAGGTGAGCTAATGCATGTTAGACTTCAGTTAGACTCATGTGGCAGAGTTTTGGTGGAGTTGATTGAGGAGTTAATGGAGGTGGTGTTCTGGTTAACTAGTTGAACTAGTTGTATTTAGTTTAACTCGCTAATACACTAGAGATGAGTTGTGTGAATTAAATATTATTTAATTCACTAATTATTAACTCATTATTCAACTAAAGAACACATCAGTTTAACTCAGTGCATGATCAGTTCAGTGGAGACCAGTGAAAGAGGTAGATGAAAGGGTGAGCATAGCTATCAGTTGGAGGATCAGTTGTGCATGAGATTTGCACCACACTTGGAGGAAATTACCAATGACAATTGCGCAGTTGGAGCCAGTGAGATTCAAACCTGGATCTCTATTTAGACCAGCCTTGATTGCGCAATAGAGGAAGAGAAGTAGTGGGTGTGTTTTGAACCTGTGACTTGTTCAAAACCAAGCTAGTTTTTATGTAGCTTTGGGAGATAGTACTGAGTACTTGTGAGGAGTTTGTACTATGTATTTGCTGCATGTTCTCTCCATTTATAATATACTATAGCTGTGGGTTTTCAGCTATAAGCTTTCCCCATACATACTGTGTTAATGTGTGTGATGATTTGATGTGCTATCGCTTCTATTCTTTCCGCATGTGACAATTAATTGTAGAAGAGATTATGTGTTATGCATGAAATTCGAAATTGATGTGTGATCAGGTTAATCTCCATTGAATAAGTGATTTATTCAGCAAATTTCTACATGGTATCAGAGCAATATTAATTTTCGAGATCTATTACGGTGATTGCAAACTTATTTCCTCGGACAGAGCCTGCATACGGGCCAGATAGCCTCCGGATTCATCTTTCTTTGGAAAGTGAAAGGTCTGGTAAAAGCCCATGCAGTCAATCTCTGATTTGGAAATAATTTTTTCTCAAGTGTAGATCCGACGCGATTGAGTTATCAGCCGGTGGTGAAATTCGAGTTTGCAGATTTGTGTTCTTGGTGCTGCGGTGAAAATGTCTTTCATCGGGTTGCGACTAGAATATGCCTTGGAAGGCAGTTCGAATTATGTTGCATGGAAGGACCGCATGGAGGCTGTATTAGATGATCATGGGCTGTTGGAATTCATGGAGAAAGAGATTCCAAAGCCTACTTCTACTGATGCTGCTGTTGTGGAAGCATGGCAAAAGAAACAAGCAAAATGTCGAAGGATCCTGTTGGAGGGTGTAAAGGATCACATTGTATCCAGTTTACACGAGAAGGCCTCTCCATATTTGATGTGGAAAGCCTTGACGGATCTGTACCAAAGCAAGAGCGATCAGAGGAAGCTGGCGCTCAAAGATAGACTCAGGAACATCAAGATGGAGAAAGGCGACAGCATCGCAAAATACCTCACGAAGTTCACTCAGTGCAGAGATGAGCTAGGAAGTGTGGGGGTGACTGTCGAAGATGAGGATATGGTGGACCTGGCTCTCCTTGGTCTTCCGAAGGCTTGGAATTCCTATCAGGATAGTGTCAATGGTCGGGAGAAGTTTCCGGGATGGGAGCGATTGTGGTCGGATCTCATGCAAGAGGAGATCAGGAGGACTACCAGGGATGGATCTTCATCAAAGGTATCTGATGAAGAAGACCGCGCTTTGGCTACCAAAGCAAGGAAGGGGAAGGGCAAGGAGAAGGCTTCTCAATCCGGTGCGGATGGTAAAGAGCATGACATGTCCAAAGTGAAGTGTTTTCACTGTCACGATCATGGACATTACGCCACGAATTGCCCAAAGAAGAAGAAGAACAAGCAGGCTGCTGGAACTGCAGCTGGTGAGGCTCTAGCCTCGCAATTTGAGCTAGACTTCTCATTGATCGCATGCATGTTGTCTAGTGCATTGGGATCGGGGTGGTATATTGATAGTGGCGCTTCCTTTCACATGATGGGAGATGCAAATATTTTCAGTGACTTGGTGGAGAAAGGTCTCCAGATGCATGTTGAGTTGGGCGACGGTGGACGATACAATGCGACCGGCATTGGTACCATAACCTTTCAGAGGGAGTCAGGTAAACTCATTCTTTTACAAGATGTATTGCATGTACCAGGTCTAACAAATAATTTGATCTCAGTTGCAATGTTAGAGGATAAAGGGTATGAAGTTGTCTTCAGAGAAGGAAAAGTTTTCCTTCGGCACAAGGCAACGGGACAAGTCAAGAAGGTTGGGATTCGGGAAAAGAATCTCTACAGAATTGAAATAGATGGGATGTATACGGAGCTTCCTATTGTTGGGAAGCGGAAGGAAGACATGCAACTGAAGCTTGAGAGGGAGCAAGTGTTGCATGCAGGCGAGAAAGACATGCAACTGAAGCCTGAGAGGGAGCGGGTTTTTCATGCAGATGATAGTGAACATCAGAGTGTGGAGCAGCCAAAAGAGGATCATGGAGTGGAAGAGACCACTCATGCAGATAAATTTCGTGCCAGACGGGCAGAGGGAGTGCATGCAGCTATACCACCAGGTGTAAGGTGGGGCGACATGCATGATTAATCCCATGAGGAGATTTCTGGGCAGATTCATGAGATGGTGTGGATCTCATGAGTTGAACCTGGCTACGAGGTGCCCATAGCGCAACAGTAGCAAGATCAGTTGGAGTGATGCAGGCAGATCAAAGTGACAGTGTCAGATACTGGAGCGCGGATCAGAGTTGACAGCAAGTGCAAGAGTGCATGGGTGCAAGAGTTCAACAGTGCAGTGGTTCCTGATGACATGTGCAGTAGCTAAGCAGAGGTCGAAGACTTTGATGATAGATGCATCAGACTGATTGAGTTGTTTGGAGCCTATTCAGTTTCGGAGATGTTGCATGCAAAGGGTGCATGGCGAATGCATGGAGTTGCATGTCGCATGCATGGAGTTGCATGGCGCTTGTGAAGGTTGCAAGGCGAATGCATGGAGTTGCATGTCGCATGCAATGACAGTCCTTTCTTGTTGAGAGGGAGTGTTGAAAATGGCAACAAGAAACAGTGAAGGAGGCCTCCTGAAACATCTTTCCCGATCCTAGTTGGAAAGTGATCACCTAAACTAGGTGGGGACCACACATGTGATTTTTGTCGAAAAGTCTATTTTTAGACTATGTCTATTTTTAGACATATGGAGCATGGTTCAGGGATTGCATGTATGAGATTCTTGGAGTATGTGTCATGTTGGTAAAAATAGATGGGACTCTATTTTTTAGGTCAAAGAGGTCGAAGGCTATTTTTAGACTGCCTCTCCTAAAAATAGGGAAGTCAAATATTATTTACCCTTAATAATATTTGGACTCTAAACTTCAGTTTACTCTCTTGGAGCACTTCAGTTCGAGCCCTGGAAGTGGGGCATGCAGCTTCCAGAAGGAATTACGCTTTTCCTATGAGTTAGGTGAGCTAATGCATGTTAGACTTCAGTTAGACTCATGTGGCAGAGTTTTGGTGGAGTTGATTGAGGAGTTAATGGAGGTGGTGTTCTAGTTAACTAGTTGAACTAGTTGTATTTAGTTTAACTGGCTAATACACTAGAGATGAGTTGTGTGAATTAAATATTATTTAATTCACTAATTATTAACTCATTATTCAACTAAAGAACACATCGGTTTAACTCAGTGCATGGACAGTTCAGTGGAGACCAGTGAAAGAGGTAGATGAAAGGGTGAGTATAGCTATCAGTTGGAGGATCAGTTTTGCATGGGATTTGCATTACACTTGGAGGAAATTACCAATGACAATTGCGCAGTTGAAGCCAATGAGATTCGAACCTGGATCTCTATTTAGACCAGCCTTGATTGCGCAATAGAGGCAGAGAAGTAGTGGGTGTGTTTTGAACCTGTGACTTGTTCAAAACCATGCTAGTTTTTGTGTAGCTTTGGGAGATAGTACTGAGTACTTGTGAGGAGTTTGTACTATGTATTTGCTGCATGTTCTCTCCATTTATAATATACTATAGCTGCGGGGTTTTCAGCCATAAGCTTTCCCCATACATACTGTGTTAATGTGTGTGATGATTTGATGTGCTATCGCTTCTATTTTTTCCGCATGTGACAATTAATTGTAGATGAGATTATGTGTTATGCATGCAATTCGAAATTGATGTGTAATCAGGTTAATCTCCATTGAATAAGTGATTTATTCAGCTAATTTCTACGAATCGATCATGCAACATCACTCTTGCTACACCCACAATTGTTCGCTCTTTCTTTCAGCCGACCCCATTTTTCTCGTGGGTTATGAGGCGCTATCAATTCTCTCCTCGAATTCCTTCTTTGCCGTAGAAGTTCTTGAATTCACAGAGATGTACTCACCACCATTTTCGCTCCTAAGAGCCTTCACATGCTTCGTCGGGGAAATTTTAGGGGATAATATTCGCAGGTGGGCTAATTTTCGATACTTTTTCCAAAAACAATATTCGCCAATTTCCATTTTGTTTTTAAATAATTCACCCAAGTTTTATAGTATGAAATTATTTTACCTTAAAAATCACCAAGGTCTTATATATACTAATATAATATAATCGTAATTTTAGATATTTTTACAAAATACCGTCAAACATTTTACAATTTTTCTATTATAGATTACTAACATCACTGCTGCTTCTAAACTTTCAAATAGATATCTATCCTTAAAATTTTTCTCTATTCCCGTGTCTTTCTCCACCAGTGCTTTAAACACAAGAAATTTTGAGAATGTATGATATTTCTTCTACATGAGTAGATCCAACACTTCCAAGAAAAGTCATCAACAAATATCACATAATACTTATGCTTTTCTATCGAAGCAAAAAAGAATGTTCCACACGTCTATCTGAACTATCTCAAGTATCCTCGAGGCTCGGTTCTCCTTCTCATGAAAGGTGGCCTTTACATACTTTCCCATAGTACATCCCTTTCATGTGTCTGACTGCGCAAGCGTACCCTTGGGAAGACCCGTTGAAATCTACTGCATGACTTTCAAGGATCTGTGGTGAATATGTCCCAATCTCCTGTGCCATAACTCACCCTCATCCCGACTCACCACTTTGTCTTCCTTTCCCATCAATGTTGCGCATCCATCTACATCTAGTTTATAGTGATTCTTTACTCGAATCCCAATATTCTTGGCTTGTCCTATTGTTTGTGTCGCATGAAAGCTTTTCCTTCACTGAAAAAAACATCATAGCCTCTATCCTCCAACATTGCAACTGAGACCAAATTTTTCTTCAAGCCTAGTACATGCATTAAATATTTTAATTGAAAGGGTTTACCTGACTCTCTCTCAAGGGTAATGGTACCAATCTTGATAGCATTGTACTGCCTGTCATCACCCATTTCGATATGCATCTGGAGGTCCTTCTCCTCCAAGCTGCTGAAAAGTTCCTTGTTTCTCATCATGAGAAAGGATGCAACACTATCCAAATACCACACTGATCCCATTTCACTTGACACCATGCATGCAATGAGTGACAAGTCAAGCTCAAATTGCGACTCCAAAGCCTCACCAGCTGTAGATCCTGAAGCCTTATTTTTCTTCTTCTTTTGTGTACAGTTAATAGCATAATGCCCATGCTCGTGATAGTGAAAACACTTCACTCTGGACATGTCGCGCTTCTTGCCATTTTTGGACTCAGATTCATAATGGAACTTCTTTCCTTCCGCATTCTTCACCTTAGCGGCCAAAGCACAATCTTCTTCATCTTCATTCTTAGATGAAGATCCATCTCTAGTATTCCGTCTAAACTCCTCTTGCACCAAATCTGACCAAAGTCCTTCCCAATCTGGCAACTTTTCCCTTTCATTGACAGAGTCCTGATAACTATGCCAAATCTTGGGAAGTCCTATAAGAGCTAGGCTCACCAAATCATCATCATCGATAGTAATGCTAATGCGCCCCAGCGCATACCGACATTGGAAAAACATTGTTAAATGTTTTGGCATGGAGTCGCCTTTCTCCATCTTGATCTTCCCGAGTTTATCTTTTAGTGTCAATTTCCTATGGTCACTGCTGCTCTGAAATAGATCTGTCAAAGCTTTCCACATAACATATGGTGTCACTTTGCCATGGATACTTGAGACAATGTGGTCTCATACTCCCTCCCATAAGATTCTCCTCACCTTTGCTACTTTCTTTTCCATGCATCAAGATTTGCAGAATCTGTCATAGTGGGTTTAGGAATTAGCTATAGCACCAAGAATGTCTTATGCAAGTTTGGATTCTATTCAGTCACAAACTCAGATCCTCCTCCACTATTGTGATTTATTATGCTCTGATACCATGTAGAAATTATACAACATATATGTATATCATGGATTCAATATGATCTAATAATGTACTAAAGCTAGATACTGAATCACTTCTACAAATCAATTGTGGAATTAAAAACACTATCGCCAATCACATGAAGCAAAGAAGAATCAGTCAAACAACAAAACAGATCATTTCCCAGGGAAAGCTTGCTGCTCAAAACCCCACTATCTTCTATTGTATGTTAAACATGGATACATGAAACAATTACATACAACTCTTCTCACAAGAGCCCTCCTGTACTAAGAAAATTGTCTCACACTGTCCTGGACAAAAATGACCAACACTTAGCCAATTCTTAGCCTCTAAACAACCTGCTTTGCTTGCGTAATTCATGTGGAATGCAATCCATATTATTTATGAATTTTTGCCTTCCTTGACTATGCAAGGATCATGGGCAGTGCAATGGGTGTTTGGTTGCATGGGTGCAACCGAATAATCCTACAACTGATAGTCAACATCCCTTTCACCTAGATCTCAACTAGGTTTCCACTGTAACTGACATGCATGCATCTAATAATAGTAAATACCCAGTTTCATTTGTGATGATTGATTGTGAATTAAATAATATTTAATTCACTTGATCTCTCATTGTATCAAACAGTTACAACTAGCACAAATGACTTTAACTCGCTTAACTGAGTCAAAATGATTACAACTTGCATTAACTAATGCACCATTGCACTTCGAACTTTGTTACAACTAGAATTACTCTGCATGCCTCACCAACTACCATAAACTCAAAATTCATGAGTTAACTGAGTTTATCACACTTATTTAAGTATTACAAGTTATTTTGAGATTATATTACATTTTATTTTCCATCTTAATTAAGGGAAAACTAAAATAGACATGCACCAAATTTAGCCCACACCAGTGTAGGTTCTGATAAGACCTATGGTCCCACACTAGTGTAAGTGCTGCTTGGACCTCCTGGTCCCACACTAATGTAGGTGTTGAAATTTCTTGTTGGACTTCAACACTCCCTCTCAACAAGAAAGAGATTATCCTTCACCCTGATCCTGTCTCTATGGTATTCAAATTTTCTCCTAGTGAGCGTCTTCGTCAGAATATCTACATCCTGATCTTCCGTGGGAATGTAATGAAGTAAAATTATGCACCAATGCACAAAATATCTGAGATGGTGGTACCAGATGTCTATGTGCTTGGATCTATCATGAAATACATGATTAACTGAGAGTTTAATGCAACTCTGGTTATCACAATGTATCACTGTCGGATCCATCTGAGAACCAAAAAAACCAAACTGGATCTTTCTCATCTAGATAGCCTCACATGTAGCTTGAATTGCTGCCATGTTCTCTACCTCTTCTGAACTAAGTGTCACGGATCACTGCTTCCTACTGTACCAAGAAAATTTTGTCGATCCTATGCTGAAGATCCCTCCTGATGTGCTCTTTCTGTCTGATGGACTACCTAGAAAATATGCATCTGTGAAGCCTTGAAGCTTCACTCCCTCTGTCCATCTGTACCATAATCCATACTTTGATATGCCCCTCAGGTATCTCAAGACATGCTTCCCCACCTTCCAAAAGAGCTTGGTAGGCTTAACCATAGCTTGACTTAGCTGGTTAATTGCGTAGCAAATGTCTAGTCTGGTGTTCACTAAATACATCAGTGAACCAACTAACTTCTTGTAGACAGTAGCATGCAATACCTCTCTGTTGGGAAACCAGCTCCAAAAATAGAAGAAAAGAGATATCAACGCCTTAGAAATAAGCCACTTCGAGGGGGCAACCTCCAATACATTACATGAATGAACAATTCTTGGATGATACAAATTACAAAACCTCCTTTCTATATATAGGTGTCCATGGGGCTACAATGTAATCCTAGTGGGGCCACAATGTAATCCTAGACGACCTAACAATAATAATTTGAGGGCACAATAATAACAATATGGGGGTTACAGGGGTACAATAATAACAATAAGGGGGTTACAATAACAATAATAAGGGACTATAATAGTAATATAGGGACCTAACATGACCCTCTCCTTCAAAAAAGTGTTGTCCTCAACGCTTGAGTAGGTTTGGGTGCTTCTGCATAAAATTCTCATCCTCCCATGTAGAATATTCAGTGGGTAAGTACTTCCACTTGATGAGATACTCTGAAATTGATCAATTTCGTAGCTGTCGAGTTCTTGTTTTCCTAACCGCTTCAGGTTCCAATATGATTTTCCCTTCCTCATTAAGTTCTAGCAATATTGTTTGAATTGGAATATTTTCACCTATAACCTTCTTTAAGCATGAAAAATGGAAAACTGGATGCACTTGTGAAGAAGCAGGAAGCTCCAGTTTGTATGCCATAGTACCAATCTTTTGCAACACCTTGTAAGGACCATAGTACTTTGGCGATAATTTATTATCCTTCTTAGCTTGCTTGAGGGACATTTGTTTGTATGGTTGTAGCTGTAAAAATACCCAGTCTCCTACATCAAAAATTCTCTCGCTACGATGTTGATCTGCCTGTTGTTTCATTCGATTTTGTGCCAAATTTAGGTTATCCTTTAAGAGTTGGAGAACTTCTTGCTGATGCTCGATGTGATCTTCCACTGCTTGAACCTTCGAATTTTCCCTTAAAGATGATGTGATGGATGGTGGATGATATCCATAAGGTGCCATAAATGGGGTCATTTTTGCTGCAGTATGGAAGGAAGTGTTATACCACCATTCAGCGAGAGGTAACCACTTGACCCATTGTGTTTGTTTATCAGATACAAAACAAAGAAGATATCCTTCCAAACATTTATTTACTATCTCAGTTTGACCATCAGATTGAGGATGATAAGATGAGCTATGAGCTAATTGAGTGCCCAAACAAGAAAATAACTTCGTCCAAAAATTTCCAGTAAAAATGGGATCTCTGTCGCTCACAATAACCCTTGGGCTTCCATGTAGCTTTTGAATTCTGTCCATAAATGTAGTAGCAACTGTACTTGCTTTAAATGGATGAGATAATGCACAAAAGTGTGCATACTTCGTAATTCTATCAACTACCACCATGATGACACTCTTTCCTTCGAACTTAGGTAAACCTGTGATAAAATCCTTTGAAATCTCCTCCAACGTTGACTTGGAATGGATAAAGGTTGTAGAAGTCCTGGGGTCTTAATTGTTTCCACTTTATTCTGCTGGCAAACCAAACATTCCGCCACAAACTTTCGAATATCAGATTTAAGGCCATCCCAAAAAAATTCTTTCTTCACCCTGTGGTAAGTTTTTAAAAATCCTGAGTGTCCTCGTAAAGGAGAAGTGTGCAATTCCAGAAGAATCTTTTGTTTTAGTTGGGAATTCTTACAAAGATATAAGCGATCTTTGTACCATAAGGAATCATTTTTCCAACTAAATGTATCGGATGTACTAGGATCTTGCTGCAACTTTTGAATGAGTATCCATACATCTTTTTCCTTCTTCCATTCATCTCTTGCTTCAGTTATCCAATCTGGTTGGATAATAGAAATGGCACAAAGCAATGCTTCCACCTCTTCATTCTTTATTGAGAGTGCATCTGCAACAACATTCAGCTTTCCTTTTTTGTAGATTATTTCAAAGTCGTAACCCAACATCTTTGTGACCCATTTTTGCTGTTCTTCTGACGATAGTCTTTGTTCCAAAAAGTGTTTAAGACTATCATGATCAGTTTTTACCTTGAAGTGTCTTCCCATTATGTAAGTTCGCCATTTCTTTAGTGCATGTAGTATTGCTAACATTTCCTTCTAATAAATAGGTTTATGTAAATACTTTCCTTTGATTGGACGACTTTCAAAAGCAATGGGTCTTCCTTCCTGCATTAAAACTGCACCAATTCCATTTCCTGAGGCATCACATTCCACAATAAAGGTTTTTGTGAAGTCTGGCGTAGCTAAGACCGGTGCTAGGCACATTGCCTCTTTAAGATGTTCAAAGGCCTTAGTTGCTTCAGGAGTCCATGAAAATTCATCTTTCTTCAATAATTTTGTTAGAGGTGTTGCTATTCTCCCATAATTTTTAACAAACTTGCGATAATACCCTGTTAACCCGAGAAATCCTCGCAACTGCTTTATGGTTGTGGGGACTTTCCATTCCTTAATGGATTTAATTTTGTTTGGGTCTACTTTAACACCCTCGTGAGATACAATATGACCCAGATATTCCACCTCTTGTACTCCAAAGAAACATTTGGATGTTTTTGCATATAATTGTTTCTCCTGCAATAGTTTGAGCACCCTATCAACATGTTCAACATGATCCTTCCAAGACCCGCTGTAGATTAGTATATCATCAAAAAATACTAGCACAAATTTTCTAAGGAAGGGTTTGAAAATGGAATTCATCAACCCTTGAAATGTAGAAGGTGCATTGGTAAGGCCAAAGGCATGACCAAAAATTCATAATGACCCTCATGAGTTCGAAATGCTGTTTTTGGAATATCTTCAGTCTTCATTCTAATTTGATGATATCCTGAACGAAGATCCAACTTGATAAAATAAATTGCTCCATGTAATTCATCCAATAATTCATCAATCACAGGAATGGGAAATTTGTCTTTAATGGTGAGCTTATTGAGTTCCCTATAATCCGGACACATTCGCCATGATCCATCCTTCTTGTGTACCAATACTACAGGAGCAGAGAAAGAACTTTGACTAGGTTGAATTATACCCGCCTCTAACATTTCTGCAATCATACGTTCAATTTCGCTCTTTTGGACATAAGAATATCTATAAGGCCTGATGTTTGGAGGAACACTTCCTGGAATCAAATGAATAGCATGATCATGATCACGAATAGGTGGGAGCCCTTTGGGAGTTTCAAACACCTTGGAATGATTGTCCAAGACTTGTTGGAGATCTGCAGAAATAGATGATTTTGATGTTGGAACTTCTAGTGAGCATAATTGTGCAATTACGCCTCGCTGTTCTTTCTTTATAAGCTTTGTCATGACATTAGAGCTTATTATCCTTCCTGGCTTCCCTGCGATACCCCGTAATTCGACTTCCTTTCCTTCTGAAAAAAATTTCAAGAAAAGTTCTTGAAAATTAAAAGCTACCGTCCCCAAAGATTGTAACCATTGTACTCCTAGTACAACATCAGCACCTCCCATAGGAATGGAAAGCATTGGAATATTAAATACATATTCCCCCATGGTTAGCTTGATATTATGGCATTTTCCAGAGAAATTTATAGTTCCTCCATTTGCAACCATCACTTGACATTCTGGTGCTGGGTATAGGAAAAAATTCAATTCCTTGGCTACCTTATAATGAATAAAATTATGGGTGCTACCTAAATCAATCAACACTATTACCTTTTTCTTCTTGATATGTCCTTCTATCTTGAGAGTTTGAGGAGTGGTAATTCCTACCAATGTATTAGACGATATGATCAGAGTCATTTCTTCCTCTTCTAGGGCTGGTTCCTGGTGTATATCCTCTTCTTGTTCATTTTCTTCTTCCTCTTCACAATCTATGTAAAATAATTTCTTCTCAGTACACTTATTACCTTTAGTGTATTTTCTATCACAACTATAGCAAAGCCATTTTTCTCCTTTTTCTTCCAATTGTTGTGGTTTCAAACTTGTAGGTTGTGGAAATCTAGGAGTAGCAACACTTCCATCTTTATAGAAGTGAGTGGTAGGCTTCAATTTTTCAATTTTTGGAAGTCCTCAATGTGCTCCCCCACTAAACCCTTTTGTTTGAGATTTATGAATTGGCTAAAGAAGGTGTTTCTTTTTGTATCCTCATAATGTGCTATCATTTCCTCCGTAAAAATTGACCAAGTGAATTTTTTTTTACGGGAGAAAAGCCATCGATACCATAAAAATGTATTTTATTCTAAATGTAAAGTTGCAATGCGTACCTTTTGTGTGTTTTGCACATTATTGAGATCAAAATATTGCTCCATCTGTAGTATCCATGTTACGGGATCCTTGCCATCAAACTTCTTCACTTATCCATCTTTGGAATAAGGTGGTTCTTTAATCAACATTAGAGTTTGTAAAATCCGTTGACTTTTATTTTATTCTCCAAGTGATTTTCATCTACTATATTTTCACCATTAGGAATCATTTCTTATATCAACTTTGACAAACCTTCCTTCAAACCTTCCATGTCTTCCTTCAAACCTTCCATTTTTTCTTCCATACCATCCATTTTATCTTCCATACCATTATTCAAACCATCCATCGTAGCTTCCATGCCTTTCTTCAAACCATCCATCTTAGCTTCCATGATTTTCTTCAAAACATCCATTTCATTTTTTTTTGCTCTTTGAGAGAGCGAATTTTGGTGCACTTGCTCTTGTAATTTTAATAGATCATGTTGCAATTCTTCATCTTCATGAGTCATAGCAGAGTACTCTGAGGGCTTAATGGGTGTTGAGTTATTTTTATGAGGCATTTTAGAACCCAATACTGATATCTATGCTCAATAGGCATTTGGAATCACTTAAAACTGATTTTTCAAACAAAACTTATGCAATTTGAAAAAACAATACACTTCTTTTTCTTGATTTTGATGAGCTCGATATTGAAACTGAATTATCTCTGTGATTTTGGATCTTAAATATCTGAAATTTGGCCCTGAAGTAGCCCCCTAAATCTTCTTTCAATTGCCACAGGTCTGACTTGATTTGGATTCTTCAAGACATAGTTATTTCCAATCTCCCACAATGACCTAATTATGGACTGGTTCAGTAGAGCGAACTTGTACGGCTTTCCACGTGTCATTGTTTGCTCCTTTGGCTCTGAAATTTACAAAAAGGCAAGTACAGTCCGTTTACTTCCAGTCACTTTTTACATAATTCCAATCCAATGCTCAGAGAGAGAGTTATGAATATTTTCCCACAATCACCTCTTTGAGATGAAATTCAGGACCTTGAAAAAGACCTAATTTCCACAGATCATATCTCCACAAATATTACGAACCAAGCTCTGAAATTTTGTGACGATGTTCCTTAGGATTTTAGTTTCACGCTCTAAACATTTCAACTTCTGAACCTTCATGGAAAATTTTTCATAGTGCACATTCTGCAATGACCTTTTTAAGTGAAATTCAAGAGCCTGCAAAAACACCTAACTTCCACACATCATATCTCCAAAAATATTGTGAACCAAGCTCTGAATTTTTGCGACGATGTTCCTCAGGATTTTAGCTTCGCACTTTAACAATTTTATCTTCTAAACCTTCTTAGAAAAAATGTTATAGTGAAAATTCTACGATGACCTGTTTGGAGCAGCGAAACCCTAGAATCCAAAGCTCTGATACCAAATGTTGGGAAACCAGCTCCAAAAATAGAAGAAAAGAGATATCAACCCCTTAGAAATAAGCCACTTTGAGGGGGCAACCTCCAATACATTACATTAATGAACAATTCTTGGATGATACAAATTACAAAACCTCCTTTCTATATATAGGAGTCCATGGGGCCACAATGTAATCCTAGCCGACCTAACAATAATAATTTGAGGGCACAATAATAACAATATGGGGGCTATAGGGGTACAATAATAACAATAAGGGGGTTACAATAACAAAAATAAGGGACTATAATAGTAATATAGGGACCTAACACTCTCTAGAAGTAGCATCCTCTTTCCTCCAATTTCCTGGAAGAGGAGTGTCCACGGGTTTGTAGCTCTCCATGTGAAACTTACCCAATATCTCTTTGGGATACTTGCCTTGAGAAAAAAAAATTTCACCATACCTTTGCCATATTTCCAATCCAAGGAAATAATGGAGGAGTCCCATGTCCTTCATTTCAAACTCCCTTGCAAGATCCTCCTTGCACAAGTGTATCAGCTGCTCATCACCAATCAAAATTAGATCATAAACATAAAGTATAGTAATCAATAACTTACCCTCAACCACAATCTGGTACAGGTTTACATCAACTTCACTTTTGGTGAAGCCTAGTATGGTGAAATAGCTTTCAATCCAAGTGTACCAAACACAAGGTGCTTGCTTCAACCCATACAGTGCTCTCTTAAGTTGACACACATGCGACTCACTATTGAAGATCTCAAACCATTTTGGCTGCTTTATGTACACTTGTTCCTCAATGAATCCATTGAGAAACACAGTTTTCACATCCATATGATAAATGTGCCACCCCATTTGCGCTGAGAGTGCAAGGATGGATCTAATGGAAGAGTACCTTGCAATTGGTGCAAAAGTCTCATCATAGTTGATACCCTCAATCTATGAGAATCCCTGGGCCACAAATCTAGCATTTTACTTACCAAAATCCCATCAATAGATTGCTTTACCTTGTAGATCCATCTAGATCCAACCACTGATTTACCGATCAGTCTTGGGATGATCTCCCATGCACTGTTCTTGAAAATGGAGTCATACTCCTCCACCATTGCATCAACCCAAATTGGTTGTTGCACTACCTCCTGAAAGGAAGATGGTTCTGTCACAATACATTTTCTCATAAGACCCACGTATCCAGTAAACCTGTCTAGATACTTTATCAATTTGCGCTGTGAAGTAGGGGCTCCTACATTCTCTACAGCATCAAGTATCAATATATCAACTTCCGTGGTGTTCCTTCTACCATTTCTGATGGATGGCTCTACTGAGTGTTTTCTGCCATTCCATGATCCTCCGCATGTGGCTGCTCCACATATTGAGGTTCATTCTTTGGAACCAAGATTTAATCCTCTGCATGCAAATCCAACTCCCTCTCAAGGGACAATCAAATGGATTTATCCTCATCAAATTTTATATCCCATTGTACAATAGTCATTCTGCTGTTTGAAAAATACACCTGATAGTTGTGGGGAGTTTCAGCGTACCCCACAAAATCACAATCTCAGCTATTGGTTCCATCTTCTTCGTGGTGTCTTTGGTCATATCACATAAACAGATGAGCCAAAAGTATTAAAATGTGAAACATCAAGTTTCTTACCAGTGAAAGCCTCTTCTGGTGTACTCATGCCAAGTATCCTATGAGGAAAACAGTTCTGCAAAAATACCGCTATGTTCCATGCCTCCGCCCATAGATGCATCGGTAGAACCTGATCATGCAACATCACTCTTGCTGCACCCACAATCGTTCTGTTATTTCTTTCAGCGACCCCATTTTTCTGTGGGTTATGAGGCGCTATCAATTCTCTCTGAATTCCTTCTTTGCTGTATAAGTTCTTGAATTATTTAGAGATGTACTCACCACCATTTTCGCTCCTAAGAGCCTTCACATGCTTCCCCATCAGGGAAAATTTTAGGGGATAATATTCATAGGTGGGATAATTTTCTATACTTTTTTGAGAAAAAATATTCACCATTTACCTTTTTTTCTAAAAAATAATTCGCCCAATTTTTATAGTATGAAATTATTTTCCCTTCAAAATCACCAAGATCTTAAATAGACTTATATAATATAATCATAAATTTAGACATTTTTACAAAACTATCATCAAACATTTTACAATTTTTCTATTAGAGATTACTAAGATTCGCCAAGGTTTCTAAACTTTCAAATAGATATCTATCCTTAAAATTTTCCCTATTCCCCGTGTCTTTCTCCACCAGTGCTTTAAACACAAGAAATTTTGAGAATTTCTGATCTTTATTCTACATGAAGTAGATCCAGCATGTCCAAGAAAATTCATCAGCAAATATCACATAATAATTATGCTTTTCTGTCAAAGCAATAAAGAGTTTTCCACATACGTCTGTCTGAACTATCTCAAGGATCCTCGAGGCTCGGTTCTCCTTCTCATGAAAGGTGGCCTTACATACTTTCCCATAGTACATCCCTTTCATGTGTCTGACTGTGCAAGCATACCCTTGGGAAGACCCATTGAAATCTGCTGCATGACTTTCAAGGCTCTGTGGTGAAGATGTCCCAATCTCCTGTGCCATAACTCACCCTCATCCTGACTCACCACTTTGTCCGCCTTGCCCATCAATGCTACGCATCCATCTACATCTAGTTTATAGATATTCTTAGCTCGAATCCCAATCTTCTCAGCTTGTCCTGTTGTTTTGTGTCGCAGGAAAGATTTTCCTTCACTGAAAACAACATCATAGCCTCTATCCTCCAACATTGCAATTAAGACCAAATTTTTCTTCAAGCCTGGTACATGCATTACATATTTTATTTGAAAGGGTTTACCTGACTCTCTCTCAAAGGTAATGGTACCAATCCCGATAGCATTGTACCAACTGTCATCACCCATTTCAATATACATCTGGAGGTCCTTCTCCTCCAAGCTACTGAAAATTTCCTTGTGTCTCATCATGTGAAAGGATGCACCACTATCTAAATACCACACTGATCCCATTGCACTTGACACCATGCATGAAATGAGTGAGAATTCAAGTTCAAATTGTGAGGCCAAAGCCTCACTAGCTGTAGATCCTGAAGCCTTCTTGTTCTTCTTCTTTTGTGTACAATTAGTAGCATAATGCCCATGCTCGTGATAGTGAAAACACTTCACTCGGGACATGTCACGCTTCTTGCCATTTTTGGACTTAGTTTCAGAATGGAAATTCTTTCCTTTCCCCTTTTTCGCCTTGGCAGCCAAAGCACAATATTCTTCATCTTCATTCTTAGATGAAGATCCATCTTTGGTATTCTGTCTAAACAACTCTTGCACTAAATCTGACTAAAGTCCTTCCCAATCTGGCAACTTTTCCCTTCCATTGACAGAGTCCTAATAACTATGCCAACTCTTGGGAAGTCCTAGAAGAGCTAGGCTCACCAAATCATCATCACTGATAGTAATGCTAATGCTCCCCAGCTCATCTCGACATTGGAAAAACTTTGTTAAATATTTTGGCTTGGAGTCGCCTTTCTCCATCTTGATCTTCTCGAGTTTATCTTTTAGTGACAATTTCCTATGGTCACTGCTGCTCTGAAATAGATCTATCAAATATTTCCACATAACATATGGTGTCACTTTACCATGGATACTTGAGAAAATGTGGTCTCATTCTCCCTCCCGTAAGATCCTCCTCACATTTGCTACTTTATTTTTACATGCATCAAGTTTGCAGCGTCTGTCAAAACAGGTTTAGGAACATCATTGTCAATGAATTCCTTCTAGCCATTTTCTTTGAGTACTACCTCCATCTTGTCTTTCCAAGTAATATAGTTAGAGCTTCCCTCGAGTGCATACTCCAATATCAAGCCATTGAAAGCCATTTCAATCCCGAATTGGCTGTAGCACCAAGAAAGTCTTCTGCAAGTTCGAATTCTATTCAGTCACAAACTCAACTCCTCCTCTACTATTGTGAATTCCTATGCTCTGGTACCATGTAGAAATTATACAACATATATGTATATCATGTATTCAATTTGATCTAACAATGTACTAAAGCTAGATACTGAATCACTTCTACAAATCAATTGCGGAATTAAAAACACAATCGCCAATCACATGAAGCAAAGAAGAATCAGTCAAACCACAACACAGATCATTTCCTAGGGAAAGATTGCTGCTCAAAACCCCACTATATTCTATTGTATATTCAACATGGATACATGAAAAAATTACATACAACTCTTATCACAAGAGCCCTACTGTACTAAGTTAATTGTCTCACACTGTCTTGGACAAAAATGACCAACACTTAGCCAATTCTCAGCCTCTAAACAACCTGCTTTTCTTGAGAAATTCATGTGGAATGCAGTCCCTATTGTTT
The DNA here is from genome assembly GCA_034641835.2 of Pinus albicaulis. Taxonomy (NCBI): domain Eukaryota; kingdom Viridiplantae; phylum Streptophyta; class Pinopsida; order Pinales; family Pinaceae; genus Pinus; species Pinus albicaulis. Next base: position 1,113,380,516 of record CM076577.1, read on the forward strand.
AGGAATTTTGGCCTTCCTTGACTTTGCAAGGATCACGGGTAGTGCAATGGGTGTTTGGTTGCATGGGTGCAACCCAATAATCCTACAACTGATAGTAAACATCCCTTTCACCTAGATCACAACTAGGTCTCCACTGTAATTGACATGCATGCAACTAATAATAGTAAATCCCCAGTTGCATTTGAGATCACTGATTGTGAATTAAATAATATTAATTCACTTGATCTCTCAATGTATCAAACAATTACAACTAGCACAAATGACTTTAACTCACTTAACTGAGTTAAAATGATTACAACTTGCATTAACTAATGCACCACTGCACTTCGAACTATGTTATAACTAGAATTACTCTGAATGCCTCACCAACTACCCTCAACTAGAAATTCATGAGTTAACTAAGTTTATCACACTTAGTTAAATATTACAAGTTATTTTGAGGTTAGATTACATTTTATTTTCCATCTTAATTAAGGGAAAAATAAAATATACATGCACCAAATTTAGCACACACCAGTGTAGGTTCTGCTAAGACCTGTGGTCCCACACTAGTGCCGGTGCTGCTTGGACCTCCTGGTCCCACACTAGTGTAGGTGCTGCTTGGAATTCCTAGTCCCACACTAGTGTAGGTGCTGAAATTTCTTGTTGGACTTCAAAACTCCCTCTCAACAAGAAAGAGATTATCCTTCACCCCGATCTGTTTATATGGTATTCAAATTTGCTCCTAGTGAGCGTCTTCGTTAGAATATCTACATCCTGATATTCCGTGGGAATGTAATGAAGTGACATTATGCACCAATGCACACAATCTCTGAGATGGTGGTACCAGATGTCTATGTGCTTGGATCTATCATGAAATACAGGATTAACTGAGAGTTTAATGCAACTCTGGTTATCACAATGTATCACTGTCGGATTCATCTAAGAGACAAACAAACGAAACAGGATCTTTCTCATCTGGATAGCCTCACATGAAGCTTTAATTATTGCCATGTTCTCTACCTCTGCTGAAATAAGTGCCATGGATCACTGCTTCCTAGTGTACCAGTAAACTATTGTCGATCCTATGCTGAAGATCCCTCATGATGTGCTCTTTCTGTCTGATGGACTGCCAGCCCAATATGCATCTGTGAAGCCTTGAAGCTTCACTCCCTCTGCCCGTCTGTACCATAATCCATACTCTGATATGCCCCTTAGGTATCTCAAGACATGCTTCCCCACCTTCCAAAAGAGCTTGGCAGGCTTAACCATAGCTTGACTTAGCTGGTTAACTGCATAGCAAATGTCTAGTCTGGTGTTCACTAAATACATCGCTGAACCAACTAACTTCCTATAGACAGTAGCATCCGGTACCTCTCTAGAAGTAACATCCTCTTTCCTCCAATTTCCTGGAAGAGGAGTGTCCATGGGTTTGCAGCTCTCCATGTGAAACTTACCCAATATCTCTTTGGCATACTTGCCTTGAGAAACAAAAAGTTCACCATCCCACTACCATATTTCCAATCCAAGGAAATAATGAAGGAGTCTGATGTCCTTCATTTTAAACTCCCTTGTAAGATCCTCCTTGCACGAGTGTATCAGCTGCTCATCACTAGTCAAAATTAGATCATAAAAATAAAGTACAATAATCAATAGCTTACCCTCAACCACAATCTGGTACAAGTTTGCATCAACTTCACTTTTGGTGAAGCCTAGTATGGTGAAATATCTTTCAATCCAAGTGTACCAAACACAAGGTGCTTGCTTCAACCCATACAATGCTCTCTTAAGTTGACACACATGCAACTCACTGTCGAAGATCTAAAACCCTTTTGGCTGCTCTATGTACACTTGTTCCTCAATGAATCCATTGAGAAACACAGTTTTCACATCCATATGATGAATGCGCCACCCCATCTACACTGAGAGTGCAAGGATGGGTTTAATGGAAGAGTACCTTGCAACTGGTGCAAAATTCTCATCATAGTTGATCCCCTCAATCTGTGAGAATCCCCGAGCCACAAATCTATCCTTGTACTTATCCACACTCCCATCAACAGCTTACTTTACCTTGTAGATCCATCTAAATCCAACCAATGATTTACCGATCGGTCTTGGCACGATCTCTCATGCACTGTTCTTGAAAATGGAGTCATACTCCTCCACCATTGCATCAACCCAAATTGGTTGCTGCACTACCTCCTGAAAGGAAGATGGTTTTGTCACAATTCATTTTCTCATAAGAGCCATGCATGTAGTAAACCTGTCTAGAGACTTTATCTGTTTGCGCTGTGAAGGAGGGGCTCCTACATTCTCTGCAGCATCAAGTCTCAATCTATCAACTTCTGTGGTGTGCCTTCTACCATTTCTGATGGATCTCTCTGCATGAGTGTTTTCTGCCATTCCATGATCCTCTACATGTGGCTGCTCCACATATTGAGGTTCATTCTTTGGAACCAAGATTTCCTCCACTGCATGCAAATCCAACTCCCTCTCAAGGGACAATCGCATGGATTTCTCCTCATCAAAATTTTTATCCCATCACACAATAGTCAATCTTCTGTTTGGAAAATACACCTGATAGTTGTGGGGAGTTTCAGCGTACCAAAAAAAATCACAATCTCAGCTATTGGTTCCAGCTTCTTCCCGATGTGTTTGGTCACATGCACATAAACAGATGACCCAAAAGTATTAAGATGTGAAACATCAGGTTTCTTACCAGTGAAAGCCTCTTCTGGTGTACTCATGCCAAGTATCTTATGAGGAAAATGGTTCTGCACAAATACTGTTGTGTTTCATGCCTCCTCCCATAGATGCAATGGTAGAACTTGATCATGCAAAATCACTCTTGCTGCACCCACAATCGTTTTGTTCTTTCTTTCAGCGATCCCATTTTTCTGTGGGTTATGAGGCGCTATCAATTCTCTCTGAATTCCTTCTTTGCTTTAGAAGTTCTTGAATTCGTTAGAGAAGTTCTCACCACCATTTTTTCTCCTAAGAGCCTTCACATGCTTCCTCGTCATGGAAAATTTTAGGGGATAATATTCGTAGGTGGGATAATTTTCTATACTTTTTCGAGAAAAAATATTTGCCAATTTCCTTTTTTTCTAAAAAATAATTCGCCCAATTGTTATAGTATGAAATTATTTTACCTTCAAAATCGCCAAGATATTAAATAGACTTATATAATATAATAATAAATTTACACATTTTTACAAAACTATCATCAAACATTTTACAATTTTTCTATTATAGATTACTAAGATTCGCCAAGGTTTCTAAACTTTCAAATAGATATCTATCCTTAAAATTTTCCCTATTCCCCGTGTCTTTCTCCACCAGTGCTTTAAACACAAGAAATTTTGAGAACGACTGATATTTCTTCTACATAAAGTAGATCCAACACTTCCAAGAAAAGTCATCAACAAATATCACATAATACTTATGCTTTTCTGTCAAAGCAACAAAGAATGTTCCACACACGTGTGTCTAAACTATCTCAAAGATCCCCAAGGCTCGGTTCTCCTTCTCATGAAAGGTGGCCTTTACATACTTTCCCATAGTACATCTCTTTCATGTGTCTGAATGAACAAACGTAACCTTGGGAAGACCCGTTGAAATCTGCTACATGAATTTCAAGGCTCTGTGGTGAAGAGGTCCCAATCTCCTGTGCCATAACTCACCCTCATCCCGACTCACCACTTTGTCCACCTTGCCCATCAATGCTACGCATCCATCTACATCTAGTTTATAGAGATTATTAACTCGAATTCCAATCTTCTTAGCTTTTCCTATTGTTTTGTGTCGCAGGAAAGCTTTTCCTTCACTGAAAAAAACATCATAGCCTCTATCCTCCAACATTGCAACTGAGACCAAATTTTTCGTCAAGCTTGGTACATGCATTAAATATTGTAATTGAAAGGGTTTACCTGACTCTCTCTCAAAGGTAATGGTATCAATCCCGATAGCATTGTACTGCCTGTCATCACCCATTTAGATATGCATCTAGAGGTCCTTCTCCTCCAAGCTACTGAAAAGTTCCTTGTGTCTCATCATGTGAAAGGATGCACCACTTTCCAAATACCACACTGGTCCCATTGCACTTGATACCATGCATGCAATGAGTGAGAAGTCAAGCTCAAATTGCGAGGCCAAAGCCTCACCAGCTATACATCCTGAAGCCTTCTTGTTCTTCTTCTTTTGTATACAGTTAGTAGCATAATGCCCATGCTCGTGATAGTGAAAACACTTCACTCTGGACATGTCGTGCTTTTTTCCATTTTTGGACTCAGATTCAGAATGGAACTTCTTTCCTTTCCCATTCTTCGCCTTGGTAGCTAAAGCACAATCTTCTTCATCTTCATTCTTAGATGAAGATCCATCTCTGGTATTCCGTCTAAACTCCTCTTGCACCAAATCCGACCAAAGTCCTTCCCAATCTGGCAACTTTTCCCTTCCATTGATAGGGTCTTGATAACTATGCCAAATATTGGGAAGTCCTATAAGAGCTAGGCTCACCAAATCATCATCATTGATGGTAATTCTAATGCTCCCCAGCTCATCCCGACATTGGAAAAACTTTGTTAAATATTTTGGCATGGAGTCGCCTTTCTCCATATTGATCTTCCCAAGTTTAACTTTATTGTCAATTTCCTATGGTCACTGCTGCTCTGAAATAGATCTGTCAAATATTTCCACATAACATATGTTTTCACGTTTCCATGGATACTTGAGACAATGTGGTCTCATACTCCCTCCCGTAAGATCCTCCTCACCTTTGCTTCTTTATTTTTCCATGCATCAAGATTTGCAACATATGTCACAGTGCGTTTAGGAACATCATTGTCAATGAATTCCTTCAAGACATTTTCTTCAAGTACTACCTCCATCCTGTATTTCCAAGTAATATAGTTAGAGCTGCCTTCGAGTGCATACTCCAATCTCAAGCCATTGAAATCCATTTCAATCCCGAATGAGCTGTAGCACTAAGAAAGTCTTCTGCAATTTTGAATTCTATTCAGTCACAAACTCAGCTCCTCCTCCACTATTGTGATTTCCTGTGCTCTGATACCATGTAGAAATTATACAACATATATGTATATCATGGATTCAATCTGATCTAACAATGTACTAAAGCTAGATACTGAATCACTTCTACAAATCAATTGTAGAATTAAAAAAACAATCGCAAATCACATGAAGCAAAGAAGAATCAGTCAAACCACAACACAGATCATTTCCCAGGGAAAGCTTGCTGCTCAAAACCCCACTATCTTCTATTGTATATTCAACATGGATATATGAAAAAATTACATACAACTCTTCTCACAAGAGCCCTCCTGTACTAAGCTAATTGTCTCACACTGTCCTAGAAAAAAATGACCAACACTTAGCTAATTCTCATCCTCTAAACAACTTGCTTTGCTTGGGAAATTCATGTTTAATGCAGTCGCTATTCTTTACGAATTTTGGCCTTCCTTGACTGCGCAAGGATCATGGGCAGTGCAATGGGTGTTTGGTTGCATGGGTGCAACCCAATAATCCTACAATTGATAGTCAACATCCCTTTCACCTAGATCTCAACTAGGTCTCCACTGGAATTGACATGCATGCAACTAATAATAGTAAATCCTCAGTTGCATGTGAGATCACTGATTGTGAATTAAATAATATTTAATTCACTTGATCTCTCACTAGTGTATCAAACAGTTACAACTAGCACAACTGACTTTAACTCACTTAACTGAGTTAAACTGGTTACAACCTGCATTAACTACTGCACCAATGCACTTTGAACTTTGTTACAACTAGAATTACTCTGCATGCCTCACCAACTACCCTGAATTTGAAATTCATGAGCTAACCAAGTTTATCACACTCAGTTAACTATTACAAGTTATTTTGAGATTATATTACATTTTATTGTCCATCTTAATTGAGGGATAACTAAAATAGACATGCACCAAATTTATCCCACACCAGTGTAGGTGTTGCTAAGACCTGTGGTCCCACACTAGTGTAGGTGATGCTTGGACCTCTTGGACCCACACTAGTGTAGGTGCTGCAATTTCTTCTTGGACTTCAACACATATATTTATCGCTATGAGGTTGTATGTGTGAAATGTAGTAGTCCAATTACAACAACTAGAACTATGGATGAAACTATGGTTTATTGTATCATTTGCATGGAAAATTGTCACTTTGTTTATTTTCATCGGTTAAAATGTATGATACTTGAAAATGTCGGGACTACAACATATTGTGTTTAATAGGTGTAGAACTGGAGAACGTACTACGAAACATTTCCTATTAGCAATACTACACAAAAAAATCAACTATTATCGATTTTTTTGTCTAAATTCAAGATCCAGGGCACATTTATAGTAAACCAACAAAATGTGATTATCATGCCTATACGATGACAATTCTCTTTATTTGCATGGTTGAGAAAGCTAATGATGATATGGATATATTTAGTTTCATTTTTGAGCAATCAAATGATGGTATTTTAGAGATGGTATAACACATTCAACTTCACGAACTTGTATTATTTTCGAGTTATCAAAATCAAGAAGTGTTCTACAAAAGGTGTGGATATCCCTCTTAACGATAACTAGTAACCATTAACAAGTTGCGAGGGGTGGGATAGTGTCTACAATTCCACACCTCTGCACTTCCGCATTTCGAATATTAATTCCAACTTCTACTTTCTACTTGAATGATTTGACCATTTCCGGAGAGCTTTTCTATTTTGTTGGATGGTTTAGATCTTATTTCATCCAGTGGTTACCTGATATGTAGCTACTAACATTGTATAATTGTGTACTTCAATAAAGCTATTTATTTAAGTTAAATTTTTTATATTATACCTATATTTTATATACATTAACATTCACAATACACAATGTGTACCTAGTTCATTGTCCTCTGTTGTGTGTTCTTTTTTCAATTTGATTTCTTCCATTTTGTTATTCCTTTATCAAATTTGCAAATCCTATGATTAGTAAAACAATATTTGAAATCATTTTTCCTTCGCACATAGTTTATTTTTGCATAGAATTTTCCATCGCATATGACTTGTTAAACAAAGCAATAAGACAAGTTAATGCTAGCATGCAATGTTTTATAAAGGAATAAACAAGTTTCGTCTGTTTGCAGTTGTACAATTTGATTGGAAAATTAAAGCAAATACTTTCACACATAACATTTACATTAGTTCCAAGATATTGGGATAAATATACTTTAGCATATACTGATTTTCAAAATTTGTTGAACAAGTAGAAAAAATTTGTAACGATTTCTTTATTAATCAGTGATGGTTGCTGGAGGTTGGCGCTCCTCTTGGTTGTGCTGCGATAATGTAGGTTTATTTTCTCCATTCATGTTTTGCAAGATATTTTATAATTGTGTTCCTATGGCGTCCAATTCATCTTCCAAACGCCCAAGCCTTTATTGAAATTCCAACATGTTATTCATCAACATTAAGATAAGTTGGATGACTGCACATAACTCTACATAACTCTTCATGCATGCTTCTTCCATTGCTTCCTTGGGCAATTTGTCTCATTGTTAGTATTGCAATAGTAACAACTAAATCACGATATTCTCTGACAAAATGAAAAAAATCGAGTGACACCCCCCCCCCACACATCTTTCAGCTTACTACAATAGATTCTAGTGTAACACCAAATTAATAAGGCCAAGGATATCAAAATTTTCTTTCAAAATCCTGACAAAGTTTCCATTTAAAGTAATTTTGGCTTAAAAAAAAAAATTTAGAAGAAAATTCACTAGAAAAAGAATTCCGACAATGATGATACCAACAAGACTTAGAGAATTCAAAAAACAATATATAAATGATAAAGCAAACCTTGATAACGTTTGTTAGTTTCAAAATAAATGAAGCAAACCACTTTCCAAGAACTTTTAGAAATGAGTTAAGTTTTAAAAGGCCTACAACAATACTCATGAAATTAAAAAAACAATAGACATATGATAAATCAAACCTCGATAACACTCAATAGTTTTAGAACAAACAAAGAAAACCACTTTCCTAGAGCTTTTAGAAACAAGTTCAGATCCATCAGGTCTACATATAGTGCATCAGAGGCCACAAGTCATCTAAATCAAGAATTGAAATCAACATTTTGAAAATACATTGGGTTGCTATCCATTTTAATTGTATTCATTTTCCATTGATCAACATCGATATAGCTAGTACTGATTTTCCTAATCTGCAATCAGAAACAATAATCTCGATGTCGGTTACAAAAAACCATATCTGCTTTTCTTAAATTCCCACTTTAGATAGACCAATTCATAGGATTTTGTTTCATGATTACTACATTTGGCATAATATGGAAATATATATCAACATACCATTTTAGTAATATCCCAATTCTAATTTTATTTAGATTGATGTAATGATACAATGACATTTAAACATTAATTTTATTTCATTGAGTTATTCCTTTATTAGGGAAGTGTTATTTTATGTGTTAGTTTGAACACAATGTTCTATATAGGACATCTAGATCTCAAGTAATTTATACAAAGACAAAAAACAATGTTTTGTTACAAAATAAAAAAACATAAGGCTTGATCCTACAATTAACTAAAGCTCCCATGCTATTAAATGTAAGTATTTTTGGCATTTATTCGGAGAATTGATGCATAATAAAGACATCATTTGAATGCTTAATATCATCTACTTTGTTAGCTTTTTTTGCTACTAGCTAATGTTTTACTTTGACTAGATTTGTGTTCAATATTTACAAGCTTATTTTAATGTTTCTTTTGCATCATTGTTCCTATTCATTTAAAAAATTTATCAAATAGAATCAATGAATCATGGTATTCAAGTTTCCCGAATACAAAGTGCATTAGTTATTTCACATTTGTTAATTGAACACTTATTTATTCAATGTTAAATGAAGTGCATTTTCAAGCCATGTGAGGAAGAAGTGTTGTGCGAGAGAACATGTGTGCAAAACATGGAATATAAAATTTCTTTTGCAATGTTCTGCACTTCCGCATACATTCTCCCTCCATGCAGTTCTCTTTGACACTTCCCTGTTGCACAATACTACACATTAATCAATCAATTAGCGGTTTTGGCTCATTAAAATTTGGGGCATGAAATTTTTGGTTTACATGTATATTGTATGCAAAATAAGGGTAGATGATTAACTGTCTCCCCAACCCAATTTTGTAACTTGATTCCATAGGGTAGAAAACTTTTAAATTTTTAGTATGCAAAATAACAAAGCACATTCTACATCTCTGCATGCATTCCCCTTAGACACATTGCAAAACATCAATTTTAACTAGGAGCTACATTAGTACTTTAATTTTGTATTGGTTCACATTAGGTTTAAAACTAAAATCTTAGAACTAATCTTACTTTTTTAAAATTTTTAAATTTTAATATAGCTTTTAAATTTTTAGTGTGCAAAGTAAAGGATGTGCAAAAGAGGCATATGTGTAGTAGAAACTCTATTCCCCAATTTATGCACTTGCACATACATTTCCCTTCTGCACACTTCAGAAGCTCAATTTTCACATTCTTTGATGTAGAAATATTGACATTTCGCAACGAAGTTTTGGAAAAATGTCACATAAACTCAACTAACCTCTCACCGTGCAAATCATTGCATCTTTAAAAATTAATTAAGTCTTAATACTCACGTAAATGTTAGCCTCTCTCACATAACAATAATAAATCCAAAATAATAAGTAAATTAATTAAATATTCCAAGTTAGGAATTTGTGCCTAACTCTTGGGTTGTTCCTCAAATATTGGAGTTTTTTTAGTAACTCCTATCTTGGTGGGTGTTTGGTAAGCAATTATCTCAACCAAAGGAGTCTAAGATAGCACGGACTATCTTAAGACATTGTCTCTCATCTATTTAAATTGTAACACTATTTTTTTTTAATAAGTGAGAATGATGAGAATACCATGAGGTTGAAGCCTCTTTTCCGCCAATATTTTGTGTATGGATTTTATGTGTGTTTTCTGTAATTTGTTTATGAGTTAATTCATTTTTTAACATGTGGTATCAGAGCCCTAGTTGTGAACTCTGTGTTTGCTGTGATGGTTTGAGAGCTGTAGCTAAACGGAGTCGATTTTAGTTTATGTTATCTTATGAGTTGTGCTTATGCCGAAGGATTTAGGGATTCAGCGGCTTGGATCATTGCAGAAGCGTGATTATGGAGAAAGAAATTAGTGGTGGTAGGATATATATATCACAAATTCAATGTATTTTGCGCGGAACCGTGGAATAGAGCCTGCATTGTTTGAAGGAGCCTAGTGTAATGACCAGTGAAAATCAACAGGTGTATAATCGTTGCTGCGTGGGCATTACGGGTGGCATGATTTGCAAACCTCCTTGATGCAGGGGCATTAGGTTCCAAGAAAATATTTTTTATTTTAATAGACATAGGGGGGTCTCATGTTTTTAATTTCTTATGTAATTATTAATATTTGAGGGATTTTAATTAGTGGGAGAGATTGTAAATGTTCCCAAATGATTAGAGAACATGAGGGAATCTGATTAGTTGGGAATATGTAGAGTCAGTTTCAGAAATTCTTGGAATTTAGGCTAAATTGAGAAATCCAAGAGTTTTGTTGAGTCATTGAAAAAGCTGAATCGATTCATGATCAATTTGTATAAATGTAAGCCTCAAAGGCATTAAACATTAGGGCTGTAGAGCTGGAGAAACAGAGTAGGTTGTAGAAGGGCCAATGATTGAAGATCTGGCCAAACAAGAGTTTTGTAAGTAAATTCATGTATACATTATGAAAGAATTTGTTCCTGAATCTATGTATATTGATTGATTAATTTTGTGTGAAGAATGCTGAGGTTCAGTTAAATATGTGTGAATAAGACCCTACAATAGGAATGACATTGTACTCTGTTACTATTGAAAGATTTATTGTGGGATTTGGAATGCATCCTGAGTTGAATTGATTTCATATGGAGTTGTTTAAGGAATTATTTGGATTCCTAGATTGAGTGAAGGCGAAACTAAGGTCACATTTGAATCTTATTGAATTTAATATCCTGGTAGAAGACATTGGGTATGAATCGAATTTATGAAATCACTAATTGAAATAGGGCTCGATTCTTTCTAAATTCTGGAGTTATTATATTGTGGAGGAAATATGAATTTTAATTCATAATCCGGCATTGAGTATATGACTTGGTAATTTGACATTCAGCCCCAATTGAATGGAAGGTGAGAAGTTAAGGTTTAAAAGAATCACAATGAGTTTAGTTTGATGGATGGTGTTCTGGTCAAATTAGATTAATTGTAATCACCATTTGAAACTACAACAGAGAATAGATCTCTGTTTACCGGATGGCATTGAACAGGAGCACATGATGAAAGGAGTTATAAATCGATGAATGCAATTTTGATGGCACAGTGAAATTATAAGTAAATGGGAAGGTACAATGGTCAACAAAGCCGTGAAGAGGGTCTCATTGAATGAGAAATAGAGGAAAGGATTTCGTTTATGAAAGGAAGCATTGCATTCCGAATTTCCATATCGGAACAAAACTGTGTCTAAACATGGTGCGATTATATGTTGGAACCTGTTGAAGGAGAAATAGGAAAGCAGATCTAGAAAACATGAATTGGTGTAGAGGAACAACCTTTGTTGGCGTAGCAGAATTCTAAATCAGAAGTGAAGACGAAAATGGGTTTTAACCCTGTTTAGGAGGTTAAATTAAGTGAATAGAAGGTTGAACAGTAATGGTGGTTTCAGAATTTGAAACCGGCAGTATCGCACGCCTTTGCAAGTGGTAAATGGTGTTAAGAAAATTTGCGCGATAAAGGTCTGAGGAGGACGCGTGGCAACGGTGGTAGGAACAAAACCACTTTTATCGTGTTTTTTTTAGCGTTAAAGCCCTGTGGTGAAAAAATGTGATTCCTGTCTGATTTCTAGTCAGCTGAGATCGACGACGTTCGCGTTGTCAAGTTGTGCGGATGATAATGAAGGTTTGGTAAGCATATATCCAGTTTAGTAATTACTTGTTGTGGGCCACATATGAATTAATATGAAATGGATGCCTAGTAGGTTGTTAAAACATTAACATATGTTAATATATGTGGCGCAAACGAAGTTACTCTTCGAGGTTCAAATGCAAGTCGAATATTAACGCAAGCTGTGGGAGAAGGTTTTGTTATATAGTTGGAGCATCATTTGAAGGAGAAAGAAACTCTCATGGTGAGTTATAGTGTTGAGGTTTAAAATGATATTTTAAAGGTTAAATGCTATGATAAGACTCGGTTTTAATTATAAGGTCTGGGGGTTAGAATCAAAACCGATTGACGGTTAATCAAATTGTTTTTGTAAGGCCTTGGAAAAGGGACTTCGTTTGTGAAACAATCCTTGGGTATGGAGGTTGATGGGTTTTAAGTGTAAAGTGAAAATTGGGTGTATTTACATGTGAAGATTTTCATATAACCGTGTGTATGGCTAGATAACCATAAAGTTATAATAAAAGGAGAGCTTCTGCTTATGTAAGTGGTTGTATGGCTTTATGAATCATAGTGAATGATTTTTAAAGAAATTTCCACAATTAAAAGAGTTTGCTCAAATTGGAAATTGGATTGAGCACTAAATTGAGTGCAGGTGTTTTTATATGCAAGAGAGTTTTAATTTAATATCTCAAATCTCAGATTTGAGATATTAAAGATTCCAGATTTATTTATTTAGATTTCCAGTTCAGAGAATAGAATGATGAATTGCACATATTGAGAATTGTATTGGATTGAAAGTTGGGGATGCATTGTTATATGCATTGAGAGTGGAATATTTGGGTAAGAGGGGTACCCCACCATCACTCCTCCTGCTTACGTTTTTCCTCTAGGGCAACATCTTTTTTGTCATGGAAATTGTGTGAGAGTATGTTGTGGACATTGTAAGTGCAGTTAGAGCGTTAGGAACTCGTTGTTGCAAAAGCTGTGGTGGTAGAAGCCTGAAAACCGTGTGAATGAGATCGCTAGTTTGTGTGTTTGCAGTATTCATTGCAGGGCCGTGGGGTTGCCTGTGGAGACTACCGATAGAATTCTTGTATTAATTTTGACGAGCTGTTGGAGCATTGTGTTTCATGTGTTAAATTTAATGCGAGGAGCATTGTCTTGCATCAAATACTGAGTTTTTGATTGCACTCATTATTGAATCCGTAATAATATTTTTGTTGAGAACGAGTATGAGCACAACATAGCTCCGTGGTTTAATGTCCATGTTGCAGCAAAGGTGCAGCAAAGTAAGACTAGTCCAGAATTCGATTAGCCATACAGCATGGAGCGTTCCGCATTTGAGCTATCTCACACCGGAGTAATGAACCAAATATCAAAATCCTACTGTACAGGGTTGCCGCATACGGAATTTCCACACGACTGTTAGAAGATGTATTGCCGCATACAACATTGAGACCGACTGTCAGAAGGTTGTGTGTCGAATACAGTAGTGAAACACGATCATTAGAATTTTGTATTGCCGCATATGGAATTTAAACACCGTTTTCAGAAGGCGGTTCTGTGTGGAAACCCTGCCATGTATTGAAGGTGGCTCATACCGTCTCAAGGGAATGAGTGTGGAGGCCTGCTGTGTACATGACCGCAACGCAGAAAATCACTGCTAATAGTTTAATGGTAACACCTTAAAAAATGCAGCGTTTGTTTCCTTAAGCGATGGTTTCATGTCTAGTAATGCCTCTATTAACATTGCAACCATTGTTACAGTCTTTTCCTTCCCATGCTTACGTTCACTTAGAGCAGTGATTTCCTTAATGATTGCATTGACATCTGTAATGGAATCGTAATTGCGTGGTTCAATAATGGAGTTACAAAGACAATTGTAACTTATAGAGCTTCCAGTAAGGATCATTGTCTCTATGTTTTATAATGGCATGGAAATCAGAGTTGCGCAGTATGGAGAATTGATGTTGGAACAATTTCAAAATTCAAGCCCAACAACCTGTAAATCGACATTCATAGAAATTTCAGCATGTGTTGAGCTATTCTTAATTGAGAATGCAGAAGACAGTTGATCGACATTGCATGAGCTATTGAATAAGGGATATGTCCACGAGGTTGTAGATTGTGTAATGATCTACGTGAAGTTTAGAGTGCGTGCTTCTGTCAATTAAAAATTCAACCGAAAGTATATAGCCTGAGGACTATGGTGTTGGATGTGAGGAAGGAGCTTTTTGGAAGAAATGAGAAATGGTACATACCAAGATTTGAATGCATATTGCAAAATAAATAAACAAGAAGACAAAAATTCTTAAATAGTGTGCATAGTGAGATTTAAAAAATAAGTGTGCTTAAAAATATAAAGGAAGAAGGTATATTCATTCACTACGTAAAATTCAAAAAATTCAAAAAATTCAAAAAAAAAAAAACGAAGAAGGTAGATTCATTGTAAACTCAAACTTCATAAAATTCTTTTAATAGGAGTTTTAAAAGAATTAAAAAAAAAAATTTAGTTAGTGGAGGGATAAGGTGGATTACTAAGTTTTATATATATATTTGTAATGGAGAAAAGTGTGTATTTTTTTAAATGAGTGATTTATGGGAGAGATAAGGAGTGGCTAAAATATTTTTGTAAGGGCAATCATAAGGATTGTAATTAATTTTATAATGCTTGGAGTGATAAGCTGAAAGTTGAGAGTTTGAAGTGGGCATAAAATTAAATAGTGTGTTTCTTTTTTGGAGTGATAAGGTGCATTAAAATTTTTTGTAACTTGGAGAAATAAGGTGTCATTTTATTTTTTTGTATTTGGAGCGATAAGTGTACACGGTTTTTGAAGACATTTTTTCTGAGCAGTTTTGGAACTTTGATTCCATGAAGATGTTGTGAGGCTGAACGATTCTGTACTCCAAATTTTAATAAAACATATATTTTTTGTGGTGATTGTGTCCTAGATCCGCCCAAAATTGAATAAGGGGATCTTAGGTACACGAAGAATGTGTTAATGATGGTGCGTGCTTCATGTTGTTGCTTTTGATTTATGTCTAGTTTTGACACATAAATGATTTCATTTAACACATACATAAAGTTCAATGAAAGCAAGCACAACACTTGTAACGAAATAGCTACAAGAAATGATAATTAAGCTCAACACATACATTTATGTCACTACAACAAATAATCAAAGTTTTCAACATCGACATTCTACTTCAACAAGAAAATTCACTCAATACAATCAAGTTCATGCATATGAACACTCTAACATTTCAAAGCAAAGTCTACATCAACATTCTTGAAAATCCATTTAAGAACTTGTAATCAAATTCATTGTTTTAAGTGAATCATTAAAAATTCATTGTTAATGAATTTTTAAGAGGACAAGTGAATTCATTGTTTTAAAGTGAATCATTAAATCATTGTAAACTTTCTTGGGTGCATTTTTTACAGTGTTCGACACCCTTTCTTTAAAGCTAAATTAAGTGAGTGCACGAGTTTTA
This sequence comes from Pinus albicaulis, assembly GCA_034641835.2. NCBI lineage: Eukaryota > Viridiplantae > Streptophyta > Pinopsida > Pinales > Pinaceae > Pinus > Pinus albicaulis. The sequence continues at coordinate 1,113,395,978 of CM076577.1, forward strand.
AACTCTAAAGCAAACAAAAAATTCACATCTCCTGCAAGCGAGCGTGAGTATTCATTCAAGCAATTTGCATCAAGTCAGTACAAAGATCAAACCTTCAAGCGAGCCAACGTGAAGTTCATTGCAGCAACCATCAAAGCAACCAAACAAGTTAAAACAATCAAGCAAGTTGAGATCGACATCAAGCAAGAAAATTATACAATTCTAGCAAGTGTTCCAAGCAAGCGCAATAAGAAAAAAATCAAGCAAGCGTGCCATTCAAGCCACATAGCAAGAGAGCCCATCATTCAAGTACCAAAATCAAGTGAAACAGTTCAAAGTACGACATCTCCGACAAGAGAGCCTGATTTCAATTGAGCAAGTTCAGATGGCACAACATATTCAGATGTTAAATATTCTTCACAGTTTGATCATCTCCAGTGATGAAGACATGGTGCACATCAGCAAAGTAACTCTTGCTGATCTTTCACGGCATCTACAACAAACACATGAAACTATTGAGTTTCTTCAACTCGAGTCGCAACTTCAAAGGAATGAATTGCAAGAAAAGAGTGATACTTTCAAGTCTTTGAACCATCCAGATGATAAGTCATTCATCCCAACAACTTCAAGTGTCGAAGTTTTTCCAGTTCAAATTTCTTCCAAGCCCATCATCAAGCCCTGGGAAGAAATTCAACATAACAAGAATCGACGAGGCTTAGGATATGTCAATGATAACACCAACTTACATATCCTAGATTATTCCAAGCCAATTAAGTTCGTTAGTGCAAGATTTCTTGCACAACTCACCTCAACAAGTTCTGAGAAAGTTGCAGACAACCAACAATGCACGCAACACAAAGTTGCAACCAAACAGAATTGCATGAAACCTGAAGTTGAAGTCCAACCGAAATGTTCTCATTCTAAAAGAACCAGACATATGGAATATCAGTGTTTTTATCTCCATCCTTGTCACCATTGTGGCAAGCCCAATCATTCCTCAGAAAAATGTCGCAACCAACAAAAATCAGCCAGATTGAAGATACATTATGAATGGATCGACCCTTGGAAATGATCATCCACAATCAAAATATTGTCTCAGTTCTACAATCGAATACAATCACACATAGTGCAGCCAACAGTGAAAAGATGATGGTACTCTCATGCATTTTAACGGGGGAGTACACCAGTGTAAAAATCCTACACCTGAAGGGGGGGAGTACAGGAAAACTTTCCAGAGATTTGCCTCTCCTTTCAGCTGACAAAGGGGGGAAAATCTCAATGAAATTGACGGTGGTTGTCAGATTGAAAGTCTTGACAAAACCAACAAAAGCAGCCAGTGGGCATCTTCAACAGCCAGTGGGAATCAACAAATTTTCCAGTGGGCAGTCGACAACAAAGAAGTAGTGAGCAACTTTTCATCACAACAAAAGCAACAGTGAGTTGTTTTTGACATCATTAGCCAGTGGGCTTTGAACAAATTTTGTCAGTGGACAAAGGATGTTGATTTAATGCAAAGGATTGATGGATCCTTTTGCAACTTGGCACATGATGGAGTTGTCAAGAGAAATTCAGAGATGAATCATACATGCAGCTAACTCATGGTCTCTTCAGATTACAGTTTTTCAGCATCCAGCTTTGGCGGTTTTTTCAGGCAATATTTTTGAGGATCAACATGAGAACTTGAAATATGGTTCCTCTTTATTATTTTGGATTTTTCATTGAAGGGGGGAATGTTAGCCTCTCTCACATAACAATAATAAATCTGAAATAATAAAAAAATTAATTAAATATTCCAAGTTAGGAATTTGTGCCTAACTCTTGGGTTGTTCCTCAAATATTGGAGTTTGTTTAGTAACTCCTATCTTGGTGGGTGTTTGGTGAGAAATTATCTCAACCAAAGGAGTCTAAGATAGCACAAACTATCTTAAGACATTGTCTCTCATCTATTTAAATTGTAACACTAAATTCTTTTAATAAGTGAGAATGATGAGAATACCATGAGGCTGAAGCCTCTTTTCCGCCAATATTTTGTGTCTAGCTTTTATGTGTGTTTTCTGTAATTTGTTTCTGAGTTAATTCATTTTCGAATAGTAAATAGGGAATCATTCAAATGATTAATGGAATTTACTTGGAAGCATTGTGTAATGTTCACTACTTCTAAAGAAATCAAGAAGGTGCAAAGGGATCCATATTTAGTGTCCATTCTAGCATATTGAAATGATGTGAAGAAGAGGGATATGTGTGAGATAACCCTTATTCCGCCACATCCATACCTCTGCATAGGCTCTCCCTCCACGCAATTCTTCCACACACTGTAAAAAATCAACTTTCATGGTATTTCACACACACATTTTCTTGTTCCGCGACAATGTTTTCAAGGAAAAGTGTCATGTAAGCTCAATAAAATTCTGGTGTTGCATAATAAAATATATTAAAACATTAATTAAGGCTTAATCCTATGATTCACTAAATTCATAACTTTAAAAATAATTTTTATTTGGAATTTTAAAACTAGTTTCATAGTAAATACTATTAAACACTCGAACAATGTGCTAATTACGGGTCAATTTTCCAAATAAATGCCAAAAAGACTATTTTATAATATGGATGGATACAATCTTCTTGATATGTTTAAAAATGGTAATAATTATACAATGTGTTAGAATAAATTCTATTTACCACTTAATATATGTTAATAATATAACTAAGCCATAATTATTTTCTTAATACTGGGTACGAAGTCCTCTGCACTGCGCACTCAATATCTCTCACTACAGGTTCCCACACTAGTCAATAAAATTTTTACTGAAAACAAAAAATGTATGAAAACTTTTATTATTTTGATTATCAACAGTTTTTAGTTATATTTACTATAAAGTTATAAATATGTTATATGTTTTAATTTTTTAAAATTTGAAAGATGTTATATGTTTTAATCTTTTATTTTTAATTGAGTTAATGTGATTGTGCAGAGTGCAGAGGTGTGGAGGAAGCTTTCATTGTTATTCCTTTGCACACCACACAATGAAAGCTTCCTCCATACCTCTGCACTAAGCATAATGAAAGCTTTCTCTGCACTTCCTCACTTGACACGATTAAAGCTTCCTCTACACCTGTTGGTGAAATTGATATATTAATTTTGTGTGACTTAAATTTATAGGTATTCACTTGCTTGATATATAATATTGCTAAGTGTTTCCCTCGCCTCCATTTAATCCAAATTATTAATATGAATTTCAAATAAGATGGCTAATTTCTCTATATCTTCAACTGTTCGGGGCAACTTTCATTGTGTGGATTGCAGAGAAATCAAAATGAAAGATTCATCATAACTTATTAAGCACACATAGCTTATTACACAAGAAAAACAAAAGCACAAGAAACAACCTCCAATGTTCCCTCATATCGTTATCTTTAGTGTTTCAAGGCAACTATTATAAGGATCACAAATTGTGCATATATTAGGGTTTATATTTCATTGTGTAGAGTACTAATATGTGGAGGAAGCTTTCACTGTGCACAATGCAAAGGTGCAGCTTGCAGAAACGATTGCCAAAACAGAGCATTCTTTTGCACATTGCAAAAAGGTCAATTTTCACATTATTTGACACATTTAACATTCCGCAGCAACGTTTTGGTGAAATGTAAGAAAAAATAAGCCAACCTCTCATAGCACAAATCACCACATATTTAAAAATTAATTAAGGCTTGATCATACGATTAATAAAGGCTCTCCTTCTAGTAAATATAAGTCTTTTCAACATTTGTTAGGGAAATTGACGTGTAATCAGGACATCGTTCAAGTGCTTAACAAACTTTATTCTTAGTAGATTGAAATGAAGTGAAAAATAGGGCTATGATTATAGGAACCTTTATTCCCCCACATCTACACCTTTTCACATATTCCCCTTCTACACATTGCAAAATGTTAATTTTCATGTTATTGATACACATATTTTCTCGTTCCATGACAACGTTTTGATGAAATGTCACATAAACTGAAACAAATTCCTGCACGAGAGAATAAATAATACTAAAAAAATTATTAAGAATTAATGTTACAATTAACCAAATCTAATTCTTTTCGACATTTATTCGATGAATCTAGGCATAATCAGGACAACTTTTGAGTGTTAAATAGACTTTACTCTGATAACTTCGCTTCGTTACTAGCTAATGTTTTACTTCAACTAGATTTGTGTCCAATATTTACATGTTTATTTTGATGTTTATTTCATACAAATTTCCACTTCTGCACATTCATAGGCATTTACTTCTCCATATACTTTTTCCATACATTTCTATTTTGCACACTTCTTCTTTTCCATATACTCTACTCTAGATGATTGCTTTATCACATTTGTCTTTTTTCGCACACCGTAGTACTTAATTCTACCAATTGTTTTTACGTTGCCTATTGTCATTAGAATGATTTCATGGCATGATATTAATCATTGTTTAATGGCTTTTTACAATTAAAAAAAATGGTTTGGAACTCCATGCTTTTCATGCATATGTTATGTTTCTCTTTGCATTTTTTAAATTGCACAGAATTTACAAAAAAAATTGTGGCTAGGTTTTTAAATTATATAATTGGAAAAAAAATTTAACAATCACTTTATCTCTGCACATAGTCACATGCCTTGATTCTTCCACCACATAAGTAATAAGTTCCTCCAATTATATAATTATGGTGAATTGTGGCTATATGTTTTTGTTTCATGTATGTAACTCATAACATGCACTGTTTTTTTCTAACATATAGAATGTTATGAGTTTTTGTGAATCTTAGGTTTTCATTTATGTAAAAATATTACATTTTCAAGAACAACATGAAAAAATATTTCTGGCCTCACTCTTACCAAATTAGCAAAAAAACATTACAAATTACGAAAAGTTACTTCACTGTACAAAAATGGAAAGGAACATAGAATAAAAAAAAAAATAGGATTAGTGCACAACCGAGAGCCATTAACTATCACGTATAGTTACCTGTTGTACGGATAAATCGTTCTTGCGGACAAGGCCGATCTCCCTAGTACTAAAAGTGTCTAGCAACAAACAGCCAAATAGACTAATCTTTCTCTAAGCATATACGATATATGAAAAGCTCTATATAGGTGTTAAAAGACCTACCTTATGTCCAGTGCTTGTTTGAAGTTGTTGTTATCCTTCGCGCGCTTGAAGGAGTTTCGCTTGTAAACCTGCAGTCACAAACAATCAAAGTATTACATAGCACCTGTATAGACATCATCATAAATCATGCTTATCATAGTGATCAAGGAATGCATGAAATAAACCATTAACAAACAACTTATTGAGAAAAATGAGTATATTTGTATTAATTTCAAAAGAAGGAAAACCTTACAACCTGAGACTTGATGTTGCACAGGCCTTCCCGGGGTCCGAAGTAGGAGTCTCCTCTACTTTGACAAGCTCTACACTCTTTCAATAAAGATAAATAGAGGTATGTAATCTCTCCTCACAAAAATCTTGTTTAACTGAGTCTGAATCTCAACAGCACTTATCTTCAAATATTCTAAAGCTTCAACTCCCTTTGAGGCTACCCAATGCCTCTTTTTATAATGGAAAAGAGGAGGTTTTTCTGTTCCAAATATGAAGGGATAGAATCCTCTTTCAAAGGGATAAGCTCCTCATATCAAGGGGTTAGCTCCATAAGGTAAGGAATACATGTACCTTATCAAAGCGTAGCTATTCCCGAAAATTCTCGTCTAGAATCTTATATAATTAATCTCAAATCAACTTTTTAACTTTAATTTCTCTCCTTTTTTAGTTTTACAAGAGTCCGCACCTATAACACATATAAAGTGTGGTTCTGGTCCACAGGATAGCTGAACATTAGGTGCGGGCCCACAGGCAATGTATAGAGAAAGTGCGATACCGAAATTTAGGAGATTTTTAGGAACTTTTCTCTGATTTTCAAGGCTTGATATGAAGAACTGATATGTTAGACTTGCAAAAGGAGAAAGTATGAGTTATAATGAGCTCATACTCATAGCATAATGTCAGGATGACAATTTTTAGTGTAACAGATTTCCCCCTAAAGTGCAAAGTCTGGAATAGATGAAACTGAAGTCTGTCATATATGAAGAGTGTAGTACTTTATCATTTCAAGGATCATCCTGTGGACACCCCAGTCGGAACCTGTAAAAACATTCAATGCAAAATATATATATGTAATCATATTATCGCTGAGGTAGGCATTCACATACTCAGATCAAAACTAACTAAAACTATCTTAAATTGTTCTGATACAGGAATGATTTTGAATACATCACAATATAGACATGTGTAGACACAGTATGGACGCAACCATCTGTTTATAAATAGTCTACTATATGAATGATAACATAATTCATCGCAGCCTGGATGGTAGAAAATAGATCCATGGTCTTGATTTCCGCATCTCGAATTAGTACGATTCTATCCATGTGAATAAATGTGTTGAAGTTGAACATGGTAGAAACCGCTTGATTACCAGTCAATGATGTAAACTGTTAACAAGTGTGAGAGAAACCACTAGTAATGTCAATGGCTGTCAAAGTACTCAGTACAATCCATGAAATGTGAATGAATGAGCTGAAGTCGAACATCTCACGGAATCATTCGATCGAAGGTCAATGATGCAACCTGTCATCGAAGGCGAGAAACCTGCCATTAAGGCATGAAGATTCCAAGGTACTGACGATTTCTGGATCAATTTCCTAGATAATGAGTTGTCGTCGATAGAAAGTGATCCGTCGTAGGAAAGCCCACAACACGAAATCATAGATCAAGTTTTGAAAATATATTGGCAAGGACTGACTCAGGGATAGTCAAAATGGATGACGGATATTTTGCAAATGAATGGTTTATTTGAACTGTCCTCTTGAACACATAACGACACTGCAGATGGCTTGGTAACATTTGACCCAAACAGATATACCCAGAAATCGGCTGAAGACTTTCAATGTGGTTTGATTAACTGTTAGGCAAAGGATTTCCCAACCCAGGTAAATGAAAGTGTCGTGTTCAAGAGTGGTTGACTAGATTTTCGAAAAATCAAAATACAACAAACACGCCCATTTTTCTCTCTTTTCCCCCACCATTTCTGGCAAGTACCTCTTTATTTTTGACAAGCTTGAGAAGGATAACATTTGCTTGTTTATAAGCTCATCCTTCGGATGAGTCCAACTTAGTTTAAAATTCGAACACTAAGAAGGAGTGGTCCGTTCCTGTTTTTAAAGTTGAACAGGTCCTTTACTGTTAAGTTTTAACGAGTCCAGTATAGGAGAAACTCGGTGTTTTTCAATTTTAGGGAGTCAGAAGAAAAAACTTAAGAAAACTCCATGGGTGTACTTTTTCGTAAATTTAGTCTCTCGAGCCCGAAAAAGGATAAAATAATGTGGTAGAGAACTCTATTGACCGTAATTAGTCAACGTATACCTTTTTCGTAAATAGTCCATTTCAGTCCGTAAAAGGGGTAAACTTATACTGAAGGGACGATCATTCATTTATTTTAACGAGTTCGAATAATCAAGTGCTCGGCAATCTTTTCATGTTTAGAGAGTCTGAAAAGGGCTTAAAAGAGGACTCCAATGTTTCGCTTTTTCGTAAATTTTTGAAAGAGTCCGAAAAAGTGATAAAAGTATGCTCTTTGTTGAAAAATGATCATTTTTCCTAAAAAATCCAATTTCTGCACAAAAACTTGAAACATTACACATACCTGTTTAAGATAAGTAAAAATGCTTTCAAAAATACCCTTTTTTAAAGTGAAAAATAAAAAAATTAAAAATTCATCTATTCGAAAAAACTTATAAAAAGGACTTTTTCAATTTCATTTTTACCGTTCAAGTTCAGAGTGAAAAGTAAAAAGCTTTTGGGTAAGAAAGTTCCTGTGAAGATTCTGGAAAATCCGTCCGACGAAATCGAGAACCGTTAGTCCCAGGTAATCCAAGACCTCTTAATATTGCATTCCATCCATTTCAAATTCATTTTTAGGCTTTATTTTGTATTTTTAGAGGAAAATATGGTTTAAAAATTCGCCCGCGGGGGTCCGCAGGCGCGACACATGCGACCTGCGGACCCCGACTTTTTTTCTATGTGGAAAAAGGTCGTGGGTCCGCACCCAACACAAAGCTCGTGTGCGTTCCTACGCACTGTTTACAAAGGCCAGGTGCGGTACCCATGCGGTTAAATTTAAAACGCAAATCTCTCATTTGTTTCCCAAAAATTTTCAAATAAGATTGTTCTAACTTGCCTTTCTATGCATTGCAGGAGTAACAAGATGTTGATTTGGAGAGAACGCGAACATGAGGATGTGGACGAAGCTGCAATACTCCATTTTCCCACACAGCAAGCATTAAGAGCATGCGGTTTGTACAAATTCTGGGCCATCTCGGGCATGAGGGCACAGGTAGAACTCCTGACATGGTTGGTGAAAAAATGGAATGTGCAGGACCAGTGCTTCATTATTGGTGGCCACCGGCTCGAAATTGAGCTGGAGGATATATATTTTCTGAATGGTTTGTCCAAAAGGGACGAGCAAGTTTCTTTGTTTGGGACTAGGCCAGGTGGCCAGTCTGTCTCTAGTCTCCAACTAGAATTCTGCAATGACCAGGCAAACCCTAGGGACAAACGGATTGATATAAAACACATCATCCGTCCTGAATTGAAATTTATTGCTTTTACTGTTACCAAACTGTGTGGGAGTGCTACACTGCATGTAGCTACCGGTTCCCAAATGCGTATTGCTGTGGACTGTTTTCGTGGCACCATCTTTAACTGGTGTGAAGCTGTGTTGGCTAATGTAAAAGGCCAACTAACTAGAGCAAAAAATGGGAAACTGAATAACTTTGGATACGGATCCATCGTTGTCTCTTTTGCTCTAGAGAGGATCCCCATGCTAGCTCCACAGAGTATTCCTGTTGATGTCGGTCGACTTCGAGAACCTAGGATGGTTCGTTGGTCCGCATTGATGGCTTGTCATGCTATCGAGGGTACTGAGATTGTTTGATTTCCTTCTTCATATTTTCGTTGGCTGGATCGCCAAATTTTTGTGATAGAGGATTTTCCATATGCCGGGATAGATTTCCGCGGCAACCGAGAGATGGCTCTCCCAGCAGGGGAACAATGGGATGAATCAGGTAAAATCATTTTCAACAATTTCTAAGTTCTATTTTTTTTTATTTTTTGATCATCTTTGAAACTAATAACCAAAATTTTTGAATGCAGATGTGGGCCCACGGTGACCAGCCCATCTCCAACCTTATGACAAAAAACAACCAGCTGCAATTGCACCAGCCCCAGCCCCAGCAGGCTAATCAACAGAAATCTTGTCTGACTTAGAGTATCACCTAGAGCGCCTGACTCTAGATATTCCAGAGACGGACATAGATGAGATTCCACTCAGACTACAGAGATACGTGATTGGTGTTCCAGGACCTTTTAGGAGGTTCCTATGTAGGGTGGCCCGAGCAGTGGTCTCTTATCGTGATCACCATCAGTGATGGGATGATCGTTTGTAGACTCATATTTTTACTTTTGTGTTATCATTCTACCAATCATAAGGTGTTTCCAACCTATGATCGAAGACGATGTATATTTTTTGAAAACTCTCCTATACTATGATATATCACTATTTACAGGCTATCTGTGTACATGTTATGAATTTTGTTTGTTTTACCGTTTTGATTATTGCAAATGTCGATTTATCATACTAGAAGCAACTGCATTAGCTAATGTATTTAAATGTCTTGGAATATGTTGATATTCAATGTAATCGAATTCACGTTCCAAGAGACGAACTCTTAAAAATAACCGTAATAACAATGGATTTCTAATGGTATATACTCTATTTAATTGTAATACAACAAGTTCAGAATCCAACCTAACAATCAAACTCCGTATTCCAAATGATATGGATTCAGACAATAACTCAATCACTGCACTATACTCGGCAATGTTATTCGTTGTTTGACCAAGGCTTACCCCATGCATGGAAACTAACTCGTCAGAGGGTGAATAAATAACCCAAGCTGCGGAAGAAATGTTCCGTGTACTATGACAAGCACCATCAGCAAAACCAATGTAGGTTTGAAGAGACGTCGACATCTGCAATATCAGGAGTAAAACGCAGATAAGCAGGAATAGTGATAAAAACACACTTCTAAACTAGACACACTTTTTCTAATCTAAGACACACCAGCAGTAAGGAAATCTAATCTAATAAAAAATCTCCACACCAAATTTTAAGCATAATATCACTTTAGATAAAGCCCATTTCTGGGTTTATCCAAAGGGACACCGTCAAAATCTATCAACTCATAGGCCCCTTTTGCTAATTTTCGTTTAACAATGTAAGGACCATGCCACATGGGCACGAATTTCCCAGCTCCTAGCCTGTCGTTAGCTTGATCATAAAGTAAAACTAGGTGTCCTTCTGAAAAATTTCGAGGGGTCACACTTCTATCATACTGAGCTTTAATCCGTTTAACATGAGCCTCATTTGCTATTGCAGCATTTCGTCGATTCTCATCTAATTGGGCTAAGTACAAGAAACGTTTTTCCTCTTCAGACGTAGTTGGAAGTAATTCTACGGCTAATTTTAGTGACGGAATTTCGCATTCAATCGGAAACACAGCTTCCAAACCGTAAACCAGTTGAAAAGGAGTGAAACCCGTGGATGTTTTGACTGAGGTTCGATATTTCCAAAGTGCTGAAAATAACATGGAATGCCAATTTGTCTTGTGAATACCAATAATTCGTCTAATCATGGTGACTAAAACTTTATTAATGGCTTTAACCAGACCATTGGCTTGCGGATAATACGGAGTGGAACTATCGTGGCGCAAGCCAAGTTGGTCTGTTAGTTCAGTCATCATGACATTCCGAAAGTGACTTCCATGATCCGTAATAATAGCTTGAGGAACACCGAACCTAGCAATTATGTGATTAAATACGAAAGTTGCAGCAGTCTTGCCATCAGCCGAAAATGTAGGCATCGCCTCGGCCCACTTAGTAAAATAATCAACTGCTAAGATAATATACGCATGCCCCCCGGCCGAGTGAGGGTTACATGTAATAAAATCGATACCCCATTTCGCAAAAGGACCAACAACAATTATAGGGTGAATAGGAGCGGGTGGTGCGCGCATTTTTCGATCAAAAAGTTGACAATTATGGCATTTCCAAACTGCATAAATACAATCTTTGAATAACGTTGGCCAGAAAGAACCAGCACGCAATATATTTTGAGTTGTGGCATACCTAGACATATGACCGCCACATGCTCCAGAATGGCAGTCATTTAAAACCTTTTCAGCTTCTTCATGAGTTAGACAACGTCGGAAAACAGAATCCGCTCCACGACGGTAAAGTGTATCACCAATGATATTATATTGTTGGGATTGGAAGCATATTTTCCGTCGCTGAGATCGTGAGATATCAGGCCGAAAATATTGGGTTTGGATATAAACGATGATATCTCCATACCATGGATCAAGTGTACTGATGAGAAACAAAGATTCGTCCGCAATGGATTCTTCTGCCATTGTTTCAGTATCAGTAGAGGGGAAATCGCACATCAGTTCCGCAAATACCAAATATTTCTTTGCCTTGGATTTTTCAAACTCCAAGTCAAATTCCTGCAGGATAACTATCCATTTGGAATACTTGCCCCCTAGAAATTGTTTGGTCAAAATATACATCATAGGGTTACAATTAGAAATTACCGTGGTTTTACGTAACAAGATGTAATGTCTAAATCTTTGAACAACTTGGACAGCTGCCAAGGCCAATTTCTCCACATGTGTGTATTTGATCTCAGTCGGATGCAGATTTCGACTAAGATAGTAAATCACATGTTCATTGTGAGATTCATCTTCCTCAACCAATACCATCCCAATAGTGGAATGAGAAGCGGCGAGGTACAAAAAGTAATCCTGATTGTAATTGGGAGGATGCAATAACGTTGCATGGGTCAACGCATGTTTAAGTGCATCAAAATATTGATCAGCGATCTCGTCCCAAAAGAATGGAATGTTCTGTTTCAACAATCGGGTAAAACCCTTTGTAATCTTGGCATAGTGAGGAATGAATCGATGTAAAAAGTTTGCTTTCCACTGCAAACTTTGGAGTTGGCGTAAAGTCGAAGGAGGAGGTAATTTGACAATGGCTTTGACCTTCGATGGATCGACACGAATGCCTGCTTTCGAAACAACAAATCCTAGTAATCGACCTGATTCTACGCAGAAAACACATTTATGCGGATTCAACCTAATTCGATAATGACTACATCTCATAAAGATTACTCGTAAATGAGTGATATGGTCGGCCCTACGTAATGAATGAGCAGGTAAATCATCGAGATAAGGCTGTACAATGTGCTTAATGTCATGAAATGCATAAGACATAGCCCTTTGAAAAGTTGCTCCAGCGTTATTTAATCCAAAAGGTAGTTTACAGTAAGCAAACGTTCCCCATGGACAAATAAAAGTTGTTTTCGGTTGATCAGCAGGGAGTATGTTTATTTGATTGTAACCTGAAAATCCATCCATGAAGGAAAACAATTCACTGCCAGCACAATCATCGATTATTTGATCGATATAGGGAGTTGGATAATTGTCTTTTGGAGAGGCTCGATTAATATCCCTATAATCGATACATACTCTTATCGTTCCTTGTTTTTTAGTCACAGGAACAATATTCGATACCCAATCCGTTAAGGGAATTGGATAAATGAAACCTGCGTGAAGTAATTTTTCAACTTCTGCTTTGATAGCAACAAATTTTCTAGGATGAATTTGACGTAATCGTTGATGAACAAGTTTAGCATCTGGGTAAGTCTTAATTTCATGAACAACGATCGATGGATCGATTCCTGGAATTTCTTCATAAGACCAGGCAAACACGTCACGGAATTCTTGAAATAGGGCTTTATAAGTCTGAATTTCATCATTTGTACAACAAGCACCTATATGAATGTTTTCAATTATTCCTGGTTTTACTGAAATGTTGATTGGAATCGTTCGAGATATATTTTCCAAATTTAACTCAGAATCAGGATTTTGCAATGGATTCTGTGGTTCTTTGACATATTCAGCAGTAAAAATTGAAGCGAAATCATCTTCAAAATGATCTAATTCAGGTAAAAATGAAGATCGATGATGTAGATCTTCCCATGGCAAATCGTCAACAGACAAAAACTCACAAATTTGCTCATCAGTATGAACAAGTTGAGGAAATGTCGCTGTGATTAAACTAGATATAGAAAGTGATTCCTCATGGATCCCATTAATTGGATCAGTCTCGGTTGAAGAGGGGTCGGAAAATGACTGTACAGCCTGGTACACAATTTCAAATGGACTCAAAGGCATCACGCCATCGAATGAATCTAACTCGGACTCGGAAGGTACGATCCAAGGATCATCAAACATAATAGTGTCTGACGAAATCATGTGAATATTTGCAGTAGAAGGCGATACGTTAGGAGGAGGAAAGGAAAAAGTTCCTAGTAAACCAGAATCTTTAACCAAACCTACTCCAACATCCTTGTAAGGGATAACCGTTTTACCAACATGCTGGATTGTTTCTGTAGAGGCTGGGTCGGAAGAGAAATAAGTTAACTGATCTATTTTACGATCCTTCCTTGATATGGAAATTTTATGAGTCGAAAGACCGAAGAGACAACAACAGTCATAGCATAGGACCAACTACGACCCAGAAGAAGGTTGTAATGTAGAGGGGCATCAACCACTTCCACATCTAGATTTACTATTTTACCTTCGACCCCTATGGGTAAATCCTGCAAAATACCAAAAGGTTGAAAACCTCGACCATCAAAAGCCTTAAGAATCTTCGGAGATTGGTTAAGTGTAGGAGAACCAAGTGATTTCCAACACTGAATCGACATAATACACGTTGAAGCTCCCTCATCAATCACAGTCCGAAAGATTGGTCTGTTTTTTACTAACACTGGAATCTGGAAAGCCATTTGATGAGGTAGACAAGGTGTACTATTTTCTAAATCGAAGATTATAAGGTTAGAATCCTGAATATCAACAACTCCTATAGTAGACAAAATCAATTTACGCTGTGCTGGGCATGATTGCAGCACTTCCAAAGCTGACATTGCTGAAGGAGAAATAGCTAAGTCTTCAACAATGTTGTAATTCTAAGCAGCTCTCGCATGTGGATTGAAAGTTGATTTACGAAGAACACCTTTAGCAGGCGGTTTGATTATTAAGTCTGGATTTTGTTTCTCGATCTGTAGCGGACCAGAAACATGAGGAGGTGTAGTTGATGCATTTGTATTAGAAGATTCTGCTTCTTTACCATCAACAGGATTCTTACTACCGTAATCTTGCAATCACGTCGCAACCCTTACATGAGACATCATCATAATAGGTTCTTCAAAAGTAGTCGAGGTAGAACCAACCATTTTACTATCTTGAATTGGAAAAGGATCCTTCAAGACAACAGGTTGTTGCGATCCTTTAACGAATTTCGTAACTTCGGCTCGATATGGACATTCTTTCGTGAAATGATCTTCTTCACAAATGAAACAAGGATAGCGAGGTTTACTTTTTTCGTCATTGGATTCATTTTTATCAGTTTTCTCTTTCGAATTCTTTTTGTTTTTATTCTTCCCTTTCTTTTTACCACCGGATTTAGATTTGGTCGTAGATGTCTCTACAACGTTAATTTCGGCAGAACCTTCGGGGGAAGATTCTCATTTCGGGGAATCAGGTAAAGTTATAATAGGAGAAGAATTCTTTGAAGAATTCTTCTTGCTTTTAGAATTGACCATACCAATCATACCGTCAGCAGCATGAGACCCTGAAGGAGCAGCAGCTATTTGACCTTGTTTTGGAAGGTCTGGGATTTTTTCATGTATAGTACCTGACTGCGTATAAACGAGGTCAAGGTACTGAGCTTGAGAAATTACTTGCTCTTCAGTAACAACACCAGCCTTAGCTACATCTTCAGTAATCTTGGGTAACAATGATTTAACAAACCATTCCGCCAAAATTTGATCCAGAATATAAACTTTCACCAAATGTCTCCTACGTCGCCATTCATGGATATGATCAGAAATATACGTAGACGTGGATTGTTTCAGCGAAGTTAATAATTCCGTGCCATTGTCGTATCTGATTGGCAACTGAAAATGAGTCAAGAAGGCAGTTGCTAACTGACTGAAGTTATGAAACGAGCCTCGTGGTAACTCGATGTACCATTTGGATGCAAGACCAATAAGAGTTCTTTGGAAAAGACGTAAGCGAATCGAATCATCAATAATTGAATTAGATGCACACCAGAGGTGATAAGTCATGACGTGATTTGATGGATCCTCTCCTGACTTACCTTCGAATTTTGGTATATCACTGGGCAATTTATGTGGCATTGGCGGCCAGTTCTGATAATAAAAAATTGGATCATTTGTAAGGCGTGTTAAATCAGGTAAATCTAAAGTTGCTATAAATGGTAATTGATGGTTAGGATCACGAAAACCTTGAGTAGACAAAGCAGTTCCAGGAGGTGGATACCCAAGATAGCTGGGAATTGGATTTGCATTAGGAATTGTGTAACCTCCCGGAAAACCAGGATTAATCGTACCAAACTGGGGTTGTTGATAAGTATAGCCAGGGTACGGTTGATACTGATAGTTTGGATTTTGTGTATAGGGACCGAATTGCGGATTTTCCTGGTACGGTTGATACGTGAATTGCGGTTGACTTGTGACAACTGTACTTGTACCGGTTTGTCCTGTAGGTATCTGAACTGAAGTCTGAACTGAAGGTCCTGACTGAGGTACATAGACTTGAGGGATTTGCAAGGATACAGGGATAGTAGAACTCGGAGCTACAGATACTCCAGAAACAGGTGTTGTAGGTTGGACAGTCATTGCAGCCATTGCAACAGTTTGAGGCGGAGTCTGAGGTGAACTAGGCCCAGCCTGCTGAACAGTACTAGGTGCAGGAGTTTGAATAGTTGGCTGGAAAGGTTGCTGGGTTGGACCAGAAACCAATGGATGTCCAGGTTGATAAGGCATCTGTACATTAGGCTGCATAGGCTGTTGATATTGGGATGGATCCCACACCATCATTCCAGGGTATTGTCCCGCAGAAGGTTGAACATAAGGACCATAACCTGGTTGAACGTAGGGTTGATAATTAAGAGGTAAATTTCCGGCTCCTTGAATAGATGGTTGACCAGAAGGCTGTTGGTAACCTTGAATTTGGTACTGACCTTGAGGTTGATAACCTTGAGGCGCGTACTGAGGCTGGGGTTGGTAAGGACCCTGAGGAGCATATTGAGTTTGGGGTTGACCTTGAGGTATGTACTGTCCTGAAGGTTGATACCCTTGAGGTATGTACTGTCCTTGGGGTTGTCCCCCAAAATAATATGATTCCACAGTTTGTCCTGGGAAAAAGCTACCTTGAGGTTGTGCCCCGGGTGGTAACTGACTACTTTGAGGCTGCCCTCCAGGTGGTAATTGACTACCTGAAGGTTGCCCCCCAGGAGGCAACTGACTACCCTGAGGTTGCCCCCCAGGCGGTAACGGATTTCCTTGAGGTTGCCCCCCAGGCTGTAACTGACTGCCTTGTGGTTGAGGATTGGGAACATTACCAGACATCATAAAAATTTTCTCTGCGTTCGATGTTTCAATTTTAAGACCATTAAGACCAGATGATAACACATTTTCAATGGGTTGAGGAGTTTCTCCTGAGAATTTACTAGATAGAGCCTGGTACCCCGAAGGAATAGAAGGACCACCGTGTAAAAATGATTCCGGAGTCTGGGAAAACATGGATGAATCTCCTGCCATAATGGATGGCGGATAGTAACCTCTGGGTGTAGGATGAAATGGAACTCGAGGTGGATGAAAAGCAAGACTCGAATTTTCTAAAAAATTTGTTAAGGATAGATACCAAGCACTAGTTCGAATAGGGCTGTAGAAAATAGATTCACGCTCCCTAATATTTAAATATTGAGGGAAGTCGGGAAGAGATATATCTTCGTCTAGATTAGTAAGTTCTTCAATAGAAATAAGACCAGCTGGAAGATCGTCAGTGACGATATTTCTTACCCTAGGTGAACCAAGATCGCTAGAAGTTGGTGAAATAAATCCTGAGGATGTTTCCAAAACAGAAGGTTCAGTTTTAGGTTCATCGACTGGTTCACTGGAAGGAGAAATATAACCAGTAACTTCAGAAACTGAAATCGGCTCTTGAATGTATTCTGTTGTAGGTGTTTGATAATCAAGATGAATTACAATGGATGAAGTTCCAATTTCTGTTGATCTAATCCTACTGCTGCTAGATGATACCAGAGCACGTAGCCCTTCAAGTTGACTTGGTGTATATTCAGGGGGTTTCCCTTGTAGTCTCCGGGATTGTCTTGGCAAGTCCGCCATGATTAAAAAATTAATTAACCACACGCAAACAAAGAAAATTTCAATGAAAACACCTATAGTCTCTAAGAAACAAATAGTTGAATCATACGCTTAAAAAATCTAAGAGTTCAAACCACACACAAACAGTAACTTTCCGTACTAAAAACACTAGTTGGTGATGAAATCCAACTTAGTAGAAATTTAATACGAAAAGGGCAGTTGGAACAGTTACCCCGACAACCTTCTTAATGAAACAGACCGGTGCAAGTTTCTCCACTATACCATCTCGAGTGAAGATAACCCTCCCGAGAGTCCAAGTGAGTCTAGCCGACGTCTGCTCTAGGTACAGTGGGATCTTCCCTCCACCGTCACCTTAGGAAAGAATCCTAAAGATTATGGCCTCTAAGGTTACCAACAGAAACAAATATACCTGGGGGAACATTCTACGATCCGACACACACGCAAGGGCAGAGTAACAAAGCTCAATCCCCTTGAAGGCTCCTCGAAATAATCCAAGGTATGCCAACAAGTGACCCCAGGCTCCTCGACAATGGTCTATCCGAGGTTTACCGTTGTTAATACGTGTATATCTTCTATCGTTCCCAATGAGGAAGGATTGATTACCTCACCGGTTCAGATATGATCTCGTGCTTAACTCCTTTAAGAGGAGCTTCCCAGAGCATAGATGCAACAATTGGAATTTCTTCCTACCACAAGATTTGTCTACTTGTTTGTTTTTACTATCTTGGAGAGTTAATTACTCCCTACTCCAAGATACTAGCCTAAGCTATGTTGGTGATAAGAGCCCTAGAAAATAAAAGATTTCTAGATGAATTTTAATTAAGCGTTACTTTTAAGAGATGTTTCTTAAGTCAATGGGTGCGGAAATGAAACTTTGGTGGTGTGAAGACTCGACTTCCAAAAACACTAAAAATGCATCTAAGAATGATAATCAATTCTTTTTCTTTCAATGAACTTCTATCTAAAGAAAGAGTTGGAGAATGCAATCCTTTTAATAAACAATTCTTCCTTTAAAAATAAAGAATGATTGAAAGCAAATATTTTTTGTCTTTTCTAATAAATGATTGAAGCTCACAACGAAATCCCTTTTCTTTCAAAACTTGTAGCTACAAAAACAATTTTCTTTCAAAAGAGATCTACAAATTTCTAAAAAACACTCAGAACTACAAAACTAATTTTGAGATCTAATTTGCACTCAAAACTAGAAAACTAATCTTGAAATCTAACTAATTTTTAAACAATCTAAATGAATAAAAGCTTTAAGATTTTTTGAAGAATGTTTTACTTAGTTGTTCAGCAAACTAAGGATCTATTCGTCCAGAATAACAAACAGATCAAAAACACTCAATTATGTTTTATAAAAATGAAATTCAAAAACCAATAACAAAGTTCTTTTTTGAAGATTTGCAAAGAAACAAGTAGCTCTATTTATCAATAAAGGATGATTTCACAAGCAGGTCAGATTCAGCAAAAAGACAAGAAAACCAATGTAATATGAGGTATTTGAAAATGTCAAATGCTTCAAATCGCTACCAATACCAAGTGAAATGCAATCCAAAATGCAAAGTCTTCTAGAAAATCATCAAAACATCAATACTGTTGGAATTCATTCATAGAAAGTTTTTGACAGAAAGAGTAATCAATCTGGGCAGACACTAAAAATAAAGATAAACTAAAAAAAAGAAATCTAGAGTTTTTCTAAAATTTAAACAGGGTCCGCAGGTTTCCAGAAGTACCAGGTGCAATACCGCACTGTTTACTAAAAGAAGATGCGAAACTGCCCGCACTGTCAAAAGAAGACAGAGTGCGGTCCCAGAAAAAATTAGAGAAAAACACTACAGATTTGAAAATTTTCTAAAACAGAGAAAACCTAAACTACCCAGGCAGATGTCTATCAACCAAAAACTAAGAAAAATGTTTCCTCGAATCAAAATAAAAGAGAACCAAAAAACAAAACAAGTTCTTCCCTGAGCTCGCCACTGCTGTACCTGACAACGTCTTTGCTACATTAAGGCTTCATCTCCCTAGTAATAAAGATCTAGCAACAAAATGTACTCAAATTGACTAATCTTTCTACATATATGATATATGAAGAGCTCTATATAGAAAAGAAAGACCTACCTTATGTCCAAAGGCTTGTTTGAAGTTGTTGTTATCCTTCCGCGCGCTTGAAGGAGTTTCTATTGTAAACCTCGTTAAATACAAACAAGAAAAATATTAAATAGCACCTGTATAGACATCATCATAAACCATGCTTATCATAGTGATCAAGGAATCTATGAAATAAACCATTAACTTGACAGCTTATTGAGAAAAATGAGTATATTTGTATTAATTTCAAAAGAAAGAAAACCTTACAACTTGAGCCTTGATGTTGCACAGGCCTTCCCGAGGTCCGAAGCAGGAGTCTCCTCTACTTTGATAAGCTCTGCACTCCTCCAACCAAGAAGAATAGAGGTATGTAATCTCTCCTAACAAAATTCTTAGTTAACTCGGTCTGAATCTTAACAACACTTAACCTCAAATATTCTAAAGCTTGAACTCCCCTTGAGGCTATCCAATGCCTCTTTTTATAGTGGAAAAGAGGAGGTTTTTTGTTCCAACTATGAAGGGATAGAATCCTCCTTCAAAGGGATAAGCTCCTCACATCAAGGGGTTAGCTCCATAAGGTAAGGAATACATGTACCTTATCTAAGCGTAGCTATTCCCGAAAATTCTCGTCTAGAATCTTCTAGAATTAATCTCAAATCAAATTTTTAACTTTACTTTCTCGCCTTTTTTAGTTTTACAGGAGTCCGCACCTATAACACATAGAAAGTGCGGTTCTGGTCCGCAGGATAGCTGAAAATTAGGTGCGGGCCCGCAGGAAATGTATAGAGAAAGTGCGATACCAAAGTTTAGGAGATTTTTAGGAACTTTTCTCTGATTTTCAAGGCTTGATATGAAGAACTGATATGTTAGACTTGCAAAAGGAGAAAGTATGAGTTATGATGAGCTCATACTCATAGCAGAATGTCAGGATGACAATTTTTAGTGTAACATTAACGAACATGACTTTATGGTCCTAAACTAGGTGACGATGGAGGCTAAAACACACAGTGTACATGTTTCTCCATGTGATCCAATCTACCTTCAAAGTGATCTAGTTTTTCCTGTAGATGTCGATGACCCCTTTGTAGACTTGCTAATTTTTCATGCATCTACCTCTAGTGGTGTTGGAAATTGTTGATGAATGAGATGATCATATTCCGTTCATCATGTATATCTCTTATAAGTTGTTCCAGAAGTAGCTTGAGATGTATAATCTGATTGCCAAATATTTGTTGATTAGAAGCAAGGTCTTTAAAATTAGTTCTATTGACGAGGTTGGGATCTACAACCTCACCCTAAACAATTTGGTGATGTTAAAAATAATTGTTTAAAGAGAATGAAAATACCATAAATGAAACATCTATGATGAAACAACAGAAAATGAAGAAAATATAGACAATGCACCAATATTTGTTAATGGAGTTCACTCACAATGTGTGAGCTACGTCTCTGGGCCCAAATTTAAAGTGGAGAGGCCTCTATATTGTCTCAGTAAAATAATGGAAAATACATGGAAATACCTCACTTTTGGGACTGACTTGAAATTTTCTTCTCATATCCCAATTCTGACAACTACAACAATGGATTCCTTGTGAAATTTCATGAAAAGCGAGTATAAAATTGACCAACTTTCGTAAATTTTACCTCTGGGGCCCTTAGGAATCTTCAAGGTTCCACAACATTCAAAATATCCTAGAAATATTCTTATAGAATATTCTTTGGAATATATATTGGCAATCTAGCTCAAAAAACGTGCTTACCCAACATGATTATGTTGCATCTGTGTAGAGTTCCACTTGACCCTCTATGGGCTGACCTATATCTCCTCCTTCATGCTGGTAAAATGGTCATTTAAATATATATCGCTAGGTGGATAAACCAATGACCACATGGTGGTGCATTGGTTGGCATGATTAATATTGGGCGTTGGTTGGGCAGAGGTCCTAGGGTCAAGCCTGTAAGCCTCCCTTGTTTTCATCCGTTATGTCATTTAACTTAAGATGAATCACCATATGGTTATAACCACACACACACACACACACACACATATGTACATTGTTACCAACCATGTAAATCCCGTGTGTTCATACCTTTAAGAAACCTGTCCACATGTTCAAGGCTACTTTGAGATCATATGCTTTTGGTTGACTAGGCCCTTATGGGATGCCACTTGGGTGCCACGTGGCACTATTTTTTTGGGCCACATGACACCTTCCCATTGGCCCATGTGTGTGCTCAGTCACTCTTTCTCTGCTACATCATATGCCCAAGAGGATGAACCATGTCATGCCATGTGGAGCATTCGATGGGTGACATGTGGTTCCACCTGAGGGTGCCATGTGGAGCCTCCTAGGTGTTCCATGTGGGACTCTCAGTGCCAAAATTGTCTTGTTTACACAAAACTTCAAATGAGCATAACATTTTCATATGAAATCAGATTGAGGTGTCGTTTGTGCCTTCGGAATCATCTTGACGAGGTCTATGACTTGGTGCTGGTTTTGATGATATTTGAGGACTTGAAATTTTGATCCTTCCCACTAAGGAGAATTTGGGCCTCCAAAATCCTTATCAATCAATAGTCCCTCACTTTCTCCTTTTCAATCCATTATGCCTTGCTGGGATGTATACCTTTAAAACCCACTCAAAGGTACTCCACATCTTCCCATCATGAACTTCTAGTTCTTCTCCCTAGGATGATGTCTTTAGGAAACTTGTCCAAGTAATCTAGAGAAAAATAATCCATTGATGGAACTTTACCACTCTCCTTTGGATCCATGATCATGGGAGGTTCATAAATTTTCAAGTTCTCTACATTGACTATAGAATACATTTGCATATAAGCTGGAAGATCATGGAAATAAGAATTTGTTCCAATCTTTTATAAGATGGTGAATGGACCATATATGATTGGTTTCAAATTTTTTCCTTCTCCCTTCAACCTGTACTTTCTAATGTGAAGCCATACTAAGTCTCCAACCAAGAATTGATGATAAAATTTGTGCTTGTCATGTAGGGCCTTACACTATGCATAACTCTTTTCCAAATGTTCTTGCACTACTTGATGTATCATATGGATCCTCTAAATGAACTCATGAGTTATGTCTTCATCACTTTTTTCATTGGAATCCTCGTCTTTCCCAAAGACCAATTATAAGGTTCGAGAGGTACCCAAAGCATGTCTGAAATGGTGAAATTTGAGTATAAGAGTGCAAAGCCCTGTTATATGCATGTTGAACATAATGTATCTATTCATCGCACAAATTAGGATTTTTGTTGCAATACCCTTGGAGAAAATGAACACTATCATGTTGACGACCTTTGTCTATCTGTTGGTCTATGGATAGAAAGTCACACTCCTCGTTATCTTGGTTTCCATAATCTTCCACAAGATTATCCAAAAATATCCAAGGAATCAAGAATCTTGATTTGAGAAAATGGATGTGGGTAGTCCCAAATGGACCCATACATGCTGAAAGAAACGCTGAGCAATTTTCTTAGCATTAATATGATTTTTACATGGAATCAAGGCACACATATTTCTAAACCTATCCACTACTAAATACAAGTAGTCATGAACCTTTTTCAACAAAGGCAACCACCCTAAAATATCCATGGATATACTCTCCCAAGGATGAGAAGGAACAAGGAGTGGTGTGTACAACCTCAATTTTATATTAGTGGGCTTTGAAATAGAGAAAATTACACACCACTTTACATACTTAGTTAGAATTTATTTCATCCGAGGCCAATAACAATACCACTATAAATGAACCATAATTTTTCCTATGCCAAAGTGACTAGACACAAGAGAAGTGTGAGCTTCTCAAATTACATGGACTCAAGTCTCATTCACTTGTATGAATACATAACTGTAACAGACACGGGCTAATGAGTTCATGTAATAAAATTTAATAAAGAAAAAAATAAGACCATGGTTAAGTGACACTTATTCCAAGCTGAATATTGGGCAAGATATCCTAGTGGCCATCACTGGATGCGTTTATGTCTAAGGGGAAATTGGTAAAGGTAATGGCTAAGCCTTTGAAAATGAAAAAAGTATTTTTGGCACATTTATTTATGAAATAAAGGAAATGATGAGAAAATGAAGGTGAAAGGTCACAAGTTGCATGCAAGGAGGAAAATGAAGGAAAATAATGGGAAATTGAATAAATTAGAGGCCTCATCAATAAAAATACCTTAGAGCATCAGTTGGGAAGATTTTTGTCAGTATAAGCTTATTTTTAGTTCATTTTTAGAATTAGTCTCAGAGAGGAGAAGAGCACCAAGAGGAAAAAGAGATCAAGCAAAGGAAGGAAAAGCAAGCAAAGGAAGGACAAGGAAAGGAAAGGAAAGAAAATACCAAGAAAGAAAAGGAAAGGAAATCAAATACCAAGCAAGGAAAGGTTTGAACAAGCAAGCTTCAATAGAAATACTTACAGGTAACATATTGCATGTATGATTTCCTAGCTGGTTTTGACATGCATGATATGTGCATGTTGGTATTTTGTTCTTTTTCTCTCAGTGGCATGGTTTTTCCAGGTTTTGACAGTGGTTTTCAGCCTTTCCTTGCCATTTACTGATAGCCATGGTATGATGGGATTTTTCTCAATTTTGAGATTTAGAATTTCCAGAAGGTTTTAGAATCTAGGGTGAAGGTGGTCTTAGGAAAATTCCCAAAGGCCTATGAATCCCTTGACCAGTAATGGAAAGATACATGGTAGAGCTCGAGGGTGGAGATAGTAAAATTTCTCAAGGATGGTGAAGGAATCTAGAGGCATTCCAAGCTTGGTTTGGTTTTTTAATCTCAGGGATAGTTTAGGTGAGATCACGGTATGGTGAGGGTGAAGGTGTTTTAACCTCTAGATTCCATTGGTTTTTTTGGATTGGTTTATCCCACGAAATCCCACATTCATGCTTATAATATGGAATGAGGGTGTGTTACACAAAAATTTTTCACTGCCCATGTACTGCCTGTTCTTGAATCCTAGAGGACCTCCGACAATAACCCCCGTGTCTATTTTCCATCATGAAAATGTTCCATTATATCCCTTACAACATACTCAACAAATTCTCTGTTGACCATTCCAAGAGAAGCCCCATGAAAACATGTTAATTTGGAGCGGCATGTCCTCTGCTTGTCTCATGCGTGTCGATTCCTCTTCTTTGGTCTGAAGCAGTGTTGATTGACCCAAGAATGGAGCTCATACCCACACTGATCCACTTTGGGAAGGTATTTTAAAAATGGAAGTGAAGCTTCGTGTTCTAGAAGCTTCGTGGTGGAGAGATAATTGTTTGTTCCTGAGGATAGAGCTGAACTTCTCCCTTTGGGTTTCTTGTTCCTACAAAAGAGGATTCCACCCAAAGGGTGTTGGGAAAAATACTGAGAGGGGGGGGGGGGGGGGTGAATCAGTATTTAGGACTTAATCAAAAATTTTTACTTTTCCATTCACTAAAACCCATACGCTACTTTGCTGAAGCCAACTAGCGTATACACGCGGATATCCTTCATAAAACTCGCGTATACACAAAGATCTTATTATGCATTTATTTCTTTACTTAGGTCTATGCATCATTCATTCATCAGATGTTTAGTTAACAATAAGCATGTGCAGTAATAACAGAATAAACCATCACACATAAGCAACACACATGGAAAACGGTGATTTTAGGTGGGAAACCAAGTTCTGAGAAATCACCACTGTTACACCCCACTTTCTAATATTTATTAGAGAAAAACATTCCTATGAAAGACAGGGCCGGGGCGTTGGGGGCCTTCAACAAAGACGTAGGCACCCACCTGCGCTCGTTTACCAGCCTCTCCTGGAAGGGAGCTACGACCCCCTGCTCTCGTTTACCAGCCTCACCTGGAAGGGAGCTCCGACCCCCTGATCTCGTTTACCAGCCTCACCTGGAAGGGAGCTACAACCCCCTGACCGAAGGCTACAACCCTCAGCACCACCATGGACCACGTTTCATCAATTTTCACACTGGATCCAAATCTTCCTTTAGAACACAACTTGCAGGCCACGTTTCATCATATTTTCAGACTGGACCCACTCCATGATTTGCTTCATCCATCGTTCGATAGTAATACGTCATAAATGTATTTCAAACTTCACACTTCAGCAAACCCTAATCTTCATACGCGCTTTCCTTTCACTGATCCTGCGTATATACGCGCCTTCGACCATACAAACCCACGTATACTTATGTACATATTATAGAGCTAAATTTACTGCCCATACGCGCTTTCTCTTCAACAAACCCGTGTATATACGCGCTTAATCTGCGGCAAACTAGCGTATAGTTCTTCAGACATTTTGGTCATTGCAATTCTTCAGAACAGATACATCACTCAGATTTTACCCTTTACTTCAGACAGATGTTTGCCTCATCTCGGATCTAATCATTCCATAAACAGATCTAGCAGATACAAATACATTCCAGATCTAGATTCCCTTCTTCATCATTTCTTCATTGGTGCATCATACATTCAGATCTTTCATTCAACTGTAACCCTTTCCATTCAGATATGCTTCAGAGAGAAGTATTCATTCAAGCTTAGACTTTTTGCGCACCTTTGCATAATGAATTTCTTCTCCTTATATAGGTTTACCCTTTATCAATACCATGAGCCAAAACCACATTAATTTCGATGGTATTCCTAGACGGGGTCACATAGACGAATCATTACTCAATACAATGGGTCAATACCATGGTGGTTACCCCTGGTTTTACATATTTAGAGCGCTTTTTCCCATACGCGACTTGGCACGTTATTTCCCGCGTGCATACGCTACTTTGTCTAGAAAAATCCGCGTATGCCTTGAGACATACTCTTTTCATCATGTTCTAGCACATATTGACATTCCTTCCATCATTACCTTCTGTACTCATTGTATATACATCAGATTTACATCATTTAACAAGTTCATCAAGACATATTCCATCAGGGACAACTTCATCAAGTAGGTTGCCATCATCTTCATCAAGTGGGTTGCCATCAAGGACAACACTCAACATCATATTGCCAACAATCTCCCCCTTTGGACTTGATGGCAACCACGCTGGTGTTTGATCACCGCAATTGATAGATACATTAATAATACAATGACAACATGTCACTCTTGACACCATTCTTTCTCTTTATTCAAACACCATGTCACTCTCCCCCTTTGACATCAAGGCGGACCAAAACCAACACAAGGTTTTTTCTCCTCTTGTAGAAGGAAGCGTTCTGCAGATCTGATGTACACTGAAGTGACCATGCTCGCCCTGAGTTCATGCTGAACCTACAAACATATTTTTCAATGAAGTACATGACTCTATGACCTTCCTATCACCAATGACTCATACTTACATCAAAGATCCATCCAAGTGGATTTACATATGAGACTCAAATACACAACCAAGTGGGTTTACACATCTCAACTCAACTACCCAACCAAGTGGGTTTACAAATTTGACTCAGCTACCCAACCAAGTGGGTTTACAAATTTTGACAAGTCCTTACATGACTGAATATTAAAATTTTACATCATGGGTCTCAACAAGACCTTTTTATCAAATTACAAGTATGAATTTTTATGACCAATACCAGAAAGACCTCAAGAGAGAGATCATATTTCAGAATCATCATAATGCCAACAATGCATTATACTCAGCAAGACTAGTGCTCCCCTTGAAAATGTGCATCCAAACATCCTTTCCATATGTCCAAGGCTCCTCCTTAGCTTGTGCAATCTGAATACTTTAAACAACAAGTCATTAGCAACAATCTCAGCATGATCTATCTGGATCTCCGAATCATAAGACTTCCATCATATCCAAAAGATATTCTTCATCAAATAAGCAATCCGGGCTCATCCATAATCTTCAACATAAGAAACCATGTATCATTTCATTAGCATGAGTATAACCAGAATAATGCTAACAGTACAATCATTAGCAGTCAGACTGATGGTCCCCCTGAACCTCTGCTCCTGATCTTCAGCTGTCATCCAAATTCTCTTATCATCAATGCATACGCGACTGTGTCTGTTGGAACTCGCGTGTATACGCGGCTTTAGTTCACTGAACCCGCGTATGGAAAGTGAATTATAGAAAATTTCACATTCCTCCATCTCCCCCTGAATTTGTCCTTCCTGTACCTGTCTTCTTCATGTCAGATGCGCTGTCAGCAATAATCATAACCAGATTTTCCAAATCAACCATGAGAATCATCATACATTGCTCCCCCTGTGACGATACATTACTAAGCTCCATAATGTATCTCACATCACTTCTACAATCATTAAGATAAGTAAGCTTCAGAAGCTGATGAATGCAGTAGGGTCAATATTCCCTATGTTTCTGACCGGTCCTCCTTCTTTTTCCAAATTTGCTTGAACTTTCTAATTGTGTGCTGAAAATTGTCCACTTTCTCAGATCTGTTCAACCTGCATTCTTTTTCTACATGTCCATACTTGTTACAAGAATAACATTTCATGTGTCCAGAGGAATAAGCATAAGAATCATAATGAGTATTTCTAATCTTCCTTCTTTTGCAATCAGCTGCTTTATGTCCATACTTGTTACATGAAAAACAATATCCCTTGAAGAAACTAGAGTAACTTTCTATGTAGGATCTGTTTGTTTGTGGCTGAAACAATCTGCTTCTGCAATTCGCTGCAACATGTCCATGATTATGACATTTAAAGCATTCAACATTATTGAATGATTTCCTTTGAGAATTCATGATTGTTGGTTGACCTTTTGCTTCTTTCAACACTTCAGGCTTTGCATTGATATCCTTTGAATCTTTAGCACTTCCTTGTGAACTAGATTCTCCTTTAACAGTTTCATGAAAACCAAGACCAAGTTTAACGGAAGGAGACCTTTGACTACTAAGAATATTGTCAAGAATCTTAGTACTATCTTGAAACCTCAAGAGTTTATCCTTTTCTTCTAATTTACCTTTGAGAATGTTTACCTCAACCTCCAATTTTTGGCATTGCTTCATCATGCTTTCTTCAACCCTCTTTCCTTCTTCTGCTTGATCATTCAAATTTAAGATCTCTTCTTTCAACCCATTTTCTTGCTCTTCAAAGATTTGTAAAAGTTCTTCATTCTTCTTATTTGATTTTTTCAGATCTGTTTTGAGCAAGATGATTTCTGCTTCACGTCCTTCCTTTTCAAATGATTGTAGAAGTTCTTCATTCTTCTTATTTGATGCTTCAAGGTCTGCTTTCAGAGAGATGATTTCTACTTCAAGTCCTTCACTATGATTGGTTACTTTTTCCTGCAGTCTTTGATACATTTCTATCTGTCCCTTCATTTTTTCTATCTGTTCATTCAATCTAGAGATCACATCCTTGAGGATAGATTCCCTCCTTTTAAATTGATCCCAAAAATTACTTTCATCATTGATCTTGAGATTTTCTTCTAGACTTATATTGTTACTTTCACTATCTTCATCATTGCATGCACAAGTGAGTGGATTACAAGAACAACAATCAATACCTGTTTCTTCTTCTTCATTTTCTGCTGCACATGTTTTCTGAGATATCTTCTTTTATTGAGTAGCCTTCTTCTTTTGCTTCTTTGCCATGAGCACTAGCAGATCTTGGTCAGAATCTTCTTCATCTTCACTTGACATTTCATTATTATCTTCATTTGCATAATAACTCTTTCCCTTTTCAAATTGTTGATAAGGACATTTAGCAGCATAATGACCCACTCTTCCACAATCAAAAAATTTGAAGGGTAGCTTACCTTTGAATCTTCCAGTACCTGGTTGGAGTCTCCTTACAAAATTTGCTTCTTCTTCTTCTGATATATAACTTGATTCCTTGACAACTTCCTTTTCTTTTCCTTTTGCACATGCCTTAAAAGAAGCTTCTTTGATTTGAAAGGGACCTCCTTGTCTCATTTCATAAGCAGTCAGAATACCATGTAGTTGAACAATAGTAAGAGTTTGCAGATCTTGCCTTTCTTCAATAGGTGACACTTTTGACTCAAATTTTGAAGTTAAAGATCTTAAGAATTTTTCCACCAGAGTAGTATCGGTTATGGTTTCACCCAAAATTCTCATACGATTTACAATATCATCTAGACGTAAAAATAAACTGGAAATACTCTCATCACTATGCATCCTTAAATTTTCATATTCAATTCGGAGAGTTTGGAGTTTTGCACTTTTTACCTTTGTATCTCCTTCATAGCTCAGAATGATTTTGTCCCATATTTCTTTTGCTGAATTTAGCTGCATCACTTTAGCAAATTTTGGTTCAGACATGCTTCCTAATAAGACATTGACGGCTTTAGCATTGATTTCATATTTCTTCCTTTCTGCTGCATCAGTAGGAATACTTGCCGGATACTGATAACCTCCTTCCACGATTGCCCATACTTCTACACCAAGACTTTGCAGATATGCTTTTGTTCGTATCTTCCAGAATAACAGATTATTTCCATTGAATAGAGGTGGCCTTATAGACATTATCCCTTCATGACTTCCCATTGCGACGGATCTCCTTCAAGCGATCAAGCTTCTGCAGAAGGACCTGCTCTGATACCAATTGTTGGGAAAAATACTGAGAGGGGGGGAGGGGTGAATCAGTATTTAGGACTTAATAAATTTTTTTTACTTTTCCATTCACTAAAACCCATACGCTACTTTGCTAAAGCTAACTAGCGTATACACGTGGATATCCTTCATAAAACTCGTGTATACACAGAGATCTTGTTATGCCATTAATTCTTCACTTATATCATTCCATCATTCATTCATTAGATGTTCAATAAACTATAAACATGTGCAGTAAGAACAGAATAAATCATCACACATAAAACCAGGATTTTAGGTGGAAACCCAAGTCGGGAGAAAACCACCGCTGCCGTTGTCTCAGCCTTCAATATTTTATTATAGAGAAAACATCTTACAACATATGTGCTAGCGCAGCCTCCTACCAGCACGTAGGCACCCACCTGCACTCGTTTACCAGCCTCTCCTAGAAGGGAGCTACGACCCCCTGCTCTTGTTTACCAGCCTCTCCTGGAAGGGAGCTACGACCCCCTGATCTCGTTTACAAGCCTCACCTGGAAGGAAGCTACAACCCCCTGACTGAAGGCTACAAACCTTAGACTGACCATGGACCACGTTTCACTAATTTCTCACACCGGATCCAAAGCTTCCTTCGGAAACACAAATTGCGTGCCACGTTTTCAACACATTTTTCACTGACCCACTCCATACATTTGAGCTCAATCATACATCATCACCGCATAGCAAAAGAATATATGCAATCGCACGACATTTGATACTTCATACTTCAAAGAAACCCTAAATCTTCATACGTGCTTTCCTTTCATCGATCCCCGCGTATATACGTCGCCTTCACCATACAAACCCGTTGTGATACTTTTGCTATATTAGTAATTTCCATCGCTTCATACGCGCTCTTTAGCAAACCCGTGTATATACGCGCTTACTCTGCGGCGAACTAGCGTATAGTTCTTCAGACATTTAGGTCATTGCAATTCTTCAGAATAGATACATCACTCAGATTTTACCCTTTACTTCAGACAGATGTTCACCTCATCTCAGATCTAATCATTCCATAAACAGATCTAGCAGATACAAATACATTCCAGATCTAGATTCCCTTCTTCATCATTTCTTCATTGGTGCATCATACATTCAGATCTTTCATTCAACTTTAACCCTTTCCATTCAGATATGCTTCAGAGAGAAGTATTCAGTCAAGCTCAGACCTCTTGCACACATTTGCATAATGAATTTCTTCTCCTTATATAGGTTTACCCTTTATCAATACCATGAGCCAAAACCACATTACTTTCGATGGTATTCCTGGACGGGGTCACATAGACGAATCATTACTCAATACAATGGGTCAATACCATGGTGGTTACCCTTGGTTTTACATATTTAGAGCGCTTTTTCCCATACGCGACTTGGCATGTTATTTCCCGCGTGCATACGCTACTTTGTCTAGACAAATCCGTGTATGCCTTGAGACATACTCTTTTCATCATGTTCTAGCACATGTTGACATTCCTTCCATCATTACCTTCTGTACTCATTGTATATACATCAGATTTACATCATTTAACAAGTTCATCAAGACATATTCCATCAGGGACAACTTCATCAAGTAGGTTGCCATCATCTTCATCAAGTGGGTTGCCATCAAGGACAACACTCAGCATCATATTGCCAACAAAGGGATAAACCATTTCCCCACCTTAAGTGGATCCATGTTCCCTCTCCCTTCACTGTAAAATGGACATCCTCCAATACCTATGCTAGTTAGAAGAGAGATAGAAGAACAATAGAGAGTGAATTGTTGCTATAGGCATTGAAGGAGAGTTGAGACCTTTGGCCTTTTCGTATCAAGCTGAAATGAGAACTTTGGAGACGTGCCTGGATCCGGACCCATTGAAGGAGAGATGCGACATCAAGGTGCAAGTTGTAACTCCCCCTCTCTATATTAATATGATACAACTGATTCTTTCTTTTCACTCTGGTCTATAATATATGAATGGATTTCTAGTACTCCTTGATCAACTAGATACATTTTTTATGTGAAATATATGTTGTGCTTTCACGTATGCTGTTGTTTGATCTCTTGTGTAGGTAACTAAGCGTTGGCGACAACGAGGATTTGAATATGAAGTGCAAAGGATCAAAGGATTCGAGTGAGGAATGACATCAGATCGAGGTAGGTTATATATACATGATCTATGTTCATTTTTAGATTAGGAAAGTAGGCATTAGATTGTTCCCTGTTGTTACTAGACCCATCCTAGGGCTAGAGGGACCGTCTCTGTCTGCAGAGAGTATTTTCCTGCATAACAAATTGGTGACTCCGCTGGGGAGTGCTTGCCTTTAAGTATCCTATTTTCACTCTTTGATTTTTCATTTTTTCATCGTTCTTTGTCGAGTGTCCATCTCCTTGTCTCTGTAGCTTCCGTAGCTGCTTACAAAAAATCATCTCTCTGTTGAAATGATAACCCTAGTGTCAGTTAAGTAAAACCTTTCATTTTTAAGTCTTCTCGTCAATCGGTGATGGTATTTCTCTGATAGTCATGCTGATTGGTGTTGAATGCATTTTAACAGTAGCGCTTTTCCTCTTCTAGTGTGGGTTGCAGCCTAATGGCCGTGCCAATTTCTGTGTACAATTTTTTAGGATTCCTTTTATCTTTGAGCCAATGTGTCTTATCCTTCTGAGTTTTCTTTGCTATTTGGATAGCTCATGTTCTTCTTTGTTCAACGACATTTTTTATTCAAGTTATCCATATTTGGTTTTATCTTTTGCAAAGCAAGTGCATCCTTATCGTCTTAGGGTTTCTAGGTGTTTTCGGGACATCCGAATGGTTGCGTGCTTTGGTGATTTCCATGCTTCTTATTGAGTCGAATCTTATCGTATCTTTCAAGATTTTTGTTTGATTGAGTTTGTCTTTCGGTTGATTCTCATGATTAGAACTTTCAAGTGATAAAATTGGGTGCATTTGGGTCTCTTTTTTCCATCAAGCATAGATCACAACTGTTTGCTTTCGACTGAAGTTTGTATTTCTTCAAGTGTTGATCAGTGTAGAAATGAGGAATTTCTTGTTTTGGGGAAATTGATTTGGGTCTCTCTTTTATTTTCGGATCTTTGTCTCTTGTAGAGTTTTGAGAGATTTCATTAGTACTCAAAGCGAGTGATTGCCTTTGATTTACATTCTACATTTTGTATTATACTTATAGGAAAAAATACAAAAATATTTTTGTTTCATTTTTCTTTAAAAAATGAAAAGTTTCATCTCGATTTGCTTCTTGTGCATTTAGTGAAAGGAAAGAAATTCAAAAGATTTCCGTTTCTCTTTAAGATTGTGCACTTGAAAAAAAAAGTGAATATCATTCCATACATTTTTTTTTCTTTCTGCGTTGATCGTATGAGTTTGTTCTCCCCAATTAACGTAGTTTTCATCGAAATGAATGATTTCTTCTCTCATTTAGCTACATCTTAGGGATTCATGTGACATCGGTAGGAATCTGAAACCAAAACATAATTCAATATCAACCTTAAAATTTATTCAATCAACCTAAAGAGAATTTGGAACCTAACGAATCACATTTATAGGTCTAGGCTAGAGACGTGTTCCGACGTCATTAGGTGTAGGAGTTGTCGCTAACAGTCTGCGTTACAACCCAGGGGTGATATCCCATCCCACTTACGAAAGTATATTGATGTATGATAGCTATATTTTGGGACAATCTCATCCAACGATTACACATCAAACATCACTACTACGGAGTTGGATTGCCACATACCGTCACTTATATTTTGGGAGACACCATTAGGCTGCAAACTCGCCATAGGTAACTGAGTTGGCCACCTTGTAGACATGATACAGTGAACACAACATTCAGGGATATTGGCTACCGTACGTTAAGTCCTTGGTCATTTCTCTTTCATTTGATCACCAAGGTGTATATTGCAGTTCACGACTACCTGGCAATCTTTTTTCCTAGTTTACCCCTTTTTTTATTTATTTCATTTTTAAGTTCTAAAATTAATTTCCCACGATCACATGGCTTACCTATTAGAATATTTCTGGGCCACATCATGAGTAACTCCTTATAAAGATGTTGTTTACTTGAATTAATCATATTTTTCTCTCTTTTTATTTTTGAGATAATATCATCATGTCTAAACCATCAAGTTCAAATTCCTTTTCATCATCCTATTCTGAAGAGACATTGTCACCTGTCTCTTCTGATTCTTTGTCTTCGACTGGGACTCAAACTGATGAGTTTTCCCTCATTATAAGTATCCAACCTCTTGCTACTCGATCTCCTCCTGATGTTCCTGTAGGCTACATTTCCTATCCTTGGAATCCATTATTTGATTTCGTTGAGATCTCCCCTGAACAACCATATAGTCCATTTGATACACCTAGTGTACCATTCGTGCATTTTTCGTGTCCATCCTAGACCGTCACTTGTCAGTTATTTATGATGGCTTTTGAAGGAGAGGTTTCATCTCTTGTGGAGGTTTCAAAAACCATCAATGGTGTATATGAGTCTTTGTTTGAGGGACATCAATTCCTTCCTGAGGATTTTCCCCATGGGGGAAAACCTCTCAACCTTCCGCCCAGTCGTACATTTTGCATGGTTACACCTCATTGGGACACCTGGTCTCGAGCATTTCGAGTGCCATGCCTTTGTATTACAATACTATCTGGCAGAATACTGGGGTATCTGCCCCTGGTCAACTTGTTTCTAGGGTGTCCGTTTCCATCCCTGCTCAAGAAATAGTTATGCCTACTCCCTCAAATCCAACTGATTGCATCAGTGTTTTAGCGACTCCCATCAGTGTTACTACACCGATTCCATCAACTGTGATTTTTTGGGTATATGTTATATTCTTTCCACGACTAGTCACGCGCGGGGGGGGGGGGTCATAGGTCCTTGTGTACGTTACGTCGGGCGCAATAGGGGGGTCACAGGGGGGGCGGTAGCCCCCCCTGTCGGGGTTCGAGGCAGCGTCTCGGAAAAATAATTTTGGGCCTTACTTTCTGGTGGGCGAACCTACCTATGGTTTTGAGCATGGGTTTGCACATGGTTTTTGGGCATGATGGTTTTTGGCCCTTGGTATTTTGCAGATCTGGTCAAGGGAACTACGGTTATGTTCTAATCTAGGGTTAATGGATTGGGGTTTATGTATGCTTAAACATGTATATATATGTGTTGTAACACTAAAACGAATATAATGAAAAATCAAGCTGGTTGTCCTGATTTGGGATCCAGGGGAAAATATCTGTGTTTATTTGTTTTATGTTTTATGCTCTCACTATTGTTTATTTTATGTTTTTAAGATTCGTTTGCAGATAATTTCTGTACAAGGTTAAAATCTACACGATTTCTGGTGGGGGACCTTCCCTGTCGAATGTTTCCTAATCCATCGTTGGACCATCTATGAGTGGAATACAAACTCACTTCCTATGTTCTTCCCAAGTTGTTGGAAATATTCCTATGTCTGCTGGATCATCTAGTCCAATGTGGTTAACATATGATCAGTATGAACAATTTTTTCAGAACCTTAACTGCCTTACATCTGGTATGGTTCCGAACAGTTGCAGACCTTGTTAGTAAATTCGAGAGGATTTAAAGGGCAGTATGGCATTCATTCAGGGGCTTATACTTTTCAGTAGGGTCCTATCTATGGTCAAAATTGACCTTATGGGAAGCAAGGACAACCTTACGTGCAATAGGAAATGCCTTATTTACAATCTAGTCAACCTTTTTCCCATCAAGGTCAGTTTTCCTATTATCAGTAGGGACAACCTTCTCGTCAACAAGGCCAATGTCACTTTCAGCAAGGTCAACCTTTTTTCCAGCAAGGACAACTCTCCTCTTAGCAAAGAAAGCTCTTTGTTGAGCCCGGTGAACCTGGTCCTCAGGGGAAACCTGGACAACCTCAACAACCACTTGGTATCGTGTCATCAAATCCTTAGGGTACCATCCAACAGCCCCAAGGCCAAACCTTGCGCTCACAAGGCCAACCCTTGGGTTCCCAAGGTTACCTTTTGGGTTCGCAAGGTCAACCATAGGGTACTCCATTCCAAAAATTTCAGTAGTAGTAGAACCCATATGCTGCGAATTATGGTCAAGCTGGACCTCAGTGGTTTGCTACAGGTCAGTATCCATTTTTGGGTCAGCAACTGGGATATGGGCCAAATCCACAAGGTTTCAATCCTTATGGAAAAAACCCATATGGTAAAAATCCTTCAGGACAAAACCCTTGGGGGACGAATTTCTCCCAAACTGGCTGGAATCCACAAATGGGTATGTATCAAAGACCAAACATAATGCCTTTCAATCTACAATTTCCATTTCTCGTGAAGTTGGAACTTCCAAATGTGTCAAGATTGACCAATGATCCAATTCTTCATTATGCATATTGGCTTCCAGTTCCAACCAAAATTCCGAGCAATTGCCCCAAGTTTGAAGGAAAGTCTGGAGAGGACCCCCAGACACACGTTATGACGTACCATCTTTGGTGCTCCTCCAATTCCTGGGTTGGTGATTCTATCCGTCTCCGTATTTTTCAAAGGACGTTGAATGGTGCCGCTGCAAATTGGTACATTGAGCTTCCATGTGGAACTTTTCAGGACTTCAATTCTTTAGCCATGGTTTTTCTTACACATTTTCAATTTCCTTTTCATTATGAAACATGAACCCACCTCCTTACATCCTTGAAGCAAGATACTACTATGCATATCTCCTATCATATCCATGAATGGAGATGACATCGTCATTTTTTCAAGTTTGATTCCTGATCAAATTTTGACTGAATGGTTTACCAAATCATTCATCACTCAAATTGCCAAGGATATTGCTATGGGGTCAGCTGTCACAGAAGAGAAAGCCATTTCTCATGCTCAGTGTCTCGATTTGGTTTATTCTCAATCCGACACATTATATGATATTTTACCCGATGCTCCACACCAAGGTTCCCAGTCTACAACCTCAAAAGCTCTGGTGACACCACCGGTGGACGGCGTCATTGGTTCTGTTTCCCAGACTTCCCGGAAGTCTTCTTCTACTTTTAAGAAGAAATATTCTTATTCATCGGATTTTGTTCCTAAGAATCCTTAGAATCTTGGAAAAAATTCAGAGTTACGCCATTCAGTCTTCTGCGGCTGACAAAGCCTCTAAAGGTAAAAGGAAGGGCAAAGGTAAATGTAAATTTGATGCCCCAAAACACGATTCCCCCAAACCTCGCGATGACAATGGAAATAAATGTAAATCGAAGTACCCTTGCCTGATATGTGATGACGAGCACTACACCAAGGACTGTCCTCGATGAGCTGAGGTGAGTCGTTTATTGAAGGGTGCTAGAGGGAATTCGATTGTTCTTAAAGTGGAAATTCCATCTTAGCAGACTCAAATGGTGGAACAACCCCAATCTTCCACCTCTTTTGGTTCTCAGGTGTTCATGATGAATGGTGTTGCACCCATCTCTATAGTTACTAGATCTAAATATCATTTGAATTTGTGTCAATCAGCAAGGAAAGAAATCGACGATGCTCCTACTCCTTCTCCCCCGCTTGATTCCAACCCTCTTCATTTTGAAATGCCTAGTTCCAATCCCATTGTCCAACCACCTTCTAAAGGTGTGCTCCACAAATCCTCATATAATCCAAATGCCTACGTAGCTTAACACTAAAATATTGTTGAGGATTTGGCTCAGGCGCCTTCCACCATGTCTGCGCTAGAGGTTCTTCAGAGCTTTTCGTCATAAAGGAAATCGTTTCTATCTACAATCGAAGGAATAGATCCATCTGATTCAAGCCTCATTCATTTTGATCTGGAAAATTTCGTTCCGCGTCTCCCCCATCAACTTGCTTTCGTTATTCAAGTTGGTATCTGTTATCACTCTTAAATTTCCCTAGGGTTGTTGTGTTGTGTTAAAAGAAATAACAGAGGTAACTATCAACCAATTTTGGAGATTAGGATCTAGCCTTCCTAATGCTCAGAGAGGGATCTCTCTTAATGATTTAACTTTGTTTTTTTAATTGATTTAGGCTAGTTATGTAAGATTGATTTGGTTTGATTTTTATTTTTTGGTGGAATTACTGATTTATATGGATAGGTGCCTATTTTCCATTGGGCTATGGAATCAATATATCAAGAAAACAAAACATAAAAAAATTTTAAAATCAGCGTTACAAGGCAAGGTAGCTGAGAAAAATTAGATCTTTAAGGCTAAATGGTGAAGTTATTTTCAATCGGGATCAAGGAGCTGTTAAGGAATCCTTCAACCGGATAATGAAGGAAAGTGAAAGAGGTCAATCGGGATTAGAGAGAAATTAAGGATTCTCAAAACCATATTTCAGAAGAAAAAATTAAAATGAATAACAGTTTAGAATAGAGTGTACTTAAACAAATTATGCAATAATATTCCTGTTATAACATTTAAATTTGGAAAACATGCAAGTTTATGGAATACTTAAGAAAATAACAAGAACAATTGAAATATACTTCACTGAAGTAGCTCAACACATGAATCCGGTAAGGAAATGCCTTTATTATTGTCATGTATGTCAACTTGGAAAAGTTACAATAAACCCTCTGGTAGTAGATCAATTCAATTATAGAAATGTTCAGGAATCCACACTCAACACCAGGGAAAATTTTAATGATGGAAGTTTATTTTAAAGTTTAGAAACTTTGGCGAATAATACTAGTCCCTAATATGCAAATTGTAAAATGTCTAATGGTCTTTTTTTAATATTTAGGTTTCTAGTTACTTTATATTAGTCTATATGAAAATTTGGTGATTTTAAAGGTAAAATAATTTTATACTATAAAATTTGGGCGAATTATTTTTAGAAAAAATGGAAATTGGCGATTCTTTTTTTTGGAAAAAACATGGAAAATTAGCCCACCTACGAATATTAGCCCCTAAAATTTTCCCTGCTCAACACTTTGAATTGCTGAAGTATTTATACAAAACTTAATACAAAATATCCTATCAACTGATTAGGATTTATTCAATGGAAATAAAATATCTTCATCCAAGAAGATAGAGACACCTATGTAACTAAATGCAAGTTGTCCTTGTTTATTGGATTTTCTGTTTGTTTGTCTGATATGTGTTGTCCTTTATGATGGCTGGCTTTCACATTTCTTGTCTTTCATGCTTCTTGTCATCTAATTTGTCTTTTAACTCTTGGTCTGTTATCTGTCTTCATCTTTAATTTTTCTTTATTTCTTTATTTCCCTGCTCTATTTATTCTTTTACCTGTGTGAATTTTCTTTCACCTTACTGCTCTGTTACCTGTTTTTAATTTTACTTGTCACAATAAATCACACAATTTTTCCCAGGCTTCTTCATCTGGAAGTTTGATTTTTACCATTCTCCTATAAATCTCATCATCCTCTATATATTTTGCAAATGCGGGCTTATTGACAAAAAGGTGATTTACCTCATGCTGGAGGTAAAAGAAATTCTCTAAACTCTGAAGGAGTACTTTACTTGTAGGAACTCCTTTCATTGATGAAATGTTGGAAGTCTCTTTAGCTACTTCCCTGATCTTATCATAATCTTCACGCCTCATCAATTTATCATTAATCACCAAAGGATTAGGCAAACATTTCTGCCTCAAAACATCAAATTTGTTCATGAATCTATTTACTACAAGCTCCATTGTTTGACATTTGTCTTCATGCTATATCATCAAATTTCTCTAGGAAATAACCTTCTTCACCTCTAATATGTTCTCTGTTCTGTCTTTTATTCCAAGTTCTTCCAATTCCTGCTTTTTTTTAGAATTAAGAAACTTTATAATCTCAGTGGCTTCTTTTGGTTTCTTCCCAAGTTCTTCTTTGACTTTCTAAATAGCTTCACTGGCCTCCCTTATCAATTCTTTTTGCTCAAATATAACTTGGGTAGAAGGCCAAATATGATTAAAAGAGTTACCGATATTGGCCCATAGTTGTTGTTTTTCTTGGGCTAGTGGCTCTTTCAATGTCAATTCCTTTTCTAACTTATTAATTTTATCAGTCAATCTGTTGGATTTCTGTGATTATGATTTATACATTACCTAAGCCAATTTATTTTCATCTTCTAGACTTTTTATTTGTTCTTTAAGTCTATTGATCTCAGTAGTTTTTATTGAAATATCTTGCATTTCTTTAACCAATTTACTTGCCTCATCATTGGGATGGGATGATGCTATTGCTGATGTTGTTTCTGGAACTTCTGTTGTCACTGGAACTGTTGTAGTAGCTGAAACTGCTGTAGGTAAATGAAATGATGTTGAAAATATAGGAATGGCAATGACAAGGATTGCTTCCATGCTGGTCTTCTTTTCCTGCACTAATTTATCCATTTCAGTTTCCATCTCTTTCAGTTGAGGTGTCATCTGAATGATGAGATTCATCATTTTATTTTTTTGATTTTCATTCTCCAAAACTTCTTTAGTTTGTGGATGCTCTGTTGTAGGTAACTTCAGTTGTTTCTTCAATGCAACTACGTCTGCATTCTTCTTCTTGATAAGCTCTTCTACTACTTTGATATTATTTGGATCATATCCAACCTCCATGACCAATTATTCAAGTGGTTTTATTCTATTATCATTTTCTTGTGAAGAAGATTTCTATAGTTTTAACTGTGCTCTAAGATTTTCTAGAGAATTATGTAGTTTTTGGACACTCAAAGACTTGTTTTTCATAGTGGAGTAGATCATTTATCTAGCTTGCTTATGAAACTCAATCTGATCTATGGGATGCACATATTTAGCAAGAACTTCAAAGGTTTTTTTCTTATAATCTGTTGATGATTTTGGAACCTGCACTGTTGGCTGTAAAAATTTCATTTGCATCTTCCTAGTCTTGTAATCAAAGTCTGAAAGTAACCTGTTTTGGTCACTAGGAGTTTGTTTCCAATACTGGGCATAAGTTACAGCTTTCAATGCCATCATTCTTCAATTTAATTTCTTTGTATTTTTCCATTATGTCCTTCTCTTTATCTACTAGTTTGCATGATGATGAAACCTCTATACTATGTTTTTTATGAATGATTTGTGCACTGGAGGTTGATGGAAATTGTGTTTCTTCTGACACTGTATCATCTCTAACCACTATATCTGTATCAATGAATTAAACTGTTTCAACTATATTTTCCTATTCAATCACTGGATTTAGTTTGGACTTTTTCCTGTACATTAGTTTGAACTTGGTGTTAGAAGCAGTCTCTGCAGAATAAGAGCCTTCCTCTCTTGGCCTCTTTGAGTTCTTGTCTCGTGGGGATAGAGTATGCAGGATTGAACTAGTATTAACCTGCTTATCCACCTCTTGTAAAGTATTTTCCAACCACTCTAACTGGTTGGAATACTTCTCAACCTCAGGCTTTGACTCATGAACAAAAGGGGTCAATTTGAATTTGACTCTTAACTTACTTATGACTCCCAAAGGATAAAATTTCCATTTGAAACTATTACTGAACTTGAAATCCTATAAGTACTTGTCTGCTTGTTGAGAAACATTCGTATTATTGCAAATAAAAGGACCTAACTGATTCTCGATCTTAAATTGAGTTTTCTTCTTTGCTGATAGGAAATTAACTTCATTTGAATTTAGGATATGTATGATGTACTCTAATGCAAATAACCTCATTGGGAGGTGTTTGGGAAGTTTTTATGGGGTAATCTGGCTTCCATATACCCTAATTTCACTATTATTCTAGTATAAATACCAGTCTCCTATCCTACTTTGTTCTGACAATTGCAACACTTTCTTTATCTCGTCACTAACTCTAGGTTGAATGCTACTACTTAGCATGTTGAAAAATGGATAAAAAATGCATCAGTGAAGTATTTGTAGCTGAATTCTGTGGAATCCTTTCTGATCAAGGATGTTCAGAAGACTAAAAATTGGGGGTTTCCCTTTTTGTCTTGTTTTGGAGGCTAACTGCAAACCTTTTTGATTAGAAAAATATGAACAAATGGAACAAAATAGAGGAGTATTTAAATACTCCTTCCTCTGGTAATTTAACTAATTGCTCATGGATTGCATCTAATAGGTATTGGGAAAAATTGAAGGTTGAAGCTGGAGGCTGTCCTGGGTAGAATATGGACTGAAAACCTAAGATAGATGCATCTACATATTCATCAGTAAACTACCCTAAAATACATGACAACATTGTGATAATCTGTCTGGTTCTCTTTGAAAATATGGAAGCTGAGTATGGAGGATTACTTTTTGGGGTTGCTACTGATGAAGGAAGGAAGGTTTGGAATATTTGGAACCTCTTAGGAAATTCTAGCTTCTGATATAGTTCAGTGAGGATCTCACTAGATAATGGGGCTTCATTAGGCTTGGGTTGGATATGTAACATCTAATTTATTGATTGTGCAGTGATGGTGAATAAAATCTCTTGGTTTGGGGTTACTAGAGCTCTTTCATTGGGAAAATAATTGATCTGGAAGAGTTTGATGATATCTAGAAACTGAAAGGTCTGTGGGAAGATGTACCTGGGTAGGTTTGAGTCCCAGAGATGGATATCATCAGCCTCTACGAATTTATCATGGCTCCAGCAATGGAGCTCTAGAAGGTTGAAATCAGTGACTGTATCACTGATTTTGAAGTCTTTATCAGCAAGAGGTGTGTGGTCAACATCTACCATAGGTGGTTGCAGGGTGTTAACAAATATTATGCTTTGGGAGGCCATTGTTTTGTTTAATCTATCAATTAATTACTATTCTGTGCTTAAGTAATGGCTTCTGGTGCTTAGGATTACCTGGAAAAGGTTGAATTTGGTTTTTGGAAGGGGTTTTGGCCACAAAAGGCTTTAATTCGGATCTGCAAAGCTTTAAACTGGGTCGACAAAGGTTCTTTTGGCTCTTTTCGCAAATAAAAAACTTTTGCAAATAAACAAAAATAAAGGAAAAACTATTTCGAGCAAGTTTTATTGCTTTTAACCGAAGGTGGTTAACCTTATGGCGTGGAGGTTTAATTTTCAAACATTAGTGGTTTTATCATAAGGCACGAGGGCGGGTTGGTGGTTTATCACACGATGAAAAGCAGTTGAGTGGTTTCGGGACTGGGGGGTGCAATTGACTATGGGATTGCCACGTGGCAAATGGGCGGGGGTGCAAAACCACCCATTTTGCACCCCCCACTCGGCTTTAAACTTTGGATTGTTAGGGGTGCGAAACTTCTTATTGGCCATTTGATCTAATCGACAATGATCAGGTGACTGGTAGAAGTGAGGGTTATGATAGGTGGGACCCGGGGTGACTTATGCAAAGAGATTTTAATATAAGTGGGTCGGGTTAAATATATTGGAGGGGTTTAAATGTTAGTGGGGAGTAATATGTGCGAGATGTTAATGTAATATATACTTTGGAAATATTTTTTAATGGGGGTTAGGATGATATATATGCGGGATATTAAAAATAAATTAGGAATAGGTGTTAAAAGGATATCGGGGAAGGGTTGTTTTCAAGTGGGGCCCGATAATTTTTAAATAGTTAAAACTATGTAAAAAGTGGGGTTTTCATGTTTTTAAATGAAAAGGGAATTAGTAAAAGGGAAGTTAATTTTCAAAGGAAAATTTGTTTTTAAACTAGGGAAAGGGGTTTTAGGAAGGGAAAAAGGGGTGAAATAAGGGGAAATAGTTAGAATAAAGGGAAAGGGGTATTTTACAAGG
Source organism: Pinus albicaulis (assembly GCA_034641835.2). NCBI lineage: Eukaryota > Viridiplantae > Streptophyta > Pinopsida > Pinales > Pinaceae > Pinus > Pinus albicaulis. The sequence goes on from CM076577.1 coordinate 1,113,439,673, forward strand.
GGAAATGACTTCCAAGAGTGAAAATAATATTTTAGCAAGGGGAAGGGGATTTAGGAGGATATTAGTGATAGAAGATGAACCAATTGATGCTTTCCATTACTTGTGAAAGTAATCTACCTACCCTTTATTTACCCTAACATTTTTACTTGCTTTATTGGGTGCATTTGAGCTTGTTGACCCTTTTATTTTATTTTGATAAGAAAACTAACCTATTTCTATCCTTACAACTTCTAATGGCTCAGATTAAACTGATGTGCTCATTTTTATTCTCTACCTAACTACTGATCTGCCAAGATTAAATGGTTTGGCCAGATCTTTATTCACTGACTATCATTACATTGAATTTAAAAGCATGAATGAATAAATATTAAACTATATGATCATCATGAATTGTGGCATTTTTGACAAGCTGCACACAATTTTATTTGCATAAAGTAAAAGTAGCGGCATTTGAATGTGCAACACTTTCAGGATATATTTTTATTTCCTTTTGTGGGGTTCATATTTTATATGATTTTTTGATCTTCTTTACTTTTGGTCCTTTGATTTTTATTTTAGGACATACCCTCTTTTCATTTTTTAATGTGGGAAAACATTTTCAGAAATCAAAGGTATGTACAATATTTACAAGACTCAAAATAGTCAAATACAAATTATGATACCTATTATTATAGGACCCTAATAGTGGCTCCACTTGGGGATGATATCTCCTGGTGAGATTTCAAGAACTTGATGATCAATGGCCTTGGAACTGCTTTCTGTGATCTCCTTTATTCAAACATATGATGTTATACCTTTTAAATCTTAGGGCCTTCTCTTCGGGCTTCAACTTTAAAAGACAATCATCCAATCCAATCTAAACTTTGCAATGGTATTTACAATGAGAAAAGTAAAACAAATGAACTATTGGTTGATCTGGAGAAAAGTAGTGCTTCAACATTCTACTATTGACTGGTCCACTTGGTAGTTATGTTCCATCTAACTCCTTCAAGAAAAATGCATTATTACCTCTGTAACCATAAATGATGTATGGGCCTTTCCATAGAAAGTCAAATTTTCCATGTTTTCCTTTGTCTTCTCTTCTGGAATCCCATTTGAGTACTTTATCACCTATGAAAAAATCATCTCCTTTAGTTTTATTGTAAAATATGTTTTTGATTTTGTTTTGGATTACTTGAGATTTGATATAAACTTCTTCCCTAGTTTTTTGCAAATGAGTTGTCTGATTTATCCTCCTTTGGATGTCATTTGGTTCTACTTGCAGCTCTTGAATCATTTTCATCACTGGCACTCCTAAAGAGGATGTAAAAAAAACATGCATCCCATATACTAATTTATAGGGAGAGGTACCAATATATTTCTTTGTAGTTAGTATGTCTACCCATAAGACATTAACCAACCTTTTATTCCAGGTTTTCTTGTTATCTTCGAACAATTTCTTGATGATGTTGACTAGGCTTTTGTTTGAGTATTCTGCTAGTCCATTACCTTGAGGGTAATAGGCAGTGGAATGGCCAAGGTTGATATGGTATTTGTTACAAAATTCTATCATTTTCTTGGATTTGAAGGAAAAAACATTATCAGTAATGAGCTTTTGTGGGCATCCAGATCTAGAAAGGATGTTGTTTTCAAGGAATGAGATAATGATAGAGTCTGTGGTTTGTCTAGAAGGGATGGCTTCTATCCACTTGGTAAAGTAATCAGTGGTTGTAAAAATCTATTTATGCTAGGCTGAAGAGGGTGGATGAATTTCACCAATGAAGTCTAAACCCCATTGTTGAAATGGAATTTCTACAGAGATGGGTTTGAGGGGTAATGGTAAAATTTTCTTCCTCCTTTCAAATATCTGACATTTGTGACAGGAGGTCACATACTTTCTGACATCTGCAAAAAGTGTGGGCCAGTAAAAACCAGCCCTCAAAATTTTATCAATAGTTGCTTTCTAGTAAATGTGTCCTCCACAGTCTCCTGCATGAAATTCTTGCATGACTTTATCAACTTCATCTTTCAATAAACAATTTAATAGAATGCCACCATAATATTTCCAAAATAAAGAATTATCTATGATAAAATATTTGATTTCTTTCAATTTTAAGAATCTACCTTTAGTTCTACATAAACCAGGAGGAGCTTGTAGGTTGAGTAAAACAAATATAATGTCTGCATACCAGGGTGAATCTAAAAGAGCTTCACTAATCTGTGGAGTCACCATCTCTTCCTGGTCATCTATTCCTGCAATGAAATTTATATCTAAGGCTCGACAGTTCGATTTAGCCATGAGTTTGGCTAAACCTTGGCCTTTAATCAATTTTGTAGGCTTTATTTCAATGTCATTCCAGTATAGTGGCAATCCATTTGCCTCTTTTTCCATCAGGTCCATTCTGAGTTAGAATGTCCTTTACAACTAAATTTGGAACATATGCAATTATGTGAGAGTACAGAATGTACACTCTGAAATCCTTTATAGCTTTCACCAAAGCAAGTGCTTGTTTTTCCATAATATTTTACTTTAGTGTTGCATCTCTTAAGGTTTTACTGAAAAAATCAATGGGATGTTCATAACCCTCATCATTATTTTCCAAAAAGACTGTTGAAATGGTGTGTTCTGAAGCTAAAGAAAAAATTATGATTTTTTTTTTGAAATTAGGACTTATGAGGACAAGTTTTTTAGTGAGAGCTTCTTTGATTGCTTCAAAATACTGTTTAGCCTCTACTATCCACTTAAGTTTTGAATCCTTTTTCAATATGTTATTCAATTCTCTAATTAGTTCTGCTAAATTAGAAATGAATCTTCTAAGAAAAATTATTTTACCTAAGAATGCCTGTAGTTCTTTGATGTTTCTAGGATGAATGATGTTTAAGATGGATTTTATTCTAGCTGGATCAATTCTAATTCCCTCTTTTGAATTATGTGTCCTGGGAGTTTACCTTCTTCTAACCCAAAGAGTGTCTTCTTAGGATTCAAGGAAATACCGAATTTTCTACATTTAATGAAAACTCTTCTCAAATGATCTAGATGTTCATTATTTGTTTTGGAAAATACTATGATATCATCTCGATAAATGACTAAAACATCATGTATCTCCTTTGCAAAAGCTATGTCCATAGCTCTTTGGAATGTAGCTCTGGAATTAATCAGTCCAAAGGGCATTTTCAAATACATGGAAGTTCCCCAAGGAGTGGTAAATGCAGTCTTTGCTTGATATTCAGGTTGGACTAGGATTTGGTTGTATCCATAAAATCCATCAAGCAATGAAATTCTGGATGACCCTACTACCCTCTACAGAATATGCTCCATTTTAGGGAGAGGATAGTTATCTTTTAATGAGACTTTGTTTAAGTTTCTAAAATCAACACAGAGTCTGATTTCTCCTGTTTTATTTCTAGTGGGAACTAAATTTGAGACCCAATCAGAATATCTAATAGGTTCTATGATTTGTGTCTCATTTATCCTTTTAACTTATTTTTCTATCAAATGCATAAGAACGTGATTAATTCTCCTAAGCTTTTGTTTAAAGGGATTCTATTTTTCTTTGATGGGTATTTTATGTTGTATAATGCTGGTGTCAGAAGACTTGAGGTCTTCATAACTTTAGGAAAATACATCTTGAAATTCTTTAAACAAAATTATGTACTTCAGATTTTTAGCTGAAGGTAATGCTTTGGATATTTTGATGAGCTTGGGTTTTTCTTCTCTTCCTATATTACATTCTTCTATGTCTGATATTAAGGGTTCCATTTTTGGTTTTCTAGCTACATCATTGGAATAAAAAATATCTTCTAATGGGTCTAATCCCTTAGGCAAAAAGTTATCTTTAATGTTTAAAATCTCTGATTCATCATTGTTTAATTCTTCTATTTCTATTGTTTCTAGTTTATCTATTTCTACTTTAGTGAAATTAGTTGGTTTAGTTTTGTCTACATCATTTACATCTAACTCACTATTTATTGTATAATATATTGTACAATCAATATCTATTTTATAGTTTTGAAATTCTCCCACAACAATCATAAAATTTTAAATTTGTGAGTCTTGTGAAAATATTTTCCAATATTTCAAATTATTAGGTATAGTTGGCCTATGTTTTACCTCTGCAGTGTACTGATGATTTGGCTGAAAAGGTAATCTGCATGTGCTGGAAAAAGTGGCCAAACTATGAGCTTGCATATTCTGCTTTCTTGGAATAACATCAAAGTCAGTTTCAAGAAAACAATCTATTAAGTCTAATATAGTTTCTCTGTATTGGCTAAGTCTAGGATTATTCACAAGATACTCTCCCTTGATTTGTTTTATGATAAGTTATGAGTCTCCCATGACAAAAAATCTCTTGGCTTCAAGTTTTCTTAAAATTTGCAGTCCTAACACTAATGCTTCATACTCTGCCATGTTATTAGTGCATTTAAAGTTTAACCTGAAAGCATGTCCTTCCAAATGATCATTTTATAAGTTGTAAATCCGTACTCGAGCTCCTACTCCTAATCTGTTTACAGAACCATCAAAATCTAAATGCCACATAGACTCATGAGTTATATTGTCACATTCAATTTCTTTGTGTTTCTATTCTACTGCTGTGATTTTTTCTTTACCAGTGTCTAAATTGCATAGGATAAAAGAGTCCATATCAGAATGTAGGAATAGATAGGATAATTCTGTGGTTTTTCTGCACCACTGACCATGTCATTCAAAAACGTTTCTCTGTAAATCTTTCTTGGCTGACTAAATACATAAATTGTAGCATATGACATGTCTAACTGCAATGATCACTGTAATTTTTCTCCCCATGAGCGAAATAATAACATTCCATACTTTGGAGGAATATCAACAACTACAATATCCATGACAATACTCTTAGCTGGGTATTGGAATAGAGTTACACACAAGTCTTTTATCAGGCCAAGGCATTTAACTTGACTAGAATCAAAGGATAATAGGTCTTTGTATGGTCTTGTGATGTCTAAGTTCAATTTTCCATAACATGTTTTGGCATTAAGTTATGAGATGCTCCTGAATCTAACATATCATTGTGTAAGATTTTGTCATGAATGTTCAAACTAATGTAGAATGGAGGGACACCTCCCTATTGATGTTTATCATTAACTTCAAGACCAAATAATAACTCTGGTTGGTCATCATTGAGGTTAACAACATATTCTTCTTCACCTATGTTCAGTGTTTCGGCTTTATATGAATCATTTTTCACTAGTTCTATTAAAGGAACTAGTATTTTCAATTTAGATAGCACAATTTGGATATTGAATGGAATTTATGTTTTTCCTAATTGATTGATTTCCTCTTTAACAATTTAATTTTGTGTATTTTTGTCTTTTTTATCCACAGTTGGTATTTCAGTTTGTGTTTCCATTGTTTTATTTTCAATTTTCTTGTCTGGAACAGTTTGAGTGGTAGTGGAAGTTTAAGCATCAGTTTATGTTTGAGTATTAGTTGATGTAATGTCTACAATATTTGGACTGGCTGCAATTTTTGGACTGGAAGTTTTCTAAGGATAATTTGTAGCCCTTTGGACACATGAGCTTCTACTGTTTTCTTGGTTTGGGTTTGAACTGATTTCTTAGTAGGAGCTTCTGTGTTCTTTTTCTTCTAAGGCTATATTGTTTGTGAATATCGTATATTGTAGATTCATAGCCTTGTTTATAGTCAAAGGACTCTCCAGATTCTAATTGTAACTATTGTAACATGTATAATTCTTGTTCTTCTTGGATAAGAAAAATAGTATTTTCATCATTTATTCCCATCAAGTTTATCTGGGTGTCCTGTTCTTCTTCATTTTATTGCGAAATTTCAGCATAGTTTTCTTGGAAAGGTGGTATAATCAATTGATCAGGTGCTACTTCTCTTGATTTACTGGTATTGGGATTTTTTCTAAAGTTTGGGTTTCTAATTTGGGGACCTTGTTATTGATTTTCCCACTGAGGTTTTCTTTCTATGTTTTCTAATCTATCCATTATTATTTCCATACTTTTAGCTAAAGTATCTATCTTAATGTCTGATGTGGATGGTTCTTCCTTAATGGTAGCTCTTCTTTCATTTCTTATCCTAGCTCTTTTAGCTAATAAGTTATCTTCTACACTAACTGCATTAATTTGCATCTGTTATAATGTTTCAGGGTTTCTTTCTCTCAATTGATAAGACATATCAGTATCAAAACCATCTACAAATTTGATTAGAGCTAAGTCTGGTGGAGGTTTGATATTTTCAGGAATTGCATTGTAAATACTGTTAAACCTAGTACAATAATCATGAAAAAATTCATTAGGAGAACTTTTAATGTTTTCATATTCAAATAATATTTGTAAAGGGTTTTTTTTCTTTCCCATCTATTAATGACCAACTAGTGGAAAGCAGCTAAATCAGCTATATGATTGGTAGGTAAATCTTTAAACCATTTCTTAACATATCCTGCTAATGTTTGTGCAAACAATCACATTTGTACATTAGCTTCATCAATTTCATGTAATTCAAAATAACCAGTCATTTTATTTACATGTTGTTGAGTATTATATTGACTAGTACCATCAAACTGAAAATTTTTACTCCGGTGATCTTATGGCATAGCATGTAAAGGAGCCTGTAAGACCAAAGGGGCATATTTGGAAGCCATGGCTAAGATGCTAGCTTGACTCGGAGGTAAAGTAGTGGTGCTTGGTGATGAACTTGAAGTTCTTGCAGATGAGCTTGAAGTGATAGATGATGTAGCAGAAGTGCTATAATATGAACTTGAAGTGTTTGAAGATGAACTTGGAACACTTGAAGATGGAAATAAAATTCTAGGTTGAAGAGGAAGTTTGGGGATGAATGGTTCTGTGAAATGAACTGTGGTGGATATTATAGATGAGGTGGTACTAAAGAAGGTTGTATTTACAGTTTCAGAAGGAATGGTAGAACGCTTAGGGGTAGCAGAAGTTAGGGCAACTAATTCAGCAGATTGGTGAAAGTAGGCTTCGTCTATATCCTTAATCAAAGTTGCAGTCAAACTATCAAGTTTATCTAGAACCTGTTGATCTAAGTCAAGTTGTATAGTTTCCTTCTTTTCTTCAATAAATTGAATAAAATTAGGGTCTATTACAATATCATAGATTGAATATTTAGATTTGGTTCTAAATAAAGAATGTTCAAATGATAAATCAAATTGAATATCCTGTATACTTGATAATTCTTTAGGGAGTGAATTTTCTTTGATTAATTAACTACTACTTCCTAGACTTTTTTCTTTTTTAGTTTTTTCTTAAAATTCTGTCAAGATCATAAAAAATTATAGCAGGTTGTGGATCAGGATGAGCCCTGGTATAGTATATTCTTTTAGAAACAAGAATTTTAACTTTCAATGATAATTTTTTAACAACACTAAATAAAACTTAAGGAGAAAATATGAGGAAAAGTATTTCCTTTAAGATTTATTTAACTGAGGATTGATTCGCTAGTATTGTCACCAGTATGTTATAAATCTGAAATTTCCCTAGGGCTGTTGTGTTGTGTTAAAAGAAATAACAAAGGTAGCTATCAACCACTTTTGGAGATTAGGATCTAGCCTTCCTAATTTTCAGAGAGGGCTCTCTCTTAATGCTTTAACTTTGTTGTTTTAATTGATTTTAGGCTAGTTAAGTAAGATTGATTTGGTTTGATTTTGATTTGTTGGTGGAATTACCGATTTAGATGGATAGGTGCCTTTCTATTTTCCATTGGGATATGGAGTCAATATATCAAGAAAACATAACAGAAACAAATTATAAAATGAGTGTTACAGGGCAAGGGAGCTGAGCAAAATCAAATCTTTAAGGCTAAATGGTGAAGTGATTTTAAATCAGGATCAAGGAGCAGTTAAGGATTCCTTAAACTGGATAATGAAGGAAGGTAAAAGAGGTCAATTGGGACTAGAGAGCAATTAAGGATTCTAAAAACCTGATATTAGAAGAAAACATTAAAATGAATAACAGTTCAAAATAGAGTGTACTTAAACAAATTCTTCAATAATATTCCTGTTATAACATTTAAATTTGGAAAAAATGCAAGTTTATGGAATACTTAAGAAAATAACAACAACAATTGAAATATACTTTACTGAAGTAGCTCAACACATGAATCCTATAAAGAAATGCCTTTATTATTGTCTTGTTTCTCAACTTGGAAAAGTTACAATAAACCCTCTGGTAGTAGATCAATTCAACTATAGAAATGTTCAGGAATCCACACTCAATACTTTGAATTGCTGAAGTATTTATAAAAAAATTAATACAAAATATCCTATCAACTGATTAGGATTTTTCAAGGGAAATAAAATATCTTCATGCAAGAAGATAGAGATACCTATGTAACTAAATGTAATTTGTCCCTGTTTATTGGATTTGTTGTTTGTTTCTCTGATATGTGCTGTCCTTTATGCTGGCCGACTTTCATGTTGCTTGTCTTTCACACTGCTTGTCATCTGATTTGTCTTTTAACTCTTGGTATTTTATTTGTCTTCATATTTAATATGTCTTTACTACTTTATCTGCCTGCTCTGTTTATTCTTTTACCTCTGTGAATTTTCGTTCACCTTACTGCTATGTTACCTATTTTTACTTTTACCTGTCATAGTAAATCACACCATTTTTCCTAGGCTTCTTCATCTAGAATTTTTATTTTTACCATTCTCTTGTAAATCTCATCAGCCTCTGTATATTTTTCAAATGTGGGCTTATTGAAAAAAAGGTAATTTACCTCATGCTAGAGGTAAAATAAATTCTCTAAACTCTGGAGTACTTTTCCTGTAGGAACTCCTTTCATTGATGAAATGTTGGAAGTCTCTTTAGCTACTTCCCTGATCTTCTTATCATAATCTTCATGCCTCATCAATTTATCATTAATCACCAAAGGATTAGGAAGACCTTTTTGCGTGAAAACATCAAATTTGTTCATGAACCTATTTACTGCAAGCTCCATTGTTTGACATTTGTCTTCAAGCTGTATCGTCAAATTTCTCTTGGAAATAACCTTCTTCACCTCTAAAATGTTCTCTGTTCTGTCTATTATTCCAATTTCTTCTAATTCCTGCTTGTTTTTGGAATTAAGAAACTTTATAATCTCAATGGTTTCTTCTGGTTTCTTCCCAAGTTCTTCTTTGACTTTCTGAATAGCTTCACTAGCCTCCTTTATCAATTATTTCTTCTCAAATATCATTAACATAGTTAATGATATTGGACCACAGTTGTTGCTTTGCTTAGGCTAGTGTCTCTTTCAATGTCAATTCCTTTTCTAACTTATGAATTATATCAGTCAATTTATTGGATTTATTTGATTCTGCTTTATACATTACCTGAGCCAATTTATTTTCATCTTCTAGACGTTTTATTTTTTATTTAAGTAGATTGATCTTAGTAGTTTGTATTGACATATCTTGCATTTCTTTAACTAATTTACTTGCCTCATAATTGGGATGGGCTGATACTGTTGATGATGTTGTTGCTGGAACTTCTGTTGTCACTGCAACTGCTGTAGTAGCTGAAAATGCTGTAGGTAATGGAACTGGTGTTGAAGCTATAGGAATGGAGTGACAGGGATTGCTTCCATGCTGGTATGCTTTCCTACACTAATTTGCCCATTTCAGTTTCCATCTCTTTCAGTTGAGCTATCAACTGAATGATGAGATTCATCATTTTATCTTTTTGATTTTCATTCTCCAAAACTTCTTTAGTTTGTGGATGCTCCGTTGTAGGTAACTTCAGTTGTTTCTTCAATTCAGCTATGTCTGCATTCTTCTTCTTGATAAGATATTCTGTTGCTTTGATATTATTTGGATCATATCCAACCTCCATGATCAATTCTTCAAGTGATTCTATTATCATTTCTTTGTGAAGAAGCTTTCTCTAGTTTTAACTGTGCTCTGATATTTTCTAGAGAATTCTGTAGTTTTTTGACACTCAAAGCCTTGTTTTTCATAGTGGAGTAGATCATTTCTCCATCTTGATTATGAAACTCAATCTGATCTATGGGATGTACATCTTTAGCAAGAACTTCAAAGGTTGTTTTCTTGTAATATGCTGATGATTTTGGAGCCTACACTGTTGGCTGTAAAAAGGTCATTTGCATCTTCCTAGTCTTGTAATCAAAGGATGAAAGTAACCTGTTTTGGTCACTAGGATTTTGTTTCCAATACTGGGCATAAGTTATAGATTTCAATGCTTCATTCTTCAGTTTAATTTCTTTGTATTTTTCCATTATGTCCTTCTGTTTATCTACTGGTTTTCTTGATGATGAAACCTCTACACTATGCTGTTTCTGAATGATTTGTGCAATGGAGGTTGATGGCAACTGTGTTTCTTCTGACACTGTTGGAGGTGCATCATCTCTAACCACTATATCTGTATCAATGACTTCAAATGTTTCAACAATATTTTCCTGTTCAATCAATGGATTTAGTTTGGCCTTTTTCCTGTACATTACTTTGAATTTTGTGTCAAGAGTAGTCTCTGCCGAATAAGAGCCTTCCTCTCTTGGCCTCTTTGAGTTCCTTTCTTGTGGGGCTGGAGTATGCAGGATGGAAATAGTATCAACCTAATTATCCACCTCTTGTAAAGTATTTTCCAACCACTCTGACTGATTGGAATGCTTCTCAACCTCAGGCTTTGACTCATGAACAAAAGGGGTCAATTTGAATTTGACTCTTAACTTACTTATGACTCCCAAAGGATTGTATTTCCATTTGAAACTATTACTGAACTTGAAATATTGTAAGTACTTGTCTCCTTGCTGACCAACATTCTTATTATTGCAAATAAAAGGACCTAACTGATTCTTGATCTTAAATTGAGTTTTCTTCTTTGCTGACAGGAAATTAACTTCATCTAAATTTAGGATTTTTCTAATGTATTCTAATGAAAATAAACTCACTGGGAGGTATTTGGGAAGTTTGTATGGGGTAAGCTAGCTTCCATACACCCTAATTTCAGTATGATTCTGGTATAAATACCAGTCTCCTGTCCTACTTTGTTCTGACAATTGAAACACTTTCTTTATCTCTTCAATGACTCTAGGTTGAATGCTATTGCTTAGCATGTTGACAACTAGATAAAAAAATGCATCAATGAAGTATTTGTAGCTAAATTTTGTGGAATAATTTCTGATCAAGGATGTCCAGAAGACTACATATTGGGGGTTACCCTCTGTGTCCAGTTTTTGGAGGCTAACTACAAACCTTTCTGATTAGAAAAATAAGAACAAGTGAAATAAAACAGAGGGGTATTTAAATACTCTTTCCTCTGGTGATTTTACTAATTTATCATGGATTGCATCTGATAGGTATTGGGAAAAATTGAAGGTTGAATCTTGAGGCTGTCCTGGGCAGAATATGGATAGAAAAACTAGGATAGATGCATCTACATATTCATCAGTAGAACACCCTAAAATACATGACAACATTATGACAATCTGTCTGGTTCTCTTTGAAAATATGGAAGTTGAGTATGGAGGATTATCTTTTGGGGTTTTTGCTCATGGAGGAAGGAAGGTTTGGAATGTTTGGAACCACTTAGGAAAGTCTAGCTTCAGATATAGTTCAGTGAGGATCTCAATAGATAATGGGGCTTCATCATGATTGGGTTGGATCTATAACATCTGATTTATTGATTTTGCAATGATGGTGAATAGAATCTCTTGGTTTAGGGTTACTAGAGCTCTTTCATTGGACAAATAATTGATCTGGTAGAGTCTGATGATTTCTGTGAACTGAAAGGTCTTTGGGAAGATGTACCTGGGTAGGTTTGAGTCCCAGAGCTGGATATCATCAGCCTGGTCTATGAATTTGTCATGGCTCCAACATTGGATCTCTAGAAGGTTGAAATCAGTGACTATATCACTGATTTTGAAGTATTTATCAACAAGAGGTGTGTGGTAAACATCTACCATAGGTGGTTGCAGGGGGTTAATAGATATTATGCTCTGGGAGGCCATTTTTTTGTTTAATTTATCAATTTATTACTTTTATGTGCTTAAGTAATGGATTTTGGTGCTTAGGATTACCTGGAAAAGGTTGAATTTGGTCTTTGGAAGGGGTTTTGGCTGCAACATGCTTTAATTCCGGTCTTCAAAGCTTTAAAATGGGCCGACAAAGGTTCGTTTGGCTCTTTTCGCAAATAAAAAACTTTCACAAATAACAGAAATAAGGGAAAAAATGTTTCGGGCGGGTTTTATTGCTTTTAACTGGAGGTGGTTAACCTTATGGCACTGAGGTTTAATTTTCAAACATTAGTGGTTTTATCATAAGGCATAGGGGCGGGTTGGTGATTTATCGCACGATGAAAAGAGGTTGAGTGGTTTCGGGACTAGGGGGTGCGATTGACTGTGGACTGTCGTGTGGAAAATAGGCGGGGGCGCAAAACTACCCATTTCGCACCCCCCCCCTCGGATTTAAACTTTGGACTGTCGGGGGTGCGAAACTTCTTATTGGCCGTTGGATATAATCGACAATGATCAGGTGACTAGTAGAAGTGAGGGGTTATGATAGGTGGGACCCGGGGTGACTTATGCGAAGGAATTTTAATATAAGTGGGCCAGGTTAAATATATTGGAGGGGTTTAAATGTTAGCGGGGAGTAATATGTGTAGGGTGTTAATGTAATATATACTTTGGAAATATTTTTTAACGGGGGTTAGGATGATATATATGTGGGATATTAAAATACATTAGGAATAGGTGTTAAAAGGATATCGGGGAAGGGTTGTTTTGAAGTGGGGCCTGATACATTTTAAATAGCTAAAACTATGTAAAAAGTGGGTTTTTCATGTTTTTAAATGTAAAAGGGAATTAAGAAAAGGGGAAGTTAATTTTCAAAGGAAAATGTGTTTTTTAACTAGGGAAAGGGGTTTTAGGAAGGGGAAAAGGGGTGAAATAAGGGGAAACAGTTAGAATAAAGGGAAAGGGGTATTTTACAAGGGGAAATGACTTCCAAGAGTGAAAATAATATTTTAGCAAGGGGAAGGGGATTTAGGAGGATATTAGTGATATGAGATGAACCAATTGATGCTTTCCATTACTTGTGAAAGTAACCTACCTACCCTTTATTTACCCTAACATTTTTACTTTTTTTATTGGGTGCATTTGAGCTTGCTAACCCTTTTATTTTATTTTTATAAGCAAACTAACCTATTTCTATCCTTATAACTTCCAATGGCTCAGATTAAATTGATGAGCTCATTTTTATTCTTTACCTAACTACTGATCTGCCAAGATTAAATGGTTTGGCCAGATCTTTATTCACTAACTATCATTACATTGAAATTTAAAAGCATGAATGAATCAAAATTAAACTATATGATCATCATGAATTGTGGCATTTTGGATAAGATGCACAGAATTTTATTTTCATAAAGTAAAAGTAGTGGCATTTGAATATGCAACACTTTCAGGATCTATTTTTGTTTCTTTTTTTGGGGTTCATACTTTATATTATTTTTTGATCTTCTTTTCTTTTGGTCCTTTGAATTCTATTTTAGGACATACCCTTCTTTCATTTTTTAATATGGGAAAACATTTACAGAAAGAAAATGTATGTACAATATATACAAGACTCAACATAGTCAATTCAAAATTATGATATATATTATTATAGGACCCTAACAGTATCAATGGAAAGAATATCCATCGAGAAGTCGTGGATTAAGGTGCATCCACTTGCATCATTTCTATCTCTTGTTGGAAAGCCATCAGTTCTCCAACTCTTAACCAGTATCCAAACACTTTGGAGGCTTTCGATGGAAGTGACTCTCGTCCTTTTGGTATCCTCCCCAACTTGCCTATCACATTGGAGGGAAAAACGGTGAACGTTGAAGTAGAAGTCATTGATGCCAAACTCAATTATAATCTTATACTCGATCACATTTGGACTCATGCTATGCTTTGTGTGCCATCCACTCTCTTTCGTGTTCTTCGTTTCCCACATGAAGGAAAAATTATCACTGTCGATCAGTTGTGCTTTTTCGCTTCCACTTCTTTCAAAGGAAATTTTCCATATGTGGAGCATACCACCACACCCTATGAAAGTTTGGGGGAAGGAATTTTCAAAATCTCTATCCTAATGGGTATATTTTCTCTTCCCCCACAAAACACTGCCTAGGTCAATATGATCTACACTTCATCTGATCCTTGGATCATCCCTTCCCCTGATCAGATTGATTCGTTCAGTGACATCATGCTGTTAAGCCCTGTGGAAGTCAATTATTGTGAAATCATCTCGGCTTTAGATATTGATTATGAACATGCTACTTCTAACATGAATTTTTACGTGTACTCCTAATCTCCTTGGCTTGGTTCCTCAGACTCATTAGATCCCTTGAATGAGATGTTTCCCTCTGACGAAAGTATCGTGGAAATTATGTCTCTTGAGGAAACACCCTGGAATGATACTAATCACCGTTCCTCGTTCCTCCCAAGCCCTGGATTAATTCAGTAGTGTCTTGAAAATTTCACTTCCCATGCTCCGGGTGATCCACTCCCGACACCCATGTCGGCACATGAGGTATTTTCTGAGGGGAACATGGGCAACATCACCGCGACAATGCCTATCGACATTTCTGTGAAACTAGGAATTGTCGAGAACATTCACATTAGGGTAACTTTCTCTCCAGATGAGATCAAGCTCTATACCAGTCTCTTTCAAGAATTTCAAGATGTTTTTGCATGTTCCTATGAGGAAATACTTAGCATCAATCCAAGTATAGTGGTGCTTGAAATACCAACTTACCCTAATGTGAAGCGTGTTCATCAGTGACTTCGTCCTGCGCATCCTAGAAAGGCAGCCGCCATAAAGGGATAGGTTGAAAAAATTATTAAGGAAGGATTTATTTATCTGATCCCTTTGACAAATTGGGTGTCCAATATTGTCCATGTCAATAAAAATTAGGGTACCATTCGCGTTTGTGTCAATTACTGAGATATAAATCAGACCTACCTGAAGGATAACTATCCCACTCCGTTTATTGACCAGATCATCGATGAATGTGCTGGGAGTGAGATATTTTCCTTTATGGATGGTTTTTCTTTCTATAAAAAGATTAATATCCTGCCAGCTGGTCAACACAAGACTGTCTTCATCCGTCCATGGGTAACCTTTGCTTACAAGAAGTTCCCTTTCGGTCTGAAGAATGTCGAAGCTACTTTTAAGCGTGTGATGTCCTATGATTTCCATGACATTAAGCACATCATGAAACCTTACCTGGATGAACTTCCCTCTCATTCAGCTAAGCATCACAACCATCCTATGCACCTTCGAGATATTTTTCTACACTGTCGACACTATAATATTCACTTGAATCCGCACAAATGTGTCTTCTGCGTTGAATCTCACAGACTCCTTGGTTTTATCGTCTCTAAAGAAGGCATTCATCTCGATCACTTGAAATTCGAGGCTATCATTAATTTAACCCCTCCCTTCTCTTTATCTCAGTTGTAGAGCTTGCAAGGGAAAGCTAATTTCCTTTGTAGTTTCGTTCCCAACTATGCGAAGCTTGCTAAGGGATTTACACGATTACTTAAACAAGGGATCCCATTACTGTGGGATGAAGTTTCTCAAGGCTCCTTCGATGCTTTAAATAAAGTTCTTATTAATGCTCCTTTACTAAATCCCCCAAATTATCATCGTGACTATTTCCTATACTTAGCAGCTTCTGCTGGTACTATTTCTATGGTGCTGGTCCAGGACGACGATGATGGTACTTAACATGTCATTTATTACCTCAGTCGTAACCTTATGGATACAAATACTTGATATGCCCATGGCAAGAAACTGGCTTTAGCTGCGATACATGTTGTTCAACTAGTTCAACATTACACTCTTCTTTGCATGACTACCGTGATCTCCGACTGCGATCCCATGACTTATATTTTGACCCGTTAATTGCTGGGGGGGGAATATTCAAAATGGATTATCATTATATAGGAGTTTGATTTGGAATTCACTGCTACCAAATCGAAGAAAACATTTAATTTCGCTAAATTGATATGCTCCCTTCCCTTTGCTTTTGCTCCGTCCGATCTTGATGAGAACATTCCAGTGACACTCTCTTCATGATCAACACTATCGATCCATGGTATGGTGTTATCATCATGTATATCCAAAACCAAACCTTCTGCTCTGAGTTGACTAAAGCTAATCATCGACGTACTTGACATCACTCTCAACCATATCGTTTCATTGGGGATACTTTATACTGCATCGACATAGATTTTATTCTTCATTCGTGTTTAAATTTTGAAGAGGCTGAGAGGGTGCTTAAAGAATACCACTCCGGGGCATGTGGCGGTCATATGTTTGGCTATGCAACAACTCAGAAAATTCTTCGTGCTGGTTATTTCTAGCCTTCTATTTTCAAATACTGCATTCTTACCATCTGTAAATGTCATTCTTGCTAGATTTACCAACGGAAGATGGGTGCCCCACCTGCACCCTTACACCTAGTTGTTACTGTCAGCCCGTTCTCTAAATGCGGCATTGACTTCATGACATGTAACCCTCACTCGGTTGGGGGGCATGCTTATATTATCGTCGTTGTTGACTATTTTACCAAATGGGCTGAGGTGATGCCCACATATGCTGTTGATGGTAAAACTGAGGCTCAATTTCTCTTCAATCATGTTATCGCTCAGTTTGGAGTCCCTCGAGCCATTGTTACCAACCATGGCTCTCATTTTTTCCACTACATGATGGTTGAGCTGACCTCTCAGCTGGGCTTGCGTCACAAAAACTCAACTCCATATTACCCTCAGGGCAATGGCTAAGTTGAAGCAGTAAACAAAGTCTTAGTTACTATGCTTCAATGCACTATTGGGATGCACAAGTCAAACTGGAATCTCATGTTGTTTTCAGCTCTTTGGGCGTACCAAACCTCGACTAAAAATGCTACTGGATTCACTCCATTTCAGTTAGTATATGGCCTTGAATTAACATTGCCAATTGAATGTGAAATTCCTTCACTCAAATTAGCTCTCAAATTACTTCCTAATACCTCACGAGAAGAGGAACATCTCCTGTATCGGGAAAGGCTTGATGAAACTCATCACTTCGTCGCTTTAGTTACTAAAGCACAGAAGAAACGGGTCAAAGCCCATTTTGATCAGACTGTTTCTCCATGTGCCTTCTCTGAAGGAGACCTGGTCCTTCTCTATGAACAAGCACACGATAAGCTGGGAGCAGGAAAATTCGAACCTATGTGGCATGGGTTGTACATCGTAAAATGTGTTTTGCAAAAAGGGGCTTATGAGCTAATTGATTATGAAGGTAATCCTTTGGATAAGCCCCGAAATGGGCTTTATCTAAAGAAGTATTATGCGTGATTTTATCGTGTAATTACTTTTGTGCATTAGTGTGTTTTTAAGTTTTGTACATTTTGGTTTTGTGTGCGTTTGCAAGTGGGTTTCCTACTTATCTTGTTTTACTTGATTTGCAGATGTCGTTAACTCGTTATGTCAGTTTCGTTGATGGTGCCTGCCGTAGTATCTAGTATTTATCGTCTGCGACATAGGCTATCTATGAACCTAATGGTGAGTTAGTATATATGCAAGGTATATGTTTAGGACGTACAACCAACAATATTGCCGAATGCTGTGTCGTCATTGAACTTCTATGAGAAGCAATCAATCTTGGCATTAGAGAATTGGTTGTAAACCTGGATTCACAGCTTATTTTCTTATAGCTCAATGGGAAATATTCTATCAAACACCCTCAAATATTGAGAATGTATCTGTGTGTTCATATTTTATAAAGGAATTTTGATTACATTAGATATCAACACATTTCACGACACATTAATACATTAACAAATGCATTGGCTAATTATGTTCTAGATAGACATTTGCGAAATTTGTAATACTGTTATCATTATTACGCCATGTATAAAAATAGGAAAATATCATATATAAATATGTCGATTTTATTTGCAAATAGTTTTCAAAGTACATCATAACCCCAAAAATTTATGTTTTGGTAGATAACGAGACTCGCAAGTCTCGACAAGACTACAACTGCAACAAGAAAAAATAAACTAATCAGCGTGTTGTTCGTGATAGCAGACCACTTCTTGAATAACTCGAGTCAACAGCCAGTGAATATGATCAGAAACTCCTATGGCATGCCACTAGTAATGGCAAGGAATACCCTGAACTTGAGCATACTCTAGAATCTCGGGAGTCAAAATTTCTAGGTTCCGAGCAATCTCTTCTTCTAGATCTTCTCCTTCCTCATATGGAGCGGCCTCAAAATCCCTCGCCACCCTTTTGGCGATAGGAGACATATTAGCTGGCCTCTGTGGTCCGACATCTGCGACACATAAAGTTTCAGTATCAGCACACATATGAAAAAAATACGTAAACATGCAAAATATAGTAAAAAACATGTTTTACCTCTGTCATTCTAGTGCTCTCCCTCTGGAAGTGGTAGATCTAGATCACCCCGGAAATCCATCCCAGAGTACGACCAATCCTCCACCACAATCAATTGTTACCTCAGCCTTATAAATAAGGAGAGTTTGTATGCCATCTGTTTCCCACCTCCTCCATGAGTTATCAACTCAGCCCACCTCATCAGACGTGGCTCCGTGGTGTCAGCGTAGCTACCTCCGCCCCCTGGTATTGGAACAGTGGTACTTGTTCCAGAAATATTTCCGTCAAAATGGATCCGTACCCGAACTTCTTCAATCGACCGTTTTTAAACTTTGTGAGATGTTTCTTCATGATTTCCACCATAGCCTCTTCCCAGTTAAAAATGGTGGGTGCCATGCAATCCACAACAGTTTGCAACTGAGCCTTGGTGGCCTCATGCAATTATTTCACCCTAGAAACACATGTAATGGTATATAGGACCACTTTGAGTGGCATATTTCTCATGCTGATTATTGCTATCTTCCCACTCAAAGATTTCGTTGCCTCTGAGCATGCTCTCCCTATGAGCATATCCATACTTTTGCCCATGATTCAGACCCTAGTTAGACATGCTCGTGCTCCTCTACGTGAGAGGTCGGTGATGAAGTAAATGTCAGCAACTTCAATCTCGAGATCCTGATAACCAAGGATGAACCTCTCCCATCCCGTATCCCAGATGCTGATCAAGTATTGTAATAAATCCAGTTGTGCTCTCATGCCTGAAGTCATAAATAATTTGAGGATCCCACAGTTCCTCAATGTAGCAAGACAATCTCTGTCTTCCATAGCTTCTTTGTCAACTTCATCATGATCTCTCTCCTTCCACTCAACCACCATGATTTCTCGCTTTTCCTTCCTGTAATAACATTTACATAGCTCCTTGTTAGTATTCATACTTAAAAAATTGATTTTAAATGGAAATTTTGAGAGGATTTTTTGTGTTTTTTCGCACTCTGCGGGAGGCGCGACTATTTTACAAACAACTACACCAATCAACGCTTTGCCCATTTTAAAAATGACAGATCGGCTTGAACCTGATATGGGGTCCCCGCATCGATCTACCATGACTCCATGAGTAAATTCTCCTCCCCAAAATTGTTATGCTATGTGGAAAAATAGTAAAACAAGTATGGAAATGTAGAGAATGGATGTGGCTATTACTTGGTGTTGACGGTTTGTGGATCAGCCTCCCGGATCTCCCGCGATCTTCTCCTGAAAAATTGAGGTAAATGAGGGTAAAAACCTCTTCCAAAGCTTGAGAAGGTAAAAATTAAAATGTTTTTACTTTTTTCATTTTTTATAAGTGTTCAAAGCCACTTTTTAGGGTTTTTATCACATTTTAATATATTTTAATGATTTTACCTCGAAAACAGATCATGGGTTTATTCTTGTGCAGTAGCAGGGTTTAATTTCTCTACGGATGACATGTCTAAGAGTTCTAGTTTATTAATTTTTTAGACTCGGTTAAAATAAATGACAAAGTCGCCCCCCTTGGAGTCATATTTTCAGCTCTTTTTTGACTCTCTAAACATGAAAATATTGCCAAGTTCTTGTCGTTTTGAACTTGTTAAAGTGCACGAAATGTCATTTATCTAGTACACATTTACCCCTTTTTTCAGGTTGGCATAAATTATTTACGAAAAGGAATACCTTAGACATTTGCGACTAAGAGGTTCTCTCCGACTTTTTTTTCTACCTTTTCGGGTATGAGGGACTATTTACAAAAAGGGTCATTTGGAGTTTTCTTTTCGCCTCTTTTAAAACTCTCTAAACATGAAAAGGTGTAGAGTTATACCTTTATCTGGATCGTTAAAATTTAACGACATTAGACCCGTCATCATGACGACATTGAGTTCCTCCTTCCTAAGGCTCGTAAAATGTTCTAGGATGGATTTTTCTGAAGGAAAAAATTATATGGCAAGCATATGCTATCCCCTTCAAGCTTGTATTAAAAAAATAATTGGGGTATTCACCAGAAATGTGGGGGAAAATAGAGAGTATTTATAAGTTGTGTCGGTAGTATGTCACTCTTAAACATGACACATCTTCTGTTTCGTGTCAGGTTGGGGACATCCTACATTCGTCACTTTGCCTCCATGGGTTTGGGAAATATGTTTGCCTCTCATCTGATTATCCATTTTGTCAACATGAAATTTGATTCCATTCGAGTAAAATACTTCCAAACTTCAGAGTCACATCACCAATATGTTCAAGATAAGTTCCCTCTGCGTCTTATTCATTTCCTGGTTCCCTGTTCAATTTCATCATTATCTTATTGCCTTTGTCTTGTGTCGATGATGTGGGATGCATTATGGCCCTCCTTCGATGGATTGCTTCCTATCGACTTCAACCCATTATCCGAGAAGTTGATCTAGTGATCCATTTTCATTACCTTAGAGCCTGCATGCCCTAATAGAAAGTTATTCGCCTCCGATGACTGGTTCAAATCACTGGCCTTCGATCAGATGAGTTCACGAGTGTTTGAAGTCAACTCCTTATTCACATCTCGTGGATTGTACTGCTAGTACCTTGAGGGCCATTTTCATTATTTGTGGTCTCTCTAGCACCTGTCAACAATTTACATCATTAAATGGTAATTAGGAAACTTTGTTTCATGTTCAACTTCAGTTCACTCATTCGCATGCCTAAATTGTACTTGATTGGGCCATGACAGTGCACAAGTCACTTTATTTTTTCTGATAAATTCCAGGTTGCGAGGCGATATGTATTATTCATGATTGTACACATGACTCTCTTATCTGGATGGCTACGACCATACCTGAGTCGATATTTGTGATCCTCTTTATTACTGGATGGCTATGTCCATGCCACAGATCTTGTTGCATGATCTATTCAGGTATGGCTGCATCAATACCTCATGTCATATGTTTATCTCAAAGATTTCAGTTATGTATATATGTGCTTGTTTTCGCAGGTTTTTTGACGACGAGGTCTTGGTCCTGGAACACATTCGTAAAGAATTTCACCCCTCACTCTCATTCGGTCTTCATGCTTTAGGGGGAATTTGTTACACAAAAAATTTTCACTGTCCTTGTACTCCCTGTTCCTGAACCCTATAGGACCTTTGACAGTAACCCTTGTGTCTATTTTCCATCATGAAAATGTGCCATTATATCCCTTACACCATACTGAACAAACTCTCTGTTGACCATTCCTCGAGAAGCCCCATGAAAACATGTTAATCTAGAGCGACACACCCTCTACTTGTATCACGTGCGCCAATTCCTATTTTTTGGTTTGGAGTAGCACTGATTGACCTGGGAATGGAGCTCATACCTGCGCCGATCCACTTCTGGAAGTTTTTTTAAAATTGGAAGTGAAGCTTCGAGATCAAGAAGCTTCATGGTAGAAAGCTGGTTGTTTTTTTCCTGAGGATAGAGCTGAGCTTATCCCTTTGGGCTTCTTTTTCCTACAAAAGAGGAACCAAACAAAGGGATAAACCATTTCCCCACCTTAAGTGGATCCATGTTCCCTCTCCCTTCACTATAAAATGGACATCCTCCCATACCTCTGCTAGTTAAAAAAGAGATAGAAGAATAAGAGAAGCGAATTATTGCTATAGGTGTTGAAGGAGAGGTCAGACCTTTGGTATTTTCGTATCAAGATGAAACGAGCACTCTGGAGACGTGCCTGGATCCATACCCATTGAAGGTGAGCTGCGACATTAAGGCGTAGGTTGTAACTCCCATTCTCTATATTAATATGATACAACTGATTCTTGATTTCCACTCTTGTGTATAATGTATGATTGGATTTCTATTACTCCTTAGTCAACTAGATAGATTTTTTATGTGAAATATATGTTTTGCTTTCACGTTTTCTGTTGTTTGATCTCTTATGCAGCTAACTAAGCGTTGGCGACAACAAGAATCTAACTACGAAGCGCAAAGGATCAAAGGATTAGAGCGAGGAACACCATTATATCGAGGTAGGTTATCTATACACGATCTATGTTCATTTGCAATATTGGAAAGCAGGCATTAGATTGTTCCATGTTGTTACTAGACCCATCCTAGGGCTAGAGGGATCATCTCTATCTGCAGAGAGGATTTTCCTGCATAATAGGGTGACTAGCTGAAAGAAATATTTGGTTCAGCCATGTCTATGGTTGGGTGGTATGTGGAAGTCCCAAACCTGGTTGGATCTTGCCTATGTTTAATGAAAGCTAATTTCTCTTTCTTTTGATTCGTAAATGTACTTGTTATTATTTGGCTTTAATGGTTGTCATATTATGGTTATTTATATGTTTATATGTTGGTTATAAGCATGGATATATGACTAGTTTTATTCATGGACCTTTTCATGTTTTTACATGTTATTGAAAGAATAATGGAAGAAAGACCTACTTGATGTTAAGAAAGCTAATGGGAGAGGGTGGTGATCCTTCCTTTTAAGTGTCATATGAGTTTTCAGTCCCTTATGCTCAGACTTGCATTCATTACCTATACATTTTCTATCTACCAAGTGTTTGAAGGAATGTCAGCCCTGGTTGGGGATAGTCAAGTCTAGTCCTAGTTTCAGTTTTGGTTTATAATCTTTGTAGTCATGTATTTTATGAAATCTGAAAGTTATATGGATTTATGGGAAGTTTATTAGTCCCAACCCTGCGAAATAACCTTAAATTTCACAATCCCTAACAAAACACTGAGCGGACAAGTCCATAGTCGCATGGAGGCAAGATTATGGGAGCGAATTGGGGTTTCCAACCACATGGAGGGCTTGGCAAGGGAGCGACTATGGCTCTATATTAGGTAAAAGTTTAGTTGGCTCAGGGGATGGACACCTAGAGGGGTTGTGTTACTCTTGGAAAGTCTTGAGGCACCTGGAAGAAGTCAGTAAGGTCTATTTTGTCGACTCCATTTGCTTAAGTTCACCTAGGAGGTTGAGTCTTGTCATAAAGACCCCTCATCTCATGTTTACCCCGGGTAATTTGGTGAAAGTGGGTAGATGTGAGGGGAGAGGTTGGTTACAATAACTTTCCAAGATGGTAGAGAAAATTTCCCTACAAATGATAGTTCTCGACTTATGATCCATGAATTAGCCTCTTGTAAACATCTTTAAAATCTTCATCAATAACATATTGTTCAACAGAAATATCATGAGATAAAGAATAATTCTTAAAAATTATAGATGTAAAAAGATGAGGTTTAGAAAGCATATCTTTCATTTTGTTAATTGCACCATTCTTGCACTTGATTACCAAATGGAATTGTTGAAGGAATCCCATCCACCTGAAGTGACGATCTTGTTGCCACATTTTTTGTGACTAGAGATACTGTAAGGGTCGATGGTATGTATGTATGATAGTTTCCTTACCTATGAATTAGTGCTTCCATTTATTAACAATTTGAACCAAGGCATACAACTCCTTGTCATACGTGGGATAGTTAAAAACAATTTGAGAGAAAATATCTAAATGGTAACAAAATGGTTTTTGATGTCGCATCAATACTTCACCCGTGGAATATCCATTGGGATCCATCTCTATCTTCAATGAATGTTAAAGGTATGGCAAGGCTAGTACTAGTGCGATGCTGATATTTTCCTTCAAGGTGTTGAGAGCCTTCTGATGCTTTCCTCCCCACTAAAAGGATTGATTCACACTAGTTAGGGAATGAAAAGGATATGCAATGTATGAGAAGTTAGAAATGAATACTCTCCAGTACTCAACTACTCCCATTAATATTCTCACTTCTATCACATTTGTAGGTTTATGCCATTCTAAAATTACATCAAATTTAGAAGGATCAACCTTAAATTGGCCTCCTCCAACAATATGACCCAAGTACCCCAAAGACATTTTGCCAAATTCACATTTGAACAACTTTACATACAATATTTTATCCTTTTCGAAAATATCTAGTACTTGATTGACATGTTTTACATTATCATCCCATGCTTTACTGAAGGCAAGAATGACATATAAATATACGAGCACAAACTAAAATAAGAATGTTTGAAATACATCATTCATTACCTACATGAATGTTGTTGTGCCATTGTAAAGCCCAAATGACATTACCAATCACTTGAGCAGTCCTTGCTTGGTTTTGAAATTAGTTTTCCATACATCATTCTATGAAATCCTGATGTGATGGTAACCACTCCGTAAATCAAACTTAGTGAATTAAAAAAAAATTCTTCAACTGATCAGGAAAATTATCTATACGAGGGAGAGGATATCGATTTTTCACTGTGATTTTGTTGAGATCCTGAGAATCCATCCACATTCTCCATGTGTCATATTTATTCAACACCAACATAATTGGAGATCCATAGGCAGATGAGCTAGGTTTTATGACTCCTTGGTCCTGTTTTTTTACCTCTTCCATTTCCACATCCTGCATCCTATACACATTAGAGAAATTTTAAGGTCTAAAATGGGCCTCAAAAGAAAAATGTAAAACTGAAGCCAAATTTATAAGAACCAATAGGATTCAAGATGATGATGTCAACCATGGGGGATGATTCACTATTTTTGGATTAAAAATATTAAAAAATAAAAAAATAACTTTTTCAACTCGTATTTTCAACTTATCTCCCACAATTTTCCTCAAATTTTGAGTGAGAGCACTCGATGGCTACTGAATTTTATTCCTCATCTAATGAGTACCCATGTTTCATACTTTCGATGGGCCATTCTACATGAAAAATAAGCAATACATGAAAAACACGATTGCAATCACATTTTTTCATTTATTTCTCATTTTTCTTGTAGCAAGGTCCACTGAAAGTATGCAATATGGGTACTTCTTGGACGAGGAATTAAATTCCAGATCCAATGAGTGATCCAAGTCAAAATTTGAGTAAAACCATAAGGAGATAAGTTGAAAATATGAGTTGAAAAAGTAGGTTTTTATTTTTTTCCCTCTAAAATTTGATGATGTAATGTAATCTTATTTTATTATTTCCATTGTTATTTTATAATATTCCTTAGGAGGCCCATTTTAGACCTCAAAATTTCTCTAATGTGCCCACATTTGGAATAGGGGCATCTTGCTAAAGGTGGATATCATGTTGAATTTCCCTCTTGGGAGTCAATCCACCCAAATCCGAAAACAATTCATCATAGTTAGAGACAATATAAAACATTTATTTCCTGTGAGAAGGATTACAACGTTTGAAAGAATCATATGCCTCAACATATTTTTTCCTCGTAACCATGAGCATACACTTCTTGTTATAGTTGATGAGGTTCTTCATTTTTCCTACACTGACAAGGGTTGAATTAAATTTCATGCGGCGAGCTTTGACAATACATTCCACACCAGCTTTGGTGGGATGGGACTTGTTCTCATTCCTGAAAAAGAATGCTTCTGTGTCATATAATTATGGGCTTCCCAAGAATCAACCACAAATTTCAAGTGGGACAACATCTAAATCAACATCATCTATCAACTTTGAATCAATGGTAAACCTAACCCTACACTGCTCTGTAACCTTGAATTTTGCATTATCACATACCCAAATAAGAGGATAGGGGTTTGTATAAGGTCTCATCTCCAAAACTAACTTCTTAACAATTGATGCTAGTATAAAATTAACTTGAGAACCTAGATCAAACAATTTATATATTTTTGTGTGCTTTGATACAACTATTATATGAAACAATTCACTTATTTTTCTTTCATCATCCTGAGCTTTACTTTCAGAAGAATTGGCATGAAAGGATCCTTTACCTTGTACCCCAATGGTTTCGATCCACATCCCATCACTAGAATCAGAACCAAGGTCTTGCTACATTGTAGCAACTATCTTATTCTTTCCTTTTCCACAAAAATTCTTAGGATTTAACTCTTGATGTAGCTTCCCACAATGCTCCTCATCATGCCCTTTTTTTGCAATGAGGGAAAATGGCTTCCCTTCTTATTTCTTTTTTGTCTTTGTCTTCTTGCACTTTCCTTTTCCTTTGAATTATTGTTCTGAGGCTTGGATGAAGGCTTATTTGCACGATCTTCTTGTCCATGCTTTCCCATGTTTTCAAGATGAATTTATTTCACACTAATTCACCTAGACTAGTGGGATCAAACAACAAAAATGAATGATGACGATAAATTTGTAAAGTGCAAAAGTATTTCATCAGAGTTTCTAGTGAGTCTAAAGGAAAATTAAATGCCAATGCTTGTTTCCTAAACTCTTCTATTAAACTTTGAAAATTCTGACCTTTTCCCTATCTCACATTTTTCCATTCCATCATGGATTCTTTTCCTGTAACCCAATGGGTAAAATTGTCCTCTTAATGTAGAAACAAACTTAGACTATGAAGAAAGGAGTTTACCATTATGATGACTACCTTTTTGAATTTTTATTTCCCACCATACAAGAGATGTGCCTCCTAGCCAAAGAGATTCCAATTGAATCTTCGCTTCGTCCTCTTCGATCTATTGTATACGATAATAGACTTTGTTCTTTATAATGCGTTTGTTTAGTTTCATTACATTAGCTTCTCCATTAAACATGGGTAAATAAAATTTCACATATAACTTTAAAAATGGTTTTTTATTAGCATTTCTTTGATGACTATTTGAATGATGATAATTGGGGGAAGATGAAGAGATTGAACTTGAAGATGGAGATTTAGGAGGTTCTCCTCCACCTACTCGTGTAATGACGCATTATATTCTATTGGAGATCCCTCTTTATTTCCCTATTTTTCCATTCTCATTTTGTAATATGTAGATAAATTTTCCACCCGATTTTCCATCTGGTAGAAGGCCTTGTGGAAACGTTTCTCATTCTCTGTGTGCATGTCAATATCCTTTATTTTATTTCTTCATGTTGCACATCCAACGTCCGGGTTAAAATACTTGAGTTATCTTTCATCCCTTTTGAGTTGGGCCCTTGTAAGCATCTATGCTCACAATTCGCATCAAAGAATACCACTTTGATACCAACATGATCTGGGATCTTTCCTTCGGTGATGTTAAACAAAATTTATTAAAGAGCATGAAAATGTTATAAATGAAACATCCATGAAGAAGCCACACAAAATGAAGACAATGTAGACAATGCACCAATATTTTTTAATGGTGTTCACTCACAATGAGTGAGCTACGTCTCCAGGCCCAACTTCAAAGTGTAGAGGCATCTATATTATCTCAAGAAAATTATGGAAAATACATGGAAAAATACATGGAAATACCTTCCTTGTTGGAGTGACATGAAATTATACTAAGATACCAATTCTGACTACACCAGTGGATTCCTTGCAGAATTTGGTGAATAATGAGTATAAAATTGGCTAGGTTATATAATTTTCACCTTTGGACCCCTCAGGGAAGCTTCAAGATGCAACACCAGTGATAATATTATAGGAATATTCCTGTAGAATATTCTCTAGAATATACTGTAGGAATCTACCTCAAAAAACACACACACTTGACACGATTTCACTGTGCCTACACAAAGTTCCACTAATCCCTCCTTGGAATGCCCTTTGTCTTCTACTATGTGCTAGCTGAATGGTGGTGTAAATACATATGGTTCGATGGATAAACCAATGGCCATGCATTGGTGCATTGGTTGGCATGTTTAATAGGGGGATTTGGTTGGATGGAGGTCCCAAGGTCAAGCTCGCAGACCTCCCCCATTTTAATTTGTTATGTTGTTTAATTTAAAATGAACCACCATATGGTTATATCAATATACATGCACACACACAGAAACACACACAAATATGTATATATATATATATATATATATATATATATATATATATATATATATATATATATATATATATATATATATATATATATATCGATCAAATAGGATAATGATTTCTTGTTCTCAATTTTAATTTCAAAATTGATTTTAGGAATTTAGTTGTAATTTAAAAGTATCAATTTCATTAGGAACATAAGAATAAGAAAATCCTTAAAACAAACACAATCATCACCTTAATAAACTGAAGAAGGCTTCTAGCATATATGGTGCACTTTCACTTCACAAGTTTACCAACTCCGGTCGATATTTTATGTAAGAAATTTATGACAATTAAATTGACTAAAAATTTTGGCGCCGTTGCTGGGGAAGTGTAAATAGGAGCCTTTTTCTTTCTTAAAAAAAAAAGACCTTCAATCACCTACCACCCCCACTATACCACATGGTGCAGTAAGAGCCACACATCCACATTATGAATTCCTAGTTTTGTAGGTGGAGAAGAGGTGACAAAGGAGGTAGAAGAAATGACTAAAGATGATGATAATGAGGAAGATCCTATTGATTTTACCATTCAAGAAACTAATATCAATGTCCATATGAAGAACATCCCTCCATTCGTACTTCCTAACTTCAAAGGTATGAGATCAGAAGACCCATAAAATTTTCTTTTTGAATTTGAAATCATTTGTAGATATTCTACCTACTCATTACACATTAAAAAATTGAATTTGTTTCCACCAACATTAAAGGACAAAGCTCTTAGATGGTTCATGACTTTAGGAACAAATTCTATAAGGACATGGGATGATATGAAAAGAGTATTTTTGGAAAAATATAAAGATTATTGCATACACCACGATCTTAGAAATGAAGTCTTTAAGATGAACCAAAAAGAGGATGAAAACCTAGAAGACATAGTGGAGATATTTACTTATAATATCAAAATATCTAAATTTCATAATTTAGGATTAGACACATTAAAAAATATTCTACTAAATGCTATAAAAAATGAATGGATTGATCTTCTTAATCTGGTGGGAAAAGGAGATGTCTATCAATTGTCATTTCAAGAGATTTTTGAACTGTGCAAGAACATATCAAGAGGAAAAGAAAAGTATGTAAGATCCCCTCAAGATTCATTTATGTTAAGAGTAATTAAGTCGACATTAGGACTGGTAAGTCAAACTGAACTTAACAATTTGACATGCTAAGAATGCAAAATAAGAAAAACGTTGAAAATTTTCCTTTATTTTTCCTTAAATGTACAAAGAAACATTCTTTACATAATGTCCACATTATAACATTAAAATTTGTAAAATTTCTGCAGAATCAAATACTACTGAATATTTTCCATCGTTACCAGAGTTGAAGGAAGTTTACTAGAAGGATAATGGAGCGAATCAAGAAAAAGTGTAACTCTGTTATGTAGCTCCAAGAGGACTATGGCAACCTCATCAACCCAATATGATGAAATATCCTTATGCACATTTTCAAGGTTATGAAAAACAATCTCAAGGTAATTGGAATACACCCTTGCATTAGCAATCTTGGTAAAAAATTTGGAAAATGCCCTACAAAGGAAATCCACCATATCCTCAATCTTTTCCTCACTATCCTCAATACCAACATCAATGTTATCCATACCAGTCACCTCCACCACAACATCAACATCACCCTTAGTTTACCTCAATTCAACATTTCCCATTACCACCCACACAAACACACCAAAAATCCATTCCCAATCCACTACCTGCACAACCATTTCATAGCCCCAATAATAAAACACCTCAATCCACTTACAATGTTGAGGTATTGCAAAATGATTCTATAGCTACCATTGAAGAACAAAAACCAGAAGAATAATATTTAGAAAAGGTCCAAGAATCATGGATGCCCTTTGAAAAAGAGAAGTTGTTGGAACCTGAGATTGAAAAGTTTAATGCATGCGTATTACCAGATTTTATGAATGAGGATCACATCTTTGAAGACTTGCATGGCATGATAGCAGGAAGCTAAGGAAGACAAGATTACATTGAATCTTTGTTCAAGACAGTCATCGAATTCAGATGCTCTATTCCTCCATATTTTTCGACATCATCTCAATCAAAACAGTTGGTCTCTCATATACTGGTACATATGAAAGAGTATATTTCAAAACTGCATATGAGTTTATCTATCATCTTGTTACACACATGGTTCCTTTGGAAGTATTCATATACTTGAATGAGATTTTTTTTTTCAGGTAGAGTAGGACATATATAAAAAAATGAAAAAAAATTAAAGAGAAAAATAAGTCCTATTGTGAAAACCAGCTTGCTGGCGCAATTGGACAAGAGCTTTGCTTGAAAACCAAGAAAATGGTGAGAAAATTTCACAATAAGTTCTACAATTTTATGATGGTTTCAATCTTTTCTTATGGTTCTTCAAATTGTTTTTTTTTTTCTATGCTCGAGTTGACTAATTTGGCATTCCTTAAGGCCCACCTTCCAACATATCTTGTCCCATCAACCTCAACAAGTTATCTGGGATCAAGATCAGAGATTATTTGGAGTGCCTTGGAACTTGCATACATAAATGAGAAGCCTCCTCTTTGACAAGAATGGGAATACAACAATGTCTCTTGATTGTCAAAACTTGCAGGTGACTTGACTTCAACACATTCATTCGTCCCCGTCAAGATGCATTCAGGTACCTTGACACTCATTTACATTATCAGTGAGTTATCTTGCATTGGTTAATTATTTTCATCATTGATCAGTAATCCAATGATTTCTTCTCATGCTCGAATTCGACACATTCATTCGAATGGTAAGAATTGTACCATGAGTTTTTTTTTTTTATGAAGACTATATGGTTTTATGGAATTAACAACAACTTGCAGTGGTATATTTCATTGGTTTTTTGTAGCTGCATGTTCATCTTGTTTTCATTCAACAATAACATGATGACACCACTACAACTATTTTTCATTCATTTCATTTTCAAGAAAAACAATAAAATTGGGCCTATTTCAGTCAATATACATTATGTTTCATGGTTTCTACTTCAACATGCAGTACAAAATCCAAATCATCAGTTCAAACTCAGAGAAAATATTTTTTTGCAAAAATTGACATTTTTTGCAATAACTACAGAAAGTTGTAATTTTTGCAACTATTGCTGGAAAATCCTGTTTTTGTTATAGAAACTTGTTCCAGAAGAAGTTTTGGCACAAATATTGCAAGTGATTGGAGCAGAAATAAAAAATTATGAGCTTATGAGTTTTCTTAGAATATGATAATTTGAGTAAGATGCGGGCATAATTAAAAAATGTGCAATTTTACAGGACTATTCAGCGGGTTTTAAAGGCATATTTTCATTTTTCACTGTTGGAACAGGGTCTCCTACGAGCTGCGAAACTGGTCCAATTTTGAATACTTTTGATTATATTTAGTCTAGCGCAGGGGTTTTGGGAGGGTCAAAGCCCCGAAAGCATTGTAATGGGCAAAAGGGTAAAACCAGGGGTCCGTAAACCACGGTTTGCGGACCATAGGAAAGTTTAGGCTAGATTATTATAAATAGAGGAACATTTTGTATTGTAAGGTAGGAAATGAAGAGCAATTGATGCGAACTGTGGTTTAAGATATCTGTTTGGGTTTGGGTTTTTGGGAAAGGACTCCTGCTGGTTGTGTGCCCGGAGATCCAGAGTCCAGCTGTGTGTAGACCCTGCTGCTGTGTGCGTAGGCTGGGATGGGTATTGTATGAAGGAATTCATGATTGATGAACAAGAAAGGTTGTTTGAGAACTGAATCTATGCATACTGTTTGTGCGAATTACTGGTAATTACTGCATTATGCGCATTCTATATTCAAGATGCAAAAGATCTGTGTAAGTGCGTTTGTTGTATCTGGATCTGTTTTGTTCTGTTTTATGTAATATTGTGCTGCTATCATAGAAATATATAATTATAGATCTAGCGCACGTGGATGTGAAAAGAGACCTAACACTGTTATCGATGAAATATGTAACTGCACTGTTACCTATTTTTTTTGGTAGCATAAAAAGCACCCGATTTTGAAAAGTGGTGATGCAGAATCACCCTTTTTTTTGGTGCAAATTTTTGACACTCTAATATTTTTATTTATGAAGTATGAATATTTTTTTTAAAATGTTAGTGATTTTCATGCTAATTTTGAAACGTATTGATGCAGCATAAACTTTTTTTTTTAGAGCGATGATTTTCATGCTAATTTTGAAACGTATTGATGCAGCATCAACCTTTTTTTTTTAGAGTGGTGATTTTCATGTTGGTAATAAAACACAAAACTTAGATAATATATATATATATATATATATATATATATATATATATATATATATATATATAAAAAATAAAAAAACTCTATAAAATGTAAAAAACAAAAATTAACTCATAAAATAAAAATTTAAACAAAATAAATAAATAAATAAAACAAAAACAAAACAAAACATTCGAAAATTATATCAAAAGAAATGACAAAATTTGAAAAAAAACACATAATTTAAAGAAAAAAAACAAAATTAATCAAAAAAAAAAAAACATCAAAAACATTTTTCTAATATTAAAGATGAGAGTATTGAAAAAAATATTAGAAAAATTTAAAAATAATTTAAATTACAAAATTAAAATTTAGATAAAAAAAATAAAACACAAAAAAGAAAAAATTAAATTTAAAAATTAAAATTAAAATAATAATAATAATAAGAAAAAAAAATACAAATTTTAAAATTGACAAAAAAAAAATTTAAAAAAAAAAACAAAATTTAAAATTGAAAATAAAAAATAAAATAAAAGAATTAAAATAAAAAAAACTATCATTAAAAAACAAAAAAATGAAAAAAACCAAATGCAAATAATTAAAAAATAAATATCCATTAATTTACTGTTTTTTTTTTAAAATGAAACCATTTATAAATTTTAAAAATGAAAAACTAAATAAACTAAAAGATTAAAAAAAAATTAAATTAAATTAAAATTTAATAAATTTAATAAATAAATTTTAAATTTTAAAAAATAATAAAATAAAACAAATTAAATTTAAAATAAAAAATTTGAATTAAAAAAAATAATTCTAAATTTTTTGAATTAAAAAAAAAATTTCAAATTAAAAAAAAATATTGAAATTTAAAAAAAATAAAAATAAAAAAGAAATTTTTTATCATGGTGGCGTCAGCACCGGCCTCCGCCAGGCGCGCGTTAGAGGCCGCCGGCTGGCGAGGAGGCCGCATGCGCCCCCGCCCGCCTTCAGCCGGCCGCCCTCGCCGCGACCTCCAGGCGAGAGGCCGCCCGGGAATCGCCTTCCGCCGCGGAGGGCGACTCCCGACCGACCCCTCCCGCCGCCGGGAGCGTGGGCCCCGGAAGTCCCGCCTCCCACCTCAGCCGGCGCGCGGAGGTCGACCGTCGGGCGGCGGTGGGGCTGCATGTAGCCCCCCGCCGGCCCAGCGGCCAGCCTCCGCCGCCACTTGGGCGGGAGGCCGATTGGCGGCGCCACCACGATCAAAAAATTCTTTTTACTTTTTTTTTTTTAATACTTTTTTTTTTAATTTGATTTTTCTTTTTAATTTTTTTTTAAATTCAAAAAATTTAAAATTATTATTTTTTAATTTAATTTTTATATTTGAAATTTAATTTGTTTTAATTTTTTTTGTTTTTTTGTTTTTTTATGTTTTTTTTAATTTTATTCATTTTTTTGTTTTTAAATTTTTTTTTTTCTAAATTTTGTTAATAATTTTTATTAAATTTTGTATTTTTTTTTAATTTAATTGATTTAAAAAAAAAATCATATATATTTTTTTAATTATTAAATTTTATGTTTAGTTTTTTTCATTTAATTTTTTAAAATTTAATAAATTTTGTATTTTTTTAAATTTATTTGAGTTTAATATTTTTTTTTTTAAATTTTTAAATTTTTTATTATTAATTTTTTAATTACATAAAATTTGTATATTTTTTTTATTTCAATTGAAATTGTGTATTTAAAATTAGATTTTTTTTTTAAATTAAACTTAATATTTTCAAATTAATTTGTTTTTTATTTTATTTTTTATTTAATATATTTTATTTAATTTATTTTTTTCAATTTTTCATTTTAAAAGTTTTTTAACTTTTTATTTTAACAATGTTTTTTTTTCTTTATATTTAAAATTTATTTTTTATTTCAAAATTTATTTGTTTATTCATTTATTTATTAAAATTTAATATTTTTCTTTTTTTAATTTAATTTGTTATTTTAATATTAACATTTTTCTTTTTAAGTTTAATAAAATCTAATATATATATTTTTAATTTAAGTTCATATATATTTTTTATTTTTTATAATTTAAATTTAATTTATTTTTTTAAATTTATTTGTTTTTTTAATATATATTTTTTAAAATTTAATATTTTTATTGTATTTTATTTTTCATTTTTTATTTTTAATTAATTTTTCATTTTTTTACTTTTTTTTTACTTTTAATTTAAATAATGTATTTTTTTTTTTTTTTTTTAAGTTTTATATTTATTAAAATTTAATATATTTCTTTAAATTTAATTTTTTATTTTAATTTAATAAACATTTTCTTTTTCTTTTTTAAATTTAATTTCTATATTTTATTTTTTATAATTTCTTTCTTTTTTTAACTTGTTTTTTTTTGTTGATTTAATATTTTTATTTTGTTTTTATTTTTATTTTTTTATTTCTGTATATTTTGAAATTTTAATTTTTAATTTTTATTTATTTTTTATTTTTTAAATTTATTTTTTTCTTAAAGTTTAGGTTTTTTTTAATGTTTGAATTAAAATTTTTATTTTGTTTTTTATTTTATTTTTTTATTCCTATATATTTCTAAATTTTAAGCTTTAAAATGTTTTTATTTTTTAAATTTATTTTTTTCTTAATTTTTAGGTTTTTTTTTAATGTTTGAATTTTAAAAATTTAAAAATGTTATTTCTATTTTTAAAAATGTCAAAAATATGACACGATTTTTTTTTTTTGTTATTCTAGCATCAACTGGTTTTGTTTTGAGGTTGTTTTTTCAATATTTTTTTCAAGAAACAATTTTGTTTTTAGCATAGTTTTATAAAATGTTGAAATTTGACCTTCAAAAAAAACCAAGTGCGTTCTGGAATACACTTTTTTTGTTTTTGGGGTGTTTTTTTCATGTTTTTTGAGTCTTTTTGGGCTAGAGTTCCCGTTTTGAGGTCGGGTTACCTATTTCATCGGTAACAGTGTTACCTATTGACCCTACGCAGAAAGAGGCGATCTGGGCATCGCAAGGCCGAATGCAGATCTACTTGACTTACCTATCCTTTCTCAGGGTGCAGAAACCTGGTTCCAACACCCACCCATACTACTTCGGGTGAGACTTTGACCTGCACAAGCAGGTCACTGCCGAAAGGGACAACAGTATAGGGGTTTGTTGGCAAACCTTGAACTCCGAACTTGGGTCAAGACCCCTCGAGCCAACAAATGGTTCCATTGCCGAGACCTGGAGCATTTTGAGGAAGGAATCGGGTAATGACAATCGAATCCTGGAAACCTGACAAGGAAGTGAATGAGCACCACTCTGGATGAAAGTACAACATGGAGTGGTAAGTACTATCGAACCAATCAAGAAGGGGGTAATTTTGTCGATAGCCCGCTAAAAAAAGCAGCTGTGCAGGATCCGCCAGTTGCACCGACGTCAGAGCCACGGGAGAATAAACCCTCAACCGAAACCCCACTAGAAGGAGACATAGCGGTGCACTTGAAATTACTTACCTTTAAGGGTGCGGCCGATGAGGACATGGATCATTTTTGGTTTGTGACAGAATCAGTATGGACTGCGTAGGGTGTGGTCAACGATACTATGAAGAGAGCACCACTGTCCCTAGCCTTCGAGAAGAGAGCTTTGGAAGGTATATGCGGTACATATCTCATAACGGGAGCGCATCTATTCAGGATATTAAGGACGCCCTAAAAAAATAGTTCCGAAAACCTAAATCTTACTCTCAGATTGTAGCAGATGTGAAAGCTTTCAAGCAAGGAGCGACTGAGTCTGTCTGGGAAGTTGATCAAAGACTAAAAAAAGCAATTAGAGAAGGAGGATTTAAGTATGACGACAGACAAGACATCGAATGGTTCATTGCTATGTTGCTACCTCACTTGCATATACCGATGGGCCACCAGACCTTTGAGTCGCAAGAAAAAGCTTTGGAAGCCACCATGAAACTAGAAGTCGTGCCCAAAGACGATACTTTGGGAGGAGTACATCAAATTCAGGAACAACTCGGAGCCATACACATGGAGATACAGAACCTATGGAAGGAATAGGGAAAATAAGCTAGCATAGATCGCTGGTGCGATGATTGCCGGGTAGCGGGACTACACGATATGACCCAGTGCCCTCGACTAAGTATGGGCGAACTGAAGCAACAGTGGTGCAGGTTTTTCCGGTCGGTAGGACATGATGAGAAAAACTACCGAATCAATAATTTAGCGATGGGCTGGGGAAATTTTCCTAAATAACAGTCAGACCCCACCTCACCAAAAACCCCCGCGGGCATGAATGGCTCCCCTTCTGGAAGCAGGGACCGAAGCCGAAGTGGAAGCGCAGGTCGGGGCCAGGGCCAATTTATCTGCTATAACTGTGGGGACACGGGACATTTTGCGAGGTATTTCCCAAACCCTATGAGACAGTCCTGTAGGTATTGCCGGCAGTTGGGCCATACACTTGAAGATTGTCCGGCACTGATAGTAAAAATACAGGAGAAGCAGCTCCCACCAACGTAGAAGGTACAGAGGGTTCAGGAGGAGCTAAGGGGTAAGGGTTTGAGCGTAAACGTTGTTACGCGCAGTGGACTGGCTACTAGGGGGATTGAGGAAAAGGTTGAAACTGAAACGCTGATCCGCAAAGCAGTTAGCAAACAAGAAGGGTTGGACCTAGATAAAGCAAGGGAAACTTTTAGGGAAGCTCGAAGGGACCTCCTCGGGACTGAGGTACCTATGTCCCCACACCCTGTGGATTTGCAGGAAGCTGAGGAGGTCAAACCCTTCCTGCAGGCATGTATCAGATTGCTGTGCAACCCCCACATAGTGAAAAATATGCAGGCTTTAATAGATAGCTGCACAACATGCACCGTCGTGTCTCCTAATATTAAGGTTGTACACAAATTATACTGGAATTGGAAGCGAATTGGGAGGGAGATGCGGTTGACGGCCCAAATCGTTAACTATGAAATGGATCAGGTTATCTTATACCTCGGATCGAACACTAATGTATTACCTAAGCAAACCTGGCAACGCATGGGTGAGCCAAAGCTGGAATGGTCCACTATCCAGCTATGCAACCAAAATATCGTACCGTTGGGGAGGCTCTCGGGGATTCTGGTAGATATCACAGGAGTAAAATTATGGGCTGACTTCGAAGTCATTCAAATTGACGAAGATGTGGACCCCTATCTTGCGCTACTGGGATTAGAATGGGCCATCGACATGGGTGGAAT
Organism: Pinus albicaulis; assembly: GCA_034641835.2. Taxonomy (NCBI): domain Eukaryota; kingdom Viridiplantae; phylum Streptophyta; class Pinopsida; order Pinales; family Pinaceae; genus Pinus; species Pinus albicaulis. The sequence goes on from CM076577.1 coordinate 1,113,477,244, forward strand.
CATTAACTTAAAAAAAAGAAGCATGGTGTTCGAAAATAATGGCACAAGGGTATTCGTACCACTAGACCCTACGGAAGGTAACCATTATACGAAACTGGTCCCCAAGGAGGAAGATGTGGATTATATCTATAAGTTAATTGTGCGAGACACGGATAGCCCAACCAAGGGTGAATAACTTTGCCGCGAGGGGGATATTGAGTGCTTACCTGACCCCGATGAATAAATAGAAACTTGGCAGAACCGACTGCATGAAGTCTCCACGTTGCGTTGTCTTCAAATTACAAAAAACTTCCACCATGTCCAATCAGAGGTAAGGACCTAGACAAAACAAGGAATAATCGCCTATGGCGGACCAACCCTGGGAAAGGGTCAGGTTGACCCACTAGCAAGTAGCTGGCTTTCTATGATAGCTGTGTGCTCAGGAAGAGGACGTCTCATACACCCGGCCGCCTCTACAACAACAAAACAGCTGGGGTTAAGATAGTACATTCTGACTACAGCCCCCCTTAAGGCCTCACTTGCATGGATTATAAGATTCTCTTGGTCATGGTTTTGAGTTGCCTAGGAAGCAAGCCTGTGTTGGGGGAGGGAATGCAGCTGCTACAGATAGGTGACCCTAGCGTAACCAATGGGTTAAGCCTACTAGGGATGCGAAAACTAGCCAATTGGAACAATACCTATTAGTAAAAATCAGAAGTTACCGTTGGAAGAAGCGACCTCCGGTCATTTAATGAAACGGATTATGGAGATTTTTTACCATTTCTTGGGGAACTTGCCTTAGATAGACTTTACCTCACCATCACACGCTTGGGAGTGCTATAAAAAGAGCAAGATAGTTCAGCCAGAGATACTGTTTCATTTGCACAATTGGCCTGCCTCATGAATCTCGTGGAAACACTTGGGAAATCAGATTTTTTGTATCCACACTGTCCCTCTCATGTTTGGTCAACCTACTCCATCTGATAGTAGTCACCAAGGGATGGGATTCATTTTTTGCGCAAGGATGCCATCTACTAACCCTATCGAACCCTCAGCCCCGATGGGGCCTAATGTTGAAGAAGTCTTGGAGTTTTAGTGCGAACTGGAATAAGTCCCCCCCACGCCGGTCACAAGAAAAGGAAAGGGAAAAGCACAAGGTTCAGGAAAGGCCCCGAAGGCAGCAAGGTGGGCCACCGGGAAGACTAGGACCTCCCAAAAACATGCTCGGTCTCTGCCAGCATCACCTCCAGATCAAGATGCACAGGAGGGTGCTATACCTGCTAACTCGATCAATTGGTTACCTCCCTTTGTTCGCCCATGGCAGCCATCTACGCGAACGCCGAAAAACTTGGATGGCTTGGTCACCTATCTGCAAACCCCGCTAACTCCGAGGGAAGTCCCTGTCCTCAGTGATCCTTGCGGGCGACTCCATGAGGTCAAGTTCGATGATCACGATTTGGCAGAATTTGAAACCCTCCCAGAATTGGCCCCTACATTATACTTTGATATGATCCATAAAGACGATGGAGTCACGGTGGTGCCCTGGCGCTGGGTATGCGGCTTGGCTAGATCGGGACTTTTGAATCTACTCCGAATGCCTCATTTTGGCCATTACAACGTCACAGATCGGTTAGCTCACCAGTTGCTTGCCCTCATTCATGATGGTTGCTTATGGATTTGCGACAGGGTCCCTATTGATGCTGCGTTGATCCATAAGATTACAGGTCTTCCTATGCAAGGGCTGCACCCGTTAGAACGAGTAGGAAAAAAATACGAAGAAGCCACAACTATGTTTTTGCGACAGACCTATGTGGTGCATCGAAATCAGCGGGGGTTTGTGATCCAGACTATCAATGACCCTGCCACACAGATGGGTACTCGACTCTTAGCCTGCAAGCTAATGAGGAAATGCCAGGTGGCGACTGTCCCCACCTATGTGATCCAATTGGTTGGCCGGTGCGCGAAGGGCATTTCTTTCAATTGGGCTCAATACTTGTGCGATGAATTTTTGGCTAATGTCCGCGAATCCCAGGAGCAAGGGATGTCTTTCTTCTATTCATGGTTATTAATCCTAATCGCGCTGGTCGCTTGGGACAAACCTGAGGAGTCGGTCCTCCCTGAACTTCCTCCTGGGATGTGCAAAGGGGCTCAGTATGCTCACTTATGGGACTCTAAGGACACGCAGTGCATCGAGGATAACAAGGTCTTTTGGATCCTCCTCCAGAGAAGTGTAGCGGTCACCATAAACTACCGACCTTGGCTGTCCTCGACAATATATGAAAAATACAAAAGTGTTGCCACGTTCCAAGTTACTATGCACCATATTCGGATCTGGAGTCTTAGCAATAAGACATGGGCAACACTCCCCTATATGGTAGCAGATGAGGAAATTGAACTAATAATCTCGCTATGGCCCCCTACCTGGAAAAAAGGCCTCACCGAGACCCATTGGGAGACCGCGGAGCCCCACCAGATGGCCTTAGATGTAGCCCAGACCAGGGACACACAACCACCACAGACCACCGCAACTAAGGCCCAAAAAGGGCCTGACAGCGCTACCACCCCTCCCCCCGGCACGAAGTGGTCAGGAGAGTCAGAACCAGGATCCCGAAAGAAACTTCACGCGCACCGCACGGAATACGATGCGACAGTCACACTAACTGACGGTGACCTTGAGAAAATCGCGGACACAGTCACCTTGGCTATGGAAGAAAAATGGGCATTGGTCGAGGCACAACAGAAGGTCGGGGTCGACTCTCTCCAAGCCAAGCTCCGTGCTCTCCAGATCAAAATCGATACGCTGCCAACCAGCATGGGCGAGGCATGCACCCCTTCGGTCGAAAGCAATTCGATGCTATTCGGGGAGGACAGTCATGTTTGGGCTATCCCTAGTGCTTCCCTAGTAGGAATGCTGCCCCTGGCAGGCACAAGGACCCAGTTGGACTTGGCTAAGCTACCCCACAGCGCCTTACAGGCCCTCCATCACGCTGTATTCCAGGAGATTCGCCATCATGAACAACGAGTACACCAACATCTTGGTACTACCAAGCACACCATCATGCAACAGGTTGTTGATTTGCTCCTGGCCGTGTCACAACAGGTGTAGCTTGAAACAATGATCCACCAGCTCTGTACAGAGATTACAGATGAGATCCTAGCCGCAGACACACCTCGAGCTAAAGTGGAAAAATTGGCTGCAGCCCTCAAAGCATCGTGGATGGAAATACACACCATCAAGGCACAGTTGGAACAACAAATCATTGACTTATAGGCCAGACTACAGCCCAAAACGCCCCCAGAAGTTCATGCCCAGCGCACCGCGCTAGTCACCGACGCGACAACCGTTATTTCGGGGCAGATTGCTCAAGGTGCCCAGCTGCTGGAGTCAGCCATGCAACTATGGACTAAGGTTTAGCGCAATCAGGTCCTTCAGAAATCAATCAAGACTTATGGTAGAAGGAAGAAGCCTTCGAGCAGGTCAATGCTACGCTAACCACTTTGGTACCTGCCCAACGCTTGGCCCAGTTAAAAACCAACAATGATCTCCAGGACGAGATTGAGAAACTCTGGTGTAAACAACACATCATGGCGGAATGTCTAAAGCCTTGGGCTGCCACAACCCTCCGACTCTCACAGGATATTGATGGCACGACCAAGCGACTTAATCAGATTCTCGAAAATGTCACCGCGACAACTGAAGGACCAACCTCCTAGAAGCTGGTAGACCTTGCACAGAGTGCTACTGCTCAGAGTCAAGAAGTGCTCCCTCCGTTGATTGCCACCCTTACTATCTTAGGTGCGTAGATAGAGACCGCACCACCGCCGTGACTCGGGATGAGTCACAATATTGTGTTAAGGGATTGTTGGAACATGATCTCCTACGTGCTGCAAAACTGGTCCAATTTTGAATACTTTTGATTATATTTAGTCTAGCGTAGGGATTTTAGGGTGGGTCAAAGCCCCGAAAGCATTGTAATGGGAAAAAGGGTAAAACCAGGGGTCCGCAAACCATGGTTTGCGGACCATAGGAAAGTTTAGGCTAGATTATTATAAATAGAGGAACATTTTGTATTGTAAGGTAGGAAATGAAGAGCGATTGATGTGAACTTTGGTTTAAGATATCTGTTTGGGTTTGGGTTTTTGGGAAAGGACTCCTGTTGGCTGTGTGCATGAAGATCCAGAGTCCAGCTGTGTGCAGACCCTACTGCTTTGTGCACAGGCTGGGATGGGTATTGTATGAAGGAATTGATGAATTGATGAATAAGAAAGGTTGTTTGAGAACTGAATCTGTGTATATTGTTTGTGCAAATTATTGGTAATTACTGCATTATGTGCATTCTGTATTCAAGTTGCGAAAGATCTGTGTAAGTGTGTTTGTTGTATCTAGATCTGTTTTGTTCTGTTTTATGTAATATTGTGTTGTTATCATAGAAAGATATAATTATAGATCTAGCGCACGTGGATGCAAAAAGAGACCTATTGACCCTGCGCAAAAAGAGGTGATCTGGGCATCGCAAGGCCGAACGCAGATCTGCTTGCCACACCTATCCTTTCTCAGGGTGCAGAAACCTGGTTCCAGCACCCACCCATATTACTTTGGGTGAGACTTTGACCTGCACAAGCAGGTCACTGTCGAAAGGGCCAGTAGTATAGGGGTTTGTTGGCAAACCTTGAACTCCGAACCTGGGTCAGGACCCCTTGAGCCAACATTCACCATTGTGAACAGATTAGGCCAGGTTTCACTATTTTTTCACAACATATTTTGTTCATCAAAATGGGATTCTAAAGGCATGTGGTGATAAAAAAGGTAAAAATACACCATTTCCATTTTGAAGCATTCAATTTGGCCTTAAAATGAGTTCGTGGCATATGTTTTTGTGGCAACATTAGGAAATGTGAAGGATGAAACAAGGTTGTTACACAATATTTTTTCACCGTCCCTACTATCCCCATCCCGAACATTGGAGGACAATTTCAATGACTTATGTGTATTTCCATACCTTGCAAAAAGTGTCATTGCATCCCTTGGCATGAGAAGAACATTTCCTCTGTTGATCATTCCTGAAGCAAGCTCTCAAAAACACATGAATTTAGACAGCGCTGGTAGGAAATTATGGCCTCATGCGCATAGAGAAATTAAAAATGGGCCTCATGCCCATTGGCGCTCTGTCTCAGTGGACTGCCTACGCTGAGCTGTTTTTGGAAATTTACTTAAAATAGAAACGAAGTTTCCATGTCCAACCACTTCGTAAGAGGAGTCATCATGGTTTGTTCAACTGAATAACATTGAAGTCCTTCGTGTGGCTTCGTGTTTCCTATAATTGAGAAAATCCCCAAAGGATAAGGCCTCCCTTCCACCTTATGAGGGATCCCAAACCACCTCCTCCTCTCCTATAAATGCATCCTTCTCACATAGTTTCAGCTAGCTGAACAATCCTTACTATAGTTGGTATGAATAATAAGGTAGAGAGGAATCCATTGTGACACATGAAGTCTTTGCAGAAGGTAACTTGGGAAACATTATGAAAATTATGCCTATCGACATTTCCTTGAAGTCAGGGGTTTTCAAGAACATCCACATTCGGGTGACCTATTCTCCTGATGAGATTGAGGTCTATACTAGTCTCTTCCACGAGTTTCAGGATGTTTTTTCTTGTTCTTACGAAGAAATGCCTGACATCGATCCGAGTATAGTTGTGCATGAGATTCCTACTTATCCTGGTGTGAAGCCTGTTCGTCAAAGTCTTCATCCCGTGCACCCTAGAAAGGAAGCTGCCATTAAGGGAGAAGTTGAAAAAATTCTTAAAGCTGGCTTCATTTACCTGATTCCCTTGAAAAAATTGGTTTCTAATATTGTTCTTGTGGATAAGAAGCAGGGTACTATTCATGTCTGTGTAGATTATCGTGATATCAATCCTGCTTGCCCTAAGGATAATTATCCCACTCCTTTTATTGACCATATCATTAATAAATGTGCTGGGAATGAGATATTTTCCCTTATGGATGGGTTTTCTGGGTACAACCAGATCAATATTCTTCTGTCCGATCAACACAAGACCACCTTTATCTGTCCTTGGGGTACCTTTGCCTATAAGAAGATCCCTTTCATTTCCAAGAATGCTGGGGCCACATTTCAAAGAGCAATGTAATATTCTTTCCATGACATCAAGCGCATTGTTCAACCTTATCTGGATGACCTTCCGACTCATTCTGCTAAGCATTAAGACCACCCAGATCATCTTCGTCAAATATTTCTTCGTTGTAGATGATATAACATTTGGCTCAATCCACATAAGTGCGTCTTCTGCATTGATTCTGGTAGGATGTTAGGGTTTATCATATCTAAAGACGGAATTCGTCTCGATCCCCTCAAAGTTGAAACTATTGTTAATTTCCCCTCCCCTTCCTCTTTACATCAGCTACAGAGTCTGCAAGGAAAATCTAATTCCTACGCCCTTTTATACTGAGCTATGCTGAAGTGGCCAAAGTCTTCACACGATTACTTAAGCAAGGCATCCCGTTCCTTTGGGATGAGATTTCCCAAAAATCCTTCGATGAACTGAAGACATTTCTTATCAATGCTCCTCTTTTGCGTCCTCCTAATTATCATTGTGATTACTCCCTCTATTTGGCTGCCGCATTTAGCACTATTGCCATGGTTCTGGTGCAAGATGACGAAGATGGTGACGAGCACACCATTTACTATTTGAGTTGTAATATTCTCGATAATGAAGCACGTTACGCACATGTTGAGAAGTTGGCGTTGGCTACTGCTCAAGCTGTTCAATTCTTTCTTCATTATATTTTGTTGCACACAGTGACCGTGATTTCTGATTGCAACCCTATGACCTGTATCTTGACACATCAATTACTGGGGGGAAAATACTCAAAGTGGATCATTATCCTCCAAGATTTCAATTTGGATTTTACTACCGCCAAATCAAAGAAATCATTGGTTTTTTCCGATTTTATTTTCTCTCTCCCTTCTGATTCTGCTCCATCTGGTTCCAACGAACGCATTCCGGATGACACACTTTTTCTCATTATCATCCTCGATCCTTGGTATGGTGATATCATCGCATATCTTCAGACTTCTACCTTCTGATATGAGTTGACAAAGGATACTCGTTGACGCATCTGCCATCATTCACAACCTTATTGCATGGTCGGAGACACTCTCTATTGCATCAGAGCTGATTCCATTCTCCGTCGGTGTTTGACTCTCGAGGAGGCTGAAAAAGTCCTTAATGATTGCCACTCTGGCGCCTGTGGCTGTCACATTTTTGGATATGCTACTGCACATAAGATTCTTCGTGCTGGATACTTCTGGCCTACCATCTTTAAAGGCCGCATTGTTGCTATTCGAAGTGTCACGATTGATATATTTACCAGCGCAAGATGCATGCGCCACCCACACACCTCCATCCTGTCATTATTGTTGGTCCCTTTGCAAAGTGGGGCATTGATTTTATGACGTGTAACCCTCACTCGGCTGGGGGGCATGCTTATATTATCGTTTATGTTGACTACTTCACAAAATGGGATGAAGCAGTTCCTAGACTTACAACTAACGGTAAGACAACCACAAAATTTCTATTCAATCATGTCAATACTAGGTTTGGTGTCCCTAAAGCCATTGTTACCGATCATGGTTCTCATTTTCTTCATTACATGATGGCTGAGTTGACTTCTAAGTTGGGTGTGCATCACGACAGCTCAACGCCATACTACCCTCAGGCGAATGGCCAAGTTGAAGCTATCAACAGAGTTCTAGTCACTATGCTTCAGCGTACAATTGGGATGCACAATTCCAACTGGCATCTCATGTTGTCTTTAGCTCCTTGGGATTACTGAAACTCAGTGAAGGATGCGACTGGATTCACTCTATTCCAGCTTGTTTATGGTCTAGAAGCTACCCTTTCGATTGAATGTGAAATCCCTTCTCTCAAGATAGTTGTTGAAGTACTTTCTAATACTTCGCCAAAAGAAGAGCATCTTCTATACTTAGAGAGGCTTGATGAAACTCACCGCTTTGCTGCCCTTGTCATAGAAGCACAGAAAAATAGGGTTAAAGATCATTTTGACCAGTCGGTTTCCCCTTGTTCCTTTGTAGAAGGAGACCTCGTCCTCTTGTATGACCAGGCTCACGATAAGCTGGGGGCAAGAAAATTACAACCCATGTGGAATGGGCCCTATATTGTCAAACGTGTTTTGCAGAATGAGGCTTATGAGCTAATTGACTATGAAGGTTATCCTCTGGATCAGCCCAGAAATGGGTTGTATCTCAAAAAATACTATGCATGAGTTCCTTGTGCATGTTTTTTTTGTACATAGGTGTTTTTTCATTTTTGTACAGTTTTGGCTTGGTGTGCTTTGCAAGCAGTTTTTTCCTGCTTATTATGTTGTTGCTTCTTGTGCAGATGCATGTCACTCCTTATGTTGGTTTCGCGGATGGTGCTTCCTGTAGTATCCGGAACCTGTCTTCTGCAAGCCTAGGTGATTTATAATCCTAATGGTGAGTTGATAGATATTCAAGGTATTTTTCTAGGACAAACCACAAACAATGTCGTTGAATATAGTGTTGTCATTGACCTCTTAACTGCATTACTTGTTAACCTAGAATCTCATCTTGTTGTTCTTCAGCTTAATGGGCATTATTATATTGGAAATCCTCAAATATTAAGGTTGTATTTACATGTTCATTTATTAGAAAGGAATTTCAATTACATCACATATCAGCATATTCCTCGACGAATGAATGTGTTAACTAATACATAAGCCAATATTGTATTAGATATACATTTGCATAATTTTTAAAACATCATCATCACATAATAAGATTCATACAGGAAAATAGGCATATATATATATATATATATATATATATATATATATATATATATATATATAGATGTATATATATATCTAGTGTTTACATCCACGTGCATCATAAGTTCAAAAAATATGTATGTTTTGGTTACATCCTGAGACATCATGTCTCTCAAAAAATATGCAGAAATAAAAGCCTAGGTGTCTAGTCGGCATGATGCTCATGGTAGCATGTCACTACACACACTAGCTGCCTCAATAAGCAGTGAACACAGTTCGACTCCCCCGCAGTGTGCATTTGGTACACGTGAGGAACATCATCAAATCTCGCATAGTCTGGGATTATACTGGTGAATCCCTCCAGGTTGCATACAATTTCCTCCTCCTCACTTCCATCACCATGAGGGGCCACATAAAAATCATGAGGAACTCTCAATGCTATTGGAGACATTCCTGCAGGTCTTTCTGGGCCAACATATGAAAATACAAAGATTAACATAAGAACATATGTCATCAAAAAAATCATAATACTCATCAAAATAAAAAAAAATGATTCTTACCCAATGCTTCATCCCAAACCTCTCCTGATGGGAGTGGTAGATCTGGATCACCTATAAAGTCCGTGCTAGAATAGGGTCAGTCCTCCATGACAATCAATTGTTAACGGAGCCAATCAAAGAATTCCGGTCTCCAGGACATCTGTTGATCACCCCCTGATCTCATAATTAAAGCTGCCCAGTGGACCATTCATGGCTATTGGGCTGGTGGTGTAGGAACTATCACTTCCTGGCGTTGAAAATTGGTAACCGTTCTAGGATGAATGGTACCAAGATGGACACACAGCCGAACTTTTTCAGCTTTCCATTCTTGCATTTTGTCAATTGGCGTTTCATATTGATTGTTACGACCTCTGCCCAATTTTAAAGAGTTGGGGCCATACAATCTATGACAAGAAGTAACTGTGTTTTTGTGGCTTCATACGGAGCTTGAGATCCGACAGCTCGAGTGACAATGTGCAACACTACTTTTAGTGCCAAATCGGGAATGGTTTGGATATACACTTTCCCACTCTTTGATTCTTTCTTTGCCCCTCGGCACACCCTGTCTATGGCCATGCCCATGCTTTCCATCATAGGCTAGGTGCGTGTCAGGATTGGTGCTATTCCCCTCCTTGATAATCTAGTGATAAAGTATATGTCAGAGACATCGATCTCTAACTCCTGATCGTGAATTATGAATCTTTCCTGATCAATGTACCATACACTGAGCAGGTATTGTAATAGCTCTGGTTGAGCTCGAAGACATGGTTCCATGAAGAATTTTAGAAGCCCGCAATTTCGTAGAGCCTCCATGCATCTTACATTGCCCATGGCTTCCTCATCTTCATCACCATGTTCTCTTTCCTTCCATTCGATCACGATTTTGCTTTCACACACCTGAAAAAAACATGAATGGGGCCATCATTAGTCAAATTATTTCCTATTGAAGTATTTACAATGGGCTAAGTAGTAGAGATTTTATGAAAAATTTGTGGCCACGGTTGGCGCGATTTTTTTAGAAACAACCATGCCGATTGGCATGCCCCCGTTAAGATTTAAGGCGGGTTGGCGCGAGTCCATGCCCAGAACCCGTGCTGACTGCTACGCCCTAATTTGAACAAAAATTCCCTACGAACAAGAAAAAATAAAATGTAGGTAATGAAAATTACATCAAAATTCAGGCAAGGAAATGATCTTTTACCTGGAAAAGACAAATTCACGATTGGCCTCCTGGATTGTCTGTTGTCAGCTCCACAAAATCACAGTGAAAAAAGGGTAAAAATGATGACAAGAGGTAAAAGTGAAAAGTGATTTATTTTAACCAATTTTCGCATTTTATAGACTTTTCAGAACCCTAATTAGGTTTTTGAGCATGTTTTTTTATTATTTTATTATTTTATCTTGGAAAATAGGTTTTACATGCGTTTCTTATGTAGCAATAGGTCCTCAAAATGATGGCGATGAAGTGACGATTTGTATTTTATTACTTTTTCGGACTCGGTAAAAAACACGAAAAAGTCACCCCCTGGAGTCATCTTTCAGCTCTTTTCTGAGTCTCGAAAATTGAAAAGATTGTCAAGACTCTTATCATTTTGAACTCGTTAAAGGCTGTGAAACGATATCTACCCAGTCTACGTTTACCCATTTTTCAGGTTGGGAATATTATTTACAAAAAATGAATACCTTAGCCCATCATGAATAGGAGGTTCTCTCAAATACTATTTTCCACCTTTTCGGATCTATGAGACTACCTACGAAAATGGACTTGCTGGAGTTTTCTTTTTTTCTTCTTTCCAAACTCTCTAAACATGAAAAGTCGTCAAGTTATTAATTTTTCAGAATCGTTAAACCTACATGATATTGGAAATCGTCACCATGATGTAATCAAGTTCCTCCTTCCTAGGGCTCATAAAATGTACTAGGATGGATTTGTCCGACGGAAAAACTTAAATTAAAAGCATATGCTATCCCCTTCAAGATTGTTTCCAAATATAATTTGGGTACTTGCCAGCAATGGTGGGTGAAAATGGAACCAGTTCTGAGTCTTGTCGGCAGTATGTCGCTCTTGAACATGACGCTAGTTTGCAATTCGTGCCGGGTTGGGGACATCCCATTTCGTCATTTTTTCCTCCATAAGTTTGGGTAATATGTTTTGACCTCTCATATTCTCTTTACCATGTCATCATGACCTCATATCCCTTGATGTCAAATGCTGCCAAGTTCTAGAGTCGTGTCGCCACTATGTTCAAGAGAATTTTCCTTCAGCAATTTTCAACCTTTGATCTTCTGTTTGATCCTGATTCGCTATCATGTTGTTCCTCTGTCTCATGTCGATTATGTGGGAAACATTATGGCCATCCTTCAACCAGGTCACTTCTTGTTGACTTCAGCTCATTATCTAGGAAGCTAATCTAGAGACTCCCTTTTGGTACCTTGGAGCTTGCATGCCTCAATGGCAAGTTCTTCGCATTCGACGATAGGTCCTCCTCATTGGCCTTCGATCGAGTGATTCCATGGGTGTTCGATGCCAACTCACTGTTCACATTTCGTGGATTGTACTAGTTGTACCTTGAGAGACATTGGAATTATTGGTGGTTTCTCTCGCGCATGTTAACAACTTTCATCATTGGTTGGTAATCAGGTGGCTTTCTTGCATGTTCGACTTCAACTCACTCATTCACATGATTTAGTTTGTACTTGTTTGGGTCGACATGGAGTGCAAGACCATGGGTTTTGTCTGATAAAATCTAGGCTGCAAGACGGTTTGGTTTATCATGAATATATGCATGAATCTTATGATTGGATAGTTGCAACCATACTTGAGTCATTTATTGATCCTTCTTTCTGGATGGCTATGTCCATACCTCAAATATTATTTTTATATGTACTATATTCTGGATGGCTGTGCCCATGCCACATATTCATGTATAAGAGATGTTAGTTAAACTTGTACTTGCAGGTCTTCCAACGATGGTGTTTGGTTTGAGCACGTTATCGTAAAGCATTTCACTCCTCCCTCTCTCTCAGACCTCATGTTTTAGGGAGCATCTGTTACACAAAATTTTTTCACCGTCCCTGCAATCCCCATCCTGAACATTGGAGGACCATTTCAGTGACTTCTGTGTATTGTCATATCTTGAAAAGAGTGTCATTGCATCCCTTGGCATGAGAAGAACATTTCTCCCGTTGATAATTCCTGAAGCAGGCTTTCAAAAACACATGAATTTGGGTTGGTGCTCATAGGTAGTTATGGCCTCGCGCCCATTAGTGCTCTATCTCAGTGGAATGCCCGTGCCGAGATTTTTTTGGAAAGTTTTTTAAAATAGAAACAAAGTTTCCATGTCTAACAACTTCGTGAGTGGAGTCATCATGGTTTTTTCGATTGAATAACGTCGAAGTCCTTCCTTTGGCTTCTTGTTTCCTATAATTGAGCAACTCCCTAAAGGATAAGGCCTCACTTCCACCTTATGAGGAATCCCAAACCACCTCCTCCTCTCCTATAAATGCATCCTTCTCACATAGTTTCAGCTAGTTGAACAATCCTTACTATAGCTGGTGTGAAGAATAAGGTAGAAAGGAATCCATTGTCGAGAGAAAGTTTAGGCCCATTGCCTCACCAAGTACAATTCCCAACGAATGCTTGAGATGCGTTTGACTGAACCCATCGAAGGAGGCTGCAACGTCAAGGGGTTAAGGTTGTAAACTTCTTTGCTCTATCATTAATACAAGACTGGTTTTTTTGTTCCAATTTTGTGTTCGATAATATGAAAAATATTTTATTCTCCTTGACCAATAAAATAGTTGTGAATGAAAATATGTTTTCTTATGCTGTCACCGTTCACTTGATCCTTGTGCAAGTGCACAAACATTATCACTGAAATACGACGACGTGTGAAGACAAAGATCAATGGATCAATGCAACAAACGACAACAAAAGTGTTGGACCAAGGTAGGCCATCTATCCTTACTAGTTTTCATTTATAAGCTAGGAGTCTAAAAGTCCAGCTTGTTCCCTTATTGCTAGACCCACTCCAGGGCTATAGGGATCGCCTCTGTCTGCAGAGGGAATTTACCTACACAACAAAGGTAGAAATTGATTTGACCATATATTTCAAACCGTGCATTCGTTGGTCCTGAAATTTGTATGACAAATGAATTGAGTTAGGGCAAATAAATATACAAAATTTCAATAAATTCCAATGTGTATTTTTCAAGAAATTGGTCATTTTCACCTACAACCATTTTTCAGTTTTCTAGGGATCTGTGCACCCATTGGATGAGATATTCTGTGAGAAGATGCACAAAACTAATGATAGAAATCTCTGAGAAAAATTCAGGAGAATCTTATTTACTATTTGAGAGAAATTTCAAAAACAAGTCTGCTACATGAAAATGGTACATTTCATGGAGCAAGGTCACAATGATGGCCGAGCAATGTACCTGAGCCAAATCAACACCTACAACTCCTACTTCAACATTTCAAGTTATTAAAAAGTTAAACTTGAGGTAAAAACTTGCATAATACTTTTTAGTTTATTAAAAATTTAGGAAAATGTGAAAAATAACCGCTTTAATTACCATTCGTGCAATCCATATTCTCCATCATTGACCTAGCATTAATCAACCATATCTTTCATTTTTCATACCACTCATACCATAAAATATCCCTTTCAATTTTAATAATTTTGTTTAAATTTTCCTCTATTAAAAAATAAATATTTATGATAGCAATATAAAATCAACATACAAGGCTGCAATAGCTGAATTCAAAATTTGGAAAATGAAGAAAATTTCAAGAAGGAACTTGGCAAGTTTATCTTGCTGAAAGTTGATTATGGAATCTATAAGGCAAGTAAAATCAAGAATATGAAACCATAATACAACCTATGATTATCATTTTGTAAGATGCATGGAAGAGGCTTGAAAATTATTTAAGTGAATATAAATTTCTATTCATGAGGCATTAAGGTAGGTTGTCACATCAATAGGTAGAAGAGATGCCATCGATAAAGACAATATTCCTCTCAAAACAAACAATTATTCAAAGAAAATCAAGTCATTCCCAAAGATACATTATGAAGAAAATATGTTGGTCATTTTTTTATTGGTTCCTTTCATTTTCATGAGGACATGCAAAGATCTCAACGTGACAGAGATGTCGGGTCGCTAAATTGTCATAATTTTCACTTGTCTTTGTCATTTATTAAGCCATTATTTACAACCATCCATTGCACCATTTCACTCACTTGCCACCATTTTTACCATAGTTATTCAAAAATGTTTCTCTGCATGTCTAAGTGGTTAATTAACATCGTTTTCCTTTATTTTTAGTATATTAAGAATAATTTTGCATGATTTTAACTAATAACAGTTTAGCAAGTTCAAATGGTTGCAGATTTGTCAAGTTTCCATAGCTACCTCCATGGTTGAGGTAATATCACCTCTCTAGAATGGAATCTGACACATGGAAACTATTTCTAGAAGCTCTTATATGTATTGTGATTAGTCAAATTCCACCCAAATCGTACAAATGGACCTATGGGGAAAGATCAAGGGAAAATCATAGTAGGTTTGACCAGTCAACTTCAAACACGTTTTGTGAGAAAATGGAAGAGAATATCGGAAAACAAAAAAATGGGTTTTGTTTAGAACAGACCCAATTAAGTTCTCCATGAATGGTTTTCCAAAATTTGTTACCATTTGGGAGATAGTTTAGATTCTTGGGAGATCTATTTTGTAGCTGCGTGAGAAAACAATGCATCCATGTGCCAATAAAAACCTCATGACTGTTTTCTTTTTAACACTCTTTTTAATCCATTTTTCCTCTTTCCTTCATCACTATCAACTTAGATAATCATTAAACTACAAATTTTGATATGCAATCTCCATGGTTTGTTGGACTCCAGTACGTCGGCAATCAAGGAAGCAAGTCAACATGTGGATAAGCAGAGTAGTGAGAGTCCGGATAAATCACGACTCTCCAAATTTATTTCCAAATAGATAATCAAAGAGAAATGTTATTCCTTATTCTTATATCAGAAGTCAAATTAAGATTTTTTTAAAGTTTTATGAGGTATAAAAGTATCAATATGTTGAGCATGAATTATTATATATAATCTATAAACAGAAAGGAAAACAATGCGTAATTTTAGATGATTGTGTAAATTTTTAAAACTCTGTTCTCTTACCCTTTCAAATAAAGCAGTATTTTGACAACCTTATGCGCAGTTAAATATTGAATTGAAGTTCTAAAACCTATTGTTTTGTGGAGGACCCCCACAGACAGTTGAGGTTCAATATTTTATGTTTAATTCAACCATTTCATTTCCGTCATTTCCAGAATTCCTTTGATGTAGCTTCAGTTTCTTTACAATCATTTTCTTATAATATTCTCTGTTGCCTATCAGATTTAGTCATTCATATGTTTTCTTAAATAGAACCACGTATATACTCTTCATCTTTCCATAGTTAATACATATGTTAGATTACATTCCTTTGCTTTCACTTTATCACTTCTAGGTTGAATTGTCAATTGCAAAGTAGTGATATTTATCATAGGTTCATTCCAAAATAGAAGTAATTCTCTTTTAGAACATAAGTAATTTTCTTTCCAGAACATAAGTAATTTCTTCATAGATTTTAGAATAACTTTCTTTTCAATTAAAAGTGTTTTCCTATCAAAACACAAATAATTTATCTCGAAGGAGTTTTTCATAGAGTTTACAATAAGTTTTTCTTTTCATTACTTTGCATGAATAAGACTGTTAGATAATTTAAAATAGTTCTTTTAAAACTAACAACAGTTTAGTTAAATATGATAATGATACTTTTTTCTCAATTTTCTTTTCAGAATTGATTTTAGGAATTTAGTTTTAATTTAAAATTATCAATTTCATTAGGAACATAAGAATAAGAAAATCCTTAAAACAAAAACAAATCATCACCTTAATAAACTGAAGAATGCTTCTAGCATATATGGTGCACTTGCACTTCACAAGTTTACAAACTCTGACTGATATTTTATGTAAGCAATTTAAGACAATTAAATTGACTACACACTACCTTTTCAACTTGTATTTTCAACTTATCTCCCTAAGTTTTTACTCTAATTTCAAGAGAGAGTACTCATTGGGTGAAAACTTTAATTCCTCATCTAAGGAGTACCAATGTTGCATACTTTCGATGGACCCTATAAATGAAAAATGAGAAAAACATGAAAAAACATGATTGAAATCACATTTTTTCATGTATTTATCATTTTTCGTGTAGCAGGGTCCATCAAAAGTATGCAACATGGGGACTCCTTGGATGAGGAATCAAATTATGCTTCCAACGAGTGTTCCTACTCGAAATCTGAGTAAACCCTTACGGAGATAAGTTGAAATACGATTTGAAAAAATAGTTTTTCCTTTTTTTCCCTCTAAAATTTGATGATGTAATATAATATAATATTATTTTATTATTTCCACTAATATTTTATAATTCCTTAGGAGATCCATTTTAGACCTTGAAATTCCCCTAATAACAGTATCCCGGTATGATTTGGTGAGCCTAGCACTTATATGCCTTCCCAGGAGTTGGCATAGTTACCAAGACTCGGTGAATGGGAGGGAGTAGCTACCAGGGTGGGAGTGATTGTGGTCCAACTTGGTACAATAATAGATAAGGTGAAGCACCAGAGACAAGACCTCTTGTAAAGACAAAGAAGAAGATTTTGCATTAGCTAGAAAAGGCAAGAAAGCCAAGGGAAAGAATTCCCAAGGAAAAGAGGGAAAGAGAGACTTGCCCAAGATCAAGTGTTTTCATTGTCATGAGTACATACACTATACCAACGAAATTTCCAAATAAGGAAATAAAGAAGGAGCTTGCAGTTGCAGCAACAGGTGAAGTTCTAGCTTCACAGTTCGAGCTTGATTTTACTCTCATTGCATGCATGGCCAATAGTGTAATGGGATGCATGTGGTATCTCAACAACGATGCTTCGTTCCATATGACGAGGAATATAGATCTCTTCAGTGACTTGGAGGAGAAGGACCTCCAACATAACATAGAGTTTGGAGATGACGGGAGGTATAACGCGATCGACATAGGCACAATTACCTTTTAGTGGGAGATTGGATCCCCTCTCAAACTCAAAGATTTTTTATTTGTCCCAAGACTAAAGAAGAATCTTGTTTCCATAGTGGTACTGTAAGATCGCGACTATGATGTGATATTTAGAAAAGGAAAGGTTTTCCTTAGACACATCACCATGGGACGGGTGAAACATATCAGTGTGCGAGTCAAGAACCTCTATTCTCTCGAGGTCAAAGATGCATGCAAATATTTGAGGATAAAATCAAAGGTTAGAGACTTGGTGGTTGAGAGGGAGCATAAATTACCTCTTAACATGAAGCCTCAGAGAAGCAGAAAGGAGATCGAGTGGAGGTATCCACTCAAGCAGAGACCTCCAATAGAGGGAAATTTTGAGCTAGACGTGAAGAGGGAGCACATGTAGCCATGAATCCAGGTCAGAGGTGGGGCGATGTGAATTCATAATCCCAAGAGAAGAAATTTTTTTAGAATCCATTGAGATTTCTTATCTCATGGATCAATACCTGGCTACGGGGAGTCTACAGTACATAGTAGCAGGATGGATCAGTATTGAGTGATGCCATCATATATCAAAGTGACGAATGTCAAATAATGGAGCGTAGATCAAAGTTTGTAGCAATGCAGATGGAACAGATGCAGAGTTAGTAGCAACGCAGAGTTTTCAATAGATAATGCAGTAAATAGTAGTAGTTAGAGACTCTGATGATAGATTCATAATACTGATTCAATTGGGATATTTTTTTAGTTTCAGAAGTTGCAACAACAAACAACAATAGAGAAGTGTTGCAGGCAGAACATTCCAAAGGTATCAAATTGGTATAGATTGAATTCCTTTCTTGTTATGAGGGAGTGTTGAAATTGGCAACACGAAATATTGAAAATGGTATGCAAGGGGGCTTCTGATTTGATTTTCCCTTAATTAAATTAGAAGTAAAACTTTAATTCTATCACATAACAACTTGTAAGTGTTAAATGAGTCAGGAAGACTTAGTTAGCTCAGTTAATTCGAGTTGGAGGTAAAACTAGAGGCATGTAGAGTCCACTCTAATAGGAGAAGTGTCCTCACACACAAAATTTTATTAATTAGGAAAATAAATTACATCAGAAATTTTGCAAGAGTTTACACCCGAACACTCCAACACCCTTGCAATCAGGAAAATGAGCTATATATAAGACCTAACATATTCTATTTATGGATCACTTATTAAATTAACAAGTGTCTATTTACAATAAATGTCATCCTAACAATTCTACTAACTTTTTTCCTATATTAGAGCCTAAGAAACGACATCTTTCTAGATGTCATATCTCTTGCAACTAATTCTATTTCTATAGTTTCTCCAATAGTTTATTAAATATTCCAAATATTTAAATATTCTATTATAAAATTTAAACTATGATATTTGTATTTTTGGATCATCTAACATTCCCCCCTATGATCCAAAGATAAATTACAACAGATACCAAGTTCATCCCTGAACTTAGTAAATTTTATCCTGCCAAGTGGTTTTGTACAAATATCAGAGATTTGATTCTTGAAAGGACAATAAACCGGCTTGATGACATCCTTCGCAATGAGTGTTTTGATGTGATGAAACTTGTTGTCCACATGCTTTTTTTTTTTAATGAAAAATGGGTTCTTGGAAAGGTTTATTGGTGAATGGTTGTTGATGAATATCGATGTAGCTTCTGCTTGAGGAATTCCCAAGTCCTGTAAAACTTTGTGCAACCAAACAATTTCACACATTGCTTCCCAAGATGATATGTATTCGGATTCTGCTGAAGAAGTGGCCATTGTAGCTTGCTTCTTGAAACTCCAAGATACTGTAGTTGACCCCATGTTCATTAAATAACCCGAGGTTGATGCCCTATCATGAATACTGCCAATAAAGTCGGCATCTGAAAATCCACCAAGTAAAAAAATTTTAGTCTTTTTGTAAAGAAGACCAAAATCTTTTGTTCCTTGGATATATCGAAGAACTATTTTGGTTTAATTCCAGTGGCTATCTCATGGTTCCTGCATAAAGCGTGAAATAATACTGACAGCATAAGAAATACATGGTCTAGTGGTTGTTAGATAAATTAGGCTGCCAATCAACTATCGATAAGTAGTGCTATCCACCATTTCCATCCCTTCAAATTTTGAAAGTTTCAAGCTTTGTTCCATGGGGGTAAGAACAAGCTTGAAATCCTACACTCCAAATCGTTGAAGAAATTCTGCTGCAGACTTACTCTAAGAAATGAAAAGATGATGTGGACGTTGGAATACATCAACTCCAAGATAGTAGGGAAGTAGTCCCAAATTTGTCATCTTAAAACATGCATGTAAATCATTTTTCACCTATGCAATATGATCATCATTGTTGCCAGTGATGATCAAATCATCTACATAGATAACAAGAATCACTAGATTTTTACCTTGTTGGCGTACATACAAGGTATCATCAGATTCACTTCGTTGAAAGCCAAATTTCTGAAGGTATTTGTCCATTTTGGCATACCAAGCTCGTGGAGCTTGTTTTAACGCATATAAAGCCTTTATGTTCTCGTACTTTAATTTTGAAACCTGGTGGTTGTGTCATATACACTTCTTCCTGTAAATATCTATTGAAGAAAACACTTTTTACATCCACCTGATGAACTTTCCATCCTTTTTGGGTTGCTAATGCAAGTGTTAATCATATGGTGTTCCATTTGGCCATGGGAGAAAAGGTTTCCTCATAATCAATCCCTTCTTGTTGTGCAAAACCCTTAGAAAAAATTCTGTATTTTTACTTGTCGATATTTCCATTTTTCTTGTACTTGATTCGGTAAACCCATTTGCACCTGATGGGTTTAACATTTTGAGGACAATCAACAAGTTTCCAAGTGTTGTTCTCTAGAACCTCCTGATATTCTACAACCATAGCTTGTTGCCATTATTTATGTTTTACTACCTCTTTATATGTAGAGGGTTCAATAAAATCAGTTGTTATCAAGGAAAAATTTCCTTCACTTCTATGTGAACCATTTGTTCCTGTTTTATTCTGCTCATAACACCTTACATCTTTCAAAATTTGAACTTTCCACTTTGGCAATTGATGTTCACTTGTTTGAATTTATGAAAAATCACCATCATTGTAAATAGGGATGATGTAAACATATGTTCGTTGATCAACTGAAAATTTTGGGGGTGGAGAGTAACTATCAGAAGAACTGCTACTTCTAGGAGATTCAAATGAACTTCCAGAAGACCTAAACGGTGTTGGTGAATTAGAACTAGATGGACTGGATGAATCATCTTTAGAAGAAGGAAAATCAAGTTCATACCAATTTTGTGAAGTTGGTTTAATTTGCATATTTCCTTTCCTTTTATCACATGTAGTTTCCAACCTTTGAATAAGACTTTCTATTTCTTCAGCACTCTTACTCTCAGTTTCATCAAAAATCACATCTCTACTAACAATAAATTTTCCATTAGATAGAAGCTGGTACCCTTTCTTCTCATCATTGTGCATTTCAAACTTTGTGTGTCAAGCTTAGCAAATGCAGGGAATCTGCAATAAAATAATATACTTGTGCACAATAGAGTGTGTGTTTCCATTAACATGGAAGACTCATAAAAAATATTCATAAAAACCACTTTCAATTTAAATCAAAATATATATAAAGAGAGAGAAAAACAATAAACAAAATACTTTCATAACATACAACAAGAAATTACAAATTCAAACCCTTCCTTGGCCGAATATACACTTGTGGCCTCTTGCTCTCACCTTCACAACTCGTCACACTATCACTCTCTACCTTTTTTCCTCTATCCTATTCCATTCTCTGTGTCCCTCTACATCCTCAAACAAAGCTTCATATTTATACATAATTATGGATTAATTTGAATGCATGATTCCTCCACAAATATCTCAACCAAATCCTAAAATATCTTTATCCCTCCTTTGACTCAATTAAGTTCCATTTAAGGAGTTCCTAATCCCTAAAATATCTATCCAACCCAACTCCACTCATATCCTCAATTTATTAAGAGAATATTTACAATAAACCTCACACTCAGATTTTTCTCTTAATTTATTTAAAATGTGCATAATTTATAAAATAAAATAAAAACATCACCCCCTAAATCATACAAATACAAAATGACAATTAAGCAGAATGCTCCTGCATTAGACTCCCCACGTAGAGAAGTTTCCATAGACTCCTATCTATGAGATCTGTCACTTTTCTGTAATAATGTGACAACCAAAATTCTTAATGACTTTCTCCCTCTAGGGTTCCAAACTCTGTTTTGCCACTGGTCTTTTAAAGTATCAACTCCATTTTGTAATTTTGCACGGAATTCTAGAATAGTATTTTCAAAATACTATTGAATGTAACTCTCGCTTTTCCATACCATATCATATTTATTTCAAAAATTACAGACTTTTGTAGAATCACTTATACCCATTCTTCTAGTCTCCAAAATTTGAAAGAATCTCGAGTTGGTTTTACATCAGCATCACCAACATCACTCATTTTGTCAACCATATTCCATCGGCCTCTCCAACAATTTCTTTCACCAATTCCTCAGAGTAATTCCTCTTTGTCTAATGCTTCTGTCTCCAATTGCACTGAACACTCAAGTTCCTGAAATGAAGAATAATCGAGAATTTCTCTTTGATCACAACTATAGTCATTGATTTCCCCTATAGTAACAAATTTCTCATCTGATGTTGTGCTTGCATTCATCAACAAATTATTAGTTTTAAAAATATAAGAACTTTTGGCCTCTTTTGATGCTTCAAGCACCAATCTCCCATCATAGACTTTCTGGATTTTAGCAGATCCTGTTTTGAATTGTTGGCTGCTTTCATATTTATCCTGCTGGATTAATACTTTTGCTTCCTTTATGTCTCTAAGGACATAACTTCCTTGTTGCTTCTGATCTTTCATCTCATCTTCAAATACTTTCTGCTCAATTTATCTGATTTCAACATCATATTTATTAATGTTGCCTTTTGTACCTACAACCATATTATTATTTGAAGAGTTAAAACATTCACTTAACTCTATAAAATTTAGAAACATTTCCTCCTTATCATGCACGGAAACTCTAATCTCTTCTTTATCAGGTTCTATAAGCTTCACTTCTCCTTCAGGTTCCTTGAGCCATCTTTCCAAGAACTCTATTTCCATGTGAAATATTTCTAGCATTTCATCACAACCTTCATTCCCAGTTTCATTTTTCTCCTGGAAATCTTGTAATATTCCTAATTAGCGACAGCTAATTGGAATATTCTATTTTGTTTAGTTTGCCGTCTATAGTTTGTAAATAAATAAAAAGTGAGTGAAGAGGGTCTAACTCACTTAAGTGAAATAAGACATCCACCTAGTAGCACAACGTTGTGACTTAAGTGGGATTCAAGGGGGGCCTAACACCACGTAGAGGAGGGGGCCTATGTACACTCTAGAAGATTCTGCGCAGATAAGGATGAGGATGTGGAGGAGAGAGAGAGGCTACGTTGGGTTTTGGAGGGAAACCAACGTTATAAAAGATGGAGGAGCCTCCTCATTTCATTCATTCTTGATTTGATGATTTTGGAGTGAGACTTATGTCTTCTTGAGCACACTGGTTGTTTAGCCTGACTGCAGCACTGTTTAGTGCATTGAGTGTCTCTGGTCGGAGATCTCGCCCTTAGCCCTGGGGGACTTCGAGTGCCTGATCGGGCAAGGTTGGTTTTTTAGCATTTTGTGTGTCGTTTCATTGTTTGGGTTTGTTGCGGAGCTGGAGCTTATTGAGACTGCGCAGTCACTGGGAGAGAGGACACAGTCCATTTTGGAGGTGCTCTAGATCGGGATTTCTGCAGGGGATTTAGCCGAGATTTTGAGCAGAGGATCAACCTTTGCCTGCAGGAGGATTTTGGTGGATTTTGAGGCAGTGTTTCAGCTATTTTCATTTAACCTCTGTGCAGAGCCTTGGAGGCCAGCATAATTCCCTGAGGTATTTTTTGGTGATTTTTGGGGGTCGGCCATTTTTGATATGGTTTTTGGGTTTTCTCCAGATTGGTGAGTAGAGGAGGTTTGCAGATTTTCAGCTCATTCCGGCAAGGGGATCAACCCCTAGTCTTCAGGCCATTCCAGCAGTAGCAGCTACATGGCAGTTTTCCAGCAATTGGGACGTAGTTCAGAGAGCAGCCATTTCCTGTATATTCTGAGAGTATTCCTTCAATTTCCTTGAGCAATATTAGGTGCCATCACTCTGATCACCTATTTTACTTCATTATATTTCTTAGATTAATAAAATGGCTTAGCATTTCCTCTCTATATTTTTGGATGAGTTGCCGTATTTGCTGTATTTCTGTTCTATGCTATTATATGTCTGCTACACTGTTATTTTTATATATTCTTGAGCATTCTAGTTCTATACCCCTTGGTGTGTTTATCTTTCACTCTTAGATAGAGTCTAGAAAGGGCCAGGTAGCCTCCGGATTTCGTCCTCTCTTTAGAGGTGATATATCCGGTAAATGCCCTCCCAGTCTATATCTAGTTGGATTTTGTCGTGTTTTAGAGATATCCCCGAAACGAGATATTACAATGGTATCAAAGCATCAATCTTGGATTAGCCCGCGGGTTTCCAGTTTTCAGTTGCAACTATTTTGGCTATTTTGGTTAGAAGGGCCTACGTAGTTATTGGAGGAGGCTCATTTGTGGGAGCTTCATTGGTAGGATTTTAGATCTGGGGTGTTGGGATTTTGGAGTGCAACGATTGACAGTAGCAGCTGCAGTGCCAAAAAACGAAATTGAAGAGGGCCAAACTACAAAGGGTTAGATTTTGAAGGTTGGAATTAGAAGGAACACTTTCTGGATTTTTCTGGGTTTTGGGCAAGCATCACCTTCCCAAATTCTTAGAATTTTCTGAGCAATTTTCAGTGGGTAAATCAGAGGCCGAAGTTAGGCAGAAGTCTATTCTTGGAGCAGCAGTGTAGTTTCTGGAGGAGCCTGTAGACACAGAACATGAGGAGCCTGTGATAGACGCAGAACAGGAGGAGCCTGTAGACACAGAGCATGAGGAGCCTGTGATAGATGCAGAACAGGAGGAGCCTGTAGATACAGGGCAGGAGGAGCCGATGGAAAGTGATGATGATGCGAAGAGATTTGGGGAGATTCTCCTCAAATCAATACATGATCTGTCAAGGCAGATTGAGGTGATGGGGCAGAGATTCACCACTATGGAGGCTAGACAACGTGAAACCCAAAGGGGTGTCCAGATTGGCGAGGCATCAGGCACATCCCACCATTTTCCGGAGCATGGTTCCACTCAGTATATGGCATCACATACACCCACACATTCCACTATGCTCACTTTTCTGGGTGCAGACACGGAGGCAGGAGCACAGCAGGAGCCAGAGCCTGGCCATATGGGTGATTATTTCGCCGAGTATCAGGCATATGGGCAGGAGTTCAGGGATGCCCTTCCATTCAGAGATTTTGTTCAGCTCCAGTGGGATAGCAGACCCTGCAAATTTCACAGAGGGAACAAGCACTCACATGACAGGGGCTTGCAGTGCACAGTGGGAAGATTCCATTTACCGACATTTGACGGGTCATCCAAGCATTCGGAAAAATATTGGGTGGAGAAGTTGGATGCCTCTTTCCAGCTTGACCGAGTATCGGAGGGGGAAACCATCAAAATGGTTATCTCGCACTTGGAGGATGAGGGCACACAAGATTGCAGGGAGTTCGAGGATACACCTAGTGTGACACAGGACTCACCCACATTGGAGACCTCCTTGACCGTGTCAGTTGATATTGTAGTGGAGAAGGTAGAGCCTACCCTAGTAGAGCCATCCATTGAGGTGATGACCGGAGCCGTGTCTGAGTTTTCGGGTGGTAGCAGCACACGACAGATGGGTGAGGTGTCAGGAGATGTATCCACCTTCGATGAGGCACTAGGAGATACAGAGGTATTGGATGATGGTCGCAGACAGTGGTATCATCGGCTTCGGGCATACCTTCTAGTTTTGAAGGGGAAGGCCACGTCAGTACAGGAGGCCATTTTGTAGTAGGACAAGGAGCTGGAGGGCATGAGAGTGGCTTGT
The DNA here is from genome assembly GCA_034641835.2 of Pinus albicaulis. Classification (NCBI taxonomy): domain Eukaryota; kingdom Viridiplantae; phylum Streptophyta; class Pinopsida; order Pinales; family Pinaceae; genus Pinus; species Pinus albicaulis. The sequence goes on from CM076577.1 coordinate 1,113,502,754, forward strand.
GCCGAGTCGGCGGCCAAGTTGGCCCGCATTTGGGAACGACTGGATTCCCTAATGGTATAACCAGAGGGCACGTTGGAGCATCAGATAATTCCCCTTCAGGCATGCATGGACAAGACTAGCAGCGTTGTTGGGACACCTCTTCCCATTGGAGAGAGAGAGACGGAGTCACCTAGTCAGATCTCATACGTTGACTTGGTTAGCAGGATGAAACGATCGGGGTTGCATAGGGTGCGGCATCCACATGTTGAGGTTGGATGGCGAGAGATTTTGAGTTGGTACCCGGTGGAGTGGGTTATGATGATAGTGGTGGACCTGAGTGTAGTTCAGCAGGAGTTTCCAAGTGTTGGGAATATAGGAACCCCAGATTGGCATTGGGGTCTAGGCAGGATTACCTATCATTTCCTGGGCAGGTCGGTTGACTATGTCTTGGAGGATACAGTTGGCCTAGCAGTAGAGCATGCGCATCTGCTAGGGGAGTTTTGGTCAACCCCAGTGGCCAACCAGTTTATGGGCAGACTCCCTAGGTTGTCTTGGTATGACACTCATACACGGGATCACGGGGTGGTCAACATACCTTGGCAGGAGCTTATCGGAGGAGGTGGCATTGGCAGGCCACCAGATGACGCCTTGTATGGGGCCAAGGATTCTTCACCTTTGTGTGGGGCACAAAGGACGCAGCGGAGCTGAGCAGTGGTGGTCACACTACTGACACATAGGGAGATTCACTTCTCAGACCCCTCGAGGAGGGTTTGGAGTGATGATCCATTCGTCGGCGGGTATAGTGATGCGATGGTGGAGACGATGATACCGATTGGGGGTAGTCCGACATGTAGAGGCACAACTCTAGGTCATCACATCCAGGGATGTGTGGGAGCCTCTAGCATTGAGCAGTGGACTACCGTGGACATGGAGTTGCATGGTGGTGTACTGTAGTGTGTGGGACTGCATTGTGGAGTAGGGGTGTCCTACATCACATTGAGAGCACGCAGGTGTTGGTCGCTTTAATTGTTTTAACAATTCAAGCTCCACATAAATTGTCAACCCGAGAGGGTCTGTTTATTCCAAAGACAACCACGCACTCGATATGATCAATTCCAAAAGCAAAATAATGTTGTAGTAAAAGTCACACAATTTCAAATCTAATTATTCACACCCTATTTTAACAAATCTGAAGTCTACTTATGTTATAGTAGAAGTAATTCCTCTATTGCAGTCTTTTAAGAATCCTAATGAAAGGAAATTACTCTGCAGGAAAGGAAACCAATCAACCATAACAGGGAACAGGACCCTATTCCTTCAAATAGGAACTTCAGCACCTGCTTCCTGACACTAATCACACTGTAGAAAAGATAAATTCAAGAAAACAGGACCCTATTCCCATGAACAGGAACCTTCAGCACCTGTCTCCTGTTTCTAATCACACTGCAGGGAAAAGAAAGTCAATCAATGGGAACAGGACCCTATTCCTTTGCACAGGAATATTCAGCACCTGCTTCCCAGCATCAATCATACATTCAAACAGATAACAGAAAAATATCTCTTAACTTCTTTAAGAATGAATGTACCAAACTCATGCAGCGTTAAAGGAAACAGAATGCTTAATGAATCATAGAATTATGCAACTGATGTTTCAGCAACATAATTAAATTAAGGTGCGAATATCATAAAGAAACTTAACAAACTACAAGAACAGTCAGGTGAATCTTGTGATGAAGGCGGGCCCTTTCCTTCTCACAAGATTCCCCAGGGAAAGAGTTAAATTGAAGCGCTCAAAAGGAACCTTTATTCATCTGTCAAAAAGGAATGATACATTACAATGGAGTCTAGCTCCTTTCCGCTCAAAACAATGTTCTCCTATAGTTTCTAACTCCCCTCTAATGATGATGTCTCCCCTTTTTAAAGAGGAGACATCTATTACAGTTATATTAGAGCAAATCTATGTTTATCCAAATATGTTCTTCTTTCTTAAAACAGGGCCCTTCTATTCTTCCATAGAAAGATATTGTTACAACGGATGCAGAAAAAGTACTGGCTTCAGAATAATCCATGTAACCACTCCTTGCTTGTCTTCATCTTGTTGCCATTGTTCCCAAAATACTCTTCCAGAATCGCAAATCACGAGTAGTGACGGAATTTGCGTGCCCGCTGACTGTTTCAGCAACGGAGTCGACTGTTTCAACAACTGCCGATCATTTCAGCACAGTACGTTCCTTATCATAAATTATCTGTGATCTTTTAGACTTGTGTTAGCAACAATCTACCTTCGATTAATGATGAAATATAAGAGTAATATGGAATTATATGTAAACAGATTAAATATATAGTAAAGAGGAGGATTTCATATACCTTTGGATAAAGTGAATGAAAATGATGATGGAAACCTTTTTAAATACAGTTATAAAGGGTAAGGTGGTGTCAATATGTATGGTAAAAATGGTACATTGTGAGGTCCTAACAGCAGGGAGAGACCAATGTTTGGACACATTCAGGGCACGAGACGGTATAGGGTGGTACAACAGTAGCATGGGGTACCCAACAGTGTACAGGGGTATGCTTCAGTGTGCAGTGGCATGTCGAGGGGTACATGGATGATTGGTGGTATGCAAGGGCGTACGGAGCTGCATAGCAGGGTTTTAGAGTAGTGCGTCCAGGGAGACTCACGGACAGGGACACCAGGCTTACCTTTGGGAGTAGTTCACCCAGGATCGATGGGGAGACAGATGAGCCATACTTTATGGTATCTGTGGGGACTCATGCACCCGACCCTCTTCTACATCACTCATGGGCATAGCCGATTTTGTTGTTGTCCTTTGGCACTTTGGGCATGAGCAGCGGGGTACGTAAGGCTCACCCAAGATATTTGGATGGCACTCAGCACACTAGGGGAGAGACTTCTCAGTAGTGGCACTGGGTTGGTGCGCTAGTTGGAAGCCACAGGTCAGGGGATGAGATGATCCTCTGTAGGGGTAGCACATCATTCATCGCTGAGCCTACGATTTGGGAGCGGGTCATGAGGGAGACATGCGTCACTTTTCCCTCAGGGCATGTCGAGATCATGCATGAGTAGAGGATACTGGGTACAACAGAGGTAGCATCCCAGTATGTGTCTAGGCTCTAGACATTGTACCGACACTTTATCGAGAGGGTGGATGGCATATTCAATGCAAATGAGGTGGCAGAGGTAGAACATGAGGGCATTCCTTCTATATGCTAGGGTGAGGAATATTTTTCATATGAGTCCATAGGATCATTTGAGGACGCTTCTAGGGAGTGAGAGAAGACATGCAGAGATGGTGACAGGAGACCGGAGCTGCATTCCAGTGTCCAGGGTGAGCAGTCACGGGACTCTGCGGGAGATAATCTGGGTGAAGAGTCACTTGTGACAATTCAGCTAGAGCAGCAGGTAATGGAGCCTGAGTCGATAGAGGAGGACACTATTCACATCAGGCATGATATTCCTTTGGGGGAGAGCCAGATGGGCACCCACATTGAGCTGATGAGGGATATGCAGCTAACATTGGGGTCAGCCATTGAGGTGGGATAGTCAGATGCACTGACATCGAGTACAGTGACAGCAGTTGCAGATCCATATCCTCTGGAGGTGTTGGAGGTTGATGGGATTGTTCTACAGGGGGCCAGTAGATAGCGGGAGCATAACATTCCTGATCAGGAGTGGGAGGAGCTGTTGGATATGGTGGAGCGTCCATCTGTGGGTCGACACAGGGATGAGGCGCAGATAGACGTACACGCAGTCAGCAGAGCTACAGTGTTTTTAGTGGGTAGCACTCCCCAGGAGTACATCGATGGAGGTTGCAGCATATCTTGCCCACTTTGGCCCATTATAGAGAGAGGGGCTTCCTTCTACAGGCAGATTTCATTGGCAGACAGGGCAGAGCAGTGGGAGTTGATTACAGGCTGGCAGCAACACTCCAGGCGTGTTCCATATGTAGTTGTTGTTGCTACATCGGATTATTCTTCCAGGATGGACTGGCGGGAGATCATGATTTGGTACCCTCTTGATGGTACGATATTCTTCGTAGGGAGCACAGTGAAGCAGGAGCCCTTGGACATAGCAGATGTTACATATTCCAGCTGGCAGGGGGGCACAGGTCGTCATTTCTTCAGCACTTTATCTCGATTTCAGCAGAGTAGGATCAACATGGGATTGAGTCAGGACTTGGATTGGAGAGAGGTGATGAGTTGGTACATAGTTGATGGGACAGCTTACACAGTCACAGATACATCACAGCAGGGGTCATGGTCTTCGCCTCTTAAAGCACCAGTCATAGCCAGAGGCTGTGCGCAGTCCGAGTCGTGGGACTTGGGCGATTGTTGGCCATGGTGGCAATGGGATCTGGGAGGATTGTTGGTTGGCTGGTACCGTGAGAGATCAATTTTGGATCTTGACATTGAGGGATCCCTTCATATCAGTGGTATCCATCACTTCAGCTGCTTGAGGACAAGCAACATTTTGCCGAGGGGGACTGTAATATTCCTAATTAGCGATAGCTAATTGGAATATTCTATTTTGTTTAGTTTGTCATCTATAGTTTGTAAATAAATAAAAAGTGAGTGAATAGGGTCTAACTCACTTAAGTGAAATAAGACATCCACAGTGGCACAACGTTGTGACAAGGTAGGAGTCGGGGGCTAACACCATGTGGAGGCCTATGTACCACTCTGAAGCCCGCACGGACAAGGATGAGGATGTAGAGAGAGGCTACGTGGGTTTTGAGGAAACCAGCATTAAAAGATGGAAGGGCCTCTCCTCCTGTTTCATTCTTCTTGAGTTGATGATTTTGGGTGAGACTTATGTCTTCTTGAGCATCTTTGGTATTTAACTTTTATCTGTGACATTGTTAGTGCAGTGGTGTCTAGGTCGGAGATCATGGGGACTTCGAGTGCCTGCTCGGGCAAGGTTGGTTTTTTAGAATTTTTTGTGCCGTTTCATTGTTTGGGTTTGTTGCGGAGCTTGAGCTTATTAAGAGTGCGCAGTCACTAGGAGAGAGGACGCAGTCCATTTTGGAGGTGCTCCGGATCGGGATTTCTGCAGGGGATTTAGCCGAGATTTTGAGCATAGGATCAACCTTTACCTGCAGGAGGATTTTGGTGGATTTTGAGGCAGTGTTTCAGCTATTTTCATTTAGCCTCTGTGCAGAGCCTTGGAGGCTAGCATAATTCCTTGAGGAGGTATTTTCTGGTGATTTTTGGGGGTCGGCCATTTTTGATATGGTTTCTGGGTTTTCTCCAGATTGGTGAGTAGAGGAGGTTTTCATATTTTCAGTTCATTCTGGCAAGGGGATCAACCCCTAGTCTTCAGTCCATTCCAGTAGTAGCAGCTACACGGCAGTTTTCCAGCAGCTGGGACGCAGTTCAGAGAGTAGCCATTTCCTGTATATTTTGAGAGTATTCCGTCACTTGCCTTGAGCAAGATTAGGTGCCATCACTCTGATCACCTATTGTACTTCATTATATTTCTCAGATTAATAAAATGGCTTAGCATTTCCTCTCTATATTTTTGGATGAGTTTCCGTATTTGCCATATTTCTGTTCTATACTATTATATGTCTGCTGCACTGTTATTTTTATATATTCTTGAGCATTCTAGTTCTATACCCCTTGGTGTGTTTATCTTTCACTCTTAGACAGAGTTTGGAAAGGGCCAGGTAGCCTCTGGATTTCTTCCTCTCTTCAGAGGCGATATATCCGGTAAATGCCCTCCCAGTCTATCCCTGGTTGGAGTTTGTCGTGTTTTAGAGATATCCCCGAAACGGGATATTACAAATCCTCCTGAGTTATCCTGTTTTCTGTATCATCACATTGCAAAATTATTTTATCAATTTCATTAAACAAATTCATTTGTTTACCTCCTTGAAATATTACTATGGCATTTTCATTATGCTTATGCTCCATAACAGCTTCAACTGGTTGTCTTACACCAAACAGGAATTCATCTATGAATTATTTCTGCTGCAAAAAATCAGTACCTTCCTTCTCTGAAAGGCATCTCCATCATACTTCACCTCAAGAGCTTCATTCATATTTGTGACAGTTTCACAAGACTGTCCACCATATTCTGCACATCCTACAAACATACAAAAACTATGAGATTTAAAAATACAAGGCTTCATAGCCTCATCTACTTCTCTTGTCAACATATCTTCCAATTATTCTAAACTATTCCAATAGTCCATGAGATATTTCTCATTAATCTCTTCACCCAGAATTTCACCCTGTTCTGGGCCACAAATGGAAACTTCTGTTTCCAACTCAGCTTCTCTGAGTTCTTCACATCTCAATTGCACACTCATCATTTGCTCCAGCTTCCTTAGCTCTTCTGTTAACTGTATGTTTACTTACTGATCCCTCTTTGAGTGTAGCCTCTGCCATTTCACTTTCTTCCTGATGGTCCAACTATGTCTCTGGTCTTTCGTATTTCTCTGCAACAATTCCATCAGTAACTCAAGATGAACTACTATCTCAGCCTTCTCCCTATCATATTCTTCATCATTCAACTGCTTCCATATGCCATTTGCCTTGGCATTTTCCTTCTTCTTTCTTCTGTTGTGGTATTCCTCAGATCCTCTGAAATGACTATCAATATTCATTATCTCCTCCTTTGTGAACTTCATCTGTTCACTTGTGGATTTCATTCAATCCCCTTTTCAGCAAGCCTTCATACTTTCTATCCAACAATGCAAGCTCTCTTCATGCACTTGGTATCTTTTGGTTCTTTGGCTTGGAATCATCTTCTGGGAAACTCTCTTGCTTCTCTTTGCTACAAGCAACAACTGCAGTAATTCTTGCATTAAAATGACCAAAATCTTTGGGTGTCGAGCTCCGTCGATCATGCACCCAATTACATTCAAACCTTTGACTTGATTTAAGACTCTTTGACTCCAGACTTGACATCAACTCTTCATCTTGGATGAAAAAGGCACCCTCTTGTACAATAACTCAATGGTTTAACTTGACTCAAGCTATCCAAATTTCTTCATTTGACCTTAACATCTTATTTGACTTTAAAGCTTGACCTAATAATTACAATAGTGGATATTTTGACTCTAATTCAAGTTATACAATATATCAATAAACATCCACCCTTAATACATTCTCATGATGTAAAATCTCCCCTCTACCAATTTTCTCTCATACTCCATTCTTATGATAATATAATAAGTTAATAATTGTATCATCTCCCATTATCACTCATGATACTTAAGCTTTTAAATCTAAATGCAATACACTTTTCCCAAAATTTATTTTATGATGATAATAAAATAAACCATTTAATTTTCAACATTCAAAATACCTTTTTTGAAATTAATTATTATACCTTATGCTCCCTTCAAGGTTATTTAATAAACATTTTCTTTGCAATTTCAACCATCCAGATTTCATTCTTCTGTGTCATTCTTATCACTGTGAATATACGCATGCCCTTCATACCATAACCTCTTCAACATGCTCATCATTTTAGTGCAGATAGTTTTCCGGTACTTCCATGCAGCTCCTTCTTTGCAGTGACGATTCTCATGCAACAACGTTTCTATTCAGTTCACAAAGAAATTCATTCATAAAAAATTTCTTTTAACATGGTGGCATAAATATATTTCTCCGGCCGCAACAAATACAAACTGCACTATCTTCGAGACATAACAATGTGAACACTTTCACATGTGCTACAAGCAACAATCAATCATGATATTTAACTCATAAAAATCATAGATGCTCCTTTATCGTCTTGCTCCTCCATGTAGATATCAGTTATCACAACCTCAAAATGATATACCACAACCACACTGGCTCACTAGTCTTTCGCTGCGATTGGGTTCACCACTTTCTCTCGAAATGCCGCCAACATATCTCAATCAACAAGGCCAAAACACTTCTTCAACAGTTCATTTCATAATTTTAAGTTTCAGTGAAGTCTTTCTTCAAACTATTAGTCGACAAATTGGTGTAGGCACTCACTGAAAAATATACTCCAACAGTCTTCTCAAAGCACAAATATACTTTTCTTTTAGGAGAGGAAAAAATAACTTATTTAAATCAATGAAGAGAATTACCATGCTTGATATATTTGCTTTAGCAATAGAATGGCTTAAATTACTGATCAATAGAGATGCATGTGCACAAGAAATTCATTTTTCCAACTTGGACTGATATTATGAATAAGCGATGAATATTCTCTAGCTCAATACAAAAATTTAATCTTCAGAAAATTTTCCCCACTAATTGATATGGCATTGGTTCTCCACAATGACCAACACAATTCACAGATCTAGCACGATCCCAAGAGTACAGAATTTAAGCCATAGGGTCATTAATAGAACAACTAAATTAACAGAAAAGAATGCCTACATCTGTAGGTCAAGAGAAGAAGCTAAGAAATATGTGACTTCTCCTCCCCATTTTTGATGGGCCAGAATTACTAAAGGGAAGAGTGAATTGTTGTAGTCAATACGATTTCTATAATGAGTGACTCATCCCATGCAACCAACAATGAATCTGTTGCTTTTGATTTTAACCATGGACCCAAAATATTGTGGGCGTTCGCATGTCTCTACATAAAATGGTCTCTTCAGGACAAAACATTCCCCTCATACATATTCAACTCCCAATTTGCGTAGTTCCCACTCCAATGGGGAACTATATTCCAATCGGAGAAGACAACAATGAAGTTGCAGATGCTTACTGATGTAGTGAACAAATTCACATGTTAAATATTCAATGGAGCAGAAAATTGTGTTATACCAGATAAATAAAACATCTAACTCTCCACAGGGGCAGAGTTTATACCCTCTACACTTGTTCAATAAAAATTGTATAAATCTATTATTTCCCTTTTCAATGCACAGCCTTTAACTCTGATAAAAGTACAAACTGTAGAGACTGCAATCTATACAATTCGAGGTCTATAACTCAGATTTTTGGTTTGCATAAAAAACTGAAAACAATTGAACATTTGCATCAAAAACCAAAAACTAATCAAACTCCATCAAAAAGATAATGTTGACACCCGTGAACGGATGCGACTGGGCAAGCTATTACACACTGCAATGTGACTTTGAATATTTTTATTAATCACTGTTATGTCGTTACTAACATACAACTTACACAATGTGACCTATACCATGAGCTTGTTACCATGTTGGCACCAGTTGGGATTTTTTTTCTTAGGTTTGAATCCACAACTATTGAATTATGCTTCCCCAATCGGTTTTCACGTTTCATTCAAATTGGTCTCTAGTTCCTGCATTCATACCTGCGTTCCAGCTTATGGTACTTGATTTCCATTCTACACTGAAGCCATCTGATTCCCTTGCCACATTCCGTCTACACAACCTGATATTTTCTGGAATTAGTTGTTTTTGTTTTAATCGAAGTCTGCCCAATTGCCCACCTGTTCCTGAAAATTCACACACTCATCTCTTATCTGTGGCTGCACGAATTAATTATATCTTTGGGATCTGATACCAAATGATGTATGGAATCTGAAATAAAATCATATACTTGCGCACAATAGAGTGTGTGTTTCCATTAACATGGAAATCTCATAAAATATCTTCATAAAAACCACTTTCAATTTAACTCAAAATATATATAAAGTGAGAGCCGAACAATAAAAAAATACTTGCATAACATAAAATAACAAATTACAAATTCAAACCCTCCCTTGGCCGAATTTACACTTGTGGCCTCTTTCTCTCGCCTTCACAACTCATCACACTATCACTCTATATTTTTTCCTCTATCCTATTACATTCCCTATGTCCCTCTACATCCTTACACAAATCTTCATATTTATACATAATTATGGATTAATTTGAATCCTTGATTCCCTCCAAAAATATCTCAACCAAATCCTAAAATATCTTTATCCCTCCTTTAACTCAACTAAGTTCCATTTAAGGAGTTCCTAATCCCTAAAATATCTATCCAACCCAACTCCACTCATATCCTCAATTTATTAAGAGAATATTTACAATAAACCTCACACTCGGATTTTTTCTCTTAATTTATTTAAAATGTGCATAATTTATAAAATAATTAAAAAAACATCACCCCCTAAATTATACAAATACAAAATGACAATTAAGAAAGATGCTCCTGCATCATTACTTCATTTTTATTTTGGAACTAAGGCATAACATAATGATCCAAAAACTCTGAGGTGTTGAACTCAAGGTTTGAAACAAAACCATGCTTTATAAGGTGTGATTACATATAAAGAAGCAACTGGAGATCTGTTCCTTAAGTACACATTTGTATGGATTTCTTCTGCCCAAATATATAATACTTAAATTTTTGAAAGTTAACATAGATCTCGCCATTCCTAACAAGGTGTGTTTCATTCTTTCTACTACTCCATTTTGCTGTGGAGTGTAGACATCTCTAATATGTCATTTTATGGCATTATCCCTGCAATACATTTTGAATTCATTAGAAGTTATTTCCCCTCCATTGTATGTTCTAAGAGTGCCACTATTCTCTTTGACTTCAATTTCAACAAGTTGGTGAAAAGTTTTAAACTTTTCAAATGCTTCTGAATTTTCTTCAAAAAATATACCCAAGTCATCTTGCTAAAATCATCAATAAAGTGTAAGAAATATCTGCATCCTCCTAGAGAAGTTTGTAAGGGTCCAAAAATGTCACTGTGAAGCAATTGAAAATGTCTGTTTACTCACCATGAAATTTTCAGAAAAGTCTCTCAATTTTATTTTCCATAAATGCAAGCTTCACATTTTGTATTTTCCTTTTTGAAGGTTGGAGGTCCCTTAACCATTCTTTGTTTTTGCAATTGAGAGAGACTTTCAAAGTTTAGATGTCCATATTTGACATGTCACAATATTATAGGTGAAATGTATGTACTTGTTGCTCCTGCAACGTTATAATTCCATGGAATAACTGTCCCTTTCATCCTTAACAATTTTCCATATTCATAACCTGTCATCACTTTTTTCATGCTCTGTTTGACAGATTTGATTTTAACAAAGCCATCCTCCATGAGCACCTGATGTCCTTCTTATCAAATCATGACTAAAGACAACAAATTCTTCTTAAATGTTAGTACATAACATACATTTGAAATCATTCTTTCTCAAATGCCAGGTAGAAACTTTAACTACACCTTTTCCATAAGGAGTATGTTTTGTATCATCGGAAATATAGATTAAATTGTGATGACATTGTTGGAAGTTCCAAAAGAAGTCACATCGAAAACTCATGTGTTGGGTTTCTCCTGTATCTAAAATCCATGCCTCTTCATAATCACTTTTAAGAGAAGGGGAGACATGTAATACTGTTTATTCTGAGTTTGTGAATACATATTCTGAGCCATCATGATCACCTTGATCATTTGCAAACTGTTTAGTGTTTTGATGAAACATTGGAATTTTGTCAATGGAAGTTCTACAATCCTGAGAAAAATAGCCAACTTTGTTACATCTTCTACAAATAATTTGACTTAAATATCTACCTCTGCCTTAATATTGCCCTCTCCCTTTGCTTTGACCTCCGTTCTGAGTTTGTCCTATGCCTGGAATTTTCCCTCTTCCTTGATTATAGCCTTTGCCTTGACTGTGTCCTCTGCCTTGAAAATTGCTCCTACCTGAATTGTAGCCTATGTTGAAATTGTTTCCTCTACTTTGGCTTCGACCACGACCTTGTACACTATGTTATGCTTTATTTTGATTGAAATGTTCCCTTCCTATGCTTCTAGAACTTTGAGTTGAGGATTTACTTGTGCTAGCCACTGTGAAGAAGACATATTCCCCAATCTATTTCTTTTTCCCAAAGTTTTTGTCACATTGGGCTAAAATATCACTTAACTCATCAAAATTTATCTTCTCTAATTTTTCAGTTACTTGTAGAGTTTCAAAAAAATGTGTATAAGAAGATGGAAATCTAGCGATTAAAATTGTAGTTAGGAAACTCTCATTTACAACTTGAAAACCTACATTTATTATTTCCTGCATGCTGTTTTTAAGTTGTGAAATATATTCAAGAACATCACCTCCTTCAATTAATTTTTGTTGGAGCAACTTTAATTGAAGATAAACCTTTTTTGATTCAAGTTGTGTATCAAATAGATCTTTGAATGTACGCAAAGAAGTCCATGCATCTGAGGCGTTTTTAATATGAATATACATCTCATTGTTAACTGAAGACTTTATAAGAGCTAGTGCCTTGACATTTTTGACTTCCCATTTTGCAAGTAAAGCTGCATCTATTGGTTTATTAGGCTTAATGTCTCCATCACATATGTCATGCTACAATTCATTATATATTAGAGTGCTTTCGATGAGACGTTTCCATGTCTTGTATGATTTTTCCCCTTCAAGCTTATCAGAATCAGAAAACAAATTAAATAACGTTGAAATTGTAGAGTTTAATGTATGCACCAAAAATAATCAAGCACCAGAAAATCAAGATGAGCAACGCACGATATGCAAAACGCCACACAAAAGCGATCTATCTGGGCTTGGCCTTGACCCTCGTATAGTCGTTGAAAGAAAAAATGACTGAGATTTGCACTTGGCTCTAGTCAAGTTTTCAAAAAATATTTACAATAACACTTTCACAATTTGAGCATTTACAATGCTGTTGCAAACTTGGTCTCAAGAGAATATTCTCACCCCCCCTCAAAGTGAAAAAGTTACACTTTGAGCTACAATATAGAATCTCAAAATTGCAAATAGAATAGCCTTATTGCTCTTAAAATTACAAAATCCTTAGTACTCCAATAATAAAAATATTACATAAAAATGTACATACCTTATCTCTCAATTTAAATTACAAAATTTAATTGATTTATAAAAAGCACTTTACGTTCCCAATTTTTCACACTTCAAAAAACACTTTCATTTCCCAACTTTTCACACTTTCACTTTGTAAAAGTGATTTATGAAAAATGTAAAAGCACTTTCCAAAATTTCACACTTTCAAAAAAGCTTCCCATTTAAAATTAAACTATTAAAGCCTTAAAAAATGCTTTTGCAATTTAAACTCCACGCTATTGAAAAAAATAGTTTCATCTCCAGGGAGTTCTTCTCATGTACTAAGGCAATGACAATGCATCTTAAGTGCTCAGACAAACAAAGGCACAGTTTCAACAGTATGCACGAGTCAGCAGATGGATCTGGAGATCGAAGCTGCAGTTCTTGGAATTTTCCTTGACACTACTGAGCATGCTAAGTGCAAAGGTTGGGTGTGGAAATAAATAAAGCTATGTAAAATCATAGAGCATCTCAGAAAGAGAAATACAATTCACAGGCTTTGAAGAAGCTGGCCCATTCACAGGCATTATTGTATCTTTAATGCTTGAAGGATCTGCGTTGAAGAATTCCACGGATTGGTAACAGTTGCTTCCAAAATGTAGTTAATTGCCATGTCGATGTAAGACCAACAAAATAATTTGGATGTTGGTGGAAGAAATCATCCTCAAGTGACCAAGCATTTCTACTGCAATCATGATGGGCATATTTTCAACGAAATCATGCTGCGTAATCAGGAAAATGTGTTTAATATATTGAACTGGGAGGCATACAATGGAGAAGGTGCACAGTGGAGAAGGTGTAGAATATATTTCTACTAGTGTGGTGATTACATAAATCACAATGTAGAAATCTATGATCTATGTGGTGCAGTTTTGCTTGTCAAATCTCATATTTTATTGATAAATCACGTTCACCAATCTGAATAGTTAAATTGTTTGAAAGGACGCTTCATATATCAAAGCACACAACAACAAAAATTATTTCCAATATGCTATCTCTATCAAGAACTGTCTCTTTGGGAAAGCTGGTATAAATGAGCAAGAGGCTACTCTTTTTTTTTTAAAATCAAATATTACAGATTTAAAAAATAAATATTCTTTTCATAAATACTTACATACCAATGAATAGTATGCACACCAATCACTTTCTGACCAATATGCTACTGTTATTTTATTACTGCATCTAAATAGGAGCATGAGGGTTAGGTGATTAGGATGGCAAGGTGTCATGGAAGCAACATGAGATCACTCTCTATCTGTTATACTAGAGTGGGAAGCATAAAGGGAAAGGAGTGGGTAGTGTAATATGGACAACGTAATTTTTTGATATTTCAAGTAAAATTTTGGATCACAAAAAAAAAATTATTTTTAGATTTAAAAATCTAAAATAAATAATAATAAACAATTTTTTTTCCTTTAAAAAAAAAGGGACAAAATGCATACCAATTTACTGCTTGGTAGGATTTTCCAAAATCTTGGATAGCTGAAACATCCACCTTCACATAATCTGCATTACTGGTGCTTTGATACCACAATAATGGCAGAACTCAAACACATAATTTTATTAATCAGGAAAAGAAATTACATAAGAAATTTTGCAAGAGTTTACACCCAAACACTCCAACACTCTTTCAATAAGGAGAATGAGAGCTACATATAAGCTAAATTTCCTAATATATTTTAGTTATGGATCACTTATTAAATTAACAAGTGTCCATTTACAATAAATGTCACCTTAACAAATATACTAAGAAACGACATCTTTCTAGATGTCATATCTCTTGCAACTAATTCTATTTCTAAAGTTTCTCAAATAGTTTATTAAATATTCCAAATATTTAAATATTATATTCTAAATTTTAAACTATGATATTTGTATTTTTGGATCATCTAACACACTCTAAGTTTTAGGGAGTCCATTTACAGTTATTTGTGAGTTGTAATTAGTTAACTCAAGTATTTGAGTTAAAATCAGTTTAACTAGTTCTAACTGAGAGAAGAGCTAGTGATAGGTTTAGTGATTTAAATCTGATTTAATTCACAAGTAGTGACCAATCAGTTAACTGATAATTCAATATCAATAGTTTTTTCATGTTAGTTCTAAGGAAGGCCTGGTCGATATTGGAGTTAAAGGGAAGATAACTATCAGGTGTATAATTAGAAAATTGTACAGGTCATGCATGAGGTCATCAAGTTTCCTTGAAGGAATTGTGCAATCAAATCTTGGGAATTTCCTATTTAATAGGGGATAAATTCCCTTAGGAATGCATAATCCAAGCTATTCAGTCAGGAGAAATTTTTGGGCTAAGTATTGAACCAAAATGGCTTAGATCAGAGTGAGACAGTCAATAGAGTGCAGAGGTTTCTTAGGAAGGGAAATAACATTGTATTGTTTTATGAGCTTGAATTTATGAAATATACAGATATTTTTTTTTTGAGTAGTTACTTTCCTCATATACATCTCGTGTTGTGTGATTGATCATTTCTTTCTCTTTCTTGTTCATGTGATTGTGCGATCGTAACTGGTTTCTGAAATTTGTAGAATTGATTCAACATTTTGTTTTAACATATTACAAGATCAGTTGAATCCATTTAGATATTTCTACAAGGAAAACTTCAAAGGATTTTCATATAATTGTTTCTCTTATAATAGTGTTAATACCTTTTCAATATGTTGTACATGTTTTTTCCAAAATTTGATGTAGATTAGTATGTCATAAAAAAAGACTAACACGAATATTTTAAGTGTTTGAAAACATATTTCATCAAGATTTCAAATGTTGAAGGTGTATTAGTAAGTCCAAATGAAATAATTGAAAACTCATAATGACCTTCATGTGTTCTAAAGACCATTTTGGGAATGTATTCTTGCCTCATTTTAATCTGATGATATCTTGAATGGAGATATAACTTAGTAAATTATTTTTCCATGCAATTCATCTAGTAATTCATCAATTATAGGAATATGAAACTTATATTTGATTGTCATTTCTTTTATTTCTCTATAATCTAAACCTATACGCCATGAACCATCCCTTTTTTTATAACCATCACAACTGGTGAAGAGAAAGCACTTCGGCTAGATTTAATAATTCCAACGTATAACATTCATTGAACCATACATTCAATCTCACTCTTATATGCATACGTGTATCTATAAGGCCTAATGTTAGGTGGTACACTTCCTCGTTGTAGGTGAATAACATGGTAATGATATTGACTAGATGGAATACCCTTATGCATCTCTAAAAATATCTTGGAATGGTTTTTTATAACTTTTTAAAGATCCATTGAAGCAAAGGATATGGATGTTCAAACATAGTGAATGAAATTGTGAAATTACACTAGGTATCTCATTTAAAGTAGTTTTTCCATGTTTATTAGAGCTTATCACCTTATATGGTTTCCCTTGAATACCTATAAGCTCAATTTCCTTGCCTTTTGAGGTAAATTTTATGAAAAGATCTTGAAAATTAAGGGAAATTTTTCGCAATGATTGTAACCATTAGACCCCTAATTCAACATCGGTACCACCCATTTTAATTGAAATCATGGGACTATCTAATACATAATCCCTCATATTTAGCTTAATGCTATGGTACTTCGTAAAACAATCAATAATACTTCCACCTGCTATCATTACTTGAAATTATGGTGTTATAAATAGAAAGAAATTAAAAAATATTGTTAATTTGTAATTGATGACGTTATGGGTACTACATGAATCAATAAACATTACTAACATTTTATTTTTGATATATCCTTCAATCTTGACGGTTTTTGGATACTGATGCTAGAAAGTACATGATAAGATATTATTGAGGAAGTCTCTTCTAGCTCTAGATCTTGTCACCGTTCTAATTATTGAACTTCTTCCTCACCACAATCTATGTAAACTAATTCCTTCTTATTGCATTTATGCCACTTATTTCACTTACTATTATAATTGAAACATAGTCCCTTTTCTCTTGTTTCATCCATTTGTTTAGGTGTCAACCTTATCAATATAGTGAGGTTATGAGAGGGAGCATGATGTTCTTTGTAAATTTTGTTAATGACCACTATTCAAGGAGACCTATTTTTACTTTCAACTTTCCTTTCTACATTGAAAGTATGCTCTAGGGTTTTAGGCTAAAATAGATGTACCTCATGTTGGATGATTTCCTTTAAATTTCCCATAAAGAGGTATACAAAGTTATCCTTTGAAATGTTCTTTACCTTGAGACTCAACTTTTTTGAAATTTTGAATGGATTCTGTAATTGAATCTCTTTGCCAAATATTTACTAATTAACTAAAGAACATATTTTTTTTTAATATCCCCATAATGTGCTATAAAATCCTCTGTAAAAAAAGACCAAGATACAATTCCTTTCACAAAGCCATTGATACCATACAAACTAATCTTATTCTATTTACAAGGATGCAATAGTTACATTTTTTAAAGTTGATACTTGGTGTAGATCAAAGTATTGCACCATCTAGAATATCCATGTTATAGGATCATTATCACCAAACTTCCTCACACCAATCTTCAAATTATAGTAGTTTCTAGGTGCTAATTTGAATCTTTGGTGCCCCAAATCTTGGATTTATGAATGATCATGATTTAGTGATTCAATATTTGTTCTCTCCAATTATGATAAAATACTCCCCATATGTGATTGATTCTCAATACCATTGTTTTCCTTATTTTCATAATTTATTTGGATTTCCATACCCCTTTTAGGAAGCCTCTGAGATAATTTTTTTGTATGGAATTTATGGGATTTTGCATATAATCCATCTTCTTTTCCATTTCATCCATATTATTTTCCACATGTTCCTTATTTTAATCCATTTTATTATCTATTTTATTCATCTTGTTCTTCATTTCATCCTTCTTATTTTCCATCTATTCTTATTTTCTTATTATCCATTTCATTCATCCTATTTTCCATTTCATCCATATTATTTCCATTTATTTTTTAAGGAGTTCCTTAGAAGGTGAATAATCCACTCTTTTAAACATGATATAACCCATTTCATTAACTTGGTCTGTTAATTGGGAGAACCCATATTATGAATCTTCACTTTCTTTGGCTTCCATGTTTAATTTTTTATGCATAGTATTTCTTGTAGAACCCTTTTCCATAATAGCATTCCTTTTTACCACAATTTTCAGTAACCTAGACCTGGATATTCCAATCAGGAGTCATGCCAATCATAAGTTACATACCATTAAAACCCACATTTAGAGATTTTTCAGATGGTTAATATTTTTCATGATATAAATATGAAATTTGAGGCCTTCTGAGTCTAAAATTTCAACTTGTATTACATTTATATGTCTTATATACAATTCCATGGGTCTAATCCAAATTTTATGTGCCAAGTGAAATTTATGGTGACTTTCCCAAAAAATTTCAATTTTGGCCTCTTCCCAAGAGTCAACTTGTAAAATGTGTCATATGTCCAAATTTTCAATTCTAATTGAGAAATTTTTTAACCAAGGTACTTCATTATGTCTCCTCAAATCCATGAAAATTTCATAATTTCAAACCCATATGGAAAAAATTTATAGTGAATCTACCAATATGATTGGTTCACAAATTGATTTCGAGACTAGTAAAAAACCATAACCTCCACAAGGTATATCTCCAAAAGTATAGTGAAGTAAAATTTGAAATTTTGACCATATATACCTTGATTGCAAAATATGGATTGTCCATAGTATTATAAAACAATGGTCGACATTTCGAATCCCAACGGGGATCCATCTTTAGGACAAGAAATGAATGAAGAATGAAAGAAGGTCACAAAAGGTCAAGGTATAAATAGTGAAGGGTTGTCGGCTCTTCTCATCATCTCAACCCTTCACTATTTATACCTTGAACTTTTATGAACTTCTTTCATTCTTCATTAATTTCTCATCCTGAAGATGGATCCCCATTGGGATTCGAAACACTGACCATTGTTTTATGATATTGTGGACAATCCAGATTCTGAAATCAACGAAAACCACATAAGTCTGAGAACCATATATACCTTAGTTTCTCTCCTCGATATCCTCAAAATTTTTCCATTAAAAAATTCCCAAAAACAAACTTATAGTGAAAATTCGACAGTGGCTCGTTTGAATTTATATTTAGGAATAATAGAAAACCATAACTTACATAAGGCATATCTCCAAAAGTAAAGTGAATAAAACTTGAATTTTTTGCCACAGGTGCTTCACTATTGATCCTCATGCTCCTTAAAATATTACTATTAAAATTTTCCCAAAAAAAAATTATTGCTAAAATTCCATAAAGTCTTAATGAGGAGAAAAGCCTTATGATCATAGCTTTGATACCAAATTCTATGAAGACAACACCTTGAAAAATATTAAAAGTAAATGATACAATCGACTTCGAGGAGGAAACATTGTTTTACAATGAATTCAATCTATAAGACAAGATGATATGATCCTAATACTAGATCTCGTTTGTATATATAGAGGAGGAAAAGGGTACAATTATAATAATAGGGTGCATTGAAAGGTTCTATCCTACATAATAATATAACATTAGAAATGTAATAACTCAATATTTGTGGCTTCATAAGGGGTTTCAGGGTTAACATGGGGCTTTTATAGGTCTTAACAATTCATTAATTTTCTTGGAAAAGTGTGATGTACCTATAAAGGAAAAATAGTTACATATTTTGTTCCCTTTTATCGTTAATTAATGAAATATTGTTTGATGAATGTTGCAATATAAATCCTCATTGTTAGGTGCATAAAAAATTTAATATTGACTTTGATACATCCTATATCAATACTATTATCCTAGAGAATTAATGACCACCATGGTTGGGCATCTATATGTATCAGTAGATGAAAATAAGTTCATAGGATTGCTAGTTGCTTAGTATTTATAGTTAGGTTAATGTTAGCTCCTAGAGTATAACATATTCATGGTCAATTTGTGTGGTACCATTATTTTTCCTACAAGTACAACTGGTTCTCAATTGATATGTGGTCAAGATAACAATTTGACAAGTGAATGAAGGAGAAAACTACAAGGAGAATACCAAATAGTAGAGGTTTTCACAGAAATTTCCCAATAAAATTTATCATTCTCTATTTATAGTGAAGTTTAGTGGTGGAGGTTGGCAGCCAAATTTTTTGATGGATATTTTTTTCACGTTATGCCATAAGTTGAAAAAATGGACTTGTATGCTAACTAGCATAAAGCATGGGAACTTTATTAAATGATCACATTTATATTAGTTACCACTATAAAATATACTAAAATGTTGTTTTAAATATATATTTATATATAATTTTCTATTGCTTCAAAAAAAATAGAGTGCACTAGGGTGCATAATAAGAACACATTGAACATAATAGACATATTTTTATTATTCGATGACAAAAAAGAGTAAAGTATATTTTTTTAAAACAATATAGACATTACTAGGGCACTACCCTAATAATTCCATAACGCGGTACTAGTAATTAATGCCCCGAGGTGTCTATATTGTCTGGGCTGACCTTTATGTGTATGATACAACTATTTTTAGCTATTATACCTTTTTCCCTCACCATACTTAGTCACCAACCATTGATGTATCTCTTTTGAGTCATACCTTTCCAGATGATCCACAATAGTTTTATAATACAATTAAGATTCATGAATGGGATGCTTCCATGAAAGAGGAGTACTCTTCCTTGTGAAGATTCGCATATGGGATATTTTTTCTTTTCTCTTCTAAAGGGACAAAATTTGGTTCACAGTAAATGGATCTACCAAATAAAATATGCACAAATGGTTCTGATGAAAAACATAAGGCACATCTTCTGCATGGATATCTACATGACGAAATCCACATGGAGTAGCCTTTGGGTTTTGTGTGGGATCATTTTCTTATTTGCAAACTTCAATGTTCATTGTATAGTCTCAAACTAGTTCCTTGAACTTGGTATGAGAATATAGATAGATTTATGATTGCTTCAAGGTTCAATCATTATCATTTTGATCCTACAGTTTACACTCAAAGGAAGAGAACCAATATTTTGATTCTAATTTTGTATGTAGATGATTTAATTCTCATATGGTCCGTCATCTGTGATTCAAAGTATCGAGGAAACATTGATGATACAATTTGATGTGATAGATATTGGAATTTTGCATTATTTTATTAGTATATAGGTTCTTCCATCTTTAGAAGGGATCTCCATTTCCTAGAAAACATATGCACTTTATGTACTTTAGAGTTTTGTCATGGCTAATTGTAAGCCTGCATCTAGGGCCATCTTAGTAATATGTTACCCTTTTTGATAGTTTCTCAACAACACACATTAATCCTTCACTGTATCAACAAATGGTTGGGAGTATATTGTGTTTGAATCATACACATTTTGACATCTCTTTTGCAGTAGGGCTTATCTCTTGATTCCCTCAATATAATCATGGGAGTCACTCGAAGGTTGAAAAGCACACTGTTGAGGTACATTCAAGAAGCTACCAATTTTGGAATTTAATACAACTCTATTAAATCTTAGCTTTTGGGTTTCAATGCTTATGATTAGGCTATTTCAATTGATGATTGGAATTCAACATCTGATATTGTCTTTCACCATTGATTTTATCCAATTACTTATGTTCGACATAGTGTTGTGATTGATGACAACCAATGTAGTCCAATCCCTTGAGAAGATCTCTTTAAGTGATGTCAAAGTGGCCTAAAGTATATTGATTTTTTATCAAAGTTATGATGCTCAAATTAGTAAAATCAGTGTTTGAGACCTTTCCAATGGTATGTCAAACTTGGTAAAACTCCTCCCATATGAGAAGATATGTTAGTTTGAAGTTGGAATCGATAATGAGGAAAAAATACCAAATTGATTATGAAAAACACCAAATTTGTTAAATGTCAAGCATCGTTAGTTTGGATCTATGATCTTGTGGTGAAATTTACAATAAATGGTTCATAAAATCACATTGTTTAACATGTTAAATATTTCACATATTTTGATAGATCCAAAGGCAATGAAGGAGTGAAAGAAGATATATGTCAGACAGAGCGCGAACTTGTGGAATAGTGAACAATAGGCACACCTCCACATATGCATGACATGTCAGCTTGATGATGACATCATGAGTAAAATGTGGCCCACTTATAGCACATAACATCGGCATGATGATGTTAGTAGGATGACGTGGAAGTACCTATGACTACCACATGGTAGGTACAATTGCCATTTTTGAGTGTCCAATTGGCCTAATTTCATGTGACACATGACACCTCTTGTGGAGAGCCATATGGTGTGATGACATTACGATGGTGTTTGTAGGCAGATGATCTTGACCCCTAGGTATCTAGTCACGTGGCATTGAGGGGCTAGGCCCAAATCTCCGTGGAATATAGAAAAAGTCTTGGTCATATGATAGGTAGTATGGTCATCCCCAAAGCATTGAAGGTATTCATCTATCAGCTCCCATATGCCCCAGGTCCACACAAACATGTATATATACATGACCAAGATCTCATTGGAAATAAGAATTCACTTGTAACAAGTATGGAGTTTTGGCTCTATGGTTTGCATTGGTTTATTGGTAACATAACTTATTTGGTTCAATGGCTCTATGGTTTGTGTTGGTTTATTGGTAACATAACTTGACTGGTTTAATGACTCTATGGTTTTCATTGGTTCGTTGGTAACATAAAATGTTTGGTTAATTTGGTAACACAACTTAACTGGTTTGTTGGATCTGTGGTTTATGTTGGTTTGTTGAAATATTGTTCAAGTCCATAGAGGGCTTCATTTTTGTGACACACATGAATGGATTGAAAATAAAAGTATTTGTAATCCATGGTATGACATGAAATAGTGCATAGTCAGTTTGGTAATTAGTTATGGTTAGTATGTAGGAGGCCATAGGTTTGATCACTGAAGTGATTACCTTATTTTTTTTTAAACATGATTGTTGGTGCACTAGATTTGTCTAATTTTTCAAACCATTAAAGTTATTTGGAGAGACCTTAAAGGGGAATTCTATAGAATGCACATGAAAGTTTCTATTTTTTTGAATATTTAATTTATTATATGGTTTTATATGGTTTTTGGGATATATTTGAATCCAAATTGAATTATGAACACAAGAAGAGATAAAAATTCAGTTGTGATCTTTCTAGGGGTTATGAAGAGTCATGAAGATGCATTTTTTTATGTTTAAAGCTATAATTATCATTTTGGGGTTTATAAATAGGTTTTAGGGTCTATGACCAGATGTTGTATGTATGAATAAACATGATCCAGGAAAGGTGTTATGGTACCATATTAATGAACATGTTGATGTGATGAATAAGTTATCACAACTTAATGAACATGGTTGTGACAACAATGGTATGATCAATTTTTGAAGACTTATATTGTATGATGCTTGTGGATCCAGTCTGAAATATTGTGCAAAGTGGTCCACAATAGGTTGAAGAAGGTGGTAAGTGCTTCCACTGAGGTTGGAGCCTCAATCAGGTTGAAGCTTACTACAAGTTGGTGCTGGCACATTTTTAGGGTTAGTGCCTCATTCAGGTTGTACCGCCTATTTCAAGTCGGTTCTTGCACATTTTTGGGGTTGGTGCCTCCAACAACTTGGTGGCTACTAATATATGTAAACAAATTTAAGAAGACAAAAATAATTTGTGGTTTTCTCCCATAAGGATTTTCATGTAAAAGGTGGCGTCATCATGTGCTGATGCAATGATTGTTACTTGATGGACAATTTTCTTTACTATTATGATGCTTGATATTTAATGATGCACTATTATATATTTATTTATTGATGAGATGGTTCTAAAATGATGAATGTGCCATTACATTGATTCACCCTCACCCCCTATCAGTGCCATATTTAATCTAAAAACTTGGCTTTGTAGGAAGTAGACATCCATTACACTATATTCTATAGAAGTTGAGAACCGTGTTGTAGTTCTTTCTAGTCAAGAGGTTATTTGGCTTTGATAATTGATGATATAATTTTGGCATTAATCAAGATTTGTGTACCACACTTTGGTGAGATAATCAAAGTGCCATACACATTTCTTTCAACACAATGGAGCATCAAAGGACCAAACACATCGAGATATACCGCACACACTTCATTCGGTAGCTCATCCAAGATGGTTTTCTCAACATGGAGTATTTTCCTATTAAAGCACAAGTTGCATACATATTCACTAAAACTTTGGCATCACCTCATTTCCTTCGACTATGCTTTATGCTTTGGGTGCAGGAAGTTGTCTTTGGGGGGTCATCTTGGGTCCTCCACCCTTCATTTTTTTTCTTTCTCTCTTTGAAGATGATTTTTTCTATGATTTTATCTCCTTTTCTCCACTTCCAAGAGTTTGTAAATAGATACTTTACTAGACCTAGTTGTTAGAGCCCATTTCTTTGTTCTTTGTTTACTCCCTATGTTTCACTTATGAGAGAGGTGTTATTGTTATTATATTTCAAATGTGTATTTTTCTAATACAACCAATTTATTTTGGTTATAAGCTCACGTAAGGTCTCTCATATTCCCACGTGGGGTAACTTTTGTTGGGAATCTTCCATTATTGTACCTACCGCTGCAGGTCACTACGCATCAGGTTTTACCTGATAGCGACATTAATTTAGCTTTGTTTCAAAAAAATTAGTTTTTTTGCCATAGTTCAACTTTAATATTTACTATTTTTTATTAATTTTAATTATTTTAATTTATTTTTTTAACATTCTATTGGTTTAAAATTTTAATATGTTATTGCGAATTGCATTGTAGTTCACGCCGTTTATTTATCAAGCAGCTGCCATTTGGATAACTTGAGAATTTGTGTCAGTTAACGTTTCATCAACCTTATAACATTCACTTAACCCGAGACATGCCACTTATGCTATTAATTATGCAACTAGTCTATGCACCACGATGGACCTTACTGACACGTACCATGTATTTAATATGTCAAGTATTTGGTGGAGGTTTTAAATAATTTCTAATGTCAATGCCAAGAAATAGGTATACCAACCCTCGTGGTTTTAATTTTTCGAGACCCTCGTTCATAAATTCTTCGTACATCATCACATGGCCTTGCTTCGTCCCTTCCTCGAGGCAGCGATCCAAGACACCCTATTTAATCTGGCAACATGTGTATGGTAGAGATTTGAGATTTGGATAGGGTTTACTGTGGGTTAAAAAAATCACATCTATAGTGATCCCTCTTCATTTTCCTTTTAGTCGTGGATATCGAGCTCTTCTTTTTTTGCAAGAGAACATAACTCATAATTTATTTGGACTGAACCACTAGCCAGCATTAATCCCATCGCAGCTGCACATAACTACTATTAGGTAAGATATTTCTTTTTCTTTCGGTTCCATTTATCTCATGCCAAAACTATTGATCCATATGGGGTTACTACCGTTTTTATGAATGGTTTGTTTTATAAATTATTTTAGTTTCATAGGTTCCAAAATGTAATTCCATCCTAACCTTTGGCACCGAGTATAGCTAAACGATTTCTCCCTGAAGAATTCTATCGTGGCCAGCGTAAAGTTATTGCTTCACTGATCATTTCATTTTAACATTCCTCGTATGCCTCTTTTAATTTTTCAATTGGGAAAAAGGGCGATTTATTGTCATTTCTTCTGGTTAGGTTCATGAGGTGTCTTTGCGTATGTTTGAGTAATTTTCCTTCGTTTTCTTATACACCTAGAGGCAATTATCAAATTACTGTTTTATATCATCGGTTGTTCCTTCGTACTTTTTGGTATGACTAATTTTTTTTTTTGTTGTTGTCGACATACCTGGTTCAATCTTGTGATAGGTTAATGCATTCTCAATGCAACTCCGAGTGGATATCGTATCCCAACTCCGACTTCAATGGTTTCCATAGAAGTACTAAAGGTAAATAATCATTTCTTTTAGCATCTCGATTTATGGTAAGTAGCTTATAACAGAAGTATTGACTCCTTTCCCATTGTTAACTTACACATAATTTCTTATTTACCATAGCAACACCTTAAATCTTCGTGTGGGAAAGGTTTAGATGTTTATTACCGAATAGATAATCTTCTTGACTCGTTTGTTTTCACCTCAGCATATAGAATACAAGGTTCTTAATAGGCTGAAATATTAACCCACCTTAAGCCCAACGCATTTCTAAAACACAATAGTTGGATTTTCCCTTCAGATTCACACTATTGAAAATGTATACTGTGGTATTTCATTTTTCACAGACCACTGCTAATGAATTCGTTTAATTTAATGTGTATCTCAGTAAATGCATTTACTTCCCTGTAATTTTTATCTATCCCATGCTCTATTTAGGTTACCTACTCAGTTGTATAATTCTAACTGCGTTTCTTCTTTGCAATGCAGAAAGATTCTTGATAATATGCACCTTCAATTTCATAAAATCCCACACTTGGGAAATTTGAAAATGTATAGTGCGCGCTCTGATATTTACTTAAAGGTTTAACGTTGGTTATCTCTGTTCTCTGCTTTGGTTTTAATGGCTCTTTACCTCCCCCATATTCACGATTAATTTATTTGTTGACGTTGACAATTTTCCTTATCTATAGCTAATGCAAAAACATAGATATCTCTGGTTTTCTCCCTAGAAGACTATAATGGTTATATTAACTTGGTTTGTAATGTTGTGGAAGGACACTATAGTTTTAGTAGTATTTCAGTCATACTTAATGTAATTCATTTTTAACCTTGATTATTCTAACTAAATTTTCTTGTGGTTACAGGTAAGCCTCTTATACCTGTATTTGAAACCGATTACACTGCTTCAACTCTCGCTTCCACCTATAACTGGGGTTTCTGCTTTTGATTTGGAGCAAGCTAGATCTAAGGTGGAGAGTTGTTACAATTTTACACCCTAAATTCGTGACAACACTGAGGGCGAACTTTTCAAGGCATGTAATCAATTACCAATATCAGCTCCGGATACCATACCCTGCGGTTTTGGTGGCATCATTAACCCAATTCTGATCAAGGCTTAAATGCAGTCCACTATGGTCATAAATGTGGATAGATATCTGTAAATTTAACTTGGATATAGTCATAGACTTAAACATTGACAGTTGTAACGTTAAACCTAATATAATGTGCTGCTAAGATGAAATTTATGAACTATGAGTTCGATAAATAACCGGATGATATTAAAAGTTGGTGTATGGTTGATTTAATTTATATATAAATTAATATATAAGATTCTGATAGGTGCTTTGATGATTAGGACCACAAAAAAATCAAACTGATATCTTTCATAAAAAACCATGTGGAAACCTAATGGATAAATAATCCACTTTTGCAAGAAATTTCCACGTTGATTGATGGTATAATTAAGTGCGGTCCATGAAGGGTAATGCAGAGCATATGTTTACATATATAAATTTTGGTGCTCATTTACCCCGTTCTTTATAGCATTAACGCACATCTAATTACTTAGACTTGTAAATCCTCAAAAAAGAACTCTTCCACGACATATAACTAGTAAGATAATTGTGATTATAAACAAAATACCCATCATTTCCCTCATAAAAAATAAAATTAGTTAACTACATTATATTATTATTAAATTTTAGAATATATAATGAATATATAAAATATATATCTATACAAAATATTCAACAATTTTAATTTATAGATATTATGTAATGTAATTATATTTATATAAAAAAACATTAGAAATTGAAAAATCTAATTTAAAAAATACTTTCCTGATGAGAAGAATATTAAAACTATCCAATAACTAAAAACTCAAATTAGCTAACTAAATTACAATATTAAATTTTAGAATACACATTAAATATACAACTATACAAAATATTAAACAATTTTGATTCCTATATATCATGTCATGTAATTTTAAGTAAAATAACATGCAACTTTTTAAATAATAACAATAAATTCCTTTAATTATATATATAACTTATATATTTTTTATTATTATAAATTCTTGTAATAATATTTTTATTTTTATTACTATAAATTTTCATAAGTATTCATAAATTATATTTTTGTAGACATATCTAACTAACACCAATGCTTAATATATATATATATATATATATATATATATATATATATATATATATATATATATATATATATATATATATATGTTTGTGTGTGCGTGCTTTACAAAAATGTAAAATCTTCTATGAGTTAACCTAATATAATATGCTGCTAAGATGAAATTTATGAACTATGAGTTCGATAAATCAACGAATGATATTAAAAGTTGGTGTATGGTTGATTTAATTTATATATAAATTAATATGTAAGATTCTGATAGGTGCTTTGATGATCAGGACCACTAAAAAATCAAACTGATATCTTTCATCAAAAACCGTGTGGAAACCTAATGGATAAATAATCCACTTTTGCAAGAAATTTCCACGTTGATTGATGGTATAATTAAGTGCGGTCCATTTAGGGTAATGCAGATTATATGTTTACATATATAAGTTTTGGTGCTCATTTACCCCGTTCTTTATAGCATTAATGCACATCTAATTATTTAGACTTGTAAATCCTCGAAAAAGAACTCTTCCACCACATATAACTAGTAAGATAATTCTAATTATAAACAAAATAACCATTACTTCCCTCATAAAAAATCAAATTAGTTAACTACATTATATTATTATTAAATTTTAGAATATATAATGAATATATCAAATATATATCTATACAAAATATTCAACAATTTTAATTTATATATATTATGTAATGTAATTATATTTATATAAAAAAACATTAGAAATTGAAAAAATCTAATTTAAAAAATACATTTTTGATGAGCAGAATATTAAAACTATCCAATATCTAAAAACTCAAATTAGCTAACTAAATTACAATATTAAATTTTAGAATACACATTAAATATACAAATATACAAAATATTAAACAATTTTGATTCCTATATATCATGTCATGTAATTTTAAGTAAAAATAACATGCAACTTTTTGAATAATAACAATAAATTCCTTTAATTATATATATAACTTATATTTTTTTTTTATTGTTATAAATTCTTGTACTAATATTTTTAATTTTTATTATTATAAATTTTCATAATTATTCATAAATTATATTTTTGTAGGGATATCTAACCAGAACAACTACCGTTTAATATATGTGTGTGTGTGCTTTACAAAAATGTAAAATCTTCTAGATGGTTTTCTCAACAAGACAATATGACACTGTTATTGTGGTTCGATGGAATTGGATTAACAAAATATTAGTAGAAAACTAAATTGATTAGATTCTAAACCTTAACACTAATTTAAATTCTTAATTTTTACTTTAATTTAGCTATATTTAAACTAAACTAATTTTTACTTTAATTTAGCTATATTTAAACTAAACTAAGTGGCAACTTTATTACAAAGAAAATCTTCGACATGTAATAGCTACCCATAGACATTTTCAAGATCACATTGCAACACTACTATATTTAAACTAAGCGGCAAGTAGTAGCTACGTTGTAACCTTGTTATATATAAAGACACTCTCACGTATTTTACATATAACATATCTAATATATTAAATATATTCTCTCTACTCAAAAGTATATTTTAGTTTTGCAATTCTTATTGGTTCTTATATAAAATTTTAAACATTTTCATATAGAACACATTATTCAAGTTTTGAGAACATAATACAATAAAAAATAAATTGGAGAACTAATTTGTAAAGTCCAAACTTTTAACCATTGAAAAAAGGACCACGATATTTTATTTGTTTATATTATTTAATTTAATTGTAAAATTTAAATATCAACATTAATTAAAGACCATAAAATTACAAAGGATACAATATGTACAAAGATTTGTGTTTTTTTTAAACCAAATGTGTGTGAGAAAAATAATGTGTGTAGGCTGTTACCGTTCGAATTCATATAAGTATTGATGCTTTTGGAAAAAATTGTGGAATAGAAATCAAATATCCAACGTTTTATTTAACTTATTAAACATTATGATACAAAGTGCAATATGGGTCATACATTTGATTTAATACATCATAAGTACAATATATTTATTAGCACTTTATTTAGAACAATAATAATAACATTTATTATCACATTCACATTATATTTTATCAATTAACATTATTAATAATAACTAAACTTTAATTCTAAAATTTTAATATAATAAATTTTAACCCAACGCAATTATACGTTTAATAAAAAAACCCACTAAAGACATTAGTTCGATTGCACTTACTAAACTTTTGGTTCTAGTATATAATTATAACATGGTTTATTATCAAAGTTTAATAATAATAATACAAAATATAAAATTACTTTTTAAAATAAATTAAAATTTATTTTTTATTTAAATTTAAAATTTTGAATAATTTATTTTTTAAATATTATTTTAAGTCGTAGTTTAATTAGCTTGCTTTTTTGCTCTGAAAATTAGCGAGATTTTAACAAGATTTTAATAAAATACAGTAAAGATTTTTGTAAATCTAGGTTATAGCTATAAAATTTCAAGATTTTGGATGTCTTAGAGGTTTCTGATGGTACTGAATCAAAAACACGATTCAAACACTGCTACTACAAGATTTCTTAAAAACAATTTGCTAGGATTCTAATCACTGTTAACTATCCGAACAATTCCTCCACTTTCATAAACAACTTATTTTAATTCTTATTTTCTCCTTCACGATATTTTAACCCTAATTTCTTATTCATACGTTAAAAGCCTCTCTCCTCTATTGAATGTTCTAATTTAACTGGTACTTCACCCCGATCCATTTAATCCAATTTGGCTCTCTTTATACCCAAAAATTTGATTTATTCCTTAAACATTTTATTTATATTCCATTTTTTTTTCAAAAGCATTAACATTCTATAAATATATATAATATAAAAGTCAAATCTGATTTTTTAATACTAATTATGTTTTTTTATTTTAATTTTTTGAATTTATTATTTTAAATTTTAAAACTAAATATATAATATAAAAGTCAAAACTAATTTTTTAATACTAATTATGTTTTATTCTATTTTAATTTTTTAAATTTATTATTTTAAATTTTAAAACCAATTATTATATTAAGATTTAATACTAATTATGTTTTTTGATTTTAAATTTTTAAATTTATTATTTAAAATTTTAAAACTAAATATATAATATAAAAGTCAAAACTAATTTTTTAATACTATTTTTTTTTTTGAATTTTAAAACCAATTATTATATTAAGATTGACCAAATAAATGTTTTTAATTTATTATTTTAAATTTTAAAACCAATCATTAATCACATAATAAGAGAATAAAAGATTGACCCAATAAAATTTTTCTTTGGATCACTTAATAAGAGATTGAACAAAAAAATTCTATTAATTTAAAATTAATTTTGTGATTTCATTCCTATAAAATTGATAATTTCGATATTCCATTCGTTTGTATAAAGGTAAATTGAAAAATAATAAAGATATTTATATTGAAAAATAACACAAATATTTATATTTAATAATAAAAGTAAATATAAAATTTATAAATTATAAATTTTTGATAATTATAAATAACATTAACATAATATTGATGATTGATATATATATCAAATATATACATAATATATATAATAAATGTAGTTGGTATATATCAATTACATTAACAATTATTAGGTGTATGATTAAAGAATTTTTTAAGTCTAAAATAAGTCTACCAAGAAATATTGTAAGGATAAAGATTTTTTTTTTTTTTTTTCAACTCATATTTCAACGTATCTCCTTATGGTTTTACTCAAATTTCAAGTGACAACACTAATTGGATGCCTAATTTAATTCTTTATCCAAAGAGAACCCATGTTGCATACTTTCGATGGACCCTGCTACACAAAAATGAGAAATACATGAAAAAACATGATTTTCATCGAAAGCATGCAATCACATTTTTTGATGTATTTCTCATTTTTCGTGTAGCAAGGTCCATCAAAAGTATGCAACATGGGTAATATTTGGATGAAGAATTAAATTATGCATCCAATGAGTGCTCTCGCTTGAAATTTGAGAAAAATCATAGAGTTATAAGTTGAAAAGTAGTTTTTTAATTTTCATTTTCATTTTTAATCTTTTTACTATTTTACTCCAAAAATGGTGAATCATCCACCATAGTTAACATCATCATCTTGAATCACATTGGTTCTTATAAAATTTATTTTGGTTGTAATTTTTGTTTTGAGAGCCATTTTAGACCTCAAAATTTCTCTAGTACGATAGAGATATAATATTAATGTTAAATATTAATTTTTGTTATTATATAATTATATAAGTAATAAATAGGTAATAATATAGAATATTGGGATTTAATATCAGGGTTTTAATACTAGGTATAAATATTAGGGTTATAATATCGAGTTTTAATATATGCACAATTTAAGTGTTCAATTAAGTAATTTTTAATTATAAACCCTAATATTAAATCCAATATTAGACACTAGTGTTAAACCTATTATTATAAACCGTAATATTAAAACCAATATTAAACCTAATACTAAACTCAATATTAAACCAAATATGAAACATTAATATTAAACCCAATATTATAAACCCTGATATTATAAACCTTGGTATTAAACCCAACATTACAAATCCAAATATTATAAACTCAATATTAAACTATAATATTAAATCTAATATTAAACCCTAATTTTAAACCCAATATTTTAAACGCTAATATTATAAATCCCAATATTATAAACCCTACTATTAAACTCAATATTAAACATAATATTACACCCAATATTATAGACCTATTATTAAACCCTAATTTTGTAATGTCACAATTCAACGCTAATAAATTGCAATGTAATGTAACATTATGACAATGATTGCCACATTGCAACAAAGCTTGTCATAATGTGACATTAGATGGATTTAAATACCATTCCAATGTCACAATATTAAACCCTAATATTATAAAACCATATATTATAAATCCAATATTAGAAACCCCTTTTTTTAAATAAATTTATTATAAACCCTAATATTACATAATATTAAACCCTAATAGTAAACCCAATATTATAAACCATAATATTATAAAATTTAACATAAACCAAATATTATAAACTCAATATTAAACTTTTATATTAAACCCAATATTAAAAACACTCATATTAAATCTAACATTATAAACCCAATATTAACCCAATAATAAAAACCCCTAATATTAAAATATAATATTATAAAACCAAATAGTAAAGCCCAATATTATAAACCATAATATCTATTTCTTTTGTAAGCTTGATATGACTACATCTTCTTCATGTCCAATATATCACCTTGATCAGGGCGAGGAGTTGAACCGATGATTTCACATCAAGGAGTGACTTAACAGAGCACCTGCTCACTGTCTATCCAAGACCCTGTGAACTATAAACCCTAATATTAAACACAACATTATAAACCCTAATATTAAACCCAATATTATAAACCTAATATTAAACCCAAACCCTCATATTAAACCTAATATTATACACCCTCATATTAAACCCTAATGTTGAATAAATTGCAATGTAATGCACCATTGTGACAATGATTGTCACATTGCCACAATGTTTCTCACAATATTAAAACTCTAATATTTAACACAATATTTAAAGCTCTAATACTAAACCCAATATTATAAACCATGATATTAAACCGAATATTATAAACCCTAATATTAAAAACACTAATATTAAAACAAATATTATAAACATGATATTAAACCCAAATATTAAGCTCAATATTATAAACCTTTTTAAAAAGTGATTCCATACAGGTGAATTGGTTTTTATCAAAGTGGAGGAATAACCTGTTATGATTTTTTTAATCCAACGTTTCGGACTTCATAAGTGAGTCCATCATCAGGGATAAACGCTCAGGGATCTCTGAGCGTTTATCCCTGATGATGGACTCACTTATGAAGTCCGAAACGTTGGATTAAAAAAATTATAAACCTTATTATTAAACTCAATATTATAAACCCCAATATTAAACTCTTATATTAAACTCAATATTATAAATCCTAATATTAAACCCTATTTTTGTAATGTTGCAATGCGACATTGAATAAATTGCAATGCAATGTAACATTGTGACAATGATTGACACATTATAAAAACTATTATTATAAACACAATATTATAAAACCTAATATTATAAGCCTTTACTTTAAAATCTAATATTAAATCCAATATTATAAGCCCAAATACTAAACCCTAACATTAAACCCAATATTAAACTCTTATAATAAACCCAATATTTTAAACATTCATATTAAACCTTAATTTTTAATGTTGCAAAGTAACGTTAAATAAATTACAATGTAATATAATATGGAAATTATTGTCACATTTCCACAATGTTTGTCACAATATTAAAAGTCTAATATTAAACTCAATATTAAAAATCCTAATACTAAACCCAATATTAAACCTTGATATTAAATATAATATTATAAACCAAATATTAAGCTCAATATTAAAAGCCCTCTTATTATAAACCAAATATCATAAACCATAATACTAAACCCAATATTATAAACCTAATATTAAAACCTATAATTAAATCAAATATTATAAGCACAATATTAAACCCAACATTATAGACTCTAATATAATAAACCATAATATTAAAATAAATTTATTCAAAAACACTAATATTAAACCCAATTTTATAAACTATAATATTAAACCCAATATTATAAACTCCAATATTAAACGTTAATATTATAAACCTAATATTAAATATTTATATTAAACACAATATTATAAATCTTAATATTAAACTCTAATTCTGTAATATCACAATTCAACATTAAATAAATTGCAATGTAATATAACATTACAACAATATTTGTGACATTACAAAACTTATTATTATAAAATTATTATTATAAATCCTAATACTATAAAACCAAATATTATAAACATTAATATTAAAACAAATATCATAAACACTATACATTAAACCCTAATACCTAATAATATAAACCTAATATAACATTGAAATATAGTATAATGTTTATTATTGATTTATAAATTAATATGGTTTATAAATTAATATAATAATAGCTATATTAATGTTTAAATAATAATAATATCATTATTATGATAATATAACATTGAAATATATTATAATGTTTTAATATTAATTTATAAATTAATGTATTAATAGTTATATTAATGTTTAAATATTATTATTATTGTTATTATTATAAAACGGTTATGAAATAAAAATCTACATTTAAATAATGAATTAACTACTACTCAATTTTATAAAATATTTTGAATTATTAATTTATTTAATTTTAATAAAATAATAAAATTTTAATTTAATATATTAATATTAAAAACAATAATACATATTGTAACTTTATTTATAAACTTTAATTTTATTACATTTTAGATATGGAAAAGAAAATAAAAACAATATTTATCAACTCCCAAATGAGTTTTCAGTTTTTATTGGATAATTAATCTGCGACTTCAATCTATTGAAACCAAATAAAAATTTCATAGTTAATATAGGTTTAAATTAATGTGCATCCGTAAACTCTTAATTTTTGAAGCAAGTATCCTTCAATGATAATTATTTGAAATTATTTTATTTATACAAAGAAAATCTTTTGAATATTCTAATTTAACCGTTACTCCCCCTCCATCTATTAATCCAATGTTGCTCTCTTTACACTCATAGAAAGTTTTGTATTCCACAATGATTTTACAATTTATGTGATTTTAATTCTTTTAATTTATTATTTTAAATCTTAAAACGCATCATTAATCGCTTAATAAAGCGATTGACCAAATAAAAAAACTCTATCAACTTAAAATTAACGTTGTGATTTCTATTCACATAAAATTGGCAATTCCGACTTTCCATTCCTTTGTGGAAAGGTAAATTGAAAGATAATAATAAACCTATAATTTTAATTCTAATTCTTATAATTATTGTTGTTTTTTTTTTTTTTAATTATGATGAATTATTAATTTGCGAGATTTTTTTTGGATTTGATATTGGGTTGATAGGATAACCATGAGTCTATGGGGTCTTGGTTAAAATGAAAGGTACTACCAAACTTACAAAAAAAAAAGAAAAAAAAAAGATAACAATGAACATGCTATTGCACAAGCCACTCAATCATTTTACAAGAAAATAATATAGTTAATCTTTTTTTGTTTTTATAACTATGGTGAAAAATAATTGTAATATAAGAGTAATTTTAGATATATGAGAAATTGATTAACTTAATAAAAATCTATACTATGAGATTGAAGAATCTTATTCCTTAAATCTTATTACAATGAGTCAAAAATGTCTCCGTGAAATATGAAATTAGATAGAGAAATAACATTTCATTATACTAACCATTCAATCAGTTTATAAAAAAACCAACATAATTAAACCTATAAACTTATAAAAAGACCAACATGATTAAACGAAATAAAAAAGTTAATATCTCATTATTATAACCACTTTACCGTCCCAAAAAACATATATAACTAACCATGTTATAAAACATTTAAATTGTTTTTTTAAAGAGGTTGGTTTTTAAAAAGGTGCTTTGAACTTTTAACATAAAGATCGGGCCAATAAGCATCGATAGAAATGATATTAACTTCCTAACATGGATTTCAGTACGATGATATTAAAATTTTTAAAATGAATAGTTTATTGAGTTAGGTTGAATGGTCGGAATCTTTTATAGAAAAGCGTTTATGGATTAATATTGAAATATCATTTATATTTAAAACTTGGTTAATTTTTTTTTTTTTTTTTTTTTTTTTATATAATTGTATTTAATTTAAGTAGAATGATAATTTTTATAATGATGACGATGGTGGTGGTTAATGTTTACTGAGATCAATTTTTGGTCTATCGAACCTAAAAAACAAATTATTTAGTTTGATTTAAGACTTTATTTCTATGCTCAAAAAGCTTAAAGAAAAGCCTTCCGAGCTCACTATAATTTTGACATCTTAGAAGGCTAGAAAAGTCAGTATTGTAACAAAGATTATGAAATTGAGATCTAATGTGGTTGTACATGGGGCACTCTAAGAGGAAATGATTTTCATCCTCGATGTTCATATTCTCACAGAGATGACAGATCCTTTCCATCCATGGTGTTTTAGGAACTGTCAAACGACCCGTTTCACTATGGAGCTCATGAGAGTTCGTTCTAATCTTGGATATATTAATTTTCTTCTTTGAGCTAGTTAAAACATAGAGATACTTTTGATCTTCTAGGGTGGGGTTGATGACCTCTTTATAATATCTTAATTTTCTTTTAGTTGCTAGATCTTTCTCACACCGCATTTTTTCTTTGAACTTAGAAGCAACAATTTTTTTAATGTTATTAATGTTTTGCAATGCAACATTCTCGTCGATCTCCCATTGGTTTAACTAGGCCCTGATGTCTTTATACCAACCTCGTTTGAGCCTTAGGTGGTTTTGGCTGGAATTTAAAGCTAGCTTAGGAAGTCTATGGTCTCCTATGCTATTGAGTTTGTGATTGTACAACAGAAGCCTAGTCATAGCTAGGCTATCGATAGGGGAAAGACCCACTTCTATAAGGAGAATAGGATAGGGTGTATTGCTTTTAATTTTGAGGTTATACGTTATAAAACATTTCTGGATTTGCTCAATCTTTCTCTAGGAATCTCTAGAGATGCTGCGACCCCAAACCTCACATCCATATAAGATAACAGGGGTGACTAAATTTTCGAAGAGGAACTTCTTTCTATCCCACATTATGAGGTTTGCCGTTTTACAATTATTTTCAAGACCAAAATAAGCTTTCCACCCCCCATTTATCCTTTTCTCAATGCTATCGTTCCATTTGAGCTTGTGATGAATATCAATTCCTAAGTACTTGTAGGAAGACACTTCCTCCAAGTTACTATTGTCATACATAAAATTAGCGTGAGTGTCCTTCTTGGATTTGATAATCATAAAATTTGTTTTGTCAGTGTTAACAGTAATATCCATGCTAGAGTAGAAATCCTTAAGAAGTCTAAGTTGCTTATCAAGATCAGAAGGGCACCTTGCGAGAAGAACAATATCGTCCGCATAGAAAAGAAGGATGATGACTATCCCAGCTAAGATCGTGCCAACACAACCTGCTCCCTCTAAACAACCCTCTAACTTATCAATATAAAAATAAAAAATTAAAACAATTTCCAATTAATTTTTTTTAATAAAAATAAAATAAAAGATTAAAACAATTACAATCAAAATTTCTTTTAAATAAATGATATATAAATGATATTGTTAAATATAAGAGATTTCCACAATGCATTAAATTAAAATAATTTTTGAGATTCCACTCTGTTAAATCCCAAAAATGAAATGACATAGTTATTAAATAATGAAAGTGAAAAGTGAGTACCAAGTGGCATTTTGTAAATATTCGTACTTTTCCCTTCATACACGCCACCGTAATATTCTAACCATATTGTTTTATATCCAACACTCTTAGATTCGTAATGATTGAGTTATGTTCAATATTCATTATACTAGTTTAAGAAAAAGTGTGTAGCGTATCTTGTTGAAAGAGTTAAAGTATATAATATGATAATGAAAAATAATTTTAGTCAATATTGAGTTGGAGTGTGATGGTGAGGTGTGTAGGAGAAGGTGGACAAATAATTAAGAAACACAAATACTCAGAAATGATGAGTGAGTTGACAAAGTGGTAAAAGTGAAAGGATTGGATTCTTAAATTGTGATTGTGATTGTGATTGAATACTTTAATTGTGTTGTATAACGGGGGGATATGCCAATGGTCACCTTTCCAATTGAGCGAATATGGAAATAGTCACTTTTTTTTATTAAATTTGAAAGAATCGGATCAAATTTCTAAACCAAACATTTATTCGTGATGATGCTTTTTGATAACATTGAATTTAAAGATTTTATTGCCTTTTTATATCTCTTTTCATAATATAATATTTTATTATCTTTTTCTGGTTCAATATATTATTACTAGCATTTGCCCCTAAGGGTGTAAAGGTACACCGAAGGAGTAGATTTTGTATTAACTCTTGTGCGTATCAAAGAGTTTGGCATAATAGTGTGTATTTTCGAATAAATTAAATGTTAAGAATAATGAAATACTATTTATAGTTTAAATATATAAAGATTTATTTTATTTTTAATAATTATATGTTAGTTGATTCAAAATTCATAACATTGGTTACCTTATTTTATAAGTAATTTTATTTAAGCTTAAAAAAAAAAAAAAAACGAATAAAATATATATATATAAAATGTAAATAAATAAAAATTAAATAAATTAGAAATTTAAATATAAAACATATAAAATATAAATATAAATAAAATAAATAAATAAATAGATAAAAATAAAAATAAAAACGAATAAAATGAAAAATATAAACCATTCACATATGAACTAATGGTTAAACTTTAGTATTTTGAGAATCTTAAAAAATTTTGATGACCGTGAATTTATTTCAATTATTAAAAAAAAATTAATTCAAACAATCTAACTACCTAATTTAAAAAAAAAAAAAAATTATTGAATTCAAACCCAAAAAAACAAAAAACTAGTGTGAGAACTCCCGCGAAAAAGACCCTAGTGGAGTTCATAATAAAGAAGTTAGAAACGCAGTGGCACATGCGGGCAGGTCGACGGGCAGGGTTGACCTGGATAGACAACGTCGTGCCAACGCTGCAGCTCAGCACCCGACGTTGAATACCGACGAAGGAAAGGATCTAACCCACCATATATCATCCCAACAGACGAAACACGTTTATTGTTACGGATATATCTATCAGTCAGTTGGGGTAGCTACCACGTTGGATCCAAGTTAATAATTACATTTGATCTCTGCTTTACAATGCTTCATCATGAGAGCGCTCCACTCTTTAATAATTCGAAAACCACGACATTTGTAACTTACCCGTCCGTCATTCCTCCATCAATCTACGGCTGGAGTTTCATCGCACCTCAACTGTTGATCGAACGACGTAGATGAATATCGCGTGAAGTTAACGATCGAACTTTAGCGCGCGATATGAATGGTATTATATTTCCGCCCTTTGCCACGCGTCAGACGGCTAATGGAATCGCGTTGATTTTATGAAAACCACCCGTGAACCAAAGGTGGTGCGATGACAAGCCTGGGTTCTTCTAAACCGCTTCTCAACTCTGCGGCGATATTTAGAAAGGATAGATTCATTTCGTGATTTACCCTTCCGCCGAGACATGCAAAAAATTAGCGTGCACGCATTTTCCACGTCTATTAATTAAACTCGATTGAATTTGATTGAAAAGGGAAAAGCGGCAAAGACAAACGCACTCCTGTTTTTGGGTCATCGATCATCATTTTAATTATCATCAGCGATTGCAGTTTGTTTTTGCACAGAAAGCAACCATTCGTTGAATCCTTGGGAGTCTAGAAATGGAAGGACAACGACCAGAAAAACGAGGGGGCGAAGAAAGAGATCAATATAGAGAATTATTAGTTGAAATAGAAGAGATGACAAGAGGACCGGGGGAGCTTGCATAAAGCTGTTCGAAGAGATGAAAGAAATGGGTTTGGTTCCAAATGAGGTGACATATACCATTCTTATTAATGGTTACTGCAAGGATAGAAACATTGTAGAAGCAATGAAATTTTTTGATGAAATGTTACAAAAGGAATGTGTACCCAATGAAGTGACATACCATGCATTGATTACCGAAATTTGCAAAGCTAGAACTATTCAGGCAGAACATTCGGAAGACAATCTGCAGATGAAATGGGGGGGGCATATTCTATACAATGTTGAAAGAAAACTGGGTTCATAAGACTGCAACTTATAATACAGTTATCATTGCTCTTTGTCTTAGAAAAAAATTAAAAATTGTAACAGTCTAGTTAAAAGAAAAATTAACTAGTAGGTACTGGTTAAAAAAGACAATTACTATTTTTTACTGTTGAAAAAGATTAGAGATATTATTTTGAATTAAAAACAGGGAATTAATTATGTTATGAAATTTTATTAAAGAGGTTTTGAAAATAAAAAGGAAATCTTTTCTAAAAAGCTGATGGTAAAATTTTTCTAGAATGGGAGGTGGTTGGGCAGTTAGGAGATACAGTTATTCACCCCTTGAGGATAAAAAGTGAATCTTGGAAAGGGGTGGGGGTTCTGGAATTCTTGGAAGAAAGGGGAAAAGCATTTTTCTTGAGCTGGAAGGGTCCAGTGGAAAAATGGCTACCGAACTCCATGGAATGATCGAACTTCACTGCTGGTGACTAGATTGGCCGTCCAGAGGTCACAGCAGAGGTATCTCCACTGATATCCCGTGGCACCGACCAGATTTCTGGAGCTTGGGGGCAAGTGGAGGACGTCATCGCCTCCCTTGAAGGTTGGGAGGACATCAGCTAGAAAGAAGGATTTCTCTAAACAGATAAGTATATTCCGTGAGTTTGCAATTCAGAAGTGTCTGTAGGTGTCCTTTAAAGATAAGTAGACAGACTGATAAGTACGGCTTAGAGCTTTATTATTAATAGAGGTATACGTGTATGTGTTTACTATAGCAGTACTAATGTTCTTTGAGTAAACCCTGGTAGGTCAATGCATAATAGTAGTTATTTAGTATTCGATATGAAATAGAGAAATGAATTAAAATACCTGTAGATGAAAGCGTTGTATCGGTTCTCTGTTATTATTAACGGGACCAGATTGTTATGTAAAGATCTGTGTTTACTCAAAGCAGATTTACGAAGGATTTCTTATGCACATACCATATATTCAATCTTCTTAAACAGTAAACTTATAAAGACTTACTGTAGGCTTAAGTAGATATCGGCAAACTATTTATTTGTCAAATATAACCATCGAAACATTTGATGCAGAGGAAATACACAGGAAATATTCCAGAATTGTTTATGTAATATCTGAATGAAATATCTGTAAAGAAAGAAAATAAGCTTTAGAAACAACGATTCTAGACAAGTGGAAACGGCATCGAAACCCTCTTTCTCCAACATAAGGGTTAACAGAAGAAATGCTTATAACCAAATATTATTAGACTGCTAAACTTAACTTCACAAGACGAGAGAAGCGCGGCCATAAACGTTCCGGCTTCACAGGAAAGGAAAAGAAAACTGTAAACCAAATCTTTATTTATAAGTTAACAGTAGAAGGAGAAATCCTGTTTAACAAGGGTTATTGCAGATCTTAACTGAAGAACAAACTGGAACCATAAGAAGAAATTCCATAGCAAAACGTGAAGTCGAATTGAGAAGTAGCATGCATTATAACTTATAGATGTAAGGGAGTCAAATATAGTAAACCAGAGAGGTTATTCAAGCAAATGTTCAAGTTATAAAACATCCATTATCAAAAGAAACGGAGGAGCTTGCAAAAGCCGACCCGCTTACAAGCACATGCAACCATTCGAAACTGTGTAATATGCATAACTTTCATACTAGCCTGGACGGGAAGCAAAACCCGAGTCATATTACAAATTAGAAGAGAAATAGCTAAGAGTTATAGCTGTGATATATCAAAAGTATCTAATAACAATTAAGGATTGAATCCCCAGGCACCCTCGGTCTGCTTTCGGGGTAAATCAGAACAAGCTAAGAGAAGAGTAACCCCACGGTTCGAGCCGTGGCAGACTTTACCCAACCAGGGATTCGAAACAAAAACGAAAGTGAAAACCCGTTGGACAGATTGAGGAGGGTAGCACCCTGAACGGGTTAAATACCTGTGAAATAGGGGCACCATCTGTTAGACACACTTCTCAGGATTCCGCTGCTCCAGAAAAACTATAACCTGAGGAGAGGATTGGGATATGGCGTACCTGCAAAGAAAATGTATCGAAATAAGAACTCTTACGCCAAAGAAGAATGGGAAAATACCCCATTAGTAAACCGACAACGATAATCTCTGAGAAGGAGAATACCTGACAAAAGAATTGGAACCTATCCTTTACCTGAAACGATAACATAGAGGTAGGGTTAGATAAACCGATTAAAATTGAAGTAGGCAAGAAGAACTCCTCCGGGCATGAATGGCAACAACCGAAATGGAACGAACCTTACCATCATTTTGAGTGATGAGGGTACCACTATGGAAAGGTTCTGTCAACTGGATGAAGCGGCGACAGGGTGACTATGCGTGGAAACCCTGCAGAGGAAGCATACACCAGTAAAACTGTTAGCCAGCTAAACAAAAGAGAAATGGAACCATAGTTACCTGATAGCAGAAAGGAGAACAGATCATTTGCGAAGAGATGGAAGAGAAAAACCTAGGTTTTTACCTGTTACCGTGAGCGGATTTAATAGACTCCAGGGCGTAACTTGCTAGGCACAAACTTCAGTTGTAACTGAGAATTCTTGGAGACATTGAACGCCGAACAGGTTACCAGAGAGCTCCAAGTCGGAGCGCGGCAGAAGAAAACCATGAGTGCAACAATGAGAATGGCACCGCCAAGTCTGGCGGGAGTATCAAACTTCCGGAGGTGACGAGATCTGTCACGGACAGGAACAATGAATGACACATGCCAAATGGTGCCAATGCTTATCCCGAGAGATCCGAGGGTAAGCCACCATAAAGATCACCTGCGGAACGCATGCCACCTCGCACAAAAAGCATTGGGTTGTTCACGTGGAAGAGACCCAATACGGGTGTGGACGTAGCACAGAGTTAAGGCGACCGCGCCGAGGCGTAAATGCACAAGGGTTAGTGGTACAAGTGGATCATATGATCATATAAGTCTATAGTGTTGACAATTAAACAATCATGCAAACCTTGTAACCAGTGTATGTTTTGTTCGACGACAACATACCATTAAGAATGATATTTCATATAATAACAAGGTTTACTTTGTAAGTTATGATTTATAATCGATGTAGCTTATGAATTCCGAACTTAAGGTTGTGTATTGATGATACAAAAAGTTTACTTCCTGTTTTATTAGGATGAAGGGTAAAGTTATTATTACCTGAGTTTAAAATTTTTTTTTGTTCTATTTTTGTTGTTGAATGAGTGTGACAAAAATGGCTTTCAAATTGAAAGACAAAATGTCTGCAGAAGGGTTCTAGCCAGATGGGGTTACATATGCTGCTTTGTTGCGTGGTATTTGTGAACAAAACAAAATAAATGATGTGGATAAGATTTTGAGTGAGGCATTGTAGAAAAATATGCTTTCTATTGCATATAGGTACTCCATTCTGTTTGATCTCTATTTTGGTGAAGGTAGGCCTTCTAAAGCCACATTACTTCTGAATGAAAATTTAGACAGAAAGTATGGACAAAGCATTATAATCAATGACCTTGAAAAGGAAGGTGCAGCTACAGGAACTGAGTAAATGACTACAAACCTTGTGTTTCAGGCTTGAAAGTAATTACCAAAGAAGGCCTTGACCACATATGACTTTCACAATGTTTTATCCTAAGCTGGTGAAGCTTAGAGCTCAAATGCAACATGCTTATTAGGCACCCACATTCTTCATGTGGCATGGGCATTGTGGACTGGCCACTTACGA
This sequence comes from Pinus albicaulis, assembly GCA_034641835.2. Taxonomy (NCBI): domain Eukaryota; kingdom Viridiplantae; phylum Streptophyta; class Pinopsida; order Pinales; family Pinaceae; genus Pinus; species Pinus albicaulis. The sequence goes on from CM076577.1 coordinate 1,113,547,051, forward strand.
ATTTTTCACTCTCACAATTTGTGTGCCAAGGCAAAGGACTTGAGTCAACATGCTGATTTAATGGCCTGCTTGAAACTACAGTACTCGTTGGCTTCCCCAATTCTACATATCATCACTGAGTTCAGAAGCGAATTCGGTCAGAGTAACTTGGTAGGCCTTTTCTTATTATTTTTTGGACAAGGCAAAGGGATGAAAGGATAAGGTATATCATGACTCCTTTGAAATTGATGTGACCTCTAAAATTCATTAAATGTGTTGAATTATACAGAGGTTGGGGAACATTTTGGCTTGTGGTTATGGGACCCGAGATTAATTCAATCTGTCATGTGCTTAGAGCTCAAATGATGTTCCTTTCCAGCTTATTTGATCATTAGCGGGGGATGAAAGGCCCTGCTGCATGCATAAGACCTGCCCTATGCAGCGTCAAGGACGTTCCTCTTGTGCTTTGGGCTATGAGAGGATAATTGACAGTTAGCTTTGGCCAAAATTGGAAGCAAAGAGAAAGTTGTTTTTTGCTGGATTGAAAATAACCCCCTTTGAGCTCTCTTTGAATACAAGCAAAGAAGAAAAAGTAACAATCGGTTCTCAGACATGACCTGAAGGAAGAGCTATTTGGTGTGAATCATTTTAATTTTATACCGAAAAGGAATCCCCAAATATCAAATGACCCCTTCCAAGACACCTTTCCCAAATGGATTCACCCACTTGAAGAACCGTATCAACTTCCATTATAACCACTATTCTTCCTTGCAATTGTTAAATTTGGCTACTAAAACAGGAGAAAAGGTCTCGAGAATTTCACTGCACTGGTTATTAATACTTGAAGTAATTCTGAAGAGAAGGTGGAGTCATTAGAAAAATGAACATTGAATATTCCATGCCCCCTTGGCAACTGAATTCCCTTCATCTGACCCTGTATTATGGCAACCCCAACGCTTCCTTCCCCTAAAACTTCTGCGGGTGCCCTCAACAAATCTTCCAAAAAAAAGGGATTTTTATAGACCGAGGAAAATACAAGGCTTTTTTTCATCTTCTCAGTCTCCCCTCCAAATTACAAGAATAGCAAGAATCAAGCCAGTCAAAGAAAATCCGCCCACTACAATGCTAAAGATCCTTCCTACTCGGTGCTTTTTGCTGATTCCGCTACATTGCTGTAGCTGGGATTCACCACAAAGATTGTTTCCAAGAAATGAATCGGGGAAGAATTTCTTGAAGTTATCAGGCACGGGACCAGTCAGATTATTGTTCGATACATTAAATTTCACAAGATTAGGGAGATCCAGAACTGGGAGGGGGGCGGTGAAGGAATTGTTCTCTAGAAGCAGCATGCGTATAAACTTAAGAGCGGTGAGGGAAACTGGAATGTTGCCACTGAAATCGTTAAAGGAGAGACTCAGCACGGTGAGATTCGGCCACTCCAACAACGGAATCGGACCTGACATCCTGTTGCCCTGCATATTAACGCTTTTGAGTGCTTTGCAGTTAGACAGATCTAGGGGAATCGAACCCTGGAGGAGGTTGTGTCTAAGGCTTAGATTTTGGAGTTCCGGGACAACGAATCATGACGTAGCATGACACTGTTGAGATTCTGTCAGTAACGACGAATCTCTACAGTGTCGCTACGAAAAACCTCACAATAGATAACACCTTCGGTGTAATTATTAATTTTCTAATTTATATTTTATTTTATATATAAAATAATATTTTTTTAAAAATTAAAATTTTATGAAATAATGAAATAAAAAAATTATTGTATTTTTTAATGTATTATTTTATTATTTTTATATATAATGAATTATTATTTTTTCTCAAAAAAAAAATTGAACTTTTTATAAAATTAACAAAAAGTTATATCGTAGATGTTGTAGCATTTCATATAAGAGAAACATCTTGATAAAAGGCAGGGCTAAGGCGGGTAGAAACCCATAGTTACATATTGCCAAAAACACTGGATTTATTTTTTTTGCCTTTTTATTTTGTACTTTTTGCTAGCCATCCAGTGAAGGAGCAGAATGTATAATGGCCAACTCCAAGTTGGAGGAGATTTGGACGTCTTTTTCGGAGTAAGAACTTTTACAAACATGTGCACGCTTGGTGCCAATCACACCTCGGTCACCGATCTGCTCATCCTGTTGGGGATCCAAGTCTATAGGCGAGGATGAGTTCTCCTCAATTTCCTGTTTTTCTGCCATCTTGCCTACATTCTTCTCTTGTGAATCTGTCTTTTCTTCTTGCTAATTTTCTTTGTCTGCTTTCCTTTCATTTTCTTCCATATCTTCTTCCTCTTCATCTGATAATGATGCATCCAAAAAATTCCATCCTTTTTTCTTTTGCATCTTTTTTGTTGTTTTTTCCTGGCTATTTTAAGTGCCCAGTTTGGTGGCACATCCTGCACCTAAACGCCGTGTTTTCAAAATCTAATGATTGAGAGCACCTGAGGTCATTGTGGATAAGATTCATGCAGTCTCGCAGGCCCTTTCTTAGGTCCATCTCCACACAAATATGTGCAAAGGTGAATATCCCGTTTTCCATTATCTCTCTGTCCAGCTTTATGAATCTTCCTATAGAGTTACCAATGTTTTCTAGGACCCGATGGTGCTAGAAAGGGAGTGGAAAGTTGTGTAATCACACCGAGACAGGAATTTTTGAAACTACCATTGTGGTTGCATCGAAGCCCAGGAACCATGGGGTTACAAAGAGGCATGCTCTTCCCCAAAACCATGGTCCATCAGTAGTGGCAAATAAGTAGTCCTCTGTATTGTCAAATTGAACCACAAAGAAACCTTTTGCAAAAAGGTAAATATCACAGTTCTAGGTCTAGTTTTGGTCTATCCGTGTGTGTACTTCTTCTGGTTTTGGCCAATAGCCATTGAAATGACAGATAACAACTTTTGTTTTCAAAGCATCAAATAACCCTGTTACTCTGGTATTTCAACTGCCAGATCTGGAATGTTTTCTATTTTTTCAACTATGTATGGTCCTGGTAATGTTGATTTGGAATTTTTTTTTCCCCTGTGTGGAGGCTTTCCCTCTCAGGATGTCCTTGAAAGAGGGCATTCCTTTTCCTATTGTCATTGATTTATTGGTTGATGTTGTTCCTGGAACGCCCCCTCTGAGTCTAAGATTAAAATAAATGGTAGCGTTTCTTTGAATCTAGTATTCATTTAGTTTTGTTATTTCCTATAATGCTCTTCCTGAAAAATATCAGGTTTTGTTGTTCAGCTAGGATACCCGTGATAGTTTGGATTTTATTTTTCAGCTCTGATACAGTCTCAAAGTCCTGCACCCATAAGACCATGGTTTTCCCTTCTAAGGATTTAATGAAAATTCAAAACTGTGGCAACAACATATTGCACAATCCACCATTAACTCTGTCAGGCACATATGTGTTAGTCCCCTGATGGAAAAGAGCATTGGCATGGGTCAAGCCTTTTCTGGTGGGCGAGTATCCACCAATCTAGAGAGGCCTCTAGAGTGGCACAATATATTGCCAAAGAAGCGTCATAGTAAAGAAAAGGGGGGTCTCTGCCTCACCCCACCGCCTCATCAAACTAGTTGGAAGAGAGATCGTCCCCACTACCACCCTCCCCCTCATCTTAACCCCATCTGCGATGTTTCTAAAAGGAGTAATGGAAAGATGAAATGAGAGGGGGATTAACATTACATTTAGCCATGGTCCCAAGCCTTTGGATCCATACCCTTCTGCGCTAAGACAAGGGAGGGAAAACAACGAATAGGGGCGCGCTCCGAGGAGAAAGAACCCTCAGTATCCAGCTTCCTACATCCTCCAACCACGCGCATTGAGCTGAGCTTCCTCGGTACTGGATCGATCAAACAGATCTCCCTCGTCGAGCCCAATGGTCATTTGTAGCTCCATAAAAAGCCACTAGCGATGCACCGCCATCCCATCAATGGCCACTAGAGCGACTTCCTCCTGCACCCGCAGATGTTGGGAGCCAGGGCTCTTAGAGCAGAGGCAAGGAACCATGTTCGACCTGGCCCGAATCCTATCAGCAACACCTAGAAACCCTAGAACATAACATCTTCCTCCGTTGCACTCCATTTTCCCCAAATTTCCTATCCCAACCTATTGTTTATTTCCTTTCTTCCTAGATGTTATAAAGCCATCTTATTTCTTTAATCTTCTATATATAATGATCATTAAGTTTATGAAATACAAGTTTTAATGTATTATTTAATTATTTTTATATATAATGATCGTTAAATTAACTATTTATAAAACTATTATGTATCTTTAAAAAAAAAATTCCTTCCACTAAATTTTAATACATTTTTTATTTTGTTTTTAATTGTGTTTTTTTAATATATTTAAAATTATATTGATAAATTATAGAATAATCATTAAATAAGTAATTTTTAAAAGAGTATCAAGGGTTAGTTCAACTAGTTGAATTCCTGTTGCAAATTATCTTGCTGATCAAGAGGACACAATGCCAATTCTCCTCGACGCCCTTGGGGTTAGGCTCGACTAGTTTGGCCAACGAGTTTCGATTCTTTTTAGGGTTGATCTACCCAAATTTTCCCATGGATGTAGAGGCCACCCAATGTTCATGAACCAAAAAAAAAAAAGTAATTTGTGTAGAAATTCCTTGTAGATTCAAACTGTTAATTACAATTTTCTAAAGCAATAGGCTTGAATCAACTCTACTAATTGCGGAAACCAATTTAAACGATCATGAAAGCACAAAGCATACAAGAGAAATAATTCAATCAACATATTACACAATAATTTCCTAGGGAAAGACACAACGAAAAACCTCACTATTTGTATATTGCATTAGTTAGAAAATATGAGAAGATTACAATGCTTTGCTCATGCTCGAGCAACTTTTGCACTATCTCTATCTATCTCATTTATTCCTAGACAAGCTTAGGCTAATACTGTTGGGTGTGGAGCCCGATTATCTTGTTTATTTTGTATCACAGTATTGGAGCCCTGTACCTTAATGGGGGTGGCAACGCCACCCGTAATTAAACGCTGCTTGGGGGGTCCGTGGTGGGGGGGGGGTGGCTGTGAATTTATGGAGCCCCCCCTTGGTGGGAGGTTTCAGGGGTAGCGCCCCTAAAGCTAAAAACAAATGTAAAATTTCCTTGTAAAAGTATAGTAATTTCTAGTCAATCTGGGCTGTTCATTAGGCGGATGATCTGACGGTAGAATTTATGTTTAGTTTAGGGTTTTTTTCCCTAGAAGGCAACCCCTCACTTGTATGAGGGTATTGTATTGCGGCTGTGTATTTTAGGTGTATTCTCGGAGCGAGAAATTGATAAGGAGACTGTGAGAGAGAACATAGGATATTACATCGGATCTACTGTAGGTTGTGTCTCTTCATTTTGCTAGATAATAGAAAGGAAGGATTGGTTGTTCGGGGCGGACGTAGCCCAAACTGGGTGAACCACATATATCTGTGTCTCTCTGGTTATATGTGTTTTGTGTGCTTGTGTTTTCCGCATATTTCATGTGTTTCATTGCTCTGTAATATATAATTTTGTAATAACTGGTATCAGATCCGAAGGTCTATTTGGCTGATAAACTCACAGGAAAGAAGGGTTCCTGGTTTGAGTGGGAGTAATGGCGGAAGATGGTAAGGTTAGGGTCGAGAATTTTAATGGCCAAAACTTCCCGCTGTGGAAGATGCAAATGGAAGACTATCTGTATCAGAAATATCTATACCTACCATTGAGTGGAAAAACAAAGAAGTCGACGGCTATGACAGACGCAGAATGGGAGATTCTTGATAGAAAGGCACTTAGAAAAGTACGGTTGTGCCTCGCGGCATTGGTAGCCTTCAATATTTTGAAGGAAACAACAATAGAGGGTTTGATTAAGGCGTTGGAAAAATATTTGAAAAACCCTCGGCCTCAAACAAGGTGTTTCTTATGAAACATTTATTTAATATGAAGATGTCGGAAGGTGAATCTGTTGCAGACCATTTAAATGATTTTGATATAGTTACCAGTCAGTTAAGCTATGTAGGGGTAAAATTTGATGATGAAGTTAGGGCTCTTTTATTTCTGTGCTCATTGCCAGAAAGCTGGAATGGTTTAGTTATGGCCATTAGTAACTCTGTCTCTGGATCTAGTACTTTAAAGTTTGATGATGTTGTCGGTGCTATCCTTAGCAAGGAAATGTGATGAAAAAGCTCCGGTGAGACATCGAGTAATGCTTTGAGTGCAAAGTCTAGGGGAAGAAAAATGGAAAGAAGAAAGAGCTCAGGATATCACAGTAAATCAAGGAAATGCAGATCCAAGTCCAGATCGGGGATAGTGTGTTGGAAATGCGGAAAGAAAGGACACCTAAAGAAAGACTATAGATCTCGGAAGGGAAAAGAAGGAGATGCACAACAAGAAAACAATCATGAAGCAAATGTGACAGGTGATGTGTTACAAGATGATTTGATTCTTTCTTTTGAAAATGTTACTGATTCTTGGGTTGTAGATTCAGGGGCCTCATTTCATACCACACCTGATAAGAAATATTTTCATGACTATGTTCAAGGAGATTTTGGACAAGTTCGTTTGGGCGATGATAAACCCTGTAAAATTGTTGGAATGGGTAAGGTTCTTGTAAAATAGCAGAATGGAAACCAATGGCTATTAAAGGAGGTAAGACATGTTCCATATCTGAAGAAAAATATGATTTCAACAGGGCAGTTAGGTGGTGAAGGTTGTGTGACAACTTTCATAGATAAAATCTGGAAGGTCACCAAAGGAGCCCTGGTAATAGCAAAAGGAAAAAAGGTTGGTACATTGTATTTATGCAATGGTATTTCTAACTTTGTTAATGCTTTAACTTCCAAAGGAGCAAATGCAGCATTATGGCATCATAGGTTCGGACACATGAGTGAGAAGGGGATGAAGATTCTTCACTCAAGAAATTTGTTGCCGGGTTTGGAGAATGTTGATTTGGATTTCTGTGAGAATTGCATTTATGGAAAACAGAAGAGAGTTAGATTTCTCAGAGTTGGGAAAGAAAAGAAGAGCGAAAAATTAGAGCTTGTGCATACAAATGTATGGGGACCTGCTCAGGTATTATCTCTCTGTGGCTCTCCTTATTATGTTACTTTTATTGATGATGCAACTAGAAAAGCTTGGATTTATTGTATTCAGAATAAATCTGATGTATTTGATACTTTCAAGAAATGGAAAGCTTTGGTTAAGATTGAGACAGGAAATAAGTTGAAGTGTCTCGGATCAGACAATGGAGGTGAACATTGCAGCAAAGAGTTTGATAGGTACTGTTCAGAGCATGGAATTCGCAGAGAGAAGACCGTTCCAAGAATACCACAAGAAAATGGTGTGTCAGAAAGGATGAATAAAACAATCATGGAGCGTGCAAGGTGCATGAGATTGCATGCAGGATTGCCTTTAAAATTTTGGGTAGATGCTATAGATACTACTATTTATCTAATAAAAAAAGGGCCTTCAAGTTCCTTGGATGATGGTATTCCAGAGGAAGCATGGACAGGTAAAAAAGTAAACTACTTTTTTTAAATTCTTTTGGCTATGAGGCCTTTGTCCATATTAATAAAGAAAATAGAACAAAGCTTGAGGCAAAATCAAAGAAATGTACCTTTATTGGATATGGTGTTAATGATTTTGGTTATCGCTTTTATGATTATGAAAATCACAAAATCATTAGGAGCAGAGATGTAATATTCAATGAAAAGGTCTTGTATAAGAATTAGTTGCAGGAAAAGAAACAGGAAAAAGAAAACAAACAATACATAGTTCTTGATGAGATCACAGAAAAAGTAAAGGTGCCTAAAAATAATAATAATCAACAAACACAACAACAACAACCATCACCACAACAACAGGCACCTCAAACACCTGAAAGTGGTGTCAGAATATCTACCAGGATAAGTAGGGCCCCTGAATGATACTCTCCTTCATTATATTATTTATTGTTGAATGATTATGGTGAACCCGAATGTTATGAAGAAACAATGCAGGTTGAAACCAGGAAGAAGTGGGAGCTAGCCATTGAAGAAGAGATGGACTCCTTAATTCATAACCAGACTTGGGACTTAGTCAAGTTGCCTGCAGGTAAATCTACATTGCAGAATAAATGGGTTTACAGACTAAAGGAAGAAGATGGAGGAAAACAGAGGTACAAAGATAGACTTGTGGTGAAGGGGTTTGCACAAAAGAAAGGTATTTATTTTGATGAAATATTTTCTCCTGTTGTTAAGATGAATTCAATCAGAACTATTTTAAGTCTTGTAGCAGCGGAAGATTTACATCTTGAACAGGTAGATGTAAAGACAACATTTCTCCATGGAGATTTGGAGGAAGAGATATATATGGAGCAACCAGAAGGATATGAGGTCAAAGGGAAATAAAAGTTAATGTACAGGTTAAAGAAGAGCTTGTATGGCTTAAAATAGGCTCTAAGGTAGTGGTATCTAAATTTGACAAGTTTATGTCTGAACAAGGTTATACTAGATGTCACTCTGATCATTGTGTTTATCTGAAAAAGCAAAATGATGGCAGCTATATTATATTGTTATTGTATGTAGATGACATGCTTGTTGCAGAGTCTAACATGCAGGAAATAAATGTGCTCAAAATAAAATTGGAAAATTCCTTTGCAATGAAGGATTTGGGAGCTGTAAAACAAATCCTTGGTATGAGAATAACTAGAGACAGGAAAAGTTGCAAATTAACACTGTCTCAGAATGAGTACATACAAAAGGTGTTGAAAATATTTAATATGCATAATGCAAAACCAGTTAGTACACATTGTGCTAGCCATTTCAAACTTAGTAAGGAGATGTGCCCCAAGACCCAAGAAGAAATGGAATATATGTCTAAAGTTCCATATGCATCAGTAGTTGCAAGCTTAATGTATGCAATGGCCTGCACAAGGCCTGATATTGCACATGCAGTGGGAGTTGTAAGAAAGTACATGAACAATCCAGGAAAAGAACATTGGATGGTAGTGAAATGGATTATCAGATATTTGAGAGGTACCACAAATCAAACATTATGCTTTGGTGGTTCAAACATTGCTCTATAGGGATATGTTGATGCAGATATGGCAGGTTGCAGAGATAACAGGAGGAGCACTATAGGGTATGTATTTACTGTAGGTGGAACAACTGTCAGTTGGGTTTCAAAAATCCAAAGTGTTGTTGCACTTTCAACAACAGAAGCAAAGTATGTTGCTGCTACAGAGGCTAGTAAATAAATGATTTGGTTACAAAGGTTTATGGATGAATTGGGTAAGAAGCATGATGTGGGCATGTTATACAGTGATAGCCAAAGTGCCATTCATCTTGAAAATAACACGACATTTAATTATAGGAATAAACACATGCAACTCAAGTACCATTTCATACGGTCAGTATTGGAAGATGGACAGTTCAAGTTGGAAAAGATACACACTAGCCAGAATCCTTCAGATATGCTAACAAAATTTGTAACCAGGGAGAAAATGAGAATATGCTCAGTTTCAATTGGTCTTCAAGTATGATGATGAAGACGATAAACAACCAAGTCCAAAGTGGAGTCATTTTCCAGCAAATGAAGCAGCGATGGAGTTACTACAATCAGTCTCCAAGTGGGAGATTGTTGGATGTGGAGCCTGATTATCTTGTTTATTTTGTATCACAGCTTTGGACCCCTGTAACTTAATGGGGGGAAACACCACTCGTAATTTTACTCTGCTTGGGGGGTATAGGGGGGGCAGTTGTGCTTTATGGAGCCCCCCACCCCCCTTGGCAGGGGGTTTCGGGGGTAGCGCCCCCGAAGCTAAAAAAATATGTAAAATTTCCTTGTAAAAGTATAGTAATTTCTAGTCAATCTGGGCCGTTCATTAGGCAGATGATCTGACGGTAGAAGTTATGTTTAGTTTAGGGTTTTTTTTCCTTAGAAGGCAACCCCTCGCTTGTATGAGGTTATTGTATTGTGGTTGTGTATTGTATGTGTATTCTCAGAGCTAGAAACAGATAGGGAGACTGTGAGAGAGAATAGAGGATATTACAGCGGATCTGTTGTAGGTTGTGTCTCTTCATTTTGCTGGATAACAGAAAGGAAGGACTGGCTGTTCGGGGTGGACGTAGCCCAAACTGGGTGAACCGCGTATATCTGTGTCTCTCTGGTTTTATATGTTTTTGTTTCCGCATATATTTTATGTGTTTAATTGCTCTGTAATATATAATTTTATAACAGAGGGTTTATTGGTCCCACGAAATCTAAATCCTACTGTTCAAATGGTTCAATAAGTACTTGTGGCTTTAGTGGCATTTCATCTGATGCCACTGGTCTACCAATTCTTTGGAAGCTATCACATCTTTTGAAATAATTTCTGGAGTCCTTGAAGATGGATGGCCAGTAATAGCCAAGATTCAACACTTTGTATACTGTCCTTTTATCTACAAAATGACCACCACATGGTTAATCATGACAAGCTTTCAAAATATCAATTATTTCATCTTCTCGTACACATTTTCTAATCATTGAATCAACGCCAGTATAAAATAGATCTCCATTGACTCAACTGTACCTGGCACTTTCTCTAATTATTATTCATTTTTGTTTATTTGTGTAATGAGATGGTAGGATGTCAGATGATAAATAATTAGCTATATCTGCAAACCATGGAGTTTTGACATTTATAGTGCATAGATGTTTATATGGGAAATTCTGATACTGGATTTGGATCACCAGGTGAATTTAATCTTGACAGAAAGTCAGCAACTTGGTTATCTTTTCCTGGGTGATCTTGTATAGTAATATTAAACTCTTGCATTAATAACATCCACCGAGTTATTCTACCATTTGTGATTGATTTATTCATTAAATATTTTATAGTAGAATGATTCGTGTGAATATAAACTGGATAACTTGTTATATAATGTCGAAATTTATTTACTGCATGTACGAAAACTAACATTTCTTTTTCCGTAACAGTGTAATTCAATTTTGCTGGTGTTAAGTTTTTACTGATGAGATATATAGAATAATTGAATTGATTCTCTTTTTGTCCAAGTGATGTTCCAATAGCTGTATCGGATGCATCAGTTGAAATGTGAAATGGAAAAGACCAATTAGGTCCTCGAAGAATGGGTGAAATTAAAAAATTTTGTTTTAATTTTTCAAATGCATGTTGACAGTTATTAGTCCATTGGAATTCTACATATTTCAAAAGTAATTTGAATAATGGCAAAGCTATTTTACTGAAATTTTCAATAAATATTCTATAGTAGCCTGCATAACCCAAGAAACTTCGAACTTCTTTTTATGTTGTAGGTGGTGTTAAATTCACAATGACCTAATTTTTTGCTGGATCTACTTTAATCCCTGAAGTAGAGATATGGTGTCCCAACACTATCCCCTCAGTTAACATCCTAAAATATTTTTCATTACTGAGTGATAGGTTTGTCTCAATGAATCTTTTTAACATTTTTTCAATATTTTGTAAAAAATCATCATATGTTGTACCATACACAGTGAAGTCATCCATGTAAACTTACAAACACTCATGAATCAATTAATTTTTTTTAGAAAGAACTGCTCTTTGAAATGTAGTGGGTGCATTACACAAACCGAAGGGTAATACATTGTGTGCATATGTTCCCTAAAGGCATGTGAATGTTGTCTTATGTTAGGTCCCTATATTACTAGTATAGTCCCTTATTTTTGTTAGTGTAACCCCCTTATTGTTATTGTTTTACCCTGTAACCCCCATATTGTTATTATTGTGCCCTTAAATTATTATTGTTAGGTCAGCTAGGATTACATTGTGGCCCCACTAGGATTACATTGTGACCCCATGGACTCCTATATATAGAAAGGAGGTTTTGTCATTTGGATCATCCAAGAATTTTTCATTTATGTAATGTATTGGAGGTTTCCCCCTTGAATTTTCTTATTTCTAAGGCGTTGGTCTCTCTTTTCTTCTATTTTTGGAGCTGGTTTCACAACATTTGGTATCAAAGCTTTGGATTCTAGGGTTTCGCTGCTCCAAACAAGTCATCGTAGCATTTTCGCTATAAATTTGTTTCTACGAAGGTTCAGACGCTGAACGTTTTAGGGTGTGAAGCTGAAATCCTGAGAAACATCGTTGCAAAATTTCAGAGCTTGGTTCGCAATATTTTTGGAGATATGGTCTGTGGAATTTATGGCTTTTTCAGGCTCTCGAATTTCATCACAAAGAGGTGATCGTGGGAAAATATTCATAACTCTCTCTCTGAGCATCATATTGGAATGCTGTAAAAAGTTGCCATAAGTATCTTTTCTATCAATTTTAGAGCCGAAGGAGGAAACAGTGACACATGTCAAGTCGTACACGTTCGCTCTGCTGAACCAATCCATAATTAGGTCATTGTGGGAGATTGGACATAACTTTGGCTTGAAGAATCCAAATCAGGTCAGACCTATGGCATTCGAAAGAGGATTCATAGGGCTACCTCACAGCCAAATTTAATATATTGAAGATCCGAAATCATAGAGAGAATTCAGTTTCAATATCGAGCTCCTCAAAAGCAAGAAAAAATGTGTGTATTTTTTTTCGAATTGCATAAGTCTTGTGTAAAAAATCATTTTGAAGTGTTTCCAAGGGCCTATTGAGCATATTTCAGTATTGGGTTCTGAAATTCCTCCTAAAAAGAATTCAACACCCATTATGCCCTAAGAATACTCTACTATGAATCGTTAAGATGAAGAATTGCAACATGATCTATCAAAATTACAAGAGCAAGTGCACCAAATTTTGCTCTCGCAAAGAGCAGCAAAAAATGAAATGGAAGTTTTGAAGAAAGGCGTGGAAGCGAAGACAAATGGTTTGACGAATAATATGGATGGTTTGAAGAAAGGCAGGGAATCTAAGATGGATGGCGTGGAAGCTAAGATGGAGGACATGGAAGAAAAAATGAAAGAAAACATGGCAAACATGAAGAATGATCTAAAAGTAGACATGGAAGGTTTGAAAAATTTGATAGAAGAAATGATTCCTAATGGCGAAAAGATAGTAGAGGAAACTCATGATGAGAACAAAATACATGTTAATCGTGATTTCATAAACTCTAATTTTGGACTGAAGAACCACCATATTTCAAAGATGGATATGAGGAAGCTTGATGGCCAGGATCCTGTAACATGGATACTACAGATGGAGCAATATTTTGATCTCAATAATGTGCAAAACACACAAAAGGTATGCATTGCAACTTTACATTTCGAACAAAATACATTTGTATGGTATCAATGGCTTTGCTCCCATAAAAAAATTGACACTTGGTCAATTTTTACAGAGGAAATGATAGCACATTATGAGGATAAAAAGAGCAACACCTTCTTTAGCCAATTGATAAATCTCAAACAAAAGGGTTTAGTGGTGAAGCACATTGAGGAATTTCAAAAATTGAATATAAGGGTAATTGATATTCCAGAGGAACACAGGATTGATGTCTTCATAGGGACTTTAAAGGATAACATCCAACATAAAGTTCACGTTTGGGAACCTAATTCATTGGAGAAGGCATTCAAGTTGGCAAGAAAAATTGAATGTAAAATTATGGCGACAAGGAAGCCTACCACTCACATCTATAAAGATGGAAGTGTTGCTACTCCTAGACTTCCACAACCTAAGGGGTTGACACCACAACAATTGGAAGAAAAAAAAGCAAAAGGGCTTTGCTATAGTTGTGATAGTAAATACACTTAAGGTCATAAGTGCACTGAGAAGAAATTATTTCACATAGATTGTGAAGAGGAGGAAGAAAATGAAGAAGAAACTTCAAAAGTAGAGGATATACACTAGGAAGAAACCCTAGAAGAAGAAGAAATGAGTTTGACCATATCATGTAATGCATTGGCAAGAATTACCACTCCTCAAACTCTCAAGATAGAAGGACATATCAAGAAGAAAAAGGTAATAGTATTGATTGATTCGGGTAGTACCCATAATTTTATTCATTTTAAGGTAGCTAAGGAATTTAATTGTTTCCTATACCCAACACCAGAATTTCAAGTGATGGTTGCAAATGGAGGAACTATAAATTGCTCTAGAAAATGCCATAATATCAAGCTAGCCATGGGGGAATATGTATTGAATAGTCCAATTCTTTCCATCCAAATGGGAGGTGTTGATGCTGTACTAGGAGTACAATGGTTACAATCTTTGGGGATGGTAGCTTTTAATTTTCAAGAACTTTTCTTGAAATTTTTTTCGGAAGGAAAGGAAATTGAATTACGGGGTATCACAGGGAAGCCAGGAAAGATAATAAGCTCTAATGAAATGACAAAGCTTCTAAAAAAATAACAATGGGGCATAATTTCACAATTATGCTCACTAGAAGTTCCAACATCAAAATCATCTATTTCTCCAGATCTCCAAAAAGTCTTGGACAATCATTCCAAGGTGTTTGATACTCCCAAAGGACTCCCTCCTATTTGTGATCATGATCATGCTATTCATTTGATTCCAGGTTGTGTTCCTCCAAACATCAGGCCTTACAGATATCCTTATGTCCAAAAGAGAAAAATTGAACGTATGATTGCAGAAATGTTAGAGGCTGGTATAATTCAACCTAGTCAAAGTTATTTCTCTACTCCAGTAGTATTGGTGCACAAGAAATATGGATCATGGTGCATGTGTCTAGATTGTAGGGAGCTCAATAGGCTCACTATTAAAGATAAATTTTCCATTCCTATGATTGATGAAATATTGGATGAAATACATGGAGCAATTTATTTTACCAAGTTGGATCTTCGTTTAGGATATCATCAAATTAGAATGAAGATTGAAGATATTTTGAAAACAACATTTCGAACTCATGAGGGTCATTATGAATTTTTGGTCATGCCTTTTTGCCTTACCAATGCACCTTCTACATTTCAAGGGTTGATGAATTCCATTTTCAAACCCATAGAAAATTTGTGGTAGTATTTTTTGATGATATACTAATCTACAGCAGATCTTGGAAGGATCATGTTCAACATGTTGATAGGGTGCTCAAACTATTGGTGGAGAAACAATTATATGCAAAAACATCCAAATGTTTCTTTGGAGTACAATAAGTGGAATATCTGGGTCATTTTGTATATCACGAGGGTGTTAAGGTAGACCCTAACAAAATTAAATCCATTAAAGAATGGAAAGTCCTCACAACCCTAAAGCAATTGCGCAGATTTCTCAGATTAACAGGGTATTATTGCAAGTTTGTTAAGAATTATGGGAGAATAACAACACCTTTAACAACATTATTGAAGAAAGATTCATTTTCATGGACTCTTGAAGAAACTAAGGCCTTTGAACATCTCAAAGATCCAATGAGCCTAGCACCAGTCTTAGCTACGCAAAACTTCACAAAAACCTTTATTGTGGAATGTGATGCCTTAGGAAATGGAATTGGTGTTGTTTTAATGCAAGAAGGAAGACCCATTGCTTTTGAAAGCCGTTCAATCAAAGGAAAGTATTTACAAAAGGCTATTTATGAGAAGGAAATGTTGGCAATACTACATGCCCTAAAGAAATGGAGACCTTATCTAATGGGAAGACACTTCAAGGTAAAAATTGATCATGATAGTCTTAAGAACTTTTTGGAACAAATACTATCTTCAGAAGAGCAGCAAAAATGGGTCACAAAGATGTTGGTTATGACTTTGAAATCGTCTACAGAAAAGGGAAGCTAAATGTTGTTGCAGATGTACTCTCAAGGAAGGATGAATAGGTGGAAGCATTGCTTTGTGCCATTTCAATTATCCAACCAGATTGGATAACCGAAGCAAGGGATGAATAGAAGAAGGACGAAGAAGTGTAGACTCTCATTCAAAAGTTTCAGCAAGATCCTAGTACATCTGATACATTTAGTTGGAAAAATTATTCCTTATGGTACAAAGATCACTTATATATTTGCAAGAATTCCCAACTAAAACAAAAGATTCTTTTGGAATTGCACACTTCTCCTTTAGGAGGACAATCATGAATTTTAAAAACTTACCACAGGGTGAAGAAATAATATTTTTGGGATGGCCTTAAATCTGATATTCAAAAGTTTGTGGTGGAATGTTTGGTTTTCCAGCAAAATAAAGTTGAGACAATTAAGACCCCAGGTTTTATACAACCTTTATCCATTCCAAGTCAACGTAGGGAGGAGATTTCAATGGATTTTATCACAAGTTTACCTAAGTCCGAAGGAAGGAGTTTCATCATGGTGGTAGTTGATATAATTACCAAGTATGCACAATTTTGTTCATTATTTCATCCATTTAAAGCGAGTAAAGTTTCTATTGCATTTATGGAAACAATTCAAAATCAAAATGGAAACCCAAAGATTATTGTAAGTGACAGAGATCCCATCTTTACAGGAAAATTTTGGACGAAATTATTTTCTTTTTTGGGTACTCAACTAGATCATAGCTCATAGCTCATCTTATCATCCTCAATCCAATGGTCAAACAGAGATAGTGAATAAATGTTTGGAATGATATCTTCATTGTTTTGTATCTGATAAGAAAGAATAAGGGGTCAAGTGGTTACCTCTTGCTGAATGGTGGTATAACACATCCTTCCAAACTGCAGCAAAAATGACCCCATTTATGGCATTTTATGGATATCATCCACCATCCATCACATCTTCTTTAAGGGAAAATGCTAGGGTTCAAGCAGTGGAGGATCACATCGAGCATCAACAAGAATTTCTCCAACTCTTAAAGGATAACCAAAATTTGGCACAAAATCGAATGAAACAACAAGTAGATCAACATCATAGTGAGAGAAGTTTTGATGTGGGAGACTGGGTATTTTTACGGCTACAACCATACAAAAAAATGTACCTCAAGCAAGCTAAGAAGGATAATAAATTATCACCAAATTAATATGGTCCTTACAAGGTTTTGCAAAATATTGGTACTATGGCATACAAATTGGAGCTTCCTGCTTCTTCGCGAGTGCATCCAGTTTTCCATGTTTCATGCTTAAAAAAGGTTATAGGGGGACAAACTTCCAGTTCAAACAATATTGCCAAAATTTTATGAGGAAGGAAAAACCATATTGGAACCTGAAGCAGTCATAGAAATAAGAACTAGACAACTACGAAATCGATCAATTTCAGAGTATCTCATCAAATGGAAGAACTTACGCACTGAAGATTCTACATGGGAGGATGACAATTTTGTACAAAAGCACCCAGAGCTACTCAAGGGTTAAGGAAAACACTTTTTTGAAGGAGAGGAGAATGTTAGGTCCCTATATTACTAGTATAATTAGTGTAACCCCCTTATTCTTATTGTTGTACCCCTGTAACCCCCATATTATTATTATTGTGCCCTTAAATTATTATTGTTAGGTTAGCTAGGATTACATTATGGCCCCATGGACTCCTATATATAGAAAGGAAGTTTTTTCATTTGGATCATCCAAGAATTGTTCATTTATGTAATGTATTGGAGGTTTCCCCCTCGAAGTGGATTATTTCTAAGGCGTTGATCTCTCTTTTCTTATATTTTTGGAGTTGGTTTCTCAACATCTTATCTTGATCTTTTAATGCTATTTTTATCTGATTATATCTGCTAAATCCATCCAGAAATGAGAAGAATTTCTTTCTAGCTAATGAATCTAACACTTGATTGATAAATGGTAAAGGAAAATGGTCTTTTAATGTAGCTTTGTTGATTTCTCTGTAATCCACACAAATTCTCCATTTCCCATTTTTCTTAAGTACCACAACTAAGGGTGAAACCCATTGACTATCTGAAATAGGATAGATAAATCCGACTTGTAACAATTTCTATAATTCTTCTTTCACTATTTCCTTCATCACGGGGTTCATCCATCTTTGTGGTTGCCTTATAGGTTTTATTTCATTATCAATGTAAATGTGATGGATGCATGTTTTTGGATGAATTCCTGGCATGTCCTTATAATCCCAAGAAAAAGCTTTTGAATATTTTTTCAATAATGTTATTAGGTTTTCCTCTTGTGATGATTGTAAGTTGTTACCAATGTTCAATGTTTTTTAGGACTGATTTCAATGATTTTTCTATTTGAATTGGTAATTGAATTTACAGGAAAAAAATCTTTCGAATGTATTTTGCAATGATTGTATTGTGAATTTTTCCTGAAAACATTCATTCAAAAGATAACTAGCAGCTTCATATTGAGTTATCCTAAGATGATATGAAATATTTGGTTCTGAGATGAATAGATCTAATAAGTTCTCATTTCCTTCCTCCTCTCTAAAATTGTAAACTTTATTAAGACTAAGAACATGTTGAAGTTCTTGTTGTTCTTTCTCATCAATTAATGATAATAAAGAAGGATATTGAGTAGGAGGATATTATGTAATATGCTTTCTTTCATCTCCATGTGCAATAATCATGCTTCCTAACCTGCATCCAATGTAAGAATTTGCAATATCTAACCATGGTCGGCCTAAAATTAAGGGATGCCCTCCCAAGTTTCTTTTTGGTTGCAAAATCAAGAAGTCTACAAGATACTCCCATGAATCTAGTGAGACAATGATATCTTTTAGTATACCTTCTGGAACAACTTTAGATCTGTCTACAAGTTCTAAGACTGTATTTGTAGGTCTAATGTTGTTCATATTCAAATGTTTCATAGTCTCTATTATCATAACATTGATAGATGATCCCAAGTATATTAAATTATTCGGAACTGAAAATTTGTTAATCGAAATAGTAACCATAGGAATTCCTGGATAAACATATTTTTCAATGGTTATGTTTGTAGACATGAGACTTGAAAGACTTCCAATTACCTGGATTGTTGGTGGATCCTTCTTTCTTCGGCCAAATTTCTTAATGCATAATTCCTTCATTGTTTTTTCATATTTCAAAATGTCTTTAATTGCCTGCAATAAAATAATTTTAACATATGTGTTTTTCAATTCATCCATAATACTAAATTCAGGGAGAGATATTGGAATATTCTGTTGTAGTAATCTCTTTGGATATGGTGGAGTCTGTGTCATGATAACTTTACCCTTCTGAATTTGTTTTTCTGGTTGAGATTGTTCACTTTGTTCTCCTTTTTCTATTTGTTCTTCAATTATTGGAGGAGAATATTTTTGTAACACCTTTCCAGACCTTAGGTGGATATCTTGCACAAGAAGAATTGAATATGTAGGATAATATGTTGCCTCTTTTACATGATATGCTGGTCTATCCACCTTGTTGCTTGGATTAGCTACTGGGCTGAGCTGGTAATTGTGTTGGTATAGGAGGTGGTTTGTTAGTTGGCAACTGAAGTTGCTGCGGTTGAGTTAGAATTGTTGGGTTTTGAGTTGGATATGGCATTGGTTGTTGTTGCTGAAATTGTTGATATTGAGGAAATGATTGTGGAGGGTATGGTTGTTGATATTGATACTGTTGGGGATACATTTTCTGTGGTGGCTGGTTTCCATAACCATATCCCCTCCAACCTTGTGAAGGTTGGTTTTGATATTGTTGTGGTGGCCAAGCTTGCCATGGCATTGGTGTATTCCATATATTTTGAGGATATTGAAAATTTTGGGGATTTTGTTGAGGGGACTATTGAGGCATTCTTGGCTGCCGAGGTCTCCTTGGTGCATGTAGTAGAGATAATCTACTCCTTTCACTTCTTCTCCTTGCAATTCTCTTAACTTTGGACATTTTTCTGTTGCATTATTTTCTGTGCATAGTCCACATACTTGTATACCTTGTAAAGGACATTCCCTGAGTGAATGTTTTTGTCTACACTTTGGACAGAAAATTTCTAAGATTTCATATTTCTCTTCTTTCTTTTTATTAGCTTTCAAAACATATTCTTGTGTACCCAAAGTGCTCAAGAGATCTGTCTTAAAATTTTCTAACAGGCTTCCTATCTCCACTCTTGTTACTGCACTTGCTGTAGATTTGGAAGCTTTTGCTGAAATATCTCTTTTCACACTCTTGGGTCTTCCCCTAGATTATTTTTGACAAAATTCAGAAACTTATTCAAATGGTAAATTAGAAATATCTCATTTTCCCATTACATTAAGAATGTATAAATACTCATCTCTAATACCCTTTAAAAAAAAGTGTGGATGGTATCAGAACTAAGAGAATGATGTTTGGATTTTTGTAAATTGTAAAGGAATCTTTCCAAATTTTCCTCCAAAATTTCATCCTCTTGTTGGGACATTCTGAAAATGTCTTCTTTCGAGTCTCTAGCCCTACAGTAAGCTTGATACTTTTTATGAAATACTTTCTTCATATCTTCCCAAGAAGCTATCGTGTGTTCTCCTAATCCCATGAACCATTTCAAGGCTGCAGCTTTTAAAGTAGTAGGAAAAAGTCGAAGTTTATATGTATCATCAGTATATCCATATGTTCTACACAAGATGTCAAACTCAAACATGAATGCATCAGGATCTTCCGTTGACATTCCATAGAAATTAGGCAATACTGAAGCTGGAATATTTTTCATTTTTATTTCTTCTCCTAGTATTTCTCTTGCATCTAAAATAAGAAAGCCAAAAGTAGTTTCCTGATCATTGTTAACTTCTTTCTCATTTTCTAATGTTCTTCGATTTTGGTTTTCTCTTCTTTCTTGTTCCTCTATTATTCGAAGTTCTTCTTCTCTTCTATCTTCTTCTACCTTTCTTCCCGCTTCAATTCTTATTTCTTCTTCTCTTTGTCTTCGCCATTCCAATTGCTGTCTTTCATATTCTAATCTTTGTTTAGCAGTCATGTTTAATATAGTTGATTCTTCTCTGTCTTTAGCCATTGCTTGTTCAAATATTTGTAGTGTTTCAATAGGAGGTTGGCTTTGTATTTCTTCCACTACTTTTATTTCCTCAAGGACAGGTTGCTCTAGTTGTTCAACAATTGGTTTTCTTGTGTCTTTTTGTTTCTAAATAGAAGGAGGTTCTTTAGGTGATTTCTTTTTCTTTACCTCCAAGGCAAACAAGATTTGTCTTTCAACTAAAGTTAATCTCTATCCTGATCACTGTTTTTCCTCTAACTCTTCTACAATAGGTTTTCGAGCAACCAGTGTTGTTAGTCCTATGGATAAATGAGCTGTTTGGGGGTTTTGTTTCACAAGTCTACCTTTTTTGTCTCTATCTATAGGCATAAGAAAACATTACTTGAAATAAAAACTATGTTTTTGCAGTTTTTGGTGATTTTATATTGTTTTTGTCTTTTAATCTTTTTGTCTTCTTATTTTGACTGTTTTTGAAATATGCTTCCTTGAAAACAACACCAAAATGTTGGGTCAATTTATTGTTGTAAACTAACACAAGTATTTATTATCAATCTGGGTTAGTGGAACTTAGAAGCAACCCCAAAGTATATGGGTTTCAGTTGTGATCAATTCAGAAGATGGTTTATTGTTGATTAGGGAAATGCATATTATAAATATAAATATAAATATAACTTAAATAATTTCTAAACAATAGTTTAAGATACATGAAGTAATAATTGAAGAGGCTCTTCACTAAAAAAGGTCCTAGTTGTCCTTCATCATTTATTTCATTTATCATTAATGCTATTGTGAAAACAGGAATTCAGAAAAACAAGAAAGATGAATATTAGTTTTGAAATATTAATCAGATAGAAGAAGTATTTAACTTAAATACTGGTTTGTCTCTTCGTATGCAGAATAGAAACAAGATTAAGATCCATTAGCAATCAAAGCATGTAAAGGCATGTAAAGATGAATTCTTATTGAAAATATTGATTATATAGAAAGAGTGCTTAACTTAAACACTTGTTTGTCCTTTCATATGCAGGTTAATAATGATCATTAGATTCATCAATACTTGAAAATAAACAAATTAAACATAAGAAAACTAATTCAGAAATTGCAGCTACGAAATAAACTAAGAAGTGCACTTAGCTCAGTGTGGGGGCCCTCCACCCTTTCCTCGCACAATGAAAGTAAATTCAGCTACTTAAGACTTCAATCAATCAACCAACATGTAACAACATCAAAATATGATAGAATAGATCTTCAATTATGTCTCCAAGTCTCAGAAATAATAATAATAAGTCATACAAGTTCCATATCAAAGCCTTCAAAGTTTGAGGCTTAAATAGATAAAATATCCAACAAAATAATCTAAAATATCTCAAGTAGTCATAAATATCCTTATCCTATCATATCAAGTCAAATTCATCTATTATATCCATCATAATCTAGAAAATACCACAAAATAAGAGTTTCGACCTAGGTAGTTTCTAGGGATCCTCCATGAAGACTGGTCCTGTTTGATCGCCTTTGACTGGGCCTATTAAAGCTCAATTTGATTATGCCAACAAGTGTAATATTATTCTTAGTTCTCGAGCTTTCTAGAAACATATCCATCTCGAGCCCAAGTATCTTACACATATGCAAATCATAATGCTATTACGGGAATTTCTACTGATGTCCAAAAATGCACTTAAATTCCAATTTTTACAAAAACATCTAATAATTGAAAAACATAAATTAAATTCCTATATATGCATATTTGGGTCAATATGAAGTGGATGTGATGGTAAATAGATGGATAATATGGAAAAATAAGGTGTATTTCCTAAATAAAAAGAGATAAAAATGAGGGCCAACACAGTCAGTTTAAGAGAAGGGAAAAGAAAAAGAAGAATCACCATAAGATCAAAGAATTGAAGATATGAAAAAGGTGATAAATTTTTTTTCAAACAAGTTAGTAAATATGGAATTGGAAAGTAAAAACTCCCAAAGACCGGTACAACAAAACATAGGACGATTTAATCCTCAATTCAGAAAACAACCCCTGCAAATTTTGCAGAGAGAAAGAAGAGATCAAGACCAAGCTCAAGCACCACTGTATATAGAAGCAGCGCCTAGACAGTTAGTAGAAGATGACCAAAAAGAAGCTAAAGATCAAATATGTGCTGTATACACAAGAGAAGATGATGAAGAGAAAGTTTGTGAGGGAGAATATGATGAAGCTGAAGTATCTTTTGATCAAGATGAGATGGGTGAATATTGTAGGAAATTTACATAATTTATGCAATCTGAGTTACATAAAGAGTATGATTTAAGTTCTAGAAAGAGATCTAGAGTGCAAGATAATGAAGGTGAATAACAAGATTCTATTCCTTCTCCAATGACGACTCCACAACAAAGGAACTCAGTAAAACAAACTGATAAAGGGAAGCAACCTGTAAATCCAGTAAATAGAATAGATGTGCAACAGGTTGAATCTTCCCAAAATAGGTCTGCTGATACTAATATTTTGGAGAAGGTTGTTCATGTTTCTGAGTAAACTTTAAATCCTAGAAAGAATGAAGACGAACCTGAGAAGAATGTTAAGAAAATTCAAGTTTTCAATTTATCAAAGGAGTTGGAGAAGGTCAAGATTCAGGAACCTCTTCTTGAATTAGCCAAGACTCGAGGTTATAAAAAAGAATTTTTAGAATTCATTAATCTCTCACAGATCGAGGATATAGGTGACACTGTCAATTTGCATGAATAAAAACCAGTAGCTACTTTTGGGCCTCATGTGGAAGAAGTATATTCTTTAGTTCCTCCATTTTATATTTCATTATTGCTTCATGATTTTATTCTTCATAACTGTATGTTGGATTCAGGGGCATCTCATAATCTTATGCCATTGTTTATCATGAAGGAGTTAAATTTACAAATTACTAAACCATACAGGGACCTGTACTCATTTGATTTTAAGAGGGTGAAATGTGTTGGGTTAATTAAAGACATGGTAGTATCTTTGGCACATATTCCAGCAAAAATTATTGTTATGGATGTAGTGGTTGCTGACATTCCAGCTAGATTTGGAATGCTCTTGTCAAGATCTTAGGGAGAAAAGTTGGGAGGAGTTTTAAAATTGGATTTCACTTATGCTATCATTCATGTTTGTGAAAACCACTACAAATAAAGATGAAGGTAATTCCCATATTTACAGTCAAGAAAAAGAAGACCTCTCATGTTTTATGCTGCATGAAGATGAAAAATTGTTGAAGATACATAGAAGCATATCTCTTCAACAATTTTACATAATGAAATGCATTCAAAAATGATCTGGAAATGCTACTTTGATGATGCCTACTCCAACAATGGCACAGGAGTTGGATTCTTGCTGATATCACCAGAAGGTAACTTCATGCCTTTTTATTTTAAATTAGAATTTGATTCAACAAACAACGTGGTTGAGTATGAGGCCTTAATATGAAGTCTTCAAGTGCTAAACAAATGGAAGTTTAGTGTATTTCAATTTTCAGTGACACTGAATTGTTAATAAGACAATATAAAAATTATTATCAAACCAATCATCCGAGATTAAGATCATATAGGAATGAATTTTGGGATCTGATAGAGAACTATTTTGAATCCTTTAATCTTCAATTCATTCCAAGGGAGGGGAATAGGTTGGAAGATTCGTTAGCAGTTGCAGCTAGTACCTTCAAGCCACCAATGAATCCAAGGTTAAGGTATGAGATTGAAATTAGCCATAGACCCTCTATTCCTGACAATGTAAAACATTGGCAGGTGTTTGAAGATGATGAGAAGATAAAATATTTCTTGACAATGATTGGAAACTTTGAATATGCTAAGATAGATCAAGAAGAAGAACAGACAGAGCAGAAAGGAGAGATAAGAAACCTTAAGTACTCAATAGGTGAGCAGAATATTATCCAATTGAAAGATAATGTACTCCCTAAAGGACTAGTTCCCCTTGAAATACTATTTGATTCTGATTATGTTGCTGTTAATTCAAAGAAAATACATCAAGAGGAAGAGATGGAAGACTGCAATTTGGGAACTCAGCAAGAGCCAAAAATGGTGAAATTATTCAAATGTGTTCCCAAAAATTATAAAGAAAGATAAATTGATATTTTTAAGAAGTATATGGATGTATTTTCTTGGTCATATGAAGACTTGAAAACATATGATAAAAGTATAATACAACATAAGATCCCATTGAAAGAAGGAATCAAACCACACAGACAAAAGCTCAGATATATTAATCCATTACTGCTAGCTCCAATTGAAAAGAAAGTGAAGAAATTGCTGCAAGAAAAAATCATAGTTCCCCTCAGATATTCAGATTGGGTTTCTAATCTGGTTCCTGTGAGGAAGAATGGAGGGATCAGATTGTGTGTGGAATTTAGGAATTTGAACAGAGAATCTCTAAAATATAATTATCCTTGACCTAAAATGGATTATGTCTTACAAAAGGTGACAAGAGCTTACAAGATGTCTATGGTTGATCGATTCTCTGGATATAATCAAGTGGCAGTTGATAAGGAAGATTAGAAAAAAATAAATTTCATCAACCCCTCTGGCACCTTTATATATGCAAGGATTCCATTTGGTCTTTTAAATGCAGGAGAAACATTTCAGGGCCATGGAAATATCATTTTTAGGAGACAAGTATGTGGTTATATATATGGATGATGTAACTATTTTCTGAGGATCAGACGATGAACACCCGAAACATTTGCAAAAAACTTTTGAAAAGTGCAAAAAGTTTGGTCTATCACTAAATCCCAAGAAATCGTTGTTTGTCTTAGAAGAAGGTAAATTATTGGGTCACATAGTTTCAAAACAAGGAGTGAAGATTGATCCAACAAGGGTGGAAGCAATTCAGACTATTCCTTTACCTAGAAGCAAGAAAGATATTCAGATATTTTTGGGAAAAATAAACTTTCTGAGAAGATTAGTACCAAATTATGCTGAGATTATGAAAAATATAACTGATATGTTGAAGAAAAATGCAGAAGTAAAATTGGATAAATAAGCAAGGGAATCATTTTCCAGAATTAAGGAAGCACTTCAGGAAGCTTCTATCCTAATAAGTCCTAATTATCAAAAGGTATTTCAAATATTTTCATTTGCTTCACCCACCACTATTGCTGCTGTGTTATTGCAGAAAAATGAGGATAGTAAGGAGCAGCCAATGGCATTCTTCAACAAAGTTCTAAGAAATTATGATCTCAAATATAAAATTTTGTAAAAACAAGTGTATGCATTGGTAAAAACACTCAAAGCCTTCTGAATTATGTGTTACAATCCCAAATAACTACTTATGTACCTAATTCTACTATTAAGGATGTGCTGGTTCAAAGTGATGTTGAAGTTAAAGAGGAAAATGGATAGAGAAAATCCAGGAGTATGATTTGGAAATTAAACCCACCAAGTTAATCAAAGGACATGGTTTAGCAAAGTTGTTAACAAATTTTTTTTTTCAAGCATTCGGAATTAACCCGTTGGCACCAGTGAATGGAGCTGAGAATGAAGAAAGTAAGAATAATCCCAAAACAAGTATTCGATACAAATTTTTGTGTTCATATTGGTATAAAGATATATTTAAATACCTGTGTTTATTTTCTTGTCCATCTTCACTAAATAGAACCAAATACAGAGCTCTCAATCTTAAATCTCAGCCATATGTCATAGTAGAAGCAATGTTATACTGGATAGATCCTGCTAGTATTTTTTTGTTGTGTTTAAATGAAGACAAATCCATTGAAGTTATCAAGGAATATCATGAAATTTTATGTGGGGGACATTATAGTTGGAAAGTCACACCCCATAAAATCCTCAAGTTAGGTTTCTATTGGCCCACCCTGTTTGCAGATGTATATAGATTGGTCAGAGGTTGTTAGAAATGTCATTGTTTGCTGAGAAGAAAAGACTTGCTCTATTACCTCTTATCCTTGTATTCATAGAAGAGCCCTTCAGGCAGTGGGGAATGGATTTTATTGGAGAGATCAATCCACCATAAAGTGGATAGTTCAAGTGGATTCTAACTGCCACTGATTACTTTACAAAGTGGGTTGAAGCCATACCCACCAAATAGGCAAACGACCAAGTGGTGATGAAGTTTATGGAGGAAAACCTTTTCAGCAGATTTGGATGTCTGGTCAAGATTGTAACTGATAATGCCTAGATATTTAATTTTTTTCAATTCATTAATTTTTCTCAAACATATAATGTAATTTTATCACATTTCACAACATATCATACACAAGGGAATGGGTTGGAAGAATATTCAAACAAAACCTTGGTTAGGATTTTGAAAAAGACAATCACTAAAAATCAGAAGGATTGGGATTCAAAGTTGAATTTTTCTCTTTGGGAAGTCCGAGTAACTACCAACAGTTCTAATGGTAAGTCACCTTATGAGTTTTTTTATGGGACTCATGCACTATTTCCTACTCAGTTGGCCAAACTAGTGATTGCTTTCCTTCAAGAAGCTTAGGAAGAACCTAATGATCTAGTGACAAGATTGAACAAAGTAATTGAATCAAGTGAAAACAGAAACAAAGTTAGAGATAAATTGATTTCTTATCAGGCAAAGATGAATTCTATATTTGACAGAAAATAAAAAGAAATCCTCCTCCAAGAAGGAGATTTAGTATTAAGATGGGACACCAGAAGAGAAGATAAGGGAAATCATGAAAAGTTTGACCCTCTTTGGTATGGTCCATACAAAATTATTGAAGCCAATTCAAACACCACTTTCATACTGGAAGATTTAGATGGAGAAGCTTTGCAGCTGCCCGTGAATGGGAAATATTTGAAGCATTATTTCCAACATTAAAATTCAGCATTTAATCAGTTGTAAATATCAGACTGTCCATTGTTTATATGTCACCAAATAGTATTTGACTTTATGCCCAAGGTGAAGGCACTGATCTATGGTTCTTAGTGTTTCGTGGGAAAAAACACTATCCCCAGGTGGAGCCAGATGTTGTGGCTCATTTTCATTCTCATTTATTATATTTTTCAAAATACAAAAAAAAACATATACTTTAGAAAATAGGACAAAATATGATCTTTGATATGATGAATAATAGTTTTATTTCTCTCTATCAGTCAGTTAATATGTTGTTAAAAAAGTGTTAAGGTGTGACCGACCATTGGATTAACGCTCGTGCTAATTATTAGGTGTGATTTAAAGAAATGTAAGTTAATCTTGGATCAGCAGAAACCCGCGGGCACAAACAACTCGCAGGTTATCAGTGTTGGTGCCTCCGCAGTTGACTCTGCCAGAAGTCCACTGACAAAAATCTACAACTCACAATAGCTGCGGGGCAGACCCCCGATGGGTTCGTCATACCCCAAAGCACCCTCGTAGTGGTGTAAGCAGCTCGTGACACAGACAACACATTCTGCCAGCTTAGAGCTAGCTCATCTGTCGCATCATGTTGTCGTTACCTATCCAGTCAAGCATTGAATTTGAATTCATTTTCAAAATACTGTGCCATCTATATAAGGTGTTGAAGTTCCTTCTTTTCTTCTTATTAGTTTTTAATCTCGATTGTTCAAGAATTCATCCTAGTCGTTGTAATCTCTTACCTCTAGACTTATTAGTTTTCCACCTTGAACTATTTAATGGGTAAAAGTTATCCTTTTGTGGCTCTTCTAGCCATATCCCGCTTATGGACACTAAGCAATACGTTAGAGATACTATGTGCATTGTTGAGCATTTATCCTTCTACTAGAAAGTCCTACTGAATGAGAAGAGTTCCCCCATTTATTTAGCCATGGTCAAGTCCAGTGTTTTGTTTGCATGTGTTCCTAAAACTCATCTTTTTTCCTGAATTTGTGCATTGGTTAGTGTCTGCATAGTATCCTGGTAAATATTTTGTTATGAATTACTTAGGGGAGATTTTTATTCAAATCACATCAAATTTAATCCATCAAGCCCTTTGTTATCCCGAGTCTAAATCTTATGTCCAATTTACTGAAGAATCATTGGCAACATTATATGACAGTCTTAGAGGGCAAGAGTTTACACAAGTTGTCCTCTTTTTGAAGCCAGAAGCAAGATGTTTTTCACCAGATGATAAATAATTCCCTTTGGATATTTTCAATGCAGAAGTCAAACCAGTATTACAATTTCTGTCAAAGATACTTGTAAAGTAGGATGTTGCCCAAATTGACAGGTCGATGCTTGGGTTATTTTCCTTAATGATGAAGCGTAATGTGGTATTATATATTCCCTCCTACTAGAAAGAGAAAATTAACACTCAGCTTATGAGCCTGTCCCTCACTGGGTCTTTCAGGTTTCCTTCACTGATCACTTATTTATTGTTGTATCAAAATGTAGAAGAATTTATACATTTGGGGCTAAATATTATGGATGCAAATAAGGAAAGACAATCAGTAATATTTTGGACATATATAATAAGAAATGAACCAGATGAGGGAGGGATGTTTGATTTTTCTACTTATTTCATGCCAATTGCCTATAAGGTCTTGTATGGAGTTACTCCTCCATGTTTTTTGCCAAAATCCTAGGAGTTTCTTCAGTTAAGTGCTAATTGTTACAAAGTGTTGAATTAGAAATTAATGTATTGAAGAAAGAGTTAAAGTTACCTACTAGAGAGCATCCAATGGCAGAAGAGGTATCAGAGGTAGAGAATGAAAAAGAAAGCCTTTTACAACAATTGTTATAGAAAGAGGAAGAGATTTCTAAATTAAAGGAGTCAATCCTTAATTCTCAAGGTCAAACTGAATCTCATTCTTGAACCATAGTCATGTCATCTAGAACTGATGATCCAAGAACAAGATTGTCCCAGTTGAGCATAGAGTTAAAGATGGAAGAGATTGATCTTAAGAAAACTCAGAGTGATACGGACACAATGATGAAGATAATTCATGCCAAAGAAGGTGAAGTCAATAAGTATAAAGCAAATTTCCAGACAGCTTATGATGAAATCAAGAATCTTAAAGAAAAAATGAAAGGAACCATGCCTTTGATTAAAGAAAATGATATTGTGTGGAATGAAATAATTGAAGTAATGAAAACAGTTTTGGATTCCCTGATTATATTGTCAGAGGAAAAAAGCATAATCACAGATTTACAGGAACTCATTTTGGCTGATAAACAGAAGTTTCTTAACAGAACTTTATGGGCAAAGAGATTCATTGATTTTGTCAATTCCAAGATAGATTAGGAGCTAGAGTAACATGAAATTAAAGATAGAACATTACGTGTTATGGAGATAAATAAGTTGATTGTGAAAAATGCTTGAAGGAAGTCAGCAAAGAAGAAATTGACAGAAATTAAACAGGCTATAAACAAATTTGACAATGTGTTTGACCAAAGGACTAGAGCGGGGCTACCATCATGCTAGGATCTGCAAGGCAGCCTTCTATCTCGGGATTCATATGAGCCTTTATTAGTGACAGAAAAGAGCAAGATTGACAATACCCATGAAAAAAACTACAATCTTAAAAGAAGCTACAGTTGTCAATTTCTTACATAGGCATTTTCAATTGTTATGGATGGTTAAGACCTTGTTTACAAAGAGGCCCACTTTTAACATGATCACTACTTTCAGGTTAGAGTATCACAAGTTGGTTAATTATCCTAAAACCAACATTGAAATCTGGTAAAAGTGCAGAGCATGGATGACTGATTCACCGGGTGACACATCAACACCTCTAAAGGACAGATCAACATCTCAGAAGGACACATTAGCAAATCAGGGAAACACAGTGGGCACCAATCAATTCCAGATCCAACAAATAGATTGATACTTCTAGATTTATTTATCTTTCTTGTTAAAAGGTTGATATTGTAATAAAGTCTTTAATTGCAATGTAATAGGTAGTTTACATAGTTTTAGATAGTTTGAGTAGTTACAAGAAGTTCCAAAAGTTACAAACTACTTTTGTATGAATTTAAACAAATGAGTAAGAAAGAGGAGGGTTTCGAGATTTGGACCTCTGGAGGACTACAAATTTTGTACTTATTTTTCTGAAATAGTAATGAAAGAAGATCAAGTTTCCTGCATCTGTTGATGGTGAATTGTCTTTCCGGTATCATTTTGTGTTTATTCTTCTTTGAATGAAGTGAAGTAAAGTAGCTTCTAGTCTCTTTATTACATTTGTAAGTAAGGGTTAACTAACCTTAATATGCACTCCTTCACTTCAACTATTCTTTATACATAAAGTTCTTATGAAATTTAAGGTGATAGATTCTGTGTTTTAGCATATCATTTTGAGTTTCCTCTATAGTTCTTCCTTCCACTCAAATATCATTAGTTAATGGAATTGTGAATTCTTTCATTATAGCAGATTATTAAGGCTATTAAAGAAATAATTTCCAAAGGAATTAAATAAACACCATCTGATATTATAAGTTTTGTGACATATATTTCTAAAAATGTCTTAAGCACTGATTCCTTACCACAACCAAGGGATTTTCTCTTAATATACAAAAATACCGATGTTGGTCATGCTATACCTTCCATCCTTTCCCACATTGATGTGCATCTAGAGGTCCTTATCTTCTAAGTCGCTAAATAATTCTTTGTTGTCGGTCATATGGAATGAGGCTCCACTATCCAGGTACCACACACTACTCATCATTGATGACACCATGCATGTGATGAGGACGAAATCCAAATCAAATTGTGAAGCAAGAGCTTCACCTATCGCTCCTCCTGAGGGATTCTTTCCAACCTTCTTGTGATGATACTTCATGGCATAGTGTCACAACTCATGTCACTGAAAAAATATAATCTTTGAAAATTAATTCTTATTGCCTTCCTGACCAGAATCTGATTTGGAATGGGATTTCTTCCCTTTCCCTTTATTTTCCTTTCCATCCAAGGAAAAATTCCCCTCATCATCATGCTTGTATAAGGATTCATCTTTGGTGTTCCGCTAAATCTCTTCTTGCACCAAGTGAGACCATAAATTCTCCCACTATGATATATTCTCCCTCCCATTTACTGAATCCTAGTAGTTGTGCCATCTCTTGGGAAGGTCTAGAAGAGCTAGGCTGACCAGATCATCTTCATCAACTATAACACCAACACATCCAAGCTCATTCCGACATTGGGTGAATTTGGCAAGGTACTTTGGTATTGTGTCTCCCTTCTCCATCTTGATTTTCCCGAGCTTTTCGTTAGTTGAAACTTCCTATGGTCACTGTTGTTCTAGAAAAAATCTATCAAGGCCTTCCACATTGCAAATGGAGTTTCCCTCCCATGGAGGTTCAAGACAATATGATCTTGAACACCTTCCAGTAGGATCCTTCTTGCCTTTGATACATTCTTCTTCTAGGTCGCTAGATCTTGAGCATTAGTTGTTGGAGGCTTAGGAATATCACTATCTATGAACTCCTTCAACTCGTTATCTTCCAACACTACTTCCATCCTATCATTGCATGCTATGTAATTCAAGTTTCCTTCAAGGGAATACTTAAGTCTCAATCTATAGAATGAAATCTTGCTGACCCTGAAGAATGATACTGTAAATGTTATTCACCTGCACAGAAAAACTCATATTCTTCTCTTCTATCATTATTTTAGCTCTGATACCATGTAGAAATTCCTTGTAGATTCAAACTGCTAATTTTAATTTTCTAAAACAATAGACTTAAATATACTCTACCAATTGCGAAAATAAATTTAACGATCGTGAAATCATGAACCATATAAGAGAAAGAATTCAATCAATACATTGCACAATGATTTCCCAAGGAAATTCATAGCTAAAAACCTCGCTATTTGCATATTGCATTAGTCATAAAATATAAGAAAATTACAATTCTTTTTTCATGCTCGAGAAACCTTTGCATTATCTCTAATCGTCTCACTGCTTCCTAGACAATATTAGGCCAATATTCAACCAAATTTTGTCTTACCTAAGTCCATAATTACTTGTGTTGTTTCCTTGCATAATTAGCCCCTATTAATTAGGGAAATCCCCATCCAATATCGTGAAATCCATCATAGGCCTTCCTCTAACTGCATATACCACCTATACAATTTGGATTATTATACAACTTATAATACACTACCCTTGAACTCTAATCTCAACTAGGAAACTCTCAATTCACACATGCATGAGTTATTTATGGATGATTTATCAGTTATCTGGTTAATAATAGAGTAGACAACTCACTACTAGACCTCCCCACTAGTTCCTCCAACAATTGGAACTAGTTAAACTGACTTTAAGTGAGATAAACTAAATTAATTAATTACAACTAAAAAAAAACTCAACCAGGGCTTCGAAAAAGTAGAAACCACTCTATATGACTCAAGTTAGACCCTCAACTCGAATTAATTGAACCAACTAAGCCAAACTAACTTAGTTAACTTGTAGAAGTTGTCATGAGATGTGGGATTACAATATTATTCTAATTTAATTCAAGGGAAAATTAAATTAGAATCTTTATTGGTGCCATTTTAAACATTTTGTAGAAGAATAAAATAAATTTATATAGTAAACCAACCTAGATCCATCTTAATTCTGGATCTACCAAGCGCCAAAAGGGATCAAATCTCTTTTAACTCCAAAATAGGTTTGCATCTCCAGAGATTTGATCCCTCTCATCTCTTCGAAGATTCAAAGTTAAGATGGAAGGCTAGGACGGTTTGATTTTCCCAGTGAAAATTTTAGGGGCTAATATTCGCAGGTAAGCTAATTTTCCATGTTTTTTCCAAAAAAAAGATTCGCCAATTTCCATTTTTTTCTTAAAATGATTCGCCCACATTTTATTTACCCTAAAAATCACCAAAATTTTATAGAGACTAATATAAAATCATTAGAATTCCAAGTATTTTTACAAAAATGTTTCCAAACATTTTAAAATTTGCATATTAGGGACTAGTAATATTCGCCAAGGTTTCTAAACATTAAGATAAACTTCCATCCTTAAAAAAAATTTCACCTTTAAATAGGCTATATTCCACATGAATACCATGGGTTCTCATACCATGGGTGAATACCATGAAGTTGTTTTTTAATTTAACGTTATTTATTATTATTATTTTTGTTATTTTATTTTGAGAGAGTAAATTATTTTTCATATAGGGTTATTTTTATTTTATTTTCACCAAATTAAAATGTTTTCATTACATTACATTATGTTACACATCTATACCATATTTAAATTTAAATTTTAGTTTTAGTTTGACTGAGTCAAAATGTTTACATTACATTGCATTATGTCACATTGCGTTACACATCTCTATCATACTAGGCTAGAGATTAACTGTTGGTGCAATAATTTATTCTTTTGCTTAAAGAAAAAGGGCATATTATTAGAGGTGGTAGGTGTCAGGGTGTTCATTTACCCCAAAGAAAAAATTAAATCTTCCTACTCTTGAGGACTTAGTGAAGGCACTAATAATTAACTAGAGACTTATAGCCTTCTGAACGACATAAAATTAATAGTAACTTTGCATCCCTAAAAATTAATCATTATTTGAGAGTCCATAAACACAATAAGGCATTTTAAACTCAATTCTTCTCCTTCATATACTAAATATAAAATATTTTTAGAAGAATCCGCAGAGGATTGCTTTATCCTTGAGGTGCATTCATTCACATTCTAAGAAAAAAAACTCCCTTGCGAACTCTCTTACTTCATAAGTTGTTGGAGGCTTGAACGAACCATAAGGATTAAAAATACTTCCTATTTACAACATATCCATTAATACTCATGTCGACAAGTGACTCTTTCTTTGTGCGTCAATTGGTGGCTCATGACGTTTTTTCGAAGTTTAGGTTTCCATGAGGAATGGGAGATCTATTAATTGGGGAAACCATGAAGCAAGCAAGCCATCACATCTCTCTAGTGTGAAACACATGTCCATCTACACCATGGATAATAATAATTTATGGGGTTTGTTTTTGGATCTAGTATAAGGGCCTCTTCACATTATATAACATCCCCTTAGCACTATGGAGAAAATTAGCCTCTGGGTACACTCTTTGGAGGTTTGGATTGTAGACAAACTATCCATCCTTGTGGTATTGGTTATGGCATAACATTCTCCTACATACTAGTGAAAGGAGTGTATGGTTTCTCCTAACAATTTTGTAGAATTACATGAGTGCATTAATCAACTTCACATCTGCACTGTGAAATTGATAACACAATTGGTAGCAACAACATATATTATGAATGAGCACCATCACCAAATCCAGAATCTGGAGGATAAAATTGACAATATGATGGGTAAATTAGAAGAGCTTCAACATGTTGGCACTCATGGCACTTTGCGTGTCACGACCCTATACTTGTGGTGCTCTTTCAACCACCTATATTGGGTGAAACACTGCTACAATTTTTCGTTTTATCAATACTCAAGTGCATAGACTATGCCTAACTTCAACACTTAGTTAATTTTCCAAACAAGTGTTCATAACAATGTAGTGAAATAACATTAATCTTCAATATTTAATATTTCACAATTAAACATTCATTAACATCACACAAGTATGCCTATACATACTTGGTAGGGGAAACTCCTAAAAATTCTTCCCAATAATATATAAAAATGTTCAATAATGTATAATTTACAACAATTATACAAATTCACCAAGTCTGTGCAGCCACCTGCACACCTTGCTAAGTCTACCCAACAATAGTGCCTTGAGTCGTGCAATGTTACCACTCAACTACACATCAACATATTGGAAACCCCAAATTTTCCTTTAAAATCCAATTCTGAAATTCTTCTTTAATATCGTGCAACTCAGGTTACTCTTTGCATGTAGTTTGCTTGACCTAACCTGTTTTCATGTAACTCGGATCAACCGGGTCATTGTTTTCACGTTTCCGCCTAACCTGACCTATTGTAGTGCAACCGACTCACTATCTGCACTCAGTCTGCCAAACCTATTAGCTCCCTATATTACTAGTTTAGCCCCTTATTGTTATTAGTGTAGCCCCCTTATTTTAGTTATTGTAGCTCCCTCTAACCCCAATATTGTTATTATTGTGCCCTTACATTGTTATTGTTAGGTCGGGTGGGATTACACTGTGGCCCCACTAGGATTACATTGTGGCCCCATGGACTCCTATATATAGAAAGGAGGTTTTGTCATTTGTTTCATCGAAGAATTGTTCATTCATGTAATGTATTGGAGGTTTCCCTCTCGAAGTGGCTTATTTATAAGGCGTTGATATATCTTTTCTTCTATTTTTGGAGCTGGTTTCACAACATTTGATGTAAGATCCTCGTACATCTGATACATTTATTTGGAAAAATGATTCCTTATGGTAAAAAGATCGCTTATATATTTGTAATAATTCCCAACTAAAACAAAATATTCTTTTGGAATTGCACACTTCTCCTTTAGGAGGACACTCAGGATTTTTAAAAACTTACCACAGGGTGAAGAAATAATTTTTTTTGGGATGGCCTTAATCTGATATTCAAAAGTTTGTGGCAGAATTTCGTTTGCCAACAAAAAAATAAAGTTGAGACAATTAAGACCCCTAGTCCTCTACAACCTTTATCCATTACAAGTCAACATTGGGAGGAGATTTCAATGGATTTTATCACAGGTTTACCTAAGTCCAAAGGAAAGAGTGTCATCATGGTGGTAGTTGATAGAATTACCAAGTATTCACACTTTTATGCATTATCTCATCCATTTAAATCAAGTACAGTTGATACTACATTTATGGAAACAATTCAAAAGCTACATGGAAACCCGAAGATTATTGTAAGTGACATAGATCCCATTTTTACAGAAAATTTTTGGAAAAAAATATTTTCTTGTTTGGGTACTCAACTAGCTCATAGCTCATCTTATCATCCTCAATCCGATGGTCAAACTGAGATAGTGAATAAATTTTTGGAAGGATATCTTTGTTGTTTTGTATCGGATAAGAAAACACAATGGGTCAAGTGGTTACCTCTCGCTAAACTGTGGTACAACACTTCCTTCCATACTACAACAAAAATGACCCCATTTATGGCACTTTATGGATATCATCCACTACCCATCACATCATCTCTAAGAGAAAATTCTAAGGTTCAAGCAGTGGAAGATCACATCGAGCATCAACAAGAAGTTCTCCAACTCTTAAAGGATAACCAAAATTTGGCACAAAATCGAATGAAACAACATGCAGTTGAACATCGCACCGAGAGAAGTTTTGATGTAGGAGACTGGGTATTTTTACGGCTACAACCATACAAACAAATTTCCCTCAAGAAAGCTAAGAAGGATAATAAATTATCACCAAAGTATTATGGTCCTTACAAGGTGTTGTAAAAGATTGGTACTATGGCATACAAATTGGAGCTTCCTGCTTCTTCGCAAGTGCATTCAATTTTCCATGTTTCATGCTTAAAGAAGGTTATAGGTGAAAATATTCCAGTTCAAACAGTATTGCCAGAACTTGATGAGGAAGGAAAAATCATATTGGAACCTTAAGCGGTCACAAAAACAAGAACTCGATAGTTACAAAATCGATCAATTTCAGAGTATCTCATCAAGTGGAAGAACTTACCCACTGAAGTTTCTACATGGGAGGATGAGAATTTTATAAAGAAGCACCCAGAGCTACTCAAGCGTTGAGGACAACACTTTTTTGAAGGAGAGGGGCATGTTAGGTCCCTATATTACTAGTTTATCCCCATATTGTTATTAGTATAGCCCCCTTATTGTTATTATTGTAGCCCCCTCTAACCCCAATATTGTTATTATTGTGCCCTTACATTGTTATTGTTAGGTCGACTAGGATTACATTGTGGCCCCACTAGGATTACATTATGGCCCCATGGACTCCTATATATATAAAGGAGGTTTTGTCATTTGTATCATCGAAGAATTGTTCATTCATGTAATGTATTGGAGGTTTCCCCCTCAAAGTGGCTTATTTCTAAGGCGTTGATATATCTTTTCTTATATTTTTGGAGATGGTTTCACAACAAAGCCTGAATCATTGTCGTGCAACCGGGTCACTCAGGTCATCGTCTGCACACACATCCTCACAATCCAATTTAGAAAAACCCAAAATGGTCGCACCTTCTGCATTTTTCCATTCAAATACTTATACTTTGTCCTCCTTCCCTGCAGGCTCATCCACTCAACTTCCTTCACTATCTGAGAATGAAACTCACCTCCAAGTGATTTGATGATCCTTTCAAGCTCCACGCCATGTCTTATTAATACACCATAACCTTGTCCCGTTCACGAAGAGTCGTGACCCCTCGACCTTTCATGGGTCAGCTTGGTCACACTTCCAACACGTCAGCCCATCATACATAAAACAACCAACACTTCTTTATAAAATCACCATTGCTATAATCATTCGGGTCGCTCGCCTGTTCACCCACCTCACCCATCCACACATCGCATGCTCACCCTACGACCACAAAAATCTCTTGCCTGCTATGGGCGCACTCCCACCTGACGTCCACGCTCACCGCTCGCACAACTTCGTTCACCTCTACACGACTCGCCAAAGGGATGGGTGCTCACCTACACGGTGTACCCGTTGTAGTTATCTATCGCACATGTCTGATTTGGCTAATACTCATCGGCATGACAACCTCCCCCACTCTAAATAAGGTTTTCATCCTCAACAACTCCATCATATAATTGAAAAGTGTTTCTAGCTCCAACATCTCCAAAATTTTCATGTTTCCCACCTATGCTCCATCATCTCACATACCATCAAGTTTCATGACTCCATAAATATGTACATGGGTACATCTCTTCAATCCATGATCATCAACAACATATGTTGCAATCCTACATGCTTCCTCCATCGTGGGAAGCCAATCTTCTCAACTAAATATACATGCTATCACTACAACGTATATCATGTAGACTCATCATGTATCATCAATATCATGTGAATCTACTACCAAGATACTCCTACTCAACTCCAACATATATCAGTGTGTTGAGATCCCCCATGTCTTGAACTAGATTTGTGGCTAATCCAACCATCACGTCCATACCATGAGAACATACATGCTCATGCCTTTGACATTCTATCACATCATCAACTTGATTAAGAATCCATCCCAGCCAAGTGTAAATAAGCCATGTTCAGGTCCATGAAGTAGCCTTCATTTTATCCGCAACATGTTGTCCATTAATTATCAAACAAGCCATATCCAGGTCTATGAAGTAGCCCTCATCCATCTATAATATGTTTTCCATGATGCTAATGTCCATGTGCAACAAAATAAGTCACTTACATGCAGGCATCATCATTCATGTGTGAGAGGCCATGTCCTCAAATCATTCAAGAACTCCTCCCATCAAATCAATGTCCAATGTTCTATATCCAGGTCCATGAAGCAATGTCCATCTCATCTAAGATATGCCATCCATAAAATATATCAAATCTCTCAATGAGGCAAGTTCAACCTCGCCTCATAATCCATCCATGTTCTACTCTTGATCATAGACTAAATTAGCCACCATGTCCATCAAAAGAGTGGCTAAGTCAGAAATAATCAACCCATTCCCAGGTGTACCCCACCAAGGCATCTCCATCGTTACAACTTCATAAACTCCAAATTGTCGTGTCTCGATCATATCCATTAAATCACTCGTCACAAACACACCCCATAATTTTCCTAAGGTATGCATCCCATACTGCATCTAATTCAAGAGACATCCTGACCTCAACTCCTCAATGAACTAGATACTCCAAGACCACTATAGTATGAAGTCTGTAATGGCTGAAAATATCTCCAAATAATCATGAACTCCTATGCATCATCTCCTATAGTTTGGCAAGCACACTTAACTTGGCCATGAATTCCATCAGAAGTTGCCTCTACCCTACAAGTCATATGAATTTCCTCATGGGTTGCCCATCCAACACAGGTCTTGTTTTCAAAATGTGAAAAAAATCCTCATCATTCCATCTATAAAATGTCTCCATGTCACACTAGAAAATCCATCCTGATAAACATCCATGTCTTGAAACTCCTCCATGATGCTCATAAGTGGCATCTCCATAAGTGCACATGCATAATGTCCCTGCATAATATGTGCCATGATCTCAGGTCGATTTCCATGACTTCAGCTGCCCATATGTCCATCAAGAGTGGACTGAAAACAAATCTAGTCATCGCATCCTTGTCCATCATCTAGGTTAGTGCCCTTGGTCACTTCTACCTTCATATGTCATTGCAGGTCCTTCCTTCACTGTTGCCTCCCATACTAAAGGTCCAGCAAGAATGTCTTCCTGGTTTCATCCATGAAGAAGTGTACCCATGTATCTAACCAGTGTGCCTTTCCTCCAATCTATCCATGAGTCATGTCGGGCACTTAGCCAATTCTCCATATGGCTAAACATGACCCATCCATCGTAAATATCATCAAGTTCCACAATTGTCACGGGAATTTGAACCTTCTCGCATGAAGTCACCAATTTCCCCAACACGTTCTGCAACAGACAATGCTCCTTGCTTCTCTAATGTACAAGGTCTCATCATAGTCATCCAAGGAAATACTGCGCATCGCATTGGAAAAGAGTTTCTCCCTTGGTTTATCCCTGCA
The DNA here is from genome assembly GCA_034641835.2 of Pinus albicaulis. Lineage (NCBI taxonomy): Eukaryota > Viridiplantae > Streptophyta > Pinopsida > Pinales > Pinaceae > Pinus > Pinus albicaulis. The sequence goes on from CM076577.1 coordinate 1,113,587,267, forward strand.
TATGGTCCATCCCCCAAAAGCTCCAATGAAACACAATTCATATCAATACTTACACTTTCATGAGGTCTCTCCAAGTGAGTGTCCTCCATTATCACTGTCTACAAAGTGCATGATCCTGGGCCAACTTATTCATCAATTTCCTCTTCTATCATTGACACACATGCAACATCCTCTTCTTGACATGTCTCAGATTATTATCCTTCATCACAATCTGCAACTCTATTCTACTCCATTTCCCAACCAAGTAAAAAATGTTCGACCTCAATATTCTCCTCCAAGACTTCAAGTTCAACATAAATCCATGGGTTCACTTCTTTTATCTACCCCAACATGTATAAGGTCTCAAAGAGCCTCCCTTGGCATTCTTTCCAACTTTCCATCTCTTGTTATGCAACTTTGACCCTGACCAATGTCTTGCCCCTACCAATGTCTCACTTAGACCAAATAAGTCAAGCTTCAATACCACCTGCAGTGTTGCAAATGTATTCCTGCTTCATGAATTATAAATGCAATATGAATTGCCCTGAATTAAGCTCTGATACCATCTTTCATGACCTTATACTTGTGCTTCTCTTTCAACCACGTATAGCAGGTGCGACACTAATACACTTTTTCCTTTTATCAATACTCAAGTGCATAGACTACACCTAACTTCAACATTTCGTCAAATTTCCAAACAAGTGTTCTTAAAAATGCAACAGAATAACATTAATATTCAATATTTAATCTTTCACAATTAAAAATTCATCAACATCACACAAGTATGCCCATACATACTTGGAAGGGGAAACTCCCAAAACATCTGCCCAATAATGTATAAAACTCTTCATAATGTATAATGTACAACAATTAAAGAAATTAATCAAGTCCGTGCAGCCACCTGCACACCTTGCCAAGTCTACCCAACAACAATCCCTTGAGTCTTGCGATGCTACCACTCCACTACACATCAACCTGTTGGAAACAAAAAATTTTCTTTCAAAATCCAATTCTAAATTTCTGCCTAAATATCATTCAACTCGGGTCACCAGGGTCACTCTTTGCACGTAGTTTTCCTAGCCTGACTTGCTATTGTGTAGCTCGGGTCACCCAGGCCAGTGTCTACACGAGTTTGGTTGACCTTGCTTGTTGTTTTGCAACCAGGTCATTGTTTGCACACATTCCACCGTCGTGACCCACTATCATGTAGCCAGGTCACTCGTGTCACCATCTACATGTGCCTTTGCACAATTTGATCCAGAAACACCTGACTCTTCTGCGTCCTCCACAGTACTCCATTCCACCGCTTCTAATTCGTCTGCCTACCTTGCGTGCTCATCCACTCGACTTCTTTCACTATTTTAGAATGTGACTTTCCTAAAAGTGATTCGATGATCCTTTCAAGCTCCACTCCATGTCTTATTAATATGCCATAATGCGGTTTCGTTCACAAAGAGTCGCGACTCCCTCAATCTGCCATGGGTCAGCTTGGTCACAATTCCAACATGTTAGCCCATCATACATAACTCGGCCAACACTTCGTTATAAACTCGCCATATCACATCGTATATCATCCATGGGTCACTCGGGTCACTCGGGTTGGTCGCTCGTTCACCTGAATCACCCATCCACACATCACATGCTTTAATTTAGCATGCATGCCATGTTTTGTTTAATTTTGGGTGTATTTTACAAGGCGTATACAACCAAATTCCCCCATCTTAATGGAACTTTGTTTATCTATAATCTTGTTAGCTTTTGTTTGGACCAACTAAATGCAATCATTAACTTATACAACAATCAATTAAAACACATAACTTTCTTGTGCAATAAAAATATTTTGATAAATAAAATTTTCTTAATTCAAACTTGAAAACCAAATATATTATTATTTTATATAACAAACAAAAATATATTATTAATAATAAATAAATTTTCTTTACACATTTAAATTAAAATATGTTAAATATTATATAAAATTTTAATTGAAATTAATATATCAAGTCAATATCAAATTTCAACGCAAATCATAATTTTTTTATAATATTTTACCTCAAAAACTACATTTCAGTACTACTTAAGTATATTATAAAAATAATACATATACATTGCAAAAATAAACTTGCGAACTTAATATACATATCATTTTTTACCTTCCAAAAAACTAATCATCCTTTTTTTATCGATTTTCCTTTTAATTTTATATAAACATCCTATCCTCAATATTCATTTCCCTTTTAAACTTCTGTCAACCTCCACCTGAATATTCCTTTTCCTCCTCTTCCTTTTAACCTTACATCAACATCCCTGAATAGCACAGAGGGAGGAGACTATTTTTTTTATGGCAATCAAAAGTTTGAGTTTCATGAAGTCATTTTATTTCCTAAAAAAGATGATAGATACAACTCTTGTCCCAATATTCATGTATTTTACTCTATTCTCCAACAAATCACAATTATTACAACTACCTCTCCAATATCCATCCATTATACTTTATTTTCAAAAAAATCTTTTACTTTATCTGTAAACAAATCTTTTGCTTTACTCTCCAGCACAAAAATAGTCCCTAAGGGCATAAATTTAAATATTAGTTATAGGACTATTTTTTAATACATAAATTAATTTTAATAATAAATTTTCGTTATAAGCAACATTACCATAGTTGTGTATAACAGCTTGGTTATTTGGCGCATTGCAAAACTTGGTATTCATCCATTCTAAGTTGGGAAAAATTCATTAATATGTCAATTCACATGCAGCCTTTCCATATCCAAAATATAATGAAAAATGAAATACATACCACAGTGAGAATATTAAATCATTTTTAATATGTATTATGTAATTTATTTTTAATATGTAATCAACTATTTCGTTTTTATTTATATGTAATGTCTATACACTTATAATTATAACAATATAGACATATTATATATATATAAACGGTATAACACAATAGTTTTAGAATAATGTTTTATAATATATATGTTCACATCTTCAAGATAAGGATTATAAAAATAAATTCAATCAAGTATTATTAAACAATCTCAGAGGAAGAAAGCGAAGTTCGAAAATGATGAAAGTGGTAGGAACAATGATCAAAAAAAGAGATATATGATCAATTCATAGAAAATAAAGAAGATATAAAGCCAAATAAGGATAATAAAAGAGGCAACCATTGACCAATCAAGTGCAAGAAGAGAAATTTTCAAAAGTTTTAAGGGGATGTTTATTTTTACCAAAAATATAGGGGAGTTGTTGGCGAGTCAACATGGCCCCATTTCCATTTTTAGTGCCTTCAACTTCTTTCAACTTCTGTGGCAATGTTTTAATAGCTATAAATTAATTTCTAGGATTCAGGCACATACCTAAATCATCTATTTTATTGATTAGACAACTGGTTTCTTGGACATCCAACCATGCCATGGGGGTGATACATGGTAGGTTAACTTCTTGGAGGCATAAATTCTGCATATGAACTACAATTGACTTAATTCTTACATATTTATATCAAATAAATCTAATTGATGAGATTCTTATACCATTATATGAATTTCCATTGAAATGATTCTTATGTCATTTGGAAGGTCCCTGGGTGTAGAATAATATCATTTAGGCCCTTAAAATGGCCCTAGAATATTTTTAACCCTAATCTCCCTGTTGTGTCCCATTGATAAAACTACTCCTACAAGCTTATTCCTCTAAGAATATTATTAATTATTAATTTTGTAAATCACCTATTTTAGAGGTGGTAAAAATCAATAACATTATCGTACATAAAATCCAATCAAATTAATATTTAATATCTTCATATAAATTTATATCAAATCATGGTCCATAAAGGTAATAATTTATGTGTATAAAGTCAATATTTGAATCCAGTATTTTTTTCCAGTTCTTTGGATTCAAATCTTCAAGCCTTGGGTTCTTGATCAAAATTATATATTTGTTGTAATCGTGAAGTGTATGGCTATTTTTATTCTAAAACATATAATAATAATAATAATAATAATATTTTCTGGTCTAATTTCTCATTTTGACAACCATGGTCAACCATTGTCAACCGTGGTCCAACGTCGCATTGTGACAAAGATTGTCTCTATATGAAAATCAACCATGGTCAACCATGGTCAACCATGGTCTAATGTCACATTGTGACAAATATTTTGTGTATATGAAAAAAAATCATGGTCAACCATGGTCCAACATTGCATTATGATAAAGGTTGTCTCAATATTAAAATCAACCATGGTCAACCATGTTTATTTAAAGGTTTATAATATTTATCTTAGGGTTTATATACCTTGTGTTTATAATATTAATCCCTTGGGTTTTTAGTCCTTAGGTTTATTATTTTTTTGCGTTTATAATATCAATCCCTTCAGCTTATTAATCTAAGGGTTAATATTTCTAGGGCATAATATTATTCACAGAGTTTAGAATATTAATCGTAGGGTTTAATATAAATCCCTTGAGTTTATAATCATGGCCAACAATGGTCCAATGTCAAATTGCGACAAAGATTGTCTCAATATGAAAATCAACCATGTTCAACCATGGTCAACCATCATCGACCATGGTCGATCATGGTTAACCATGGTCCAAAGTTGCATTGAGACAAAAATTGCTAAGTATGAAAATCAACCATGGACATTCATGGTCAACCTTGGTTAGTCATGGTAAACCATTGTAAACCATGGTAAACCATGGTCAACCATGGTCCAATGTCACATTGTGACACAAAAAAAATCATGGTCAATCATGGTGAACCATGGTTCAACGTGGTATTGTGACAAATATTGTCTCAACATGTAAATCAACCATAGTCAACAATGTTTATTTTAGTGTTTATAATATTTATCATAGGGTTTATATACCTTGGATTATAATATTTATTTTAGGGTTATCATAAGATTTTTTCAATATGAAAATAAATCATGGTCAACCATGGTCCAATGTCGCATTGTGACAAAGATTGCTTGAATATGAAAATCAACCATGGTCCCATGGTCCAACGTCGCATTGTGACAAAGATTGTATCGACATTGAAATCCATCATGGTCAACCATGGTCCAATGTTGCATTGTGGTAGGGATTTTCTCAATATGGAAATCAACCATGTCCAACCATGTTCGAATGTTGCATTATGACAATGATTGTCTCAATATGAAAATCAACCATGATCAACCATGGTCACATTGTGACAAAGAAAATCTCTTGGTCCATGGTCAACCATGATTTCATTGGTCAAGTAACATCACATGGTGATAAGGATTGTCTCAATATGAATATAAACCATGGTCAACCATGTTCTAATGTCACATTGCAACAAATATTGTCTCAATATGAAAATCAACCATGGTAAAACATGGTCAACCATGTATATTTTAGGGTTTATAGTATTTATAATAGGGTTTATAATATTAATCCCTTTGGGTTTAATATTACTCCCATGGGTTTATAATCCCTTGGGTTTATTATTCCCTTGGGTTTATAATATTAAAATTTGTTGTGTTTATTAATATAAGGGTTCATTTTCCTAGGGTGTAATATTATTCATAGGGTTTATAATATTGATCCTAGGGTTTAATATAGATCCCTTAGGTTTACAATCATGGTAAACCATGGTCAACGATGGTACAATGTCACATTGTGCCAAATATTGTCTCAATATGAGATTTTACCATGGTCAACCATAGTCCAAAGTTCCATTGTCACAAATATTGTCTTAGTATGAAAATAAACGACGTTAAACCATCGTTAACCATGTTTATTTAAGGTTTTTAATATTTATTTTAGGGTTTATATAAATTACATATATAACATTAATCCATTAGGTTTACTGTAATTTTGGGTTTTAGAATTAATCTTGTGGGTTTATCATATCAATATCTTGTGTTTATTAATCTAAGGGTCCATATTCCTCGGGTATAATATTATTCATAGGGTTTCTAATATTAATCCATGGTGAACCATAATTATTTTAGTCTTTATAGTATTTATATTAGGGTTCTTATACCTTTGGTTTATTATTTAATATTAAATAACCATGGTTATTTAATATTAACCATGGTCCAAAGTTGCATTATGAAACACAAATTAATCATGTTCAACCATGGTTCAATGTCGTATTATGACAAATATTGTCTCAATATGTGAATCAACGATAGTCAACCATGTTTATTTTAGCGTTTATAATATTTATCATAGGGTTTATGTACCTTGGTTTATAATATTTATCTTAGATTTTATCATAGGATTTTTTCAATAAATCAATCATGGTCAACCATGGTTAACCATGGTCCAATGTATCATTGTGACAAATATTGTCTCAATATGAAAAAAAACAATGGTCAACCATGGTCCATCATCAAATTTTGAAAAAGATTTTCCTGACATTGAAATAAATCATGGTCAACCATAGTCCAATGTCTCACTCTGACAAGGATTGTCTCAATATGAAAATCAACCATGACCAACCATGTTCCAACATTGCATTGTGAAAAATATTATCTCAATATGAAAATAAACCGTAATCAAACATTATCAATTATGGTTAACCATGGTCACATTGTGACAAATATTGTCTCTTGGTCCATGGTCTACCTTCATTGCATTAGTCAACCAACATCACATTGTGACAAGGATTATCTCAATATGAAAATCAACCATGGTAAAACATGGTCAACCATGTTTATTTTAGCATTTATAATATTTATCTTAGGTTTTATAGTATTAATCCATTTAGTTTTAATATTACTCCCATGGGTCTATAATCTCTTGGGTTTTTAGTATTAATCCATTGGGTTTATTATTCATAGGGTTTCTAATATTAATCCATGGTGAACCATAACTATTTTAGGGTTTATAATATTTATATTAGGTTTTATGTACCTTGGATTTATTATTTAATATTAAATAACCATGGCTATTTAATATTAACCATGGTCCAACGTCACATTGTGAAACAAAAGTAAATCATGGTTAACCATGGTGAACCATGGCTCAACTTCATATTGTGATAAATATTGTCTCAATATGTAAATCAGCCATGGTCAACGATGTTTATTTTAACATTTATGATATTTATCATAGGTTTATATACCTTGGTTTATAATATTTATCATAGGGTTTATCATAGGATTTTTTCAATGCAAAAATCAATCATGGTTAACCATGGTCAACCATCGTCCAATGTTGCATTGCGACAAATATTGTCTCAATATGAAAATCAACCATGGTCAAACATGGTCCAACGTCGCATTGTGAAAAATATTTTCTTGACATTGAAATGAATCACAATCAACCATGGTCCAATGTTTCATTGTGACAAGTGTTGTCTCAATATGAAAATAAACCATGGAAAACCATGTTCCAACATCACATTGTGAAGAATATTATTTCAATATGTAAATCAAACATGATCAGCGATGGTCAATTATGGTCAACCATGGTAAATAACCATGGTCACATTGTGACAAAGATTGTCTCTTGGTCCATGGACAACCATGGTTGCATTGGTCAACCAACATCACATTATTACAAGAATTTTCTCAATATGAAAATAATCCATGGTCAAGTATGTTCTAATGCCACATTAGGACAAATATGTCTCAATATGAAAATTAAACATCGTAAAATGTGTCATTGTGACAAATATTGTCATAATATTGTCACGAATATGAGTTTTTGAAGTAATAAGGTCTTTCCTAACAGCCAATGTGTCATTTTTTTACGATCAAAGCTATAGTTCTTATTGTTATTGATCACTACTACAGGCCAAAGAGAATAATTGGTATTCAGGAGGGAATATGGGTTGATGCCATCCATGGCTATGCTGAGTCGCAGACTTCATACTTCATCCTTAAATTTTTCGGGCCATGTATCATCTATATGCTTCATGGCTATTCACTACAAGGAAAAAAATCTCTAGCGGAGGTTATAAATGAGGTTTTTAGTGTTATAAAATTGGCCAAAATTGTCAAAAAAACATTTTCTACAACATCTGTTTATGGTTACTAAGGTTTTGGTGGAGCTTTTAATGGAAATTCAACACAACTAAAAAAAAATGGGCGACTGGAGGCAATTATAGATGTTTTTTTCATCGGTGCGCTAATCAGGATTTAATGCACCGGTGCGTAACTGTAGCCGAAGCCCCAGGGTGGTCAAAGGAGAATGCACCAGGCCGTTAAGGTATAAAACAACACCAAGCATAGTGTTGGTGATACAACACACAGGTCCGTTCTAATTGGTCTTGGGATTTGAGCAGTGCCCATAGGTCGTATCAATGCACTGGTGCATAAACTTATAGAAAAGCACCAATGCTCAGTACCACACAAATGCACCAAGATTTATAATTGGTATCGATATTCGTGTGGTGCCCATAGGTCGTACAAATGCATTGGTGCGTATAGACACTTAAATGCCCCGGTTTGCAGTATCACACAAATGCACCGAGATTTATAATTGGTATCAGTATTCGTGCAGTGCCTATAGGTCGTACAAATGCACTAGTGCATATAGACACAAAAACGCCCCGGTGCATAGTATCACACTAACGCATCGACATTCATAATTGGTATCGGTATTCATGCGGTGCCATCGGTATTCGTGCGGTGCCCATAGGTCGTAAAACGACACCGGTGCGTATATATACATAAATGCACCGGTGCGTCGTACTGCACAAATGCCTCGATATTTTTAATTGGTTTTGGTATTTGTGCGGTGCCCATAGGTCGTTAAAACACACCTGTGCGCTTAAGAATACAAACACACCGGTGTAAGAATACATGCACCAATTTTCATTTTGTATTTTTTAGAAACATCGACTTGTGACAGTGCAATTATTGTGATTGTTTTAAATTCATTATTCATCAAAAGTCGACACACCTTATAAAAATATTCATATTAATTAAATTTTTATTAATGCATTTGAATGTGATGTTTGGATTAATTTGTTATATTATATTATAATTATTGTGGTTTTTTAAAATTCATTATTCATAAAAAATCGACACATATATATCTTATAAGAATATTCATATGAATTAAATTTTTATTAGTGCATTTGAGAACGACAATGGAGAACGCAATAGCGACAATGGAGAACACAATAGAATAAATTAAAACACATATATATATATATATATATATATATATATATATATATATATATATATATATATATATATATATATATATATATATATATATATATATATATATATATATATATATATATAAGACATTCTTTGTCATACAAAATGGGACAGTTATTGGTATCCCTTTATCTTTCAATTGGGACACTATGCCTATTACATTAAAGAAAATGTCTGGTTTCACAGACGTATTTCAAAAAATACAATGCCTTGCTTGGATATCCAAACATAGTGATCATCATTCTTTGCTTGAACTGCTGTCACTACTAGAGCTACTTCCATGACTTGGGTTATTTTCAGGAATTTTTTGTTCATGGTGTTGATTGTTTTCTTCTTCTTCACCTTCCATCTACAAACATAAAAACAAACTATAATGAGTGTATATACATTGGTGAGAATAATGAAAATTGCAATATTAAATAATATACATCAATGTAAATCGAAAAGAAATGACATACCAATGCAACAATTAACTCATAAACTATACACATTCTTTCAAAACCATGTAACATGCCATCTTTCAAGATTTGATCTGTTGGTGCAGTTCCATACTATGTTTCCTGCAAGTTTTATACCCCATAACAAATCATTTATTTAATATAAAATATTTTTTTTTTCTATTAATTATAGACGCAGCTAAGTAAAACAATATCGATAGATGCTTACAAATTCCACAATTAAGTTATGATATGCCAACATATACTCACAACCCATATTTAACCCAATTTCAATCAATTCCTCTGATGGTTCTTCTTTGTATTTTATCACTTGTTTGAAGGCATTCAATGAGGATTTTTGTAAAACAACTTAAAAAATACAAAAATGAAATCTAGTTAAGTTGTTATAAGGAAGTAACAATTACTCACAAACTTAGATATCAATCTATTTCTTCCTTGTCGTCCTGTTTTATGTGCTAAATGGGTTCCATTTTCTTTTCTTTTCTACAAGAAAATACTTGAAAATTAATATTTAATGCTAAATTGTTTATTTATTATACCTAATGATAAAAAAATTAAATGATTACATATTACATTTGAAGCATGTTGTTGTTGAGATGGCTCCTCCGATGATGCAATTTTGTCCATTTCTTTAACCATCTCCTTGTACATCTTTTTGGACATTCCTACTGGCATATTTCTGATATCAGCTCATTCATGTTTTGAGATTTTCATAATCTTCCTGAAAATTTAACATGACAATAAACTATTTAATTTTTATATTGATTTATGAAAAGTAAGTGTTAGCACCCGAATTGGACCCCAGGCTGAAAAAGGCAAATCAGGGTAACAAATAAACCACGCTTAGCCTTGTAGCTAGCCCTACAAGGACACAAGAGGGCTCTCTCCGTAAAAGAATATTCAATAAAGTGCAATAGAAATCTGATATTAGGCTAGGTAAAATGATAGGGATAAAAGGTTTGAATAAAATGAAATGAATTTCTGGGGATGTGTGGGACAAAAATGGGACAGTTGAAATCGGGAATTAAATCAGGACACAGGGTGTTTCATGGGGCAAGATAGGCAGGAAACTTAGCAAATAAAATTTAATGAGGATGGGATGGAAAGACTGGTGAGGAGCTGAAAAGGGCACAATAAATGGATCCTTTTCAAACATAAGAAAACACACAGAGTATGAATGATTCCCCAAGGCAGAGCATATAAAATGGATTCTACCTTTCTAACTTGAAAACATTCAAATGGAAATGTTTATGAATGAATGGTGAAACATAACAATGTACATATACAACACAAGGAGGGACATATGCTAAAACTCATACCACATGAATCCCACAAATCAGAGCTGCATCACTTTATTAATTCCCTGCCAAACTGTACAACGGAGCGCAGAGCTCACTGCCACACTATTCCCCTACTTCTAAGTTTTCATACCTCAGACTTTCAAACCACTTACAAATGATTTAAAATTACATTAAATAGAACCGATTTGTGGGAATATAGATCGACAGAAAGATGAGCTATTATAACAGCTCAAGAACTGAAAACTAAAGATAGAAAACAAGAGCCAATAATATTTCCGAAAGGAAGAGCTACATTACATTTGAAATTTTTTGATAACCAATAAGTAGGAGAAACCTGTAGCGTAGATCCTTTGAATCATAACTGAAGATGTGGCTGTTACAACGTTGGTTCTCGGCATCTGACGTTTCGCTTTCCATTTTCCGTTTTGAAGAAAACTGACTTTTTATTAATGTTGTTGAAACAGAAATGAAATGAAATAATGCCTTACGTGAAGGTAAAAATGTAATTTGAATGGGAAAAGGGGAGGGAGATGGGGTCCACATAGCAATTGGAATCTGAGGAGGGAGTGGAGCAAAGTGCCGTGGTAGAAAGAAATAATGCGATGCGATTGAAATATTTTGAAAAATCGATTTATTGCATTAACAAAGGAGAAAACCCACTTAATTGGGAAAAGGCGGAAGGAACTGTGGTGGGGCCGACCAATCGCAATCGCATCGGAGGTGGGGAGCGGTTTAAAACGCTGAATATAAAAATTGCGATGCGATCGCAAACATGCGATGCGACCAGGAGATCAGAGGAGCCGCTTGCGATCAATCGCATTGGATTTTTGTAGTGGGGAGGGTTCAATCGGCGATGGGCTTTAAATGGTGCGATGCGATCGGAGGTAGGCTATAAAACGTCACAATTGCATTGGAGTTTTTGCGATTGGCCAATCGGAAGCATCGTTCAAATATTGCGATTTGCGATGGGATGGTCGGCGGGGTTTTATAATAAAACCTTTGAAATTTATATTATGATGTATGGTGGGGAAGTGGTTTGGGAATGGCGGGGGGGTATATATATATATGAACCTTCAAAATATTTATCATAAGGTTTTCAACGGGGGATGGAGGGGAAGTGGTTTGGGATCAGATTTAATATAATAATGCGATTTTATAATCGTAGGGGGGGGGAAAGGGATTTATAAAGAAAATATTAAACTTTAATAATATAAAGTTTAAGGGAAGGATGGGAAAAAGGGTTTCTTTGGAGGATATAGGGGACTTTTACTTCACTTAAGCATAAATTTCAATCCAGAAGTCAGTTTTGAGAGTGTAGTATACCGTTGGAAAGCTCTTTCTGGGCTCTTTGTGATGGATCTACTTGGAGGATGATTTGGCGCTGAAAATGCTGCAGAAAAATCTTCTGAAGGTAGGGACATCACTTTGTGGAGATAGCAGTTTCTGAATTGTGAATTATTACATATGATGATATAAAATTACATAATGAATAATAATAGAGGCAAAATATCATGTTTTCACCTCAAAACATGGTTTTGAGGCAAAAATTACATCAAACTGAATAAAATGTCTCTCTTATTCTTCCTGGTGCTGTGACTTTGAGCTTATTGGCTTCCTCATGACCTTGCTGATATTTATTGACATTTGACTCATTAATTTGACCATGGTGAGACCCTAGAAACTAATGAGACCCATCCTATGACCTAATGATATGATTTTAAGAATGAAAGTGAATAATGACTCAAGACCATAGAAAGAAAAATCAGCAAGTTTCACATGAGGGAAAACCGATGAAAAATTACTACCATCAATGAATCCATGACCGAGCTGAATGGTGAAATTGATTTTGCGGGACTCCTAATATCCAAATGCAAAGAGTAACTTTGATCATCGATGGCAAAAAGATGTATGAATAGACCGACACTAACATTGGCCTGAATGGGGATGAAGCTCTGAGGTGCCAAGAACTAGCAGATCTCTAGATTGGGGCAGTGGTTTTGTCCATTGGGAAATGGAGTCAAAAACACTAAAACCGACATTATGCAGCGAATCCGATCAAGGCTAAGACTGAAAAACCATAATAAAACCAAACTGACTTAAGACATGACTAAAACACAATTGACAAACTGGAAAGATGCTCATAATTGAGCTTATTCATCAAAACCTACTCTAATTTTTACATTCACCACCTGATCAAGTGAAATGGAACAACCAATGCAACCATGTAAGCATCTTGGCTGCTATTTGAATTCTCCCCAAGTGCTTTCTAATGAGCAAGTAGGGAGAAGAGCTAAAAGGAAACTCCCATGGAAGCTTAGAATCAGGTTGAATTTTGATAAATTTGAAAATTCTGAGTTGACCGGATAACCTCAAGAATACTATGAAAGGATCTTCATAAGAATAGCTATTGATTTCCCTTAATACATCACTGCTCTGGTCCATGTAATCTCCATACCTTGATCTTAGACTTTTCCTAACCTCTGAGCTGTATCTTTCTGATGACTGCAACAGGCTGTCAAAAGGATCCTGAACTTCATGAATAACCAATCCCTCTTGATGATTAGGAACAAAACAAAAATCTTCTTCATTAGTCTCCTTATATGACTGCAAATCTTGATATGGGCTTTGTAATGAAACATATGATGAACAAGACAATGAAGTCGACTTTCGAATAAAATTATTGTCAACATTCTTTTCTGGCACATGGTTAGCCAATGGAGAAGGACTTTTACAGCAAACATCATCCAACACATGAGCTATAGGATCATAGAAAACTTGAAAAGACTGTTGCGACGTATCTGCATGACACTCTCCAGACTGCTCAACTTTTATTTTAGAGATATTACGAAAATTATTCTTTATAAAATGAAATGCTTCGAAACATAAGGGTACATAATCCTCTTGCATCATTAGATCATATGTTTCAGCTTCCAAGACTTCATCTATAATCTGACCTTCAATTGCATTTGGTGGCTGCAAATCTGGAGCTGGGGAGGGTTTTATATTGCAGATGATTTCATCAATCGTTTTAGGGGAAGATTTCTCATAAACAACTTGCTCAAGAATTTCACTATCTTTCTCAACCCTAACATTAAAACTAAGAGATTGTTGATTTCTAATGCATGAAAGTTATCTTTGATGAACTGAATTGCAGCGAAACAAAGAGGAAAATATCTTTCACTTACTTCCCAATTTTCCAGACTTTCCTCATCACTGTCCTGGATGATATGCATAAGATGATTACAGTTTTCAAGATGTTGAAACGGAACTTCCTCCCACAAATCAGCAGTTGATTGTGCTGCAAGACTAGCTTGTGCTTGGAAAAAGTCACCATCATCGTATTGATTGAATTTTGGAAAATCATCAACATAAAACATATCATCAAGCATACAAGCCATATCAAGAGATTTCTCATCTCTGAGATGTTCTATAACATAGTCATTATTAGATGGATGATAACTGGAATAAGAAAGAAAATGTTTTGGATCAGCCTCTTTTTCTTGAACATCCATTTCATTCCTGGCAGTGATTTTCCGCACCATCTTTTCCACTGCGTTTACCAAAAGTTCAATCTTTACCTCTGAAGGTGTCAGGTGCTCTGCAACATTCTTCTTTTCTTCTTCCTTTAGCTTTGCTCTTCTGATCAACATATTATCTTCTACATCTACTGCACTATTCTGTATCTCTTCAAGTGTTGCTAAGTTCCTTTCTCTCAGCTGAAACTCCATTTTTGGATCAAAAGCGCCGGGGTAATGTAAGAGAGCCAAGCCAGGAGGGGGTATTATATTGACAGGTATCGAATAATAGACTCGATTTAATCTGGCGGAAAACTGTTGTACTGTCTCCCCTAACTGTCTTTTCAGTTGGGCATACTCGTCTAAAATAAGGAAAGGGTTCTATCTGACAACCCATCTGTTGAGGAAGACTTTTACGAACTGCTAGAATTCTGAGATGCTCGCATCAGGTAGGGTTTTGAACCAACTCTTGACTTTTCCTTGCAAAGAAAGAGCAAAAAGCATAATACTAACATCTTCTTCATCAACCTCAAAAAGGTCTAGGAAAGTCTCAACATTCTTCACATGTTGCTCAGCGTTGGCATTGTTACATTCACCATCAAATCTCGGAAAATATAGGTAATAATTTGCAGGGAAAGCATGGAGTACAGAAGGTAAAACAAGAGGTTTATACCTATCCGGGACTATAGAAGGTCTAGGAGTATATACAGGAGCTACGGGAACAGTTTTGGTCTCTTTAGGCTGATCATTTCGAAGATGGTCATCATAATATTTGGGAAAAGGATGGAGGCCAAGATCAAAGGAAAACTCAGTATTTACACTTTTTGAACAGGTTGAGTGAAGATTTTGATCACCTTTATCATACAACAAATTCTGAAAAACTTTCAGGATAGCTTCAGGAAAAGCAAAGAATTAATTTACCAGAAAGCAGATTAGATCCTGAATACCATTCCAATTCGGATACCTGAACTTTGTGTAAGGTCCTTCCATTTTCCCACGGAAAGAGTCGGTCCTCCAGTGGAGTATTTACATTGAGTTGGAGTCGCCAGGTGAAAGATTTAGATTTTATATGCATCTGATTATTTGTTCACCATCATCAATCAGATATGATACTTTGTCATTCTTTACCGGGGATTTAGATATGATCTTTGTATTCCCCAGTATGGTCACCAGATATGTTAGCACTCGAATTGGACCCCAGGCTGAAAAAGGCAAATCAGGGTAACAACTAAACCACGCTCAGCCTTGTAGCTAGCCCTACAAGGACAGGAGAGGGCTCTCTCCGTAAAAGAATATTCAATAAAGTGCAATATAAATCTGATATTAGGCTAGGTAAAATGATAGGGATAAAAGGTTTAAATAAAATGAAATGAATTTCTGGGGATGTGTGGGAAAAAAATGGGACAGCTGAAACCGGGAATTAAATAAGGACACAGGGTGTTTCATGGGGCAAGATAGGCAGGAAACTTAGCAAATAAAATTTAATGAGGATGGGATGGAAAGACTGGTGAGGAACTAAAAAGGGCACAATAAATGGATCCTTTTCAAACAAAAGAAAACACATAGAGTATGAATGATTCCCCAAGGCAGAGCATATAAAATGAATTCTACCTTTCTAACTTGAAAACATTCAACTGGAAATGTTTATGAATGAATGGTGAAACATAACAATGTACATATGAAACACAAAGGAGGGACATATGCTACAACTCATACCACATGAATCCCACAAATCAGAGCTGCATCACTTTATTAGTTCCCTGCCAAACTGTACAATGGAGCGCAGAGCTCACTGCCACACTATTCCCCTACTTCATAGTTTTCAGACCTCAGATTTTCAGACCGCTTAAAAATGATTTACAATTACATTAAATAGAACTGATTTGTGGGAATATAGATCGACAGAAAGAGGAGCTGTTATAACAGCTCAAGAACTGAAAACTAAAGATAGAAAACAAGAGCCAATAATCTTTCCGAAAGGAAGAGCTACGTTTCATTTGAAATTTGTTGATAACCAATGAGGAGGCGAAACCTGTAGCGTAGATCCTTTGAATCGTAACTGAAGATGTGACTGTTACAACGTTGGTTCTCGACCTCTGACGTTTCGCTTTCCATTTTCCGTTTTGAAGAAAACTGAATTTTTATTAATGGTGTTGAAACAGAAATGAAATGAAATAATGCCTTACATGAAAGGAAAAATGTAATTTGAATGGGAAAATGGGAGGGATATGGGGTCCACATAGCAATTGGAATCTGAGGAGGGAGTAGAGCAAAGTGCCGTGGTAGAAAGAAATAATGCGATGCGATTGAAATATTTTGAAAAATTGATTTATTGCATTAACAAAGGAGAAAACCCATTTAATTGGGAAAAGGCGGGAGGAACTGTGGTGGGGCTGACCAATCACAATCGCATCGGAGGTGGGGAGTGGTTTAAAATGCTGAATATAAAAATTGTGATGCGATCGCAACCATGTGATGCGATCGAGAGATCAGAGGAGTGGCTTGCGATCAATCGCATCGGAGTTTTGTAGTGGGGAGGGTTCAATCGGCGATGGGATTTAAATGGTGCGATGCGATCGAAGGTAGGCTATCGAACGTCACAATCGCATCGGAGTTTTTTCGATTGGCCAATCGGAAGCATCGTTCAAATATTACGATTCGAGATGGAATGGTCGGCAGAGTTTTATAATAAAACCTTTGAACTTTATATTATGATGTATGGTGGGGAAGTGGTTTGGGAATGGCGGGGGGGGGGGGGTATATATATATGAATCTTCGAAATGTTTATCATAAGGTTTTCAACGGGGGATGGAGGGGAAGTGGTTTGGGATCGGATTTAATATAATAATGTGATTTATAATCAGAGGGGGGGAGGAAGGGATTTATAAAGAAAATATTAAACTTTAGTAATATAAAGTTTAAGGGAAGGATGGGAAAAGGGATTTCTTTTGAGGATATGGGGGACTTTTACTTCACTTAAGCATAAATTTCAATCCAGAAGTTAGTTTTGAGAGTGTAGTATACCGTTGGAAAGCTCTTTCCGGGCTCTTTGTGATGGATCTACTTGGAGGATGATTTGGCACTGAAAAAGCCATGAAAAACTCTTCTGAATGTAGGGACATAAATTTGTGGAGATAACAGTTTCTGAATTGTGACTTATTACATATGATGATATAAAATTACATAATGAATAATAATAAAGGAAAAATATCATTTTTTCACCTCAAAACATGGTTTTGAGGTGAAAATTACATCAAACTGAATAAAATGTCTCTCTGATTCTTCCTAGTGCTGTGACTTTGAGCTTATTGGTTTCCTCATGACCTTGCTGATATTTATTGACATTTGACTCATTAATTTGACCATGGTGAGACCCTAGAAACTAATGAGACCCATCCTATGACCTACTGATATGATTTTAAGAATGAAAGTGAATAATGATTGAATACCATAGAGAAGAAAATCAACAAGTTTCACATGAGGGAAAACTGATGAAGAATTACTACCATCAATGAATCCATGACCTAGCGGAACGGTGAAATTGATTATTATGGGACTCCTAATATGCAAATGCAAAGAGTAAATTTGATCACTGATGGAAGTATGACTAGAATGACACTAACAGTAAGTATAACAAAAGTGATATTTATAAATAATTCTAGAAAAACATTTAAAGGAATATTACTTTTTCATTCCTTATTTTTTGTTGTTGTACGTTTTTTCTATTAAAAGTTTTACATGTCTCATTGACCAATTCTCTGGAAACTCTTCCTGTAGTTTAGATAAAATTTGGTTCTTGGAAACATTGGATTAGTTTTTGTATTGTAAGTGGAAAGAACGTCTATACATTCATTCCACTAGATCCCTCAAACTTTTGTAAAAGTTTTTCCCCCTTTCGTTAACCTCCAGCACCACTCCAGATGAGCTAAGGAGCAATTCATTTTCATTTGCATGTTCTATTTTTTTTTTGTTTTCTTAGAACAACATTCCTTTTCTGAGTTGTTGGTCCCTGTAGAACATTAAACATATGTGAATTAATATATTTCTTGACAGATGTTATCTATAATTTTAATTATATTATTAATGAAAATTAAAAAAAGAAACTCATATTCGATCGATAGTATTTTTTCATTCACCTGATTCATCCTTTTGTAATTTTTCCATCAAGCTTTTACGCTCTTCTGGTCCTAGATTATAGATAAAATTATTGAGCTTCATCATTTTGTGGCTCTGCATGAAACATAGTAAACAATACATATTAGTTAAACTTACATATAGTTCAAAAATATTATTTTTTGTAAAGAATTTACAAAGAACTTGCCTTTTTTTGCTTTTCTTGATGTGTTATCAGTATTTTTGTTACTTGATCTCTTGTTAGTCATTTCTTTATCAATCTCAAACTTGTACCATATCATTCATTAATATATTTATAAATAAATTCTCAACTTTTCAAGTAAAAAAAAAAATTCAAGAAACAGGTGCGTCATTCATGGTGTACGCACCGACGCCAGTGTGTGGGTGTCTTAGAAACACACCACACAAATAGTATAGTAGACTGTACGGTGCTATATGTCAACAAGGAGCATCAGTGCGTTACATGTCAATCACCTCACGGGTCAACCATGATAAAATAATAAAAATCGTCCAGTGTTAGTTTTTTTAGCATAAACCGGTGCCATATTTTACATATGGCATATCAATATATATATATATATATATATATATATATATATATATATATATATATATATATATATATATATATATATATATTTTTTTTTTTAATTAATTTTTTATCACATTACTTATGCAGTGCGCTTGTACAATACAAAACATCGATTAAAAAAATTCATTTTTTTTTAAATTCACGTAAGGGCCGACATGGATTGGGATCCAACTATGCTAATCGTCCCGTCGGTTGGATGTCTTGGGTCTATATTTAGCAATAAAAACCCTATAAATGTAAATTTAAAAACCGTAATTCTGAAATCAAAGAAAGAGGGATAAGAAAGGGTAGAAACAAAAAGAATGTAAGGTTTGTATTTTTTGAAAGTTGTTGTTTTTTTTTCTTTTTTCGAAACATAACGTTTGTGGTGTGTCATAATGAAATAGTGTTCTGGCTGCATATTTTACAAATGGCGCAATGAGAAAAAATATTTTGTTTTTTAAATTTTTTATCACAGTACTTGCATGGTGCGCTGGGAAGATAGAGCACACCGGTGCACTCAGGTACATAGAGCACACCGATTTTTTTTTTTAATTTATGCAAGGGCCGACTGGGATCTAACTATGCAGGTCGTCCAATGGGTTGGATGTCTTAGGCTTATATTTAGCAGTACAAACCATATAAATATAAATTGAAAAGCCCTAATTCTGAAACCACATAAAGAGGGAGAAGAAATGGTAGAAACAAAAAGAATGTAGGGTTTATTTCTAAAATGGTTTTTTTTTTGTGAAACAGCACATTTGCGGTGCACCATAATGAAATAGTACACCGGTGCCATATGTTACATATGGCGCACTGATAAAAACATATTTTTATTTTTATTTTTTATGACTGTACTTGCATGGTGCGCACCGAGGAAAACAAATCTGTTTTTTTTTTTTTTAAATTCACGCAAGGGCCAACATGGATTGGGATTTGACTATGCAAGTAATCCCATGGGTTGGATGTCTTATGACTATACAAACCATATAAATCTAAATTTAAAAGCACTAATTCTGAAAATACAAAAAGAGGGAGAGGAAAGGGCAGAAACAAAAAGAATCTAGGGTTTTTGTTTCTAGAAATGGATTTTTTTATTGATTTTGTTTTTGAAAACTGCAGAAAAGGTAAAAAAATCTACAGAAAAAGTAAAAAAAACAATAAAATTTGACTTTGTTATTTTACTGCATAAAAGAAACTACAAAAAAAGTAAAAAAAAAAACAATAAACTTTGATTTTTTCTTTTACTGCATAAAAAAAACTTTGATTTACTCACATTGTTTGAAATTCTATGGCAAAAGGTTTGAATCACCAGAGGTTTGGAATTTTGATTGTTTGAATACTTCTTTTCGAATGTATTTTCCTGCTCCATAGTGCTCTCATGCTCTGTTTTCTCCAGGTATGTATCCTACAAATCGTTGGCTGAAATTTTTTGCAGAAATAGTGAAATAATGAAAAGTGTTTAGTATTTAAAGAAATGTTTTATGAAATTAGATTTTCAAAAATATTTTTCCGCCCATTTTTCAATTTACCGGTTTTTTTTCACTTAAAGAAAATAGGGTTGCACTTTTTTTATTTACGGTTATTCGTTATCGGTGCATCCCTTAATCGAATCGCATCGGTGCATCGGGTTATAAAACGGCACCGGTGTGCAATACAAAAAACACACTTGTGCGGTTATCTATACATTACGCACCGAAATTACATTTAGGTTTGTGCACCAAAATTTATTATTGTTTTGCTCAAATGTAGGGAGACAATATCATATATTATATGGAATGGACAATTCTTCAAAATCTAGCTCATTCCGTAATATTTCTCAAAGTCCATCACAGAGTTCTCCCTATCCATCAGGAGACGTAATATTTACTTCAGATTTGTTTTATATTTTCACGATCTAATTGAATTTATGTTTTTTATCCATGCAGTCAATCATGCACAACTTAATTAAATTTATAATGTATACAAATTTGTAGGTTCATGCAGATTCAACATTGAGTTCAAATGCACAAAATATTCAAACTGCTCCAAAATTTCGGAAGTTCCTATTAGGAGCTGCATACCGCAAGGCACATTTGGTAGATGAAAATGGATAGTTGCTTCACCCTGCCAATTGTAAAAATATTGCATCTTCTAGCGACAATCCCGAGACAATGATGGTAATTATAATTATAATTGTTGGTATATATATTAATTAATATGTAATTATTTCAACATCAAAACAATTTATAATCATGCAATATTGTCAACGTGGTTACTAATTGATATCATATATTTTGTACTAATCATGTTCAATTTTTTTTTTTTTTAATTATTAGGATTCTATTAAAGATGAACGACCTACCTACCATCTTTCGTTGCACCCCACGAAAATGTCAAATCAAGAGAAGACTGAATTAAGTGAAAAAATCGAAGAGGAACGATACCAATAATGGTTGAATCAACCACCGATTCAATTCCCGCTATGTCCAGATTCACCAATTTGGAATGAATACATCAATAATAGTTCTTGACAAGCTGGCAATGGAGGAAATCAAATAGAGGTTGGTATGGATGATTACTTAAGGGATACGACTGCCATGGAGACAATTTTGTTAGATGCATTCCAAAACGATGATCAGCTAGGGGATGATGCTCATATCGCTGACACCTTTTTTGAAAGCCTTAAATTTGCTTCCACCACCCCTCTCTTTGGACCTAGCGGTCAGTCAAAGTCTACCCAGTTGGGGACAAAAATGTTATTGTACAACTTGAAAGCAAATTTTGGCTTTTCGAATGCATGTTTCTCAGAACTTTTGAGGTAAGTTACCATAAAGTACTCCCTTATATAAATTTTAAATATAATCAATACACTGCAATGAACATTACAAATTGTAAATTTTATGAACGTTAATAATTATATCGACATTAATGTACATTTATTAATATATTTTTCCATGATCATCAACTATAGGTTATTCAAAGATAAGGTTCTTCCGAGTGATAATGTCTTTCCCAGTAGCTGCGAAGAGGTAAAGAAATTGTTGAAAATGTTAGGTGTTGAGTACATATCATATCATGCATGTCAAAATGATTGTATTCTATATAGAGGAGAATATGCAGACAAAGAGATGTGTCCAAAATGTGGGCATGACAGGTATGATAAACAAAAAAATAAGGGTAAATCACGTACTGGTCCTCCTTTTAAGATATTGAGGCACATGCCTATAATCCCAAGGATTCAAAGGCTCTTTCGTTGCAAAGAATTAGCTATGTTGTATGGATGGCATACCTCACACATAAGTGAGTTGGGAGTTATGCGAATCCCAACTGATTCAATAGCCATGAAGCATATAGAAGATACATGGCCCGAAAAATTCAAGGATGACGTACAAAGTCGACGACTCAGCATAGCCATGGCTGACATCAACCCATATTCCCTCCATAACACCAAATATTCTATTTGGACTGTAGTAGAGATTAATAACAATATCCCCCCATGGTTGTCCGTGAAGAATGAACATCTTATGTTGGCTCTCATAGTCCCTGGTAGAAGACAAGTGAAGAATATGGATGTCTACTTACAACCACTGGTAGATGAATTGAAGGAATTATGGGATGGGATAAATGTATACGATGTATCAAGACCCATTGCAATAGAGATGCGTTTTACATTGTATGGCATATGTGGTTACACAACACATCATTATCCAGGCTTAGGAGTTTTCTCTGGTAAATTACATGTTTAATTTATTGTTTTGTTTATATATGTAACAATATTCTTTCACATATTAGTTATTTAATTCGTTGTAATATTTGTTCTGATATTCATGATATTATTTAACGTGCCATGCATATTAATTAATGTATACAAATATAATCTCGCAAGTCTTGTAACAAAAGGTTATTTTGGATGTAAATGTTGTGGACCTTCTCTGAAAGCTAGATGGTCCAAGGACCTACAAAAGCTAGTGTATGATTGCTCCAGGGTATTCCTACCAGAAGAACACCCTTACAGAAGAGCAGGATCCGCTTTCAATGGTAAACGAGAGAGAACCCAAAGGCCTCCAATAATGAAACCAGTTGAATTGCTTAGAGCATATGAGAGAGAGAAGGAGAAGGAGTTAATAGAAATGTTCGATTCAAATGGGGAGCCTATGTTCAATGATCCAGATTTCTTCGACACCTATGTTGAGAAATTTCCCATTGGGATGAAAAGGAAATCTATCTTTTATGACCTCCCATATTAGGAGCATCTTAAGATTTCTCACTTATTAGATCCCATGCATATATTTAAAAATGTTTCATCTTCCTTATGGAGGCCCATATCATCGAAACAAAGTGACACATTGGATGTTAGGAGAGATCTTATTACTTCAAAAACTAAAAAGAAACATTGGACAAGACGATTAGAAAGTATGGGATCAGAGGAAGGCGTTGGTCCTTCTAATTCATGGTTTTTAAAATAAGGTGATGTCCCATGGATTTAAAAAAAAGATGATATATATTTAGCAAAGGAAGTTATAATGGATGTGAGGGTGTCAAATTCATACGGGTCTTCACTACGGTGTTGCTTCACCATGGATGACCATCTGTCGGGGTTGAAATCGCATGACCATTTGAATCTTCTAAGAGTACGTATAATTTCAAAAGCATGATTTTATTATTTGTTATATTAAATAAATTTTATCCCATGCAGGGATCATAAAACATAACAAATTTTGTATATTATTGCACGTGTTTATAACTTTGCAGTGTCATTATCCTTTGTTCGTGCATGGGTTTGTGAAAAATGAATTCCCTCAAGACCTAGGACGTGCCATATCTAAATTATCTACATTTGTATGTTGGATCATGTCAAAGGGGATTCATGTGGCTAGCATTCCATGGTGGCATCAAGAGATAGTTGAGATTGTTTGTATGTTTGAGAAGGAACTACTGACGAGTTTCATGGAATTATAGGTTCATCTTCTAATCCACCTAGTAGATGAGGTTGAATTAGTTGGGGTGGTTTCTTGTCGTTGGATGTTCTTCTTAGAGAGGTACATGAAGAAATTGAAAGGTTTTGTTCGACAAAGGGCAAAACCCGAGGGGTCTACGGCAGAAGGGTATATATCATATGAGTCTTTCTATTATGCTAATGAGTACATCAAGCATATCAACAACAGACTAGGTGCGATGATTTGGGACGATGAAAGGGATGAAGACAAAAGAGAAGAGGAGTTGCTCCAAACGAGTGGAAAAAAGCGCTTTCTAAAGAGTAATCAACTTATAATTTTTAAAATTTACAAAAAGTAATTAATATTCATGTTGAACTTCGATATAATGTATATTGTGATCTCTAAGTACTATATAATGTTGGTTTTATTTCATCAGCGAATGCAGAAATTGAAGCAATCAATAAATTTGTTCTTTACAATTCTGAAGCGACACAACCGTGGGTCACATTGTATGAAAAAAAGAGCATGAAATGAGATAATGACAGGAAATAATTCAGATGGTTGAATGGTAGAAGTGTGCCTTATCCTGATCATTTAAAATAAAATATGCCAAAAATATGCCCCAACAGTTGGGTTGATTACCAAGTCAGAGAGAAATACGGTGCTACCGGTTGTTACCTGCGTGATGAAGAGGATGCGCTAAATGTAGGGATTGGGTGCAACAACTCGATAATAATATTTTTAATTTATATGTAAATTTGAAACCTTTATTAATACATCTACATTTCATATTTTAATTGTTGGGTTATTATAAGACAATAACACTATGATTTTTTTAACTTTTTTATAATAGGTGCATTTGTTCCCATCTATGTGGGCATATGGACACCATTTTCGCACAGAAAATGCTGATGTTGGAAACATCACACAAGACTGTGGAGTGGAAGTTGAGTTCGATCAATCTAATTGATCTAGCCACCGTGATCAAAAACTAGTACGAGGGACGTTAGGTTACATTGGAAATATACAAGAGATCATTGAAGTGGATTTCTCTTCTTTCCAATGTGTTATTTCTAGGTGAAAGTGGTGGGAAAAATTTGATTGAAATAATGTAAAGGAATATCATGATAGTAGGCTGATATGTATCAACTCTAAAAAGATGTGGGATGAAGCTTAGGAGCACTATGTTTTCCCTAAACACTGCAACCAAGTGTTTTTTTACCCATATGTGTTGGATAGGGATTGGTGGTTCGTATTGACACATGACCCTAGATCAAAACATATTTTTGAGAACAATAGTGTTATCATGCCATGTGCGCTGGAAGATAATGAGGGTGATCATGAGAATCGAGAGTGATATGGTACATGTGTTATTTCATCAATATTTATACTTTTTAAGATGGGTTTTTCAAAACATTATAATATGTATTTTGAATTAATTGGTTATTTGCATTGTGTTAATGTTAAAATCAATAATTCTCTTGATATTTATTTGCAATTATGTTGATCTCAAAAACAATGGCGTACTGTATAAATTAGTTCTTTTTTTTTTATCTAAGATCATAATAAAATAATGATAATTCTAAAGTACATTAATTTATTTGCATTATTTTCTAAACTTTATTATGTTACAATAAATCATATTATTCTAGATTTATTATTTTACAATTATTTAAATTTTACAAATTTACAAATTTAAAAATTTTAATAAATTCATTTCACATTAATACAATTACAATTTTACAATTACAATTAATTCATAGTAATACAATTAAAATTTTACAAATATTTTACATACAATTAAAATTAGAATTAGAATTACAATTTTACAATTTCACGTACAATTACAATTACAACTACAATTTTAGAATTTTACATATATACAATTACAATTTTACAAATTAAAAAATTACAATTACCATTACAATTTTACAAATTTACATATATACCATTACAATTACAATTTTAGAATTTTACATGCAATTAGAGTTACAAATATTACACTTTTACAATATCATTATCATTTAGTATTAAATTAATTAATAAACATCACGTTCATGATAACCATTGTACAAACATCATATTTGACTAAAAAACACATTCAAAATCGCTAACATCATCGTGATAATGATCATCTAACAAAACACAATTAACATTATATATTAACATATTCATCACAGCACAAACATCAAATATACATCTCATGTCAAATAACTCATGCTATCATCACATACACATTAAATGCACATATCTAACATGACCTAACAATATACACATCATGATGATCACCAACATGTAAATTAAGTACAACTACAACATGAACATAAAATACATGGACCATATATATATAACTGAATAATGTTAAAAATATAAAACTGTAATATAAATTTCATGGATCAGCTGGTGGTAGTACAACATCAATATTAGTACTAGTGGAAGCCTGCTCAGTCAATGGTGCAGCCTCGATGGTCGATGGTCCATCTTGCTCATGATCATGAGTACTGATGGATGCTGCAGGCTGCTGACCGGAGGTGGTCGATGGTCCAGCCTCATCTTCGAGATGAATGCTACTGGATGCTAGTGGAGGCTCATGCTCATCTGACGCAGTGTGAGATGAACGATCTTGAGATGAAGAGTCACTAATCGTGGACTGTCCATCACCTGCTACATCACGACCACGCCTATAACGTTCAACAGTCCTTGTCAGTCGTGTAAAATTTTTCGTAACTTCTCCGACATGCTGCATCAGGCTGTACATGTCACGCGGAATGCCTCTACACATCTGTAATAGGCTATCATTAGCCTCTATGTCTCTGTAATGAGCAGGCCTGATGTCTGCCTAAAAAATCAATGCACTGAGTTGGTCGCCCAACTCCATTCGGTATCTAGCATCATGTCGACCACACCTAGCCCCGACCTCCTGATGATCCTCGACATTTGCCATGCCCTGATCATCATTAGCTAGATCCACACTTGGATCATGTGGTATTGGTGCCGGCATCTCTTCGCCATCAAAAGAGCTAATCTCTGCAAAATATATACAAGTACACAACAATAATTAGACAATTTCATTACACTATTCAATAAAAACAAGTTAAAGAACATGCTAGAATAACTTTAAATATATAAAATAGTAATATTACCTCTATCATCTGGCAGCTCATCAGCTGTGAAGAGGATGCTGGCACACCTTCGCCAATCCAAACCCGTGTAAGGACAGGGGACCATAACGAAGGGATGCTCATCAACACTGGTTAGCAACTCTAGTGAATCCTACGATATCCTTGTGAAAAACTCAGTGTCACCCCTCTTGGGCATCATCTGACCCCACATGTGCATACGTGCCTCAAACGTCATCCTACGAGGCTACTGAAGAAATTTAGGCCTCGTCTTTGGAAACATATCAAAAAATAAACAAAAAAGATCTGAAGAAAAAGGGAAGTTCACCCTCCCTTGTGGCTGAGAACGACATTTATCTAAGGCTGTACAGAACTTCCACAAAAAAATGGCAGACCACCTGACAAGTCGTGGCTCCTATACTAAAGAATAAACATAATATAGAAGTGGGAAACTAATGTGTTTCCCATCACTGGTGTTGTGCGAAATGGTCGAAATGATAAGTGAGAGACACTGCACCTCCTCCCTACAAAATGCACCAATACATAACTGACCACCAGCAACCCGAAAATCTACAGGAGATAGTACATTTTCTCTAATGTATCTCTGCGAGTAAACTATCTAACTCCCTGCTGCATAGCCAACTGGAACCTCTGGGAATGAGGGAAAATCCACCCCTCTCCTTGATAGCCCTGTAATGAAGTATATATCCTCCTCAGTGGGCGTGTACCACTGGTTGATACCAACCCAGAAAGCCTGTTGCTGGGTATTCCACCTTCAGATAAGATGTCTCAAAAAAAAATTATGGCTCTTTAGGGAAATAGCCTCCTCATAGAGCTTAAGGAGGCTTACCTGCCTTAGGAGCCCCTACGTATCTGCTGTAATAGGGCGAGGATACGCATCTCTCTCCCTCTCTCATGCCTCCCATAGGCGAACCATGTTATATTGCTCCACCTATTGTTGTTGTTGTTCCCCATCTTCTCTCCTTTCAAATATCTGAATGATTGACATATTAAACACATTTTTTTTATTAAATAACACATGTATTTAGAAATATACATATATAATTTTATTTTGAAAACAAAATAAAAAAAACAGTCGGTGCGCCAAAAACACAGTCACTCACTGGTACTGGTGTGTCTTTCTATGGAGCACATCGAGCTCGGTGCACCTAATAATATTAAGCGCCCTGATGATGGTGCTCCAGAAGAATTTATAGCGCATGTTTGACTGTGTATGGTGTCAGTAGGGCGGTGCACTGACAGAACTCTATGCCCCGGGGCGTATAGTTAAGTCAGTGGACCGACCTCCTGCCATGGTGACATAGTGAACAGTGCAGCCTTTTATAAGGCCGCACCGTTGAACCAGGTGAAATATGGAAAGTTGTGCACTGACAAAAATATTTGCCTTGAGGCTGCAATTTTAGTCAACGGACCATGTCACAACCATTCAACTAGGTCAACGGTGCGGCCAGATAACAGACCACCCCGTACTTTTTAAAAAATTTAAAATAACACGGTGTGCCTTCGGTACCGCCCCGAAACTGGTGTGGATACCGTAAGCACCAGTTTACCAGGCCGCACCGTTGAAAATGTAGAATAGTAGCAACACAGTGTGTTGATAAAATTACCAGCACCAGGGCGGAACATTTAGTCAACGCACTGTGTTGCCGCTATTCCACATTGTCAACGGTACGGTCGGGTAAACGACTGCACCGCAATTTTTTTTTTAAATAACATGGTGCACTTATTGGTACCACCCTGGAACCGGTGCGGATACCGTTAGTACTGGTGCGGTGCGGCTTGTGAATTTACAGGCAGCATTGCCAACCGGTGCGAGCCGAATGGCTCGAGTGCACTGCGCGACAAAATTTTATTTTTCCTTTTAAATGGTTAATTTTAAGGTTATTTGAAATTATAATCCACTAGAAGGTTTAATTATGGAAAAACAAGAAAAATACCTATACATTTTCTCGTCGAGGAGGCATATTCGCTATAGAATTTGCAAAATAAAATTTCTCCACCGTTTTGCACAATTCAAGCTGGAGATTGGTGGGCAATGCAAAGCAACAGTGCGTGAAATGAGTGCATTGGGAGCACCGATGTCAGGGTGACTCAGACAAGAATAAATTTCACCAGTGCTTGAGAGCTTTGTAGCAATGACAAAAGTGAAAAATGTGGTTTTTTGGCCATGATTTATTTTTTATTTAACCCTGTTCCGGCGCGCAGGATTTTATAGGCACACCGGTGCATTTACCTCAGTCCACACCACAAGGTTTCTGTTTTCGCGTGCTTTGTATGAGGCACCGATGCAGATGGTCTATAAAGAACTAGTGCACAACAGTAATAAAATGCACCGGAAGGGTGTGTACAGAGCACACGGTGTCTGGTGTGCCAATGTTTTGTGCGGTTTTTTGGCCCTAATTTTTTTTTATTTAACCCCCTTTTGGTGGGCGGGATTATATGGATGCACTAGTACATTTTCTTCATTTTGTGCCGGGTGGTTTCTATTTTTGCGTGCTTTTTATGAGGCACTAGTGTGGATGCTCTGTAATGCACCGGGGCGTTAGAGTAATAAAATGCACTAGGCAGGTGTGTACAGAGCGCACGGTGCCCGGTGTGCCAATGTTTTGTTCAGTTTTTTGGCCGTAATTTTTTTTATTTAATCCCATTCCGGTGCGTTGGGTTTATGGGCGCCCCAGTGTGTTTTCGTCATTCCGCTATGGGCGGTTTCTATTTTCACGCGCTTTTTATGAGGCACCAGTGTGAATTTTGTGTCAAGCACCGGGGTGCTACAGTAATAAAATTCACTGGTCGGGTGTGTACGGAGCACACAGTGTCTGGTGTGCTAATGTTTTGTTCGGTTTTTTGGCCGTAATTTTTTTTTATTTAACCCCATACCGGTGCACGGGTTTTATCAGAGCACCGGTGCGTTTTCTTCATTCCGCACTAGATGGTTTTTTTTTCACGCGCTTTTTATGATGCACCGGGAGGGTGTGTACGGAGCGCACGGTGTCTAGTGTGCCAATGTTTTGGGCGCACTGGTGCTTTCTCGTGTTGAACGTACCGGTGCGTTTTACGGTGATAAGCACACCGTACGAAATACATCCGCAAACACCTCCGGCCACCAACCTCCTCTAGTAACCTCTACTAGGAACGAATGTCTGGGGTATTTTTATAAGGGGTTCCTCAAAAATATCCACTAGAGGGTATTTTCCTTGTAGTGATTGATTCTGTTGGGATTCACATAACTCCCAACTCGATTATGTGTGAGGCATACCATCCCTGCAACATAGCTAATTCTTTGCAATGAAAGAGCCTTTGAATCCTTGGGATTATAGGCATGTGCCTCAATATCTTAAAAGGAGGACCACGTGATTTACCCTTCTTTTTTTATTTATCATACCTGTCATGCCCACATTCCAGACATATCTCTTT
This sequence comes from Pinus albicaulis, assembly GCA_034641835.2. Classification (NCBI taxonomy): domain Eukaryota; kingdom Viridiplantae; phylum Streptophyta; class Pinopsida; order Pinales; family Pinaceae; genus Pinus; species Pinus albicaulis. Next base: position 1,113,617,853 of record CM076577.1, read on the forward strand.
GGATACATATTCTCCTCTATATAGAATACAATCATTTGGACATGCATGATATCATATGTACTCAACACCCAACATTTTCAATAATTTATTTGCCTCTTCGCAGCTATTGGGAAATACATTATCACTCGGAAGAACCTTATCTTTGAATAACCTGTAGTTGGTCATGAAAATATTAAATGTACATTAATGATGATAATTATTAATGTTCATAAAATTGACCATTTGTAATGTTGATTGTGTGACAATATTTCTCAAAATATAAGGGACTTGATGGCCAATTACCTCAAAATTTCCAAGAAACATGCATTCGACAAGGCAAAATTTTCTTTCAAGTTGTATAGTAACATCATTGTCCCCAACTGGGTATACTTTAACTAACCACCAGGTCCAAAGAGAGGGGTGGTGGAATAAAATTTAAGGCTTTCAAAAAAGGTATTAGTGATATGAGCATCATCCCCTGGCTGATCATCATTCTGGAATGCATCTAACAACATTGTCTCCATGGCAATCGTATCCCTTAAGTAATAATCCATACCATCCTCTATTTGATTGACTCCATTGCCAACTTGTGAATAACTACTATTTTTGTAGTCATTCATAATTGGTGAATCTGGACGTAGTGGGAATTAAATAAGTGGTTGATTCAACCATTCTTGGTATCATTCCTCTCCAATTTTTTCTCTTAATTTAGCCTTCTCTCGGTTTGACATTGTCGTGGGGTGAAACGGAAGATGATACGTAGGTCATTCATCATCACTAAAATCCTAATAACTTCAAAGAATATGTTTGAACATGATTAGAAAAAAATCGATGATATCAATTAGTAAGCATGTCAATGCATGATTAATTGGTTTGATGTTGAAATAATTACATTATCCCAAAAAATTATTATTACAATCATTGCCCCAGGATTGTGGGTAGAACATGACATGTTACAATTAGCAGGGTGAAGCGACTGTCCATTTTCATCTACCAACCACACCTTGTAGTATGCTGCTCCTGATAAGAGCTTCCGAAGTTTTGGAACTATTTGAATATTTTTTTGCATCTTAACTTGATTTTGAATCTGCATGAACTTGCAAATTTGTATACATTAATTTTATTCATATGATTGACATGGATATAAAATAAATTCAATTAGATATTGAAAATATAAATAAAATATGAAGTAATTACGTCTAGATATGGATAGGGATAACTTCGTGAGGGACTTTGAGAAATATTATGGAATGAGTTGGATTTTGAAGAATTGTCCATTTGATATAATTATGAGATTTTCTCCTTGCATTTGAGCAAAATCAATAATAAATTTTGGTGTACATACCTAAAATTAATTTTGGTGCCTTAAAAAATGACTTATTGTTATCTATGATAATGTATTGTTAACCGCACATGTGCGGTTTTATTAACGGATCCATCAATGCTATTAATTAGCAAACACACCGAATATCGGGGAAAAAAATAGTGCAACTTTATTTTTCTGAAGTGAAAAAAAAAAGGTAAATTGAAAAATGGGCAACAAATGATTTTCGGAAATCTAACTTCATAAAAAGTTCTTTAAATAGTAAAATCTATTCATTATTTCATTATTTTGCAAAAAATTTCAAGGAGGGATTTTCACGAGATACATACCTGGAGCAAGAGAGCATGAGAGTATTATGGAGCAACAAAATACTTTCGAACAACAACACTATTCAGAGAATCATAATTTGAAACATTTGGTGATTCACATAAAAACACTATAGTATAGTAAGTTAGATTTAATGACATGCATAGTAAAAATTTTAAATTTTATTGTGCATTTTACTAACAAAATCATTTACAATCTCTATTCCTATTTACATTTAATTAAAATTTAGAAAAAAAAAAAAAATCCATTCTTACCTTAAACCCTTGCTTCTTCTTATTTATGTGACTTCACAATTAGGGATTTTCATTTTAGATTTATAGGGTTTGTATTATTATATATATAGGTGTATGACATCTAACCCTCGGGAATAATTGCAAAGTCAAATCCCAATCCTTGTCGGCCCTTGCATGATTTTTTTAAAAACAACTTTTTTTTAATCAGTGCGCACTGTTTCAAATAGCACACCAAAGCACGATTGTAGTATAGCGCACTGGACACGTGCTGACAAAAAACATTGTTTGATAAAAATATTTTTTTACTAATTTATGTTTATGTTAATCAGTGCTCCAGTATTAATATAACGCACTAGGTCACCTTCTTGACAAAGAGCACCATATGGTGTTTCTACTGTATTGGCTGTGCATTTATAAGAACCTACCGCACCACGTTCAGTGTGTAAGTTGCAAAAGACACATCGTTTTCTTGATTTTTTTTTACCTGAAAGTATGCGATTTATTTATAAAATATATTAATGAATGGTACAGGTTTTATATTGATAAAGAAATGGCTGACAAGGGTTCAAGCAACAAAAATAGTGATAACACATCTACAAAAGCAGAAAAGGCAAGTTCTTTGTAAATTATTTACAAAAATTATTATTTTTGAACTATATGTAAGTTTAAATAATATATATTTTTTTGTGTGTATCATGTAGAGCCACAAAATGATGAAGCTCGATAAGATTATTTTTGATATAATACCTGTTACACCATTTTTTGGTCATTTAACTTGTTACTATTAGATGGACCTAAGTACACCATGTAACACCAATTTAACCCTAAGTAAAATTGCTTTCACTACGAAAAATAACTTAGTAAAACACCTTTATTAAGTTGTTTATGGTCTAAATAGGAAACCCCATGAGGAAATATTAAATAAATCTAGATTTGTTTGATTTTTCTCAAGGAATAATTAGTTAAAAAAAAGTTTAATTAATATTCTTGGTCATATTTAACTCAAAACAGGAAAATCAATTAGATAAATTATTATTTATCTTATTATTTTCTAGGAATAATTATTTAAACCTTATTTAAATAATATTCCTTGTTAAATTTGACTAAATCACTCACAAATAGTTAAATAAATCATTATTTATTTAATTATTAGTCAACCACATCCTTAAAATAATAAATAAATCATTTATTTATTTATTATTTACAAATAAAGTGATTTGACCCAAGTCAAATTCCTTTTCCCTCCAACAAAAATAATAAAATGTTCCATAAAAGTTGGATCTTGATTTGGTTAATAATATTTTAATTATGCACCAATATCTAGACTAACTCAATATTTTGTTATAAATAGATGGGTTTTTCCATTCATTCATCACCTTTTGTTGCCTAAAGATCACTCTGGATCTATACTTTTGGTCTAACTTTGATCCACCATCATTGTCATTTTTCTATCTTTTTGCTTGTGAGCTCCCTTTGAGTTCCATTTTTGTTTGGGTTTTCTATACCATCAAGAGAGAGGAATTTTAGGTCTGAAGTGCTGAAGACTTACAAGAATCCATCCCATTGAGGAGAACTGGTAACATCCTTCTATGTTTTCCTCCCAGGTGCCCTTAATATAAAATTCATTCAACATATTCTTGTCTTGTCTATTGGAATCATGGAGTAAATCTCGTTTTTATTTACTGCTTAATGTCTTCTGATGCATAGATCTAGATTTTTGTAGCATTTATCTTGATCAAATAATTGCAGATATGAAGATATTGACAACCATATTTGCTGTTAGGGCTATTTGTTATGCACAACTAAAGTGGTCTTTTTTCGTACACTTGCAATTAAGATTCATACTAACAATACCATAAGAGCGTAAAAGCTTGATGGAAAAATTGCAGAAGGATGAATCAAATGAATGAAAAAATATTATTGATCCAGTATGAGTTTATTTTTTGAATTTTTATTAATAATATACTTTTTTTTTTTTCTAAATTGTGCTAATTCTATTATATAAACATAGAGTTACAAAACTGCCACGGTTTAGGAGCCTGAAACCGGGCTTGAAGTCCAAGTTCTATCCAGATGACGAACTGCCCAGAGTGGGAAACCAGTTCCTTTAAAAGTAGTTACACCGCCCTTTAGATGGGAAACCGATGAAGACTCTATTACATTCAGCATGAAAGAACTATAGAAAGACAAAACTAGCATGCAGCTATTGCTACTATAGACAAGAAAAAAAACAGAATTTCTTGCAAGAAAGTCAAGAGTAGAAATCATACTGATCCTAGAAATAGCAGAGTCAATGCATTTAGGTTGGCGTAGGCTGCTCCTCTTCAATTCGACAGCCGTATAGTTCCTCAGGATCTTCATCAGCGCGCTGAGCTCCGTCTCTGCCTGAAAGGTTCGCTTCCACCTGCATGTGAATATGGTCCAGGGAGGGAGAAGCAATAACAAGGGGCTCACTTGGACCAGCAGTGGGAATGGCAGTCGGGTTGGGGATGGGGTCGAGAGGAGAAGGCGCAGGTTCAGTCACCGAAGGAGAATGAATGGTCGCTTCTTCACGCAGGGTTATAGTTATATAGGCAGTGATGGTTGGGCGATTCAAGGCACTGTCGAAGCGAAGCTCGGCGCGTTGCAAGGTTTGCCTCAGAATGTGGCTGCCGGAGTGATGAGGGACAGAGAAAGCAGGGCTCGGGGGCATGGCCAAAGGAGGAGCAGAGGGATGGATGCCATGAATGAGGCCACGAGGGGCATTATGGTCCGAAGCAGGTCGCCTTCCAGAAGGCTCAGCAGAGAGATCTTTGCCAGAGTTGATGGGAGGTCGTTCACTCGCAGACCTGCCCCAAGAGGCACCGTGACGGCAAGTCATCTGCTGCCTAAGCCTAGGCATGGTAATCTTCTCAGAGTGAACATGCAACGAACTGGAGTGCGCGACAAGAACAGGGGCAAAACCACCAAGAACACTGGGAGAAACCTGAGAATTGGAATTGGAAAGGCAGAAATTGCTATGCGAATGATGAAAGCCAGGGATAGTTTCCAGGCAGCTGAGCAGCGAGCATCAGCGTCCAGTGATTGTGCGTTCGCAGGGCGTAGCACATCCTCCCGGGCAAATACTACGCAGGGGCTGCAAGGCTCGACTGACATGGCCAGAGTGATCCGGAGAGCACGAGCAGGCATCCATATGGTGTCCACTGTTCGGACCAAGGAGGAGAAGGTGACGGGGCGGAGGAGTTAATGCCCGGAGTGAATGCGGATTGATAACCATATTAATGGCACCATGGGGGGCCATGTGGCCACCCCATGTGAAGTGCCTTGGGAGATGGCCAGGGACATGTGTCTCGTCGAGTTCTTTAGACATCCGCATTTGGAGATGGTCGATCATTTTGCACCAGCTTGATGCAGTTCTATGCAATGTCTCTATCATGGATGATCTGAAGAGTGCCATGATTGAGGGTATCCATACTGTCCACTCCTAAATTAGCAAGGAGGTCCGCTACCTTGTTGCCGTCTCTTTTGGTGTGGGCAAAGGAGATATCTTGGTTATCGTTCAGCCAATTGCTGATCTTATCAATTTGGGAAGCCATTCTCCAGCTAGTGGCTACCTTTGCTGATCGGGATCCTTGGAGCAGCTGATTGGAAATGCTGATGAGAATTTGGGAGTCCCCTTCCACAATGATGGGTGAGAGGTTGCAGAGATGAGCTAAATTTAACCCTTGCTAGAGTCCTTCCAGTTCAGCTGAGTTGTTGGTATCCCAACCTATGGATCCGTAGTAGATAGCCAGGGCGTCTCCTTGGGAGTTTCTGAATATGCCACCAAATCCAGCTGGGCCTGGATTGCCCTTTGACGTGCCATCAAAGTTCAGCTTGAAGATTCCTAGAGGAGGAGGAGTCCAAGGAAGGGATTCAGGAGAGCTCTGTCTGTTGGCGCTTGGAGTGATTGGTATTTTCAGCTGCCAGTTTTTCTATATGATAGCTTCCTTTGGCTGTTTGGGAAGATCCTCCTCCTGCCAGGAATGCAGAGCTAGAGACTCTTGAAGGTTGTTGCTAAAGTTGCTCCAGATGATGTCCAAGGGAGTGGATTGATGTTTGAAGATTCTCCTGTTTCTCTCTTTCCATAGGGACCAGAAGAGGAGGCCTGGAATGATTTGCCAAAGAGTGTTGAGGATGGGGCTGCTATACGGACATTTGGGCCAGAGGCGTATAATGCTGGTTAGGTCCCCTTGTGGTTTAATTCTTTGACTCCTGAAGCAGATCTTTTCCCAGAGCTTGCTAGCTAGAGTACAGGTCAACATGAGGTGTTGGATCGTTTCTATATTCTGCTTGCAGTTTGGACATTGTGAGGGGCCACAGAATCCTCGCTTGAGTAGATTGTCCCAGGTGAGTATTCTTTTGTGACTTAGCAGCCAAATAAAAGTGGAGACTTTAGGCCAAGTCCCATGAGCCCAAACAAATTTCCAGAGCTTATATCTCGGGAGCGGTACTGGATGCATTAAGGAGAATGCTTCTTTCGTGGTAAACATGTCTTTGGGCGTGTATCCCCATCTAAGGATGTCAGGTTCTTCCGAACATCAGATTTTGTAGCGTTGGAGTTCTTCCTGTAGAGCTTCCCATGTATTGTTCTGAGCAAAAGGGAGAAGGTGAGATGGGTGCTTCCAGTGTCTGAAATCATTGCTGGAATTAGTGATCCAACACTGGTTAACTTTGAGCTCTTTTGGGCCATAAAATCTTTCATCATTGGGCAGATTAATAATGTCAGTAAGCTTAGGTCTTTGCTGCCAAGAGTCTGCCCAAAATCTGGCTGTGTGCCCATTTCGGATTTCCCAAAAGCTGTGCTGTTGTATAAGAGCATAATGTTGTTTGGCAGCGTTCCATATGAGAGAGCCTGCTATCTCAGGATTGAGTCGGATTAAGTCATTAGGTGGTCTATTGTTAGCATACTTGGCTGTCCACAGTTTGGCCCAGGGCATAAGAGGGTTCGAGAGCCAATTCCACCAGAGCCGGGCTCCCATGACTTCGTTGCTGTGAAGGGGATTCCTGAGCCCAAGCCCTCCTGCATATTTGGGCGAAAAAACTGTATTCCAGTTAACCAGAGCCCATTTCCGTTTGTGGATTGAAGACCCCCAGAGGAATTGATGCTGCAGATTATTGATTTGATTAAGAACCCATTTGGGAGCTGCAAGCACAGAGAAAAGATAAAGGGGCATAGATTGCAAAACAGCCTTGATGAGGACCAATCTGCTGGCTAGGTTGAGAGCTCTGAAAGTCCATAAAGAGAGACGAGCTTCTAATTTTTCCAAGAGAAGATTCCAGGCAGAGTCTTTAAGGGCAGAGTCTATAAGAGGGGCGCAAAGATACTTGGCGGGGAGATGAGCAAGAGAGAAGCCAAGGATACGAGCTATGCTGGTTTGTATTATTGGAGGAGTGTTGAAGAAGAAGAGTTGGGATTTGGAGACATTAACAGTCATACCAGAAGTTAGCGAGAAAAGGTTCAGAATGCGTTTAAAGGATCTGGCTTCTTGAGCAGAAGGAAAGCCAAAGAGCATATTATCATCAAAAAACTGCTGGTGGGTGGTGGTGGGAGATCCGTGAAGGGAGATGCCACGCAATTTCCCAGAGAGGATTGCATGTTGAATGAGTCTGCTGAGGCCTTCAGACATGAGAACAAAAATGAAGGGGGATAGAGGATCACCCTGTCTAATTCCTCTGGATGGCACAAAGGGAGTGGAAGGGATACCGTTGACAAGGATGGAGTAAAGGGGCATAGAGATGAGGCTCATTATCCATCTTATCCACATCTGATCAAATCCAAAGGCTTTGAGAATGCTTTGAATATAACGCCAACAGAGTTTATCAAAAGCTTTAGATAAATATATTTTAAGGAGCATACCTGGTTTTTTAGTGCTTTTGAGGGAGTGAATAACTTCATGAGTCAGAATGATGCCGTCCATGATTTGGCGTCCTTCCACGTAACCCGTTTGCTCTGGCGAAATAAGGAGCGGTAAAAGGGGCTTTAGTCTGTTGGCTATAACCTTGGATATAACCTTGTAGATCACATTGCAGAGATCAATGGGTCGGTACTTTTCTGGAGTACTGGGTTGCTCTTCTTTTGGCACCAAAGCTATGAAGGTGGCGTTCAAGGAGGGGAGAAGCCATTGGGCCACTCTAGATTCCTCAACCAGATCCCAGACCTTTGTTTTGATGAGCTCCCAAAAGTTATGGAAGAAGTTTGAGGTGAAGCCATCAGGCCCTGGCGCCTTTCCATCTTTAGTTTGGCCCATCGCTGTTTCAACTTCTTGGAGGGAAACAAGGTGAAGAAGCATCTTGTTGTGTTCTGCAGAGACAAGTTTGGGAATGAGCTGCGAGATCGTATCGATGGCTGGCTATCTGTCTATAGTGCGGTCTTCTTTTTGTATGCTTTTAAAGTAATCCAGGAGAACTTTCTCAATTTCCTCGTGGTGTTCTACTTGCTCTCCTTGCTGGTTGGTGATGTGATGGATGCGATTTTTCATTCTTATTTGAATTGTTGACCTATGGAAGAACTTCGTGTTCCTTTCCCCTTCCTTTAACCAAGTTATTTTGGATTTTTGTCTCCATAAGATTTCTTCTTGCCTGCGTCTCTCTTCTAGCTGCTTTTGTAGTTCTTGTTCTTGGGAGGCTAGTTCATATGTTCTTCCCTCAACTATGATTTTTTTTGTGTTTCTTCCATTTTTCTCTTGAGGGCCTTTATCTCCTGAAAAATGTTGCCAAAGATAGTGGCATTCCAATTCTTAAAGTGCGCTTTGAGGTATTTAAGCTTTTGCTAAAATTGATACATCCTAGAGCCGTTGGGAGGAGTGAAGTTGTGCCAAGCAGTGGTGACCATTTCCTTAAAAGAGGGATGAGAAAGCCAAAATGCTTCGAATTTGAAGGGCTTTTTAAGCTGAGGACCGAAATTTTGCCAATGAAGCGCTATGGGCCAGTGATCCGAGCCTGCTAATGGGAGAATTGAAGCCGCTAGATCTCCTCCCAAATCTATGGCATTGTCTGAAATAAGGAATCGGTATAGCTTTGAGGCGATGTGCTGAGCCCCTGTTATTTTGTTATTCCAAGTGAACGTACCGTTAGAAAATGGTATGTCTATTAGCCAGCTGTTGGTTATGAAATCTTTGAAATGAACACTTTCCGGATCAGATCTAGGTCTTCCACCTGTTCGTTCCTCCATTTTTTTTATCATGTTGAAGTCCCCTACTGAAATCCAAAGGGGATAAGTTCTGTGAGAGTTTAGTGCTTCCATGGTATTCAATAGCGCTATTTTCCTGGTGTATTCCTGCGGAAAGTATACATTTGAGAGATGCCCATGGATGTTTGATCCGATGGGATGAAAAGTGGCCTGAATAAGATTATGCACAGCATGAAAGTCAGATAAGACCATGGACTGAGTGTCCCAGGTGATTGCAAGACCCCCTGAAGAGCCGAAGGCATCTACTACTACTGAACTACAACTAGGCCAAGCTTTTGATAAGATTGAACCTAGTACATCACTGTTGCATTTTGTCTCTTGAAGAAAGAAAATGTTTGGTTTTTCTCTCTCTAACATATTTTTGATCATTTTGTGCTTACCTGGGCTATTGAGCCCTCTAATATTCCATGAGATTAGATTCATGAGGAACTATTCGGCAGGGGTGGAAAGAACCGCGTTAGCTTGGGGTATTGTCCTGAGTTCACCAGTGTTTCCCCTATGGTGATAGTGCGCTGCCAATCTAGATTTCGGCCCCTCTTTCTGGATTCTTTAGCTACTTTGATGCTATCCCAGTGACTGCCCAGCTGAACGCCTAGCTTTGATTGCTGCTGGGCTTTAGATAGGACTTTTTCCAGTTTGTCTATTTGATGAGGCTTGATTTTGTCAAAGTCTTTTCTTTTGCAGGCATCCTCCAATCCAATAATATCAAGCTCCCCAAACTCTAATCCCTCAAAATCCTCTTCCATAAGATTCAACTGACTGCTGCTTAGATTTTCCTCTCCAGAAGCGATGGGCCCAGATTTTGGATCATCAACTTCCATGATCTCAGGGTGCCAGGTTAAAAGCTTGGTTTCAGTGGAAGGGTTGGTCAAGGGGCTTGCGGTTGCAACTTTCTCTTTCTGAGGATGTAAGGGGTTAGGTTGAGCGGTAGGGATAGTCGAATCAGAGGGTTGTTGGTGAGGGTTAGATGGGATTTGCCCTGAGTCAGAGGATGGATCTGAGTTGGAGAGAATGGAAAAACTATTGCTGGTAGAGGGGGCGTTGGAGGAGGGAGAAGATTTCTTACCCGTCGTCGAGGGTTTCTTGCTGTGCCGCCTGCGTGTAGGTACTTTGGTGAAGCCATCTGCTTCCGGATTGACATCAGCCTCTTTATTCTGAGTTTGAGCGTTGAGGGGGCAATCTCTGAACAGGTGCCCATGGGCATGACATCTGCGGCATCTGAAAGGAACATGCTCGTAATCTAAGGGTTGAATCCTTTTGAAATCATCATGATAAATACTTACTGCATCAGGTAGGGCTTTGTCCAAGTGCGTGTAGACACAGATCCGAGCATATGAGGTGTATCGGCAGAGCTTTGTCTCTTCTGCTATTTTTATAAACTCTCCTAGTCCCTTTCCGATTTCTTGTAGTGAATCTTCATCCCAGTATTCAAGCGGAAACGAGTATAGACGTATCCAGACTGGTGCCCAGTTCAAATTTTCCTTGTCTGGGTTGAACCTTTCCACCCAGTTCCGGAGATATAGCCCAGCCGAGTTGAAAAAGTATGGCCCTTCATCCATGACTCTGTTTCGGTCCTCGATGCAGATGAATATTGCCGTGAAGAAGCCTTTTGGTCCAAGCTGAAGCGTGACGTGTCCTTTGGGCTTCCATTTGGAAGCAATCCAACCCTGTAGGTCTTTTTCAGTTGGCCAGAAGCCGATAAATTTTTCGATGAGGGCATGGTCCTTCATATATGGATTCGAGCGTTTATACGGTGGCTAGGCAAATCAATCTTGGGTCTTTCTGGTGCAATAGGCTTGCAGGTGGTGGACGAGGGAGCAGCCTTGTCCTACTGGGCTTGTGTGGTTGGCGTTTTAGGCGCTGTCGTTTCCTGCTTCTTTTCAGTAACATCATTGCTTTGAACGGAACTGACGCGGGTTGCATCATTGTTTGCAGGGGGGGTTGACCTTCCCCCCCCCCCGAGCTTGTTGCCATGGCTGTTTGCCTATGCCTGTGAGCGTGGTGAGGAAGGACTGCCACGTCTGATTAGTCGTGCAGGTGGACTAGGGTTTCTGCATCCGCCGGCATCCTAGGGTTTCTCTCTTTTCTTTATAAACTTATTAATAATATACTTAAAAATATTAGATAACATGTTTCAAACAATCTATTAATTCAGATATGTTTAATGTTATAGAGAGACCAACAACGAAGAAAAAAGGGTGTTGTTCTAAGAAAAGAAAATAAAATAGAACATGCAAATGAAAATGAATTTTTCCTTAGCTCATCTGAAGTGGTGCCGAAAGTTAACAAAAGGGGGGGAAGCTTTTACAAAAATTTCAGGGATCTGATGGAAAGAATGTATAGACGTTCTTTCCACTTACAATACAAAAATCAATCCAATTATTCCAAGAACCAAATTTTATTTAAACTATAGGATGAGTTTCCAGATAATTGGTCATTGATACATGTCAAACTTTTAATAGAAAAAACATACAAAAAAAAAGGATTGAAAAATTAATATTCCTTTAAATGTTTTTCTAGAATAATATGTATATATTACTACAAAGAAATCATTTATAATTATTACTTTTGTTATATTTACTTTTCATATATAAATATACAAGTTAAATATTTTATTTTCATGCTACATTTTGAGGAATATTATTAAAATCTCAAAGGATGAACGAGATGATATCATAAATATACCAGTAGGAATTTCCAAAAAGGTGTACAAGGAGATGGTAAAATAAATGGACATGATTGCATCACACGAGGAGCCATCTCAACAACAAAGTGATTCAAATGTAATATGTAATCATTGAATTTTTTGATTACGTACAACAAATAAACAATTTACTATTAAATATTAATTTTCAAATATTTTCTTGCAGAAAAGAAAATAAAATGGAACCCATTCAACACATAAAATAGAATGATAAGGAAGAAAAGGGTTGATATCTATGTTTGTGAGTAATCGTTACTTCCTTATAACAACTTAACTAGATTTAATTTTTGTATATTTTAAGTTTTTTTACAACAATCATCATTGAATGTCTTCAAACAGATGCTAACATACAAAGAAGAACCATCAAAAGAACTGATTGACATTGGGTTAAATATGGGTTGTCAGTATATGCTGGCATATAAAAATTAATTGTGGAATTTGTAAGCATCTATCTTGTTTTACTTAGCTCCGTCTATAATTAATAGAACAAAAAATATTTTATATTAAATCTATGATTTGTTATGGCATATAAAACTTGTAGGAAACAAAGTATGGAACTGCGCCAACAAATGAATTGTTGAAAGATGGCATGAAATTTGGTTTTGAAAAAATGTGTATAGTTCGCGAGTCAATTCTTGCTATGGTACATTTATTTTCGATTTACATTGATGTATATTATTTAATATTGAAATTTTCATTATTCTCACCGATGTATATACACTCATTACACTTTATTTTTATGTTTGTAGATGGAACTTGAAGAAGAAGAAAACAATCAACACAACGGACAAAACATTCCTCCAAATAACCCAAGTCATGGAAGTAGCTCGAGCAGTGACAACAGTTCCAGTGAAGAATGATGATCAATATGTTTGGATATCAAAGCAAGGCGTTATATTTTTGAAATATTTGTCTATGAAATAAGACATTTTGTTTAATGTAATGGAAATAGTGTTCCAATTGAAAAACAAAGGGATACCAATAACTGTCCCATTTTGTATGACAAAGAGTGTCTTATATATATATATATATATATATATATATATATATATATATATATATATATATATATATATATATATATATATATATATATATATATATATATATATATATATATAATATGTTTTAATTTATTCTATTGCATTCTCCATTGTCACTGTGAAATGTTACACCACTGATTAAATATATGGATGATTAAATATTATAATAAAGTGATGTGAAATCTGATGATATCATATAACAAATTCATCCAAACATCACATTCAAATGCACTAATAAAAATTTAATTGATATGAATATTGTTATAAGATATGTGTCGAATTTTGATGAATAATGAATTTAAAAAATCACAATAATTGCACTATCGCAGGTCGATGTTTTTAAAAAATAGAAAATTAACACCAATGCTTATTATGATATTGCGCATCGGTGTGTTTCTACGACCTATGGCCACCACACAAAATACAAATACCAATTAGAACGCTCAGTGTGCCTTATCGACGACTACCACCTGAGCGGGCGGATAGGTGTTGCATGCACCGGTATGGTTTTCCTTTAACTTTCTGGTGTATTTTTATAACTTAACAACCCGATGCATTTTAACACCTAAATGACCCAATGCATTTTTACACCATAATGGTGCCGGTGCATGCACGTTCTATCAGTCCGATGCGACTTTGTGGGTGACACACAATGGGATGTTGCTAAACACCCGGGGCTTCCTAAATTTGTTTTCCATCCTGTTGCTTGGTGCATTTACAGTACCAGTGTGTAAATTGTAAAATGCACCGGTGTGTTCACACATGATGCGTGCACCGATGAGAAAAGCATCTGTAAAAATCTCCAACCACCCAATTTTTTTTACTCATGTTGAAGTTCCATTAGAAGCTCCCTTAAAACCTCCATTACCAAAAACGAATGTTTTAGCAATTTTTTTTGACAATTTTGGCCAATTTTATAACACTAAAAACCTCCTTTATAACCTTCGCTAGAGGTTCTTTTCCTTGTAGTGAGAAAACATCCTAATAACGCATGTGGAGAGTTCTCCCTTTATTAGGTGTTGTTGGTAAAAACATACAATGCTAAACACTTGAATAGGGTCCTTTGAGCTATGGAGCTAAAATACCCAAAACAATAAGGTATCGTTCCCTCGAGTTCCTGCAAGTGTCTCTTCCCTCTCTCAAAGGATGGTAGATCAAGATCAAGTGGTGAACCTCTCTCTCTTGGACTTAGATATTGTTTGGAAAACATATGAGTCCTTCTAATCCCTCTGTTGTTGGACTATGAAAGCTGGTTTGCTATGAAGCAATTTTGCCAACATAACAATGCGTCTCCAATTATTCTTCAGGCTGGCTTATATAGACATTTTTTGAATTCTCTCCTCTTCTCTTGAACCAATATGGATAGTGACACAAGAGTGGAGGGGGGATTCCTTTGTGGGCTTCATTTACTCCTCAATGTGGCTCAAATATGGTCGTCCTTAATAGTACTCGGTAGAGAATAATCTTAACCAAGCATTCCAAGTGGTCCCGAATGGTGACATTTCACCATCTTCGGGACCGCATGGCCATCAAAGCAATATCCACATTGTGTGAAAAATTCCTTTGATGCAGGGCCCTCGTCATTTAATTTTCCTTCTGAACCTTAGGAAAAATAAAATTTCAGTCTACTCTAATATATTTCCTCTTTGAAAATCTTCATCTATACCTTATGCTTGACATTTTTAATGTCTTTTTCCTGTATGATTTTCTGGTGTTAACATCCCACAAATATGTAAATAATTTCCATTTAGTTTTTTTTTTTTTTTTTCGGTAGAAAAACATGGAAATTTAGCATAGGTGATCTCAATATGGGAAAACTATTTTAGCTGTTCTAACTCCATCATCAGTTAAAAATAAATGTGTTTAGGATCATCTCAAATTAGAAAGTTGCGAAGGGGTTTATGTGTCAAGTTTTAGCATCTTTTATGAGAAATTTATCAAGTAAATTAGCTGTTAAAAACTCATGTACACCAAATAAATTACAGATAAATAACACAAAACAATCACATTATATAATATTTGATAACAGAGTTCACCCCTCTTAGGCTACATCTCCATGGACCTGCTTCAACTGGCTAGGCCCTCTTTGGAGTAATGGTCAATTATCTGATTACATGCACCTACAGTGCTCCAATGGATTTGCAACCTACTCCGTTAGATTCAGAAGACCCAAAAACCTAAAAATAGAATCTTTAAGCTCTAAAAATGGTCTTCAACTGATCTAGGCATGACCTCCTCTCTTGGTGGCCCTCGGCTTATTTAATATTCAAAGTGGAAAAATCACTTACATAAGTGCTCCAACGCCTCTGCAACTTGCACCCTCATGCTCAGAGCATCAAAATCATCTAGGAATGACTCTTCTTGAGCCAAAATTGGTTGAAATTTGCAAAAGTTATCCTTCATTCAATTTTTCCCTAAAAATCTCCTCCAAATCTCAAACATCTCCAGTTAAGTCCACCAAATGTGGAATTCCTCCAAAGTTAGCAGAATTTGCCAATTAGTGCTAATCCACACTCAAAGTTTAACTAGAGATTAATTAGGGATAAGTGCAGTCTTAATGGAGGTTTAGCGCTAATTCCGCCATTCTGGATAAGCGCACTTCAAACTGTGATTAAGGTTAATTAAACATTATTTAAATACTAAACCCACCAGTTTAGGTTGGCACTCCGCCACGGTTGTTGGGGTGTAGTCATATGGTGAGGGGGTTAGCCGCCTCCTTACCCTCGCCATTCAAATATTTGAATTGAAATATAATTATACAACTATATAAGTTAAGACTCAATGTTGTGGTATGGTGGTAAGCCAATCCACTCGCTTGGGGGAGGTTGTGGGGTCGAGCCCCGACCTCCACCCTTTTGTCGTTATATATTTTTTCTCCATAGAATAATGTCCCAACCTTTGATATATTCTGACTTTGGAAATTTGATAAATATGATATCCGACCTTCGGTAAGATTAATAATTCAAATACCTTTTAAATATGAAAATTTGACCATAGCAATGAATTTGACCAACCGTTGAAGTTGACCTTGGAAGGGGGCACATGGCGGCCTTTGGGCTAGCCACACGTCCTCATGCCATTAGTTTTTAAAACCTCCAATAAAATTGAAACAAGTCACCCCCTTAGGAACCATCCACAGTATGACACTTGGCATGGCGTCATTAGGCGAAATGGAGCAAAACCCCAAATTTTTGGCTTTTGACCCTGTTTGAACCCTTTTTTTTTTAAATTGCCTATTTGGCGCGACGATCGGTGGGCTCTAACTTCCTCATACGGACTCCGTTTTTAGTGAAAGAAATTACATCGAATTCCTGGTGACAGGCCCAATCCGGTCGTTTTGGTTTGGTGCGATTTTGAGCAATTTGATTTTTTTGGCAAAATTTTGCCCCCAATCTAGATTCCCATCACTCCTTCTTAGTGACAGGAATTTGGACCCACAAAATCTAGTTATCTGATAAGAGTTGAGTAATCTTCTCTTTCCAAAGCTTTATCAACTTGATTCTACTTGGAAAAATCGCCATGCCAACCACTTGGGTTCATTTACATGCCTTGCCTTGAAAATATCTTGGCGCTTCAACCAATTTCCTCCTTTTACTGCTGACCCAATCCAACACTTGCTGGTTGCTTGCTGATTGATAAAACACCTTTTTGTACCAAATAGATCCCTCGGTTCTTGGAAAACTAACTGATAGCCTTCCCACTAAGAATCATGTTCCTCCTTTGCACAAACATGCAGTTGATGCAAGCTTCTCCTTCGAAACCACTTTTCCAAGTTAAGACCATCTAAGTGAACTACATCAATGAGTTCCAATATCAGTAATCACAAGAAAATAAATGACCATTATTTTTACCTCCACGGTTCCAAATTTCACATCTGAAATAATGCATTGACCATCTCTTTTTCTTCTTGACATCAACACATCAAATGGTCTACAATGGTTGAAATATTTTTGGCATCTCCCTCTTTAGATCATCCTCCAATATGGACATGCTACTCATGCCATGATTTGAGAATGAAGGCTATTCATGAGCCACTTTCTCAAGAGTGGACCTTCCCAAAATATTGTGACATCTTGTCACAAACACAACCATCAATCTGAAAAACACATCATGCAAGAAACATAACTTGACGATATATCCTTTTGCTCCTTCAAAGCAACAAATGTCACATCATGTGAAAATCTCCATGTAGTCTTACATCTCGGTGTACAAACTGTTAGCACCTAATTTGGACCTTAGGCTGAAGGAAGGCAAATCAGGGTAACCTCAAACCACGCTCAGCCTTGTAGCTAGCCCTACAAGGTTAGGAGAGGGCTCTCTCCGAGAAATATATTCAAAAAGGTATAACAAAAAACTGATTTTAGGCTAGGTATAATAATTGGAAATGTTTTTATGAATTTCAGGGTTGTATGGAACAAATGGGGCAGTTTGAATCTGGGGAATTAGATCAGAGATACAGGGTATTTCATGGGGCAAGGTAGGCAGGGATTTTAACAATTAAGTTTAAATAATGATGAAATGTTTAAGACTGGTGAGGAGCTGAAAAGGGCATGGGAGATGGATCCTTTTCAAACAGCAGAAAACATAGAACATTGAATGATTTTCCAAGGCAGAGCATTGATAATGGATTCTACCTATCTATCTTGAAAGTATTCAACGAGAGATATAAATGGATGAATGGTAAAAATAAAAATTAATAGATGTGTTTAGTGTCAGTTTAGTCACACTGCCATCATTGATCAAAATTGCTCTTTTGCATTTGCATATTAGGTGTCTCATACCGAATAAATTTCACCTTTCTGCTAGGTCATGGATTCATTGATGGTAGTGATTTTTATTAGTTTCCCCTCATGAGGTACTTGCTGATTTTCTTCCCTATGGTATTCGGTCATTAGTCACTTTCATTCCCAAAATCATATCAGTAGGTCATAGGATGGGTCTTATTGGTCTCTAAGGTCTCACCATGGTCAAATTAATGAGTCAAATGTCAATTAAGATCAGCAAGGCCATGAGGAAGTCAATAAATACAAGCACAGCACCAGGAAGATCAGAGATATCATTTGTTCAGTTTGATGCAAGCTTCACCTCAAAAACATGGTTTTGAGGTGAAAGCATGATACTTTGCCTTTCATTCACAATTCAGAAGCTGTTAGCTACACAAAATGATGTCCCTACCTTCAGAGAATTTTTCCATAGCATATTTGGCACCAGATCATCTTCAAAGTAGATCCATCAGAAAGAGCCCGGAAAGAGCTTTCCAACGGTATACTACACTCTCAAAACTAACTTCTGGATTGAATTTTATGCTTAAGTGAAGTAAAGGCCCTCTATTCCCTAAAGTGCCCTCCCTTTTTCCCATTTATCCTTTAAAATTTATGTTCAATTCCATTTAAAAAACCCCTTTTTCCCCTTCCCGATCACAAACTAGCATTATGAATTTCTTAAAACAAAAATGTGATTTACATAACCACTTCCCCTCCATGCCTTAGAACTGTATAATAAAAACTTTGTATAAACCACTTCCCCCTTTTCCATCCCAAAAAACCTTATTATAAAGTTTGATATTATGAAAATCGCAACGTTTATTCGTATGTCCCGATTAACCAATCACAAAGATCTCTGATGCGATTGATCGCATCACAAGTCTTGCGACCTCCGATCGATTAATCGCACCCCTCCCTCCGATCGATTGCACCACATCATTCCCCAATCGCAAGTTCCCCTCCGATCTCCCGATCCGCTGCTTTCGATTATCCCTCAACCGTTGATCTCCCAGTCCAATTGGACGACCCGCATCGAATCGCACCATCGCAATTGGCGCTTCCATAAATCCCCCTCCGATTGACATACTTCCGATTACACCAGAGCCGTCGATCTCATCATTTAATCCAACGGCCCTCCGCCAATCGGAACGTTCTAATCGCATTGTTTTAAATCCCACCTCCGATTGACTCCCGCCGATGGCTCGCCCCCGATTAACCCACAACCATCGATCTTCCCCGCCGATCGGACGGCCCGCATCCAATCACACCATCGCAATCGGCGCTTCCATAAATCCCCCTCCGATTGACATACTCCCGATTACACCAGAGCCGTCGATCTCATCATTTAATCCAACAACCCTCTGCCAATCAGAACGTTCCAATCGCATTGTTTTAAATCCCACCTCCGATTGACTCCCGCCGATGGCTCGCCCCCGATTAACCCACAACCGTCGATCTTCCCCGCCGATCGGACGGCCCATGTCTAATCGCTTAATCGCACATCCCTGCCTCTCGATTGCGATTACTCTCCCATTCCGATTTGCGATTACGATTCGTCCTTGGGTCCCACCATCAGTACTTCTGCTCGTTCATAAATAAAAGGCCTAGCCCTTTGTTAATTCAAAACTTTGGTTATATTTGTTTATTACAAAGGCCTTCCTCCCCATCGCATCGCGTATTTGTAATATGTCAATCCGCCTGCCCCCCCGCTCCATTCCGATTGCGATTATAATGCAGATCCCGCCTCCTTTCCCTCCTCTATCCCATCTAAAATATGGTTTCCCTTCACAAAGCATATATTTTTATTGTGTTCTATTTCTGCAGTATTTTATTAAAAAGTCAGAGAATAAAGAAATAATGGAAAGTGGAACGTCTGAGGCCGAAGAAACAGAAATGTAACAGTCGCATCTTCAACAATGATTCTAGAGGATCAACGCTACAGGTTTTGCCTCCGCATTGGATATCCGAAAATTTCAAGAGGAATAATGTAACGCAGCTCTTCCTTTACGAGAATATTATGAGCTCTTGGTCTTCCATCTCCAGTTATGATTCCTCCTCTTCCCATCGATCTATATTCCCACAAATTATGTCTATTTATTGTAAATTCCAATCATTTGCAAGAGGCTGAAAGTTTGAGGTCTGAGAACTCAGAAGAGGGGGATAGTGTGGCAGCGAGCTCTGCTCTCCGTTGTACATTTTGGCAGGGAATTAATAAAGTGATGCAACTCTGATTTGTGGGATTCATGTGGTATGAGTTTTAGCATATTTCTCTTCTTTTTGTTTCATATGTACATTGTCATGTTGCAACATTCATTCATAAACATTTCCAGTTGAATGTTTTCAAGTTAGAAAGGTAGAATCCATTTTATATGCTCTGCCTTGGGGAATCATTCATACTCTGTGTATTTTCTTCTGTTTGAAAAGGATCCATTTATTATGCCCTTTTCAGCTTCTCAACAGTCCTTCCACTCCATCTTATCTCAAACTAGATTGCTAAGTCTCCTGCCTATCTTGCCCCATGAAATACCCTGTATCCTGATTTAATTCCTCAGTTCATGCCGTCCTTGAGTCCCATACATCCCTGAAAAATTTCGGTCATTTATCAAAACCCCTTTCACAGTCATATATCTAGCCTAAAATCAGTTTATTATTGTGTTATTGAATGTCTATTCTACGGAGAGAGCCCTCTCCTGTCCTTGTAGGGCTAGCTACAAGGCTGAGCGTGGTTTAGTTGTTACCCTGATTTGCCTTTTCAGCCTGAGTTTAGATTGGGTGCTAACATCTCTGGCGACCATACTGGGGAACTATTACAAACTTTTTGCATAGAAGATTTATCACCCCAGTAATATTTTTCTTGTAAAGTCTTGATGATGATATTTCAGAGTTTTCTAAGCTGATATAAGTATTGTACAGTAGTAATTTGACCACACTGGCTTCAAGAAGATATACAAGGGCTAATCCTGACCCAAATCCTCCCCCTGTGTTTGAAAATCCAAATCTTATCCCAAGAATAGTCAGAAGGCAGGAGGGATTGCTAAGTCCTACACCTATTCTCAGGTCCCATACTTGGCCCAGTGAGTGGTTTTTTGTAGAAGAGTTTTCTTTTGATGAGAGTATTGAGCTCTCTTTGTTTAGAAATAAGTCTGAAACTGCACTTGAAGACACGGTTTTAGATCCGGAGTTTCTTGTAGATATTGAAGTTCAGAGAGAAAATTCTTCCATTGATGACTACATTTTGAATTCACCTCAGTCCATCACTGCAACTTATATTCCTGAGCCTTCAGAATCATCAGGAGCAGCATTGCCTCCTCCTAATTCATCAACATCCCCTTCAGTCAACTCCCAGTTATCATCTCCTCCAACAACACCTCCCCTAAATCCTACAAATCCTGTTGTAAATCCACCCAGATTCATGGCTGCCCGATATGCACCCTTGGTTTTGCCTCAGGTTCTCAATGATATGCCTGTTGATTATCAGAGTAAAATTGCTATCTTTGATGCCACTCAGGGCATTACAGCCCAGCAGCATGTTGATAAGATGAATGACCTTTTTGACTTGCATGAAGTGGAAGAAGAGAATGTAGCTACCCGGTTGTTTGTTCAAAGCTTCGGAGGTGAAGTGAGAAAGTGGTTCAAAGCTTTACCAGCAGGCTCTATTCACACTTTGCAAGAGTTACACACACAATTCTTAGACTAGTGGGAGGTGAAAAGGAATCCACACCAAATTCTTTCTGAATATGAGAATATTAAAATAAATGTGGGTGAAATGGTGCAAGACTATTGTTTTAGATTCAATGCGGTATACAATGCTATTCCGGCTAACCCCAAACCTCCTGTGGATTCAACTATGCTAAAGTTTCCAGATGGTTTTGATGCTGACATGGCATATCAGCTGCGTGAAAGAGATCCACCATCACTTGAAGAGATGCAAAAGATAGCAATAAACGTTGAAGCTAATCTGCTGGCTAGAAGAGCTCGAGCCATAACTGAAAAGAAATTCATGGTGAAAGAAGAAGCATCCCCTTCGGACAGCAAAATGGACACACTAATTCATTCAATGGAAAATATGGTTGATCGATTAACGATTTTGGACAGACCTAAAACCCAAATAAGAAATCCGAATTTTCGAGGACAACAGCAACCGCAATTCAGAATTAGACAGAGAAAACAAAGGGCGCATGACCAAACGACACCACAGCAGCAGATTAAAACACCGTTAGAGCAAAACTACGTGCAAGGGATTGACTCAGATGACGATAGTCCCCTGTTTGAAACCAATCATTTTTTCACAGCTGATGGTGAGCCCATTTTCCTCACAGAAGATGAAGAATACACAGTGGCGACTCCAGACATTCGAGGGGACGAAAATTTCATCTTGGCAAATGACGTAGTGTTAGAAGAAGAATCTGATGATTACCAGAGAGGGTATATGAATGCTCTATCAGCCCAGCAAAGGCAGTATTCTCTGAGGAACAGAAACGTCACAATCAGTCCCATTCAAAAGAGAAAATAACTCCGAATGAAGGATGAGGCACAGAAGAAAGGAAAAGAGCCAGTCAATCCTTCATCCAGCAAAGCACCTGCAGCAACTAACACAACAAATGGAAAAATCCAACAGAGCATAGCGAAGGAGCAAACAGAGAAGAAAGACCCTCCCATTAAAGAGGTAGCAAAAGCTCCTTCCTTCAATTTAGAAAATGAAATTTCCAAACTCAAAGTTTTTGTGCCCCTGACCGAGTTGGTGAAAAATAGTGCGTATAAAATTTAGGTGTCTAAAGTCTTGCAAATTGACCCTCTTTCTGATATGGTTAATGTGGAAGATGACTACCCTGAACTTATTTTTGGTCCAACCACACAAGAGTCTGAAGAAAATGAAGTTCCCCCCTTTTACTTAAGTCTTAGGTTGCATGAGTTTATCTTGCATAACGCCATGTTGGACTCCGGGGCCTCGCATAATTTGATGCCCAAAGCTGTCATGGAGAAGTTAGGCCTTGATGTTACTAGAAAGTACCATGATTTGTATTCTTTCGACTCAAGTAGGGTCCATTGTATCGGTCTCATCAAATATTTAGTAGTGTCTTTAGATCAAATCCCAGCCAAAAATGTCTTGATGGATGTAGTTGTTGCTGATGTCCCACCACGGTTTGGGATGCTTTTATCTAGGTCTTGGGGTGGAAAACTTAAAGGGACCATACAGCTTGATTTCTCCTATGCCACAATCCCCGTATTTGGCCAGTTGAGAAAGTTATATAGGGAAAAGAAAATGAGATACATGATCACTAGCAAAGACAAGCCATTAAATCATCCCATCAATACGGTCCACACATATTTAGAGTCTTTTGTCTTATATTCAGATGGTGGTTTAAATTATGAAGACGTTCAGTTGGTACAACTGGAGGAGATACCTGGGATTTCAGAAAATTTCAGAGAAGTCCTCAAACAGGAAAAAGACAAAGCAGCAAATACTTTTGAGCCTCCTGCCTGCTAGCAGCAAAGGGATAATGAAAAGCCAGAAATCAGCCAAGGTGAAAAGAAGGAAGAAACTAAATTTCA
Organism: Pinus albicaulis; assembly: GCA_034641835.2. NCBI lineage: Eukaryota > Viridiplantae > Streptophyta > Pinopsida > Pinales > Pinaceae > Pinus > Pinus albicaulis. The sequence continues at coordinate 1,113,640,989 of CM076577.1, forward strand.
GCATCTACAAGAAGAAGAAGAAGGCCTGTGGAGTATGGATTTTGATGGAGCTGTTGGTAAGGATGGAGCTGGCATTGGAATATGGGTTAGGAGTCCTATGTTTCAGCCTGAAAGAGTCCCTAGTAATGTTAGAGTATGTGCTTATAAGTTGGCTTTTGACTGCTCCAACAATGAAGCCGAGTATGAAGCTCTGATCGCAGGCCTCAAAATCTTAAAGAAGTTGAAGGCGAAAAGGATTTCTGTGTATGGTGACTCTGAGTTAATAATCAAGCAGGTGAAAGGAGAGTACCAAGCTAAACATCCAAGACTGAGGGCATATAGAAATGCAGTTCTGGACATTTTGAAGACATTCCCAGAGTACACTTTGACAGCAGTGCCCAGGATGCAGAATCTTATTGCTGATTCTCTTGCCACTACTGCAAGTAACCTGAAGATTCCGATGAACTCCAGCAATAAGTTTGAAATCTATGTCAAACATAGGCCCGTTGTTCCGAACAATTTAAGGTATTGGCAAGTATTTTGGGATGATAATGAGATCAATGCATTCTTACAGGGTGATGGAAAATTCAAGGACACTCCCATAGAAGGCGAGTACGCGGTTGATGATCGAGAAATGGAAACAAACCAGATGGACATATTGCAGTTGAAAGATAATGTAATTCCTAGACGTCTCATACATCTAGAGGAGTTGTTTGATTAGGATGATGTTGCAAAGAAGCCAAGCTTGGTGCCCACAGAAAAAGGAGTAGAAGAGGTGAATATCGGAACAGCTGACCAGCCCAAGTTTGTCAAATTGTCAAAGACATTGTCCCATGAAGTGAAGGAGAAGTATGTGGAGTTACTTTCCAAATTCTCTGATGTATTTGCGTGGGATTATTCAGACTTGAAAGTGTATGATAAAAACATAATCCAGCATACTATTCCTATCAAGCCAGATCAAAAGCCATTCAGACAGAAGCTGAGAAGAATAAATCCAAAGCTGCTGCCATCAATTGAAAAGGAGGTAAACAGGCTGTACAAAGCGGGAATCATAGTTCCTATCAGATTTTCTGATTGGATTTCGAATTTGGTCCCGGTGCGTAAGAAGACTGGAGAGATAAGGTTGTGTATAGATTTTCAGAACTTGAATAAGGCCTCCTTGAAGGATAATTATCCACTTCCGAAAATGGACCATATTCTGCAGAGAGTATTTGGAGCATCCAGGATGTCACTACTTGATGGCTACTCAGGCTACAACCAAATCTTGGTGCATGAGAAGGACCAAGATAAAACTGCCTTCACAACACCCTGGGGAACCTTCCAGTATGCCAAAATGCCTTTTGGACTAAAGAATGCAGGAGCTACTTTCCAGCGTGCAATGGACGTCGCTTTTGCAAATGAAAAAGATGTTTTTTTGGTTGTTTATTTAGATGATTTGACAATGTTTTCAGGATCATATGATGAGCATTTGCACCATTTGAGAGTTGTTTTTCAGCGATGCAGAAAATTTGGAATTTCTCTCAATCCCAAGAAGTGTCTCTTTGCCATGGATGAAGGCAAGCTACTGGGGCATATCATCTCCAAAGATGGTATTCACATTGATCCAGCCAGAGTGGAGGCAATTCAGCTCATAGACCTGCCACGAAACAAAAAGGAGATCCAAGAATTCAATGGTAAGATGAACTTCCTACGTCAATTTATACCCAATCTGGCTGAACATTTGAGGGAAATGACTAATATGTTGAAGAAAGACAACACTGTTAAATGGAGCGAGGAGGCCATCAAATCATTCAATCTGGTAAAGTTTGCTTTTTCCAATGCCCCAGTTTTGATCAGTCCCAACTAAACTCAAGACTTTATAATATTTTCGTTTGCATCTGAGCACACCTTGGCCGTTGTTTTAATGCAAAAGAGAGACGAGATAGAAAATCCAATTGCCTTCTTTAGTAGGACTATTAGAGATGCTACTTTGAAATACAATATTATCGAAAAACAGGCATTGGCTCTCATCAAGGCACTGAAGGATTTCAGGGTCTACATCCTACATTCACATACTATAGCATATGTTCCTAACGCCGCGGTGAAGGATGTGTTAATGCAAACTGACCCAGAAGGTCGAAGAGGCAAGTGGATAGCAGCTATGTTGGAGTAAGATTTGGAGATCAAGCCCACGAAGTTGATCAAAGGCCAAGGCTTGGCGAAATTGATGGCCCAATCAAATCTGCACGCCTTAGATATAAACCTTGTAACCGCAGTGGCAAAAGAGGAAGATGAAGGTTTACTGGTTCCAATTGCAGATATTTTTCTACAGTCCCCGTGGTATTCATATATCATCTATGTCCTTCAGCATTTGTCACCTCCTATGGGTATGTCCAAGAGTAAAGGTAGATCTCTGAAGCTAAAATATGCAAAATACTACATTTTAGACAACGCTCTGTATTGGAAAGATCCGGGAGGTGTTCTGCTTAATTTTTTGGTTGAAGAAGAAGTGCAGAAGGCAATGCACGAGTTTCATAAAGGCGACTGTGGCGGTCACTTGTTTTGGAAGAGTACAGCCAACAAGATATTGAGAGCAGGATATTATTGGCCCACATTATTCTCTGATTTATATAAGACCGTGATGAAATGTCATGAATGCCAAATCTTCCAAGGAAAGAAAAAATTGCTTCCACTCCCTTTGAAACCAGTTTCATCGAACGCACCCTTTCAGCAGTGGGGGCTCGATTTCATTGGAGAAATTCATCCCGCATCCTCAGCACAGCACCGATGGATATTGACAGGGACATATTACTTTACGAAATGGATCGAGGCCATCCCAGCCAGGCAAGCAACAGACACGGTAATCAGTCAATTCCTGGAAACGAATATTTTATCTCGTTTTGGCTGCCCATGCAAAATCGTAACAGACAATGCAGCCGCGTTCAGATCCAAGAAAATGATCGATTTTTGTGACAAATACAACATTGCATTGGGCCATTCAACAGCGTATTATCCACAAGGAAATGGCCTGGATGAGTCCTTTAACAAATCACTAGTGAATATAATTAAGAAAATGCTGGAGGCAAAAAAAAGAAATTGGCACCGAAAACTTATCAACGCGCTGTGGGCAGACAAAGTCAGCAGTAAAAGATCAATAGGTATGTCCCCATTTGAGCTAGTTTATGGTACTGACGTCGTCTTTCCGACATCCCTTACAGTCCCAATTATGAGATTATTCCAAGAAACTGGCGGCGAGGAGAATGAAAATCAGCGAAGGATTAATCAAATGGTCCACCTTCAGTAGACAAGAGAGGAAGTGTCACGGAATGCTATTCAGTTGCGGGAGAAAATTAAAAAGATCTATGACAGGAAGACAAAAGCAGAGAAGTTTCAGCTGGATGATATAGTGTTGAAATGGGATGCCAGAAATGAAGAGAAAGGGAAGCATGGTAAGTTTGACAATCTGTGGAAAGGACCATACATAATTTCAGCATACAGAGGACAGAATGCCTTCTTGCTTTCAGAAATGGATGGCCAAGATTGCCCTGGAGGAGCAGTAAATGGTAGGCTTTTGAAGCACTACCATTGTTGAACACAAAGGATCAGAACCTATGTCATCAGCATTGTATATACCATGTTATGTTTATCAGAGTTCAGAGTACACAGTCATTGAATTTTGGGGCCCGGGGTGAAGGCTATAAGACTTGGATGATTTGTGTATGGTGTTTTATTTCAGTTTTTCAGTCTTAGTCCTGAGTCAGGATCAGTCTGCATTGTGTCAGTTTTTTAGTATTTTTGACTCCATACCCAATGGATAAGGCTACTTGGTCTACGGTGTTCTTGGCACCTCCAAAGAGCTACCATCCCCATTGGAGCCAATGTTAGTGTCAGTTTAGTCACACTGCCATCACATCAAAATTGCTCTTTTGCATTTGCATATTAGGCGTCTCATACCGAATAAATTTCACCATTCCACTAGGTCATGGATTCATTGAGGGTATTGATTTTTATCAGTTTCCCCTCATGAGGTACTTGCTGATTTTCTTCCCTATGGTCTTCAGTCATTAGTCACTTTCATTCCCAAAATCATATCAGTAGGTCATAGGATGGGTCTCATTGGTCTCTAAGGTCTTACCATGGTCAAATTAATGAGTCAAATGTCAATTAAGATCAGCAAGGCCATGAGGAAGTCAATAAATACAAGCACAGCACCAGGAAGACCAGAGATATCATTTGTTCAGTTTGATGCAAGCTTCACCTCAAAAACATGGTTTTGAGGTGAAAGCACGATACTTTGCCTTTCAGTCACAATTCAGAAGCTGTTATCTCCACAAAATGATGTCCCTGCCTTCAAAGAAGTTTTCCACAGCATGTTCAGCACCAGATCATCTTCAAAGTATATCCATCAGAAAGAGCCCAGAAAGAGCTTTCCAACGATATACTACACTCTCAAAACTGACTTCTGGATTGAATTTTATGCTTAAGTGAAGTAAAGGCCCTCTATTCCCTAAGCCCCCTCCCTTTTTCCCATTTATCCTTTAAAATTTATGTTCGATTCCCTTTAAAAAACCCCTTTTTCCCCTTCCCGATCACAAAATCGCATTATGAATTTCTTAAAACAAAAATGTGATTTACATAACCACTTCCCCTCCATGCCGTAGAATTGTATAATAAAAACTTTGTATAAACCACTTCCCCCTTTTCCATCCCCGAAAACCTTATTATAAAGTTTGATATTATGAAAATCGCAACGTTTATTCGTATGTCCCGATTAACCAATCACAAAGATCTCCGATGCGATTGATCGCATCGCAAGTCTTGCGACCTCCGATCGATCAATCTTACCCCTCCCTCCGATCGATTGCACCGCATCATTCCCCGATCGTAAGTTCCCCTCCGATCTCCCGATCCGCTGCTTCCGATTATCCCTCAGCCGTTGATCTCCTAGTCCAATCGGACGGCCCGCATCCAATCGCACCATCGCAATCGACGCTTCCATAAATCCCCCTCCGATTGACATACTCCCGATTACACCAGAGCCGTCGATCTCATCATTTAATCCAATGGCCCTCCGCCAATCGGAACGTTCCAATCGCATTGTTTTAAATCCCACCTCCGATTGACTCCCGCCGATGGCTCGCCCCCGATTAAACCACAACCGTCGATCTTCCCCACCGATCGGACGGCCCGCATCCAATCACACCATCGCAATCGGCGCTTCCATAAATCCCCCTCCAATTGACACCCTCCGATTGACATACTCCCGATTACACCAGAGCCGTCGATCTCATCATTTAATCCAACGGCCCTCCGCCAATCGGAACGTTCCATTCGCATTGTTTTAAGTCCCACCTCCGATTGACTCCTGCCGATGGCTCGCCCCCGATTAACCCACAATCGTCGATCTTCCCCGCCGATCGGACGGCCCACGTCTAATCGCTTAATCGCACATCCCTGCCTCCCGATTGCGATTACTCTCCCATTCCGATTTGCGATTGCGATTCGTCCTTGGGTCCCACCATCAGTACTTCTGCTCGTTCATAAATAAAAGGCCTAGCCCTTTGTTAATTCAAAACTTTGGTTATATTTGTTTATTACAAAGGCCTTGCTCCCCATCGCATCGCATATTTGTAATATGTCAATCCGCCTGCCCCCCTGCTCCATTCCGATTGTGATTATAATGCAGATCCCGCCTCCTTTCCCTCCTCTATCCCATCTAAAATATGGTTTCCCTTCACAAAGCATATATTTTTATTGTGTTCTATTTCTGCAGTATTTTATTAAAAAGTCAGAGAATAAAGAAATAATGGAAAGTGGAACGTCTGAGGCCGAAGAAACAGAAATGTAACAGTCGCATCTTCAACAATGATTCTAGAGGATCAACGCTACAGGTTTTGCCTCCGCATTGGATATCCGAAAATTTCAAGAGGAATAATGTAACGCAGCTCTTCCTTTACGAGAATATTATGAGCTCTTGGTCTTCCATCTCCAGTTATGATTCCTCCTCTTCCCATCGATCTATATTCCCACAAATTATGTCTATTTATTGTAAATTCCAATCATTTGCAAGAGGCTGAAAGTTTGAGGTCTGAGAACTCAGAAGAGGGGGATAGTGTGGCAGCGAGCTCTGCTCTCCGTTGTACATTTTGGCAGGGAATTAATAAAGTGATGCAACTCTGATTTGTGGGATTCATGTGGTATGAGTTTTAGCATATGTCTCTTCTTTGTGTTTCATATGTACATTGTTATGTTGCAACATTCATTCATAAACATTTCCAGTTGAATGTTTTCAATTTAGAAAGGTAGAATCCATTTTATATGCTCTGCCTTGGGGAATCATTCATACTCTGTGTATTTTCTTCTGTTTGAAAAGGATCCATTTATTATGCCCTTTTCAGCTTCTCAACAGTCCTTCCACTCCATCTTATCTCAAACTAGATTGCTAAGTCTCCTGCCTATCTTGCCCCATGAAATACCCTGTATCCTGATTTAATTCCTCAGTTCATGTTGTCCTTGTGTCCCATACATCCCTGCAAAAATTCAGTCACTTATCAAAACCCCTTTCACAGTCATATATCTAGCCTAAAATCAGTTTATTATTGTGTTATTGAATATTTATTCTATGGTAGACAGCCCTCTCCCGTCTCGTCACTTATTATTGTGTTACATATGTCTATTATACATAGAAATGAAACCAACAATTTGCCCCCGAAAAAGAAGGAGCAACAATACATTTGACTGCCTTGGAGATTTTGTCATATAATCTAATGAATGAAAATATGAAATCCAAAGAAAAATTCTTTTTCTATCGCCGTAAAGTATGTCTCCGATTCATAATTGTCTCTCGGCCTTTAACCATTGTCTCTATCTTTACTTCTTTGAAGAAAAACCAACTTTTGAAGAAAATTCTTTTGAAACCAATAAGAATGAAATTTTCCATTTAAATGAAGAAAAATCCCCTTTTTGGGTGAAAAGGAGAAAAGGAAAGGATGGTGGGCCCGTGTTGCGATCGAAAATTGCAATCGTAAATCGAAATCGGCAGAGGGGAGGGTATGTATCACATAATGGAGCGATTGAAAACTTGCGATGCGATAATGTATAGGGGAAGCCTCATGGGGAAATCGCAATCGCAAATCGAGAATCACAGCGGAGGAGTGGTCATAATACATGGTAGGGAAGAAACGTGATGCACGATGTGCAAAAGCTGATGGAATAATGGAGAAATACCCTTTTAAACAAATAAAAATGAGTTTGCGTTTTTACAAAGGAAAAAATGATTTTTCATTGAAAAGAGCGGAGGGCTTTAGTGGGACCGGGGAAAATCGCAATCGCAATCGGAAGGAGAGAGGAGGCAAAGTATTTGGGAATGCCGATTGCAATGGTGCGATGGAGGGGAAGTATTTATAAAACAAAATGAATGAGAATTTTCACTTTACATAGGGAAAAACCCATTTTCTTTTGAAAAGGGCGGAAGATTTTAGGTGGGACCCAAAGGGAAATCACAATCGCAATTGGGAATCCGAAGGGGAGTGGAGCAGAAGGAAAGGGATGTGGAAATGAAATATGTGATGGGCAATATGAAATCAAGCGCATCGGAGGAAGGGAGCGCGGAGGTTTAAACATGGTGGAGTGAAAATATGCGATGCGATGAAACACTTAAGAAATATTTCAAAATCAAATTATCGCTTTTTACAAAGGGGAAACCCTTTTGGATGAAGCGGGGTGGAAAAATTTATGGTGGGGCCCAAGGGTAAATCGCAATTGCAATCGGGAAGGGGAGCGGATGGAAAAGTTTGGGAGCGCTGCGAATTTTCGATGCGATCAAGCAATTGCAATCGAATATGGGTCAATCGCATCGGCGTTTTTGTAATTGGGGAAGGGTCAATCGCAATCGCAAGTTTCAATCAGAGGTAGATCAATCGGGAGTTGCGATTAGATCGGGGGAAAAGGGTTGCGATCGGATCGAGGGAAAAAGGGTGTGATTGGATCAGGAGAAGGGGATTATAATGAAAAGCTTTAAAATTTTATGAAATAAAATCTAAGGGACAAATGAGAAAAGGGGTAGGGTTAGGCTTTTGGGGACCTTTTTTCACTTAGGCATATTTTTCAATCCAAGAGTCAATTTTGAGAGTGTAATATACCATTGGAAAGATATTTCTGGGCTCTTTCTGATGGACATACTTAGAAAATGATTTTGCACTGAAAATATTGTGGAAAACACCTTTGGAAAGCAGGGTGTTGGCTTTGTGGAGATGGCAGCTTTTGAAGTTCAACTTATTACATATAAATACATAAAATTACATAAAAGATGATAATCAAATCAAAGTACCATTTTTTCACCTCAAAACATGGTTTTGAGGTGAAAATTACATCAAGCTTGATAGAACAACTCTTTGATCTTTCCAGATACTATGCCTTTGAGTTTATTTGTCCTCCTCATAATCTTGCAGATTTTTATTGACACTTGACTCATTAATTTGGCCATGATGAGACCTTAGAACCTAATGAGACCAACCCTATGACCTGCTAACATGACTTACAGAGTGAAAGTAACTCATGATTGAAGACCATAGAGAGGGGAAAAAACAAGTTTTTCATGAGGGAAAACTGATGAAAGACAACTACCATCAATGAATCCATGACCTAATGGAATGATGAAAATTTATGGTATGGGACTCCTAATATGCAAATGAAAAAGAGTATGTTTGATCACTGATGGCAGTATGACCAGAATGACACTAACATTGGCTCCAATGGGGATGGTAGCTCCTTGGAGGTGCCAAGAACACCATAGACCAAGTAGCCTTATCGATTGGGCAAAAATGGTAAAAATACTGAAAACTGACACAATGCAGACTGACTCTGACTCAAACTATGACTGAAAACTTAAATAAAATGAGCAAACCTTACACCTATCATTCAAGTTTTATAGCCTTCACCTCGGGCCCCAAACTTTAATGACTGTGTACTTGAAATCTGACAAAAAATAACAAGGTATATACAATTATTGTGACATAAATTTTGATCCATTATCTTCAACATTGGTAGTGGTCAAAAGCCTACCATTCACCGGTCCTCCAGGGAAATCTTGGCCATCCATCTCTAAGAGCAAGAAGGCATTCTGTCCCCTGTATGCTGAAATCTTGTATGGTCCTTTCCACAGGTTGTCTAAATTACCATGCTTCCCTTTGTCCTCATTTCGTGCATCCCATCTCAACACCACATCATCCAACTGAAACTTTTCTGCTTTGGTCTTGTAGTCATAGATTTTATTTATCTTCTCCTGCAACTAAATAGTGTTCTGAGACACTTCCTCCCTTATTTACTGAAGGTGGATCATTTGATTGATCCTTCACTGATTATCATCTTCTTCACTGCCAACCTCTTGCAATAGTCTCATGACCAGGTCTATAAGTGACATGGGAAAAACAACATCAGTACCATAAACTAGTTCAAATGGTGACATACCTATGGATTTCTTGCTGCTGACTCTATCTGCCCATAACGCGCTGATGAGATTTCGATGCCAATTTCTCTTAATTGTTTCCAACATTTTCTTGATTATGTTTATCAGAGATTTATTTGATGATTCTTCCAGGCCGTTGCCTTATGGATAATATGCTATCGAATGGCCCAACACAATATTGTATTTGTCGCAGAATTCCACCATCTTCTTCGATCTAAACGCTGCTGCATCATCTGTTATGATTTTGTGAGGGCAACCAAAACGAGACAAGATATTTAATTCTAGAAATTGAATGATTACCGTATCAATGGTCTGCCTTTCTGGAATTGCCTTGATCCATTTGGTGAAGTAATTGGTACCTGTTAAGATCCATCTATGCTGTGCTGATGATGTGGGATGGATTTCCCCTATGAAATTAAGTCCCCATTGCTGAAAGGGAGCATTTACTGAAACTGGTTTCAAAGGAAGAGGAAGCAGTTTCCTCTTTGCTTGGAAAACTTGACACTCATGGCAGCTCATCACTGTTTTGTACAAATATGAAAATAAAGTGGGCCAATAATATCCCACTCTCAACACTTTTTTAGCTGTAGTTTTCCAAAACAAATGACCACCACAATCACCTTTGTGAAAGTCATGCATCACCTGCTGAGCTTCATCTTCAACCAGAAAATTAAGTAGAATACCTCCTAGATATTTCCAATAAAGAGCACTGTTTAAAATACAAAATTTAGCAGACTTAAGTTTCAGTGATCTACCTTTGCTTCTAGACATCCCGGGAGGTGGTGAAAGATGCTGAAGAACATAAACAATGTCTAAATACCATGGGGATTGGAGAAAAATGTCTGAAACCGGAACAAGAAAACTTTCATCCTTATCTTCTGATATTGCTACTATGAGATTTATATCCAAAGCACGTAGGTTTGATTGGGCCATTAGATTTTCCAAACCTTTTCCTTTGATTAAATTTGTGGGTTTGATCTCCAAATCATATTCCAACATTGCTGCTATCCACTTACCTCTTCGACCTTCAGGATCAGTTTGCATCAGGACATCTTTCACTGCTGCATTAGGAACATATGCTATAGTATGTGAATGCAGAATGTATACTCTAAAATCCTTCAGTGATTTTATAAGGGCCAATGCTTGTTTCTCAATGATATTATACCGCAAGGCAACATCTCAAATAGTCCTACTGAAAAAGGCAATTGGATTTTCAATATGATCTCTCTTTTGCATTAAAATCATAGCCATAGTATGCTCCGATGCAAATGAAAATATAATGAAATATTGAGTGTAGTCAGGACTAATCAAGACTGGGGCATTGGACAGAGCAAACTTTACCAGATTAAATGACTTGATAGCCTCCTCACTCCATTTGACAGTGCTATCCTTCTTCAACATATGAGTCATTTCTCTTAAATGTTTAGCCAAATTGGGTATAAATCTACGCAAGAAGTTCATCTTACCATTCAATGCATGAATCTCCTTTTTGTTACGTGGGAGGTCTATTTTCTGAATTTCCTCCACTCTGGATGGATCAATGCAGATACCATCTTTAGAGATGATATGCCCTAGCAGATTTCCTTCATCCATAGCAAACAGACTTTTCTTTGGATTGAGATAAATCCCAAACTTTCTGCATCGCTGAAAAACAACCCTCAAATGGTGCAAGTGTTCATCATTAGAACTAGAAAACACTGTCAGATCATCCAAATAAAAAACAAGAAAAACATCCTTTTCATTGGCAAAAGCAATATCCATTGCTTGCTAGAAAGTGGCTCCAGCGTTCTTCAGTCCAAATGGCATTTTGGCATACTGAAAAGTTCCCCAAGGTGTTGTGAAAGCAGTTTTGTCTTGGTCTTTCTCATGCACCAAGATCTGATAATAGCCTGAGTAGCCATCGAGTAGTGACATCCTTGATGCTCCAACTACTCTCTGCAGAATATGGTCCATCTTGGGAAGTGGATAGTTATCCTTTAAGGATGCTTTATTTCAAACTCCAGAAATCTATGCACAACCTTATCTCTCCTATCTTCTTACATATCGGAACCAGATTTGAAATCCAGTCAGAAAATTTAATTGGGACAATGATACCAGCTTTATACAATTTGTTTACCTCTTTTTCAATGGATGGCAACAACTTTGGGTCGATCCTTCTCAACTTATGTCTAAAAGGCTTCTGATATGGCTTAATGGGAATAGTATGCTGAATTATATTTTTTTCATACACCTTCAAATCTGAATAATCCCATCAGAAAATTCAGAAAGTAATTTAACATACTATTCCTTTACCTCAGGAGACAATGCTTTTGATAACTTCACAAGCTTAGGCTTGTCAACTGTTCCAAGATTAACATCTTCAAATCCTTTATCAGTAGGCACCAAGCTAGGTTTCATTGCAACATCATCTTGATCAAAAAGCTCCTCTAAAGGTATGAGACCTCTAAGAATTACATTATCTTTCAGTTGCAATATGTCCATCTAATTTGCTTCGATTTCTTGATCATCAACGTTATAATCACCCTCTATGGGAGTATCCTTGAATTTTCCTTCACTTTGCAAAAAAGCATTGATTTCATTGTCATCCCAAAACACTTGCCAATACCTTAGATTATCCAGAACAACAGGCCGATGTTTGACATAAATTTCAAATTTGTTGCCGGAATTCATTGGAATCTTCAAATTGCTTGCAGTAGTGGCAAGAGAATCTGCAATATGATTCTGCATTCAGGATACTGCTATCAAAGTGTACTCAGAAAATGTCCTCAAGATGTCTAGGACTGCATTTCTGTAGGCCCTCAATCCCGGATTCTTTTCTTGGTACTCTCCTTTTACGTGTTTGATTATCAACTCTGAATCTCCATAGACAGAAATCCTCTTTGCATTTAACTTCTTCAAAATTTTCAAACCTGCAATCAAAGCTTCATACTCTACTTCATTTTTAGAGCAGTTAAAAGCCAACTTGTAAGCACATACTCTAACATTACTAGGAACCTTTTTCAAGCTAGAAAACAGGGCTTCGAATCCATATTCCTATACCAGCACTGTCCTTACCAACAGCCCCATCAAAGTCCATGCTCCAAAGGCCTTCCTCTTCTTCTTCTAGATGTGAAGATTTTGCTTCTTTCTCCACTCTATCTTGACTAATTTCGACATCTTTCTGCTGTTCACTGTCTTTTTTCTGCTGGCAGGCAGGAAGCTCAGAAATGCTTGCTGCTTTATCTTTTTCCTGTTTAAGGACTTCCCTAAAATTTTCTGAAATTCCAGGTATCTCATCTACTTGTACCAAATGAACATTTTCATCATTCAAACCACCATCTGAATATAATACAAATGACTCCAAATCTATGTGGACCACATTAATGGGATGATTAACTAGCTTCTCTTTGCTAGTGATCATGTATTTCATTTTCTTGTCCCTATATAGTTTTCTTAAATGAACAAACATGAGAATGGTGGCATAAGAGAAGTCAAGCTGCATGGTTCCTTTAATTTTTGCACCCCAAGACATGGATAGAAGCATTCCAAACTGTGGTGGAACATCTGCATCAACTACATCCGTCAAAACATTCTTGGCTGGGATTTGGTCTAAAGATACTACCAAGTTTCTGATAAGACCAATACAATGAACCCTACAGGAGTCAAAGGAATACAAATCATGGTATTTTCAGGTAATATCAAGTCCCAAATTCTCCATAATGGCTTCGGGCATCAAATTGTGCGAGGCTCCAGAGTCCAATATAACATTATGTAAAATGAACTCATGTAATCTAAGACTCAGGTAGAAGGGAGGGACTTCACTTTCTTTAGAATGATCTTCTGTGGCTGGACCAAAAATGAGTTCAGGATAATCATCTTCAACATTTACCATATCTGATACAGAGTCTATTTGCAGAATTCTAGACACCTGATGTTTATAAGTGCTATTTTTCACCAACTCAGTCAAGGGCATGGACACCTTCAGCTTAGAAATTTCATTTTCAAAATTAAAAGAAGGAACTTTTTCTACCTCTTTGATAGGAGGATCTTTCTTCTCTACTTGCTCCTTTGCTGCACTATGCTGGTTCTTTTCATTTGCAGGGTTAATCGCTGAAGATGCCTTGCTGGGGGAAGGATTAGCAGGCTCTTTCCCTTTTCTTTGAGTATTTGAAGAATTGTTTTTCGATTGCAGCTCTTTTATTTTCTAAATGGGATTGATCAGCACATCTCTGCTCCTCAAAGAATACTGCTTCTGTTGCGCTGTTAAAGCGTTCATGTATCCTCTTTGATAATCATTGGACTCTTCCTCTAACACTGCATCATTAGCCAATATGAAGTCTTCATCTTTTCGAACGTCTGTAATCGCTGTATATTCTTCATCTTCTGTGAGGAAGATGGGCGCACCATCGGCAGTGAAGAAATGATTGGCTTCAATCATAGGATCATCATCATCATTTGTTTCCGTTCCCTGAACATAATTTTTCTGCAAAGGAGTTCTAATCCGCTATTGTGGCATTTCTTGGTCCTGCATTCTATGTTCTCTTTGCTTAATTCGGAATTGGGGCTGCTGCTGTCCTCTGAAGTTTGGATTCCTGACTTGTGCTTCAGATCTATCTAAAATAGTCAACCAATCAACCATCTTTTCCACTGTTCGGGTCAAAGTATCCATATTACTATCTAAAGGGGATGCTTATTCTTTCACAGTTACCCTCTTTTCGGCTCTCATTCTGCGCTCTTTTGGCCAGCAAATTTGCTTCTACACTCATAGATATCTTCTGCATGTCTTCAAGTATGGTAGGATCTCATTCTCGTAGCTGATATGCCATATCAGCATCGAAACCATCTGGAAATTTGAGCAAAGCTAATCCCATAGGGGGTTTTAGGTTAGCCGGAATAGCATTATATACAACATTAAATCTCACACAATAATCCTGTACAGTTTCATCCACATTCCTTTTAATATTTTCATATTCAGACAAGATTTGGAGTGGGTTTTTCTTTACCTCCCACCGGTCTAGGAATTTTCTATGTAATTCTTGTAAAGTGTGGATAGAGCCTATTGGTAAGGCTCTGAACCACTTTCTAACTTCACCTCCAAAACTTTGGACAAAAAATCTTGTGGTTACATTTTCTGCCTCTACCTCATGAAGGTCAAAGAAGTCATTCATCTTAGCAACGTGCTGCTGGGCTGTGATACTTTGAGTGGCATCAAAGATGGGTATTTTACTTTGGTAATCAACAGGCATATCATTCAAATTCTGAGGTAAAACCAGGGGTGCATATTGGGCAGCCATGACTCGAGGTGGATTAACAATAGGTTTTGTGCTACTAGGATTCAAGTGAGGTGTTGATGGAGGAGTCAAAATCTGAGAATTGACTTCTGAAACTGATGGAAATGCTGATGAATTAAGGGGAGGAAAAGCTACTTCTGATAACTCTGAAGGCTCAGGGATATTAGTTACAGTGATAGATGTCTGAGGGGAGTTCAAAATATAATCATCAGTTGATGTGTTTTCTCTTTGAACCTTGATATCTATAAGAAATTGTGGACCTAAAACGGTGTCATCAAGTGCAGTCTCAAATTTACTTCTGAACAAAGAAAGCTCAAAACACTCATCAAAAGAGAGGTCTTCTATAAACAACCACTCACTGGGCCAGGTATGGGATCTGAAAATAGGTCTAGGACTTAGGGATCCTTCTTGTCTTCTGACTATTCTTGGAATGAGATTAGGATTCTTAAACACAGGGGGAGGATTTGGATCAGGTTTGGCCCTTGTGTGTCTTCTTGAAGCCAGTGTGGTCAAATTTCTACTTTACAATGTTTTATTTTCAGCTTATCAAACTCTGAACCGCATCATCCAGAGTCCAGGAATTTATATGGAAGATATTACTGGGGTGATCAGTCTTTTATGCTAAATATTCCCCAGTATGGTCGCTAGAAATGTTAGCACCTAATTTGGACCTTAGGCTGAAGGAGGGCAAATCAGGGTAACCTCAAACCACGCTCAGCCTTGTAGCTAGCCCTACAAGGTTAGGAGAGGGCTCTCTCCGAGAAATATATTCAAAAAGGTATAACAAAAAACTGATTTTAGGCTAGGTATAATAATTGGAAATGTTTTTATGAATTTCAGGGTTGTATGGAACAAATGGGGCAGTTTGAATCTGGGGAATTAGATCAGAGATACAGGGTATTTAATGGGGCAAGGTAGGTAGGGATTTTAATAATTAATTTTAAATAATGATGAAATGTTTAAGACTGGTGAGGAGCTGAAAAGGGAATGGGAGATGGATCCTTTTCAAACAACAGAAAACATAGAACATTGAATGATTTCCCAAGGTAGAGCATTGATAATGGATTCTACCTATCTATATTGAAAGCATTCAACGAGAGATATAAATGGATGAATGGTAAACATAAAAATTAATAGATGAACACAAAGGAAAGAACAATGCTAAAATCCGTACCACAAGGATCCCACAAATCAGAGCTGCATTTCTTTATTAATTCCCTGCCAAATTGTTACAAATGGAGCGCAGAGTGTCCTCAGTGATTTCCAACTTATTCCACACTTTATTCCCCCCTAATAGATGATGAAGGATTGCATTAAATATATAGAATTTGAGGGGAGTAGATCGACAGAAGAAGGAGTTGTTTCACTAGCTTAGGAGCTGAAATCTGAACATAGAAAAGAAATGAACAATCTGCCCCTGAAAAGAAGGAGCAACAATACATTTGACCGTCTTGCAGATTTTGCTGTTACACCCAATGAATGAAAGTAGGAAATCCGAAGAACAGATCCCTTTCTCATCGCTACTGTAGATGTTTCTGGTTCATAATTAGTTCTCGGCCTTTAACCATTGTCTCTATCTTTACTTCTTTGAAGAAAAATCCCCTTTTTGGGTGAAAGAGAGCAAAGGAAAGGATGGTGGGCCCACTTTGCAATCAAAAATCGCAATCGACAGAGGGGAGGGGATGTATCACATAATGGAGCGATTGAAAACTTGCGATGCAATAGTGTATAGGGGAAGCCTCATGGGGAAATCGCAATCGCAAATCGGGAATTGCAGCGGAGGAGTGGTCATAATACATGGCGGGGAAGAAACGTGATGCGCGATGTGAAAAAGTTGATGGAATAATGGAGAAATACCCTTTTAAACAAATAAAAATGAGTTTGCGCTTTTACAAAGGAAAAAATGATTTTTCATTGAAAAGAGCGGAGGGCTTTAGTGGGACCGGGGACAATCGCAATTGCAATCGGAAGGGGAGCGGAGGAAAATTATTTGGGAATGTTGATTGAGATGGTGCGATGGAGGGGAAGTCTTTATAAAACAAAATGAATGAGAATTTTCACTTTACAGAGGGAAAAACCCATTTTCTTTTGAAAATGGCGGAAGATTTTAGGTGGGACCCAAAGGGGAATCACAATCGCAATCAGGAATCGGAAGGGGAGTGGAGTGGGAAGAAAGGGCTATGGAAACGAAATATGTGATGGGCGATATGCGATCAATCGCATCGGAGGAAGGGAGCGTGGAGGTTTAAACATGGTGGAGTGAAAATATGCGTTGCGATGAAACACTTAAGAAATATTTCAAAATCAAATTATCACTTTTTACAAAGGGAAAACCCTTTTGAATGAAGAGGGGTAGAAAACTTTATGGTGGGGCCCAAGGGTAAATCGAAATCACAATCGGGAAGGGGAGCAGATGGAAAAGTTTGGGAGCACTGCGAATTTGCGATGTGATCAAGCGATTGCGATCGAATATGGGTCAATCGCATCGATGTTTTTGTAATCGGGGAAGAGTCAATCACAATCGCAAGTTTCAATCGGAGGTAGATCAATCGGGAGTTGCGATTGGATCAGGGGAAAAGGGTTGCGATCAGATAGGGGGGAAAAGGGTGCGATCGGATTGGGAGAAGGGGATTATAATGAAAAACTTTAAAATTTTATGAAATAAAATCTAAGGGACAAATGAGAAAAGGGGTAGGGTTAGGCTTTTGGGGACCTTTTTTCACTTAGGCATATTTTTCATTCCAGGAGTCAGTTTTGAGAGTGTAATATACCTTTGGAAAGCTCTTTCTGGGCTCTTTCCAATGGAAATACTTAGAACATGATTTTTCACTGAAAATACTATGGAAAACACCTATGGAAAGCAGGGTGTTGGCTTTGTGAAGATGGCAGCTTCTGAAGTTCAACTTATTACATATGAAGACATAAAATTACATAAAAGATGATAATCAAAGCAAAGTACAATGTTTTCACCTCAAAACATGGTTTTTAGGTGAAAATTACATCAAGCTTGATAAAACAACTCTTTTATCTTTCCAGATACTGTGCCTTTGAGTTTATTTGTCCTCCTCATTATCTTGCTGATTTTTATTGCCACTTGACTCATTAATTTGACCATGATGAAACCTTATAACCTAATGAGACCAACCCTATGACTTGCTAACATGACTTACAAAGTGAAAGTAACTCATGATTGAAGACCATAGAGAGGGGAAACAACAAGTTTCTCATGAGGGAAAACTGATGAAAGACCACTACCATCAATGAATCCATGACCTAATGGAATGATGAAAATTTATGGTATGGGACTCCTATTATGAAAATTAAAAAGAGTAAGTTTGATCACTGATGGCAGTATGACCAGACTGACACTAACACAAACCATCTAACAAACACAAGTTAACAAAACATGCCTCTTCAAACAACTGACTCTCAAGTCGACAACATACATGATAAACAAAGAAATCAACCAACACAAGGTGATCACTCATGCATCTTCAAATTTACATCTTTGCTGCATCTAAGTGAGTCAACATACTCCACTTTTACAACAACTTTATTCATGTAATATGCAACATATTTCAAGAGAAAATAAATGCATTCGATTGAAAAAAAATGCATCAATCATCAGAAGACATGCAAGGCATTAATTGGAAAATAAATCTAACCATCTCTTACCAAACCACTTCAATGGCACTTATTTCAACTTCACTTCATCATGTGTATCATCCTGACCCACATCAATTATGGAATCCTCTTTTCCATTCCTGTAAAGATCTCTTTCCACCTTCTTCAAATGTTTTGGATGACTTGTTGGATACAAAGTCCAACACTTGTCTACAATATGACCATGCTTATGTCAATGAGTGAAAAACAATTGCATCTTCTTTTCAAGATGGTTTTCCTTCTTTTAAACATGGTTTTCCTTGTCCCGCGAATGGATATCTTATTCTAACACCTCAAAATATTATGGCTATTCAAACCACAAAATGAACATACAAATTTTCTCCAACTCTTATGTGAATATTTTCCATGTTTATCATAATCAAAAGCAACTTAATTAAAGGCAGATTTATACCTTGAACATTCACCTTTGTCGCCTTTTTGAGGAGATGAATTTGATGAGGTAGTGGCTCTCTTCGGAATAACAAGAATGGCCTCAATGAATTTATAGATTTCAACATCCTCTTGTTTTTCATTCTCATGAGTTTCATGCTTATGATCACCTTCTTGCAAAGTGGGTGTAAAAATTTTACATTCCTCATGAATATAAAATTCACAAGCTTGAGGTAATAAATATGAAATAAAATTCCTTCTTAGAACACCTTCATGTTCCTCCTTATCTTTGGTGCATTCTCCATAATGTTTTCCATAGCCAAGACCCAAATACCTAGGCCTTTCCTCAACAACAATTAGCTCAACTATGCCTTGTACATGTTTTCTTAACCCTTTACCTTCATAGCCCATCTTCATCAATAATTTGGACCCTATTCCTCTAGTGTGTCTTTCAAAAGCACCTACACATTCCTTTTGATAAGAAATTGAATATAAACTTCAATTGTATACCTCTTTTTCAAGCACATGCTTGGCTAAGGTTTCCTTTTCAATATGGAGTTGAGTCTCCATCTCATGCAACCTTGTTAGGTTTTCATTTGCAATATGGAGCTGAGTCTCCATCTCATGCACCTTTTCAAGAAGCTCTTGCTTCTCCTCTTTCATGACAATCAAATGATATTGAAGTATAATGCTCTCCCTCTTATCTTCATACATCTCTTGCACCATATCATTCATGATGTAGAGCTTATGCGACATCTCTTTATCAAAGAGTTTTGCTAAGGAAGACTGACTAGAAACTATTCTTGAAGAAGCTTCCATCACACTTGCAATGTATAAAAAAATTCTTTTCTATGATTTTTGAACTAATCTCTCAATATTGACCTCCTCTTCACACACATAAACTTGCACACAATTAAATTATCTTTGCACAAATGCAAAACCAATAAATAATTCTTTTAGCTAACCTTGGCTAAAATGAGCTAAACTATTCTTTGCTACCAACTTGATCTGAATATGGGAAAACTTGTTTTATTGTGTTAGCCCCTCATCAGTTAAAAATAAATGTGTTTAGGATTGTCTCCAATTAGCAAGTTGTGAAGGGGTTTATGTGTCAAGTTTTAGTTCCTTTTATGAGAAATTCCTTAAGTAAATTAGCTGTTACAAAACACATGTAAAAAAAATAAATTGTAGATGAATAACACACAACAATCACATTACACAATAGCTGATAACGGAGTTCACCCCTCTTGGGCGACATCTCCATGGACCTGCTTCAACTGTCTAGGCCCTCTTTGGATTAATGGTCAATTATCTAATTACATGGACCCACAGTGTTCCAATTTCTTTGCAACCTTCTCCATTGGATTCAAAAGACCCCAAAACCTCAAAATAGACTCTTCAAGCTCTGAAAATGGTCTTCAACTGATCTAGGCATGACCTCCTCTCCTGGTGGCCCTAGGCTTATTTAATATTCAAAGTGGAAAAATAAATTACAGAAGTGCTCCAATGCCTTTGAAACTTGTGCCATCATTCTCATAGCATCAAAATCATCTTGGAATGACTCTTCTTGAGCGAAAATTGGCCGAAATTTGCAAAAGTTATACTTCATTCAAATTTTCCCTAGAAATATCCTCCGAATCTTGAACATCTCCAATTAAGTTCGCCAAATATGGACTTCCTCCGAAGTTAGTGGACTCTTCCAATCAGTGCTAATCCACACTTAAAGTTTAACTGGAGATTAATTAGAGATAAGTGGAGTCGTAATGGAGGTTTAACACTAATTCAGCCATTCTGGATACGTGAACTTTAAACTGTGATTAAGGTTAATTAAACCTTGTTTAAACTAAACCTGCTGGTTTAGGTTGGCACTCTACCATGGTCGTTGGGGTGTAGTCATATGGTGAGGGGGCTGGCCCCCTCCTTACTCCCGCCATTCAAAACATCTGAATTGAAATATAATTCTGTGGCTATATAAGTTAAGACTCAATGTTGTGGTATGGTGGTAAGCCAATCCGCTCGCTTGGGGGAGGTCGTGGGGTCGAGCCCCGACCTCCACCCTTCTGTCGTTGTATAATTTTGCTTCATAGAATAATATCCCAACCTTTGATATATTTGGACTTTGGACATTTGATAAATATGATATCCGACCTTCGATAATATTAATAATTCAGGGACCTTTGAAATATGAAAATCTGACCATAGCAATGAATATGACTAGCAATTTAAGTTGGGCCTTGGAAGGGGGCACGTGGCAGCCTCTGGGCTAGCCATGTGTCCTCATGCCATTAGTTCTTAAAACCTTCAATAAAATTGAAACAAGTCACCCCCCTTAGCAACCATCCATATTCTAACACTTGGCATGGTGTCATTAGGAAAAATGGAGGAAAAACCCAAATTTTGGCTTTTGACCCAGTTTTGACCCCCCCTTTTTTTTTAAATTCGCTTGTTTGGAACGACAATAAACAAGCTCTATATTCTTCATACGGGCTTTGTTTTGAGTGAAACAAATTGCACCAGATTCTTGGTGACTGGCCCAATCCGATCGTTCTAGTTTCATGCGATTCTGAGCTCTTTGATTTTTTGGCAAATATTTGCCCCCAATCTAGATTTCGATCAGTAGGTTGGTAAATGAACTTGAGAAAAATACTTTTTTTTTAAATAATAAAAGAATATTTAGCTTCCAAGTAGTTAGATAGTTTACTCTTTCCTCGAGGGATTAAAAATAAATCTCTGAGTTGGAAGGGGAATAGGGAGTATGCCAAAGGAGGAGACGGAAAGAGAGCGTGTAATAGGACGTTGTTCAAGCTACACTTGAACTGCTAAGTAGGTCTTCTTGAGTTGGTTGCAGCTGGTGGAAGCTCTACAAGAATTCTGAACTAGACTTAAGCTCTTGAGGTTACAAAAGAGCTGATATATAAATACCTTGGAAGTTAAAGAGGCTCGGGGGAGGTACCTTGACGATATAGCCAATATTTGTGGTTGGTTCATTAGAAAATTCTTATTCTGGTTTAAGCCTCTGACAAGTTAACTGAGAAAATAGGTATTAACTTCTTAAGTTTAATTACGATTTATGTTATCTATTAACAATGGTTGAAGACTTATTCTTTTTTTACAGAAAATATGTTCACTGTCATATTATGTAATTTATCATTGAATTCTTTCTATTATATGAAATAATTTGATAAACTAATAGTTTATGAGAATGAGTTCAAAACCATGGTTGGATTAAACAAGAAAAACTTTTGAAATTATTTTGTTGTTGTATGTTATCAGTTTCATAGAAATTTGATTACTTGGAATTCATGTGAGATGCTCCAACTTCCTTCATTTTCTATACTTTTATTGTAAATATTTAATTTCACAGCCAAAATTTCCTCAACTTCCATGAAATAAATTTTTTTGTAATTGATTTTCCTTAGCTGACTCCATGCCCAATTGTGGCAGTCATAACACTCTTTCACCTAAAAAATCACATGAAGTATGAACAGAGTTAGCCATATGATGATTTGAGTTTTATACATAAAATTTATAAGTAATTTGAGAGAGCCCTCTAAGACTGGAAGGGCTAACTCCCAATTTTAAGTTGGCTTGAAATAGTTATGCTCGGTTGGAGGTTGA
The DNA here is from genome assembly GCA_034641835.2 of Pinus albicaulis. Lineage (NCBI taxonomy): Eukaryota > Viridiplantae > Streptophyta > Pinopsida > Pinales > Pinaceae > Pinus > Pinus albicaulis. The sequence goes on from CM076577.1 coordinate 1,113,663,354, forward strand.
CACAACTCAACCTGTTCTAGCCTAGTGATAACATTGTACATGCTAAATTTTGAATCTTGGAGGAGTCCCAAGGAAACAAGTAATGGAGAATACCTTACAGAAAACAAGTTCAAGTAACCGAGAGACTACAACACTAGTGAGTCTTGCTAGAAAACAAGGAATGAAACAACCTTCCAGAAACCAAAGAAGGACAAAAATACCAAAATAATCATGGAAGATAAGGTTTAGGTTTCAAGATATGATACAGGGTTTGTGACTGAGTCAAACAGGGTTAGCTTCCTAGGAATAGCCAGTGGCATTCTAGAGAAACATTCCCTTGCATATGAACCTAGACCGCTAACTCAAGACATGCAAGTAATAATCATTCGAGAACCATACAAGAACACATTGTTTTTTTTATCCACAACATTAAATAACAATGCTCTCCAGTATATCAAAATAAATATAATAAGTTGATTAGAATCATTTCCTATACACAAACTCTTAGAAAGTAAACTTGAATAAGTAACAATCCCCCCTGGAAAGAGTTCATTACTGTCAATAGAAATTACGAAGAAAAGAGTCAGAGGACTGACCGAAGTTTGAGGGTCGTATCCTTAAAAGAAACGTTACAAAATTACAACAAGAATATTGTGACTGAGATAACTCGGTGGTAAACCAACGAACAACTCATACAATTATACATTAAACCAATCAGATTTTAAGTCCGTGAAAACCCTTCAAGACACATAACAACAATAATATTTGCAGGAGGAATAAAAATTTCTCAGTATATTCAACCCGAATTTAAAATAAAATATAATTCTTGTAATAAATATTTTTTATACAAAAACTCGGGGTTGTGGTTCATCCTCTGCCACAATAATATCCAAAAAAGGAGACCATAGGGTTTCAATGTTCAAGGAAAGAACAGAACTAAGAAATAATTATAAATATTCGTAAACCCTTTACAGTGAAACAAACTATATTTCTTAGACTAGAGCCCAGAACCCTAAGTAAGGAAGCAGTAGCCATGCAGGTCTTTCACCTAACTTGGTTAACATGGGTGGAAAGAATTAGTGAGTAGCCTTACAGGTCTATCAAATGATCATAAGACAAAACATGAAACCCTTCCCTACCTACAAATCCACATATAATACTAATGATAACGGTAGTTGGGTGTTGAAAGAAAAATATGGCACAAATGAGGGAATAAAATAAACAAACTAGGATAATTGGTGAATTAATTGTGCAGAATGAGAGGGCAACAACGTAGAAAGTTTGAATTACTAAATATTGTCAAAACTGTGAAGCATACAAGAACCAATAGCATGGAATTAAACCAATACATAAATTCTGCAATTGAAAATACTATAGAGGAATGCTCATCTGTGGAGGAGACCAAGTCACACTCTTCCAAGCTATCAAGCATCGAAGAGCAAGTCTGAAGTTTTCATGAGAGTTGCAAGGGAGTAGAACGAGGGTTTAGTAACCCATTTCTACAAGACCCTATTGTCTGCAAGCACAGAAGGGCCAAGAGAACCCTGATGCATGAAACTAGAGAAGAACTAGAGGTCAGGAGGTGAAACAATGCGGTCACTGGACTAGAGAGAGGATGGTTACCCTTAACCATACTGGAATCATTTGCATCATCTGATTGAAATGTTAATGATATATGGTCTTTCTCTATCCAAGTGTAAGCCCGCCTACTAATAACAATATGGAGAATGATAAGAGTTTTGGAAAGATTCATAGAAAACCCCCAAGGATGTTATTACCATAGTTACCATCGTGATGACAGACAAGAAATCAAAACTTAGGTTATAGGATATTAATGTTCTATGGTCAATGGGCTAAGAGTATGACAAGTAAACACTATCAAATTATAATCAAAGTTTTATATGCGTCGACTGAACCCTATGGTGATAACTATTGACATCCAAGAGAATAGGTTGTAGTCAAATTAGGGGTGGGGCTAGAGAAAAATGTATAACGTGATAAAATAGCTTAGTTACAACATAATGAGCCTAGTTTCATATCCACCATAAAAATAAATTAACCTTTGCAATAAGAATATTATTTGGTTTTACATGTTTATACTGATGTGGTAATTTAAAAAACAAAATTTGGGGATAGATGGTACAAGTGATATCAGAGCAGCTATGTTGCAATATTGTGGCCTAGCTGGGAAACTGATTATCATAATGTGTATGTTGTGATCACAGAGTGAGAGAAGAGAGGAATCAATGAGGCATGGTGCCGCATGTTCATAATCGAAAGGGACATAAGTTAGAACTAGTTTTTTACTTATCACAGGGGTGAACCCAAAGACGTGGATTCAATTGAAGGGAGGTCAATGAAATCCCACCAGATTTTTTTTGGAAACTATCCAAGAGTTAAGAGCAGAAATGGAAAGCCCACGGTTAGACAATGAGAGACTGATGTGTGATCATAAAAAATTATTAAAAAGTATTTCTTACCACCAAAATAATAGAAACTCTAAACCTAGTTATGGTAACGAGGATAAATATGAAGAAAAAGGACAAAGAGGTGAGAATGCTCCTAAAGGAAGTCATACTCTGCAGTTAGAAAGAGACAAGGGAGGAAATGAGGAGGAATTTGACAATGTGTCTTACCGTCGAAATAATAAGAAATAAAATACAAAACTAAAAGAAAAATCCAGAAAAATTAAACCTCCAGCCTTCGATGGAGAAGTGGAAGAAACTGTTGAGGCGTGATTGATTAATATGAACAAATATTTTCATATGTACGAGTACAATGATAACTTAAAATAAAGGTGAGCCATTTACTAGCTACAAGGAAAGGCTACATTATGGTAGGAAGAATTAAAGGTTGTTCATACTATAGACAAACAAGCGATAACCTCGGGAGAATTTCAAAAATATTTCAAGGAGAAGTATTTGAGTGAGCAATTCTACGACGACAAGGAAAATGAGTTCCATGATTTTTGGTTGGGACAACTCTCCATGGACGAATTTGTAACTAATTTCACATCCATGTTAATATATGTAACTTATATTCGGGAAGAAAAAGCGAAGGTACAACGTTTTATCAGTAGCCTACTAACATCTATGAAAGAATGCTTGGAGTTTGATAATCCCAAGACCATGGGCTAAGCCATTAGGAAGGTGTGCATCTACTGGATGCAGATGAAACATAAAGAGTAAGGAGTAAAAGTTGGACTAACAAGAAAATGCAGAAAAATTTAAGAATATCATTAGGTGAATTTTGAGGTCTAAAATGGGCCTCCTAAGGAAATTATAAAATAATAAGAGAAATAATAAAATAATTTTAGATTACATCATCAAATTTTATAGGGAAAAAAGAAAAAATTACTTTTTCAACTCATATTTTCAACTTATCTTCTTATGGGTTTACTCAAATTTAAAGCAGATCTCTCGTTCGATGCATAATTTGATTCCTCATCTAAGGAGTATTTATGTTGCATACTTTCGATGGACCCTACTACACTAAAAAAATGAGAAATACATGAAAAACGTTATTGCAATCACGTTTTCATGTATTTCTCATTTTTTTGTATAGTAGGATCCATAAAAAGTATGCAACATGGGTACTCCTTGGATTAGGAATTAAATTTTGCATCCAACAAATACTACCGCTCGAGATTTAAGTAAAACGTTAGGGAGATAAGTTGAAAATACAAGTTGAAAAAGTAGTTTTAGTATTTTATTATTTTTTAATGTTTTTACTTCTCTACCCCAAAAATGGTGAATCATCCCCTATGATTTACATCATCATCTTGAATTCTATTAGTTCTTATAAAGTTTATTTTCGTTGTACATTTTTCTTAGGAGGCCCATTTTAGACATCAAATTTTTTTTAATGCAAGGGTATGAAAAGTGGTAATGCCGACAATGTACCGAAAAATAAGCATCATAAATTTCTTGGAAATAATAACTAGAAAATTAAACCACATAATGAGTCTAAGAAAATGGAGGCTTCCAAAAAACTCGAGTTTGGTCAAATACAAAAACCACTTTGCAGCGTTGGGGCTGTGGGGAGCCCCATTACTACAAGAATTGTCCCCATTGTGCTAGAACAGATCAAGTTGACAACGTTCCAAAGGATTATACAGTTGGCGAAGTAGCTAGGAGTCTACCCTGAATTAATTCTGCATTAGAAGATCATCAAAATCAATATCAACCGAAAATGATTGAATTTGAAAGGAAGATAAAAAATCGTACTGTATCTATTTTAATAAATCCAGGAGCTAGTTTAAGTTATGTTAGTCATAATATTATTGAAACATATCACTTCCAAACATGGAAATCTAAGAACCCCTAGTTGGTGCAACTGGCCACCAGAGAAAAACAGAAAGTGACAAATAAAGTAAATGATTGTTTTATTAAAATAGCGAGGCAGTTTATAGGTGTCGATCTAAATATATTACCCCTCGGATCGTATGGTGTTTTGATTGGAATGGATTGGTTAGAAAAGCAGTGGCCAATAGTGAACTGCAAATATAAAACTATTAGTTATCTAAATAAGAGGACATCAGACAATAAATCCAACGTGTAAAGAGACCTATAAAAGTGTGACCAATTACGACTTCCCTGTTGAGGAAGTGTGTTAGAAAATGGTGTTAAATTTATGCAGTTTAAGTCAACTTCTCAAACTCAAAGGATAAATCAGATTCTTTATAAATTTTGGCAATAATTCAATATTTGATTGATGTATTTCAGGAAGAAATTCCAGGACTACCTACAAAGCAGGACATAGAATTTACAATAGATTTAATTCTTGAGGTTGCACATGTATCAAAAATGCCTTACCAAATGAGTATTCCAGAGTTAAATGAACTCAAAATGAAGCTATAGGAATTGCTTGATAAAGGTTATATTCTCCCAAGTGTGTCCCCATGAGGATCCCCTATCTTATTTGTCAGAAATAAAGATGCAATGATGAGGTTGTGTATAGATAACAGATAGCTTAATAAGATGACTATTAAGAATAAATACCCTTTTCCCAAAACAGATGATCTATTTGACCAAGTCAGGTGCTACTGTGTTTTCCAAAATAGATTTACAATGTGAATACTATCAGATAAGGGTAAGGGAAGAAGACATACCCAAAACAACCTTCCGAACCCGCTATGGCCACTATGAGTTTATTGTTGTACCTTTTGGTCTTACCAACACCCCATCTACATTTATGAGTCTTATGAATAAGGCATTCCATCCTTATCTAGATCAATTTGTTTCGATATTCATTGATGGAATTATTATATACTCAAAATACTCGGAAGAGCATAAGAAACATTTTAATATAATCTTGCAAACGCTATATGAACACTAATTGTACACTAAATACAATAAATGTGACTTTTATAAGGATCAAATACGAACTTAGGTCACATAATTTCAGCAGAGGGAATAGTTGTTGATCCGGAGAAAATTAAAACTATTATGGAATGGATTGTACCCACTAATGTTGTTGATATTTGATATTTCATGGGTTTAGTAGGGTAATATCATCACTTCATTCAAGGTTTTTTGAAGATATCTTACCTTACCACTTCTTTGCAGAAGAAAGGAAAAGTTTTCAAATGGACTGTTGATTGTCAACGTAGATTTTAATTATTGAAGCAATTACTAACTAGAACTCCAGTGCTAAAAATAGCAGATCCAGAGAAGGAATTCACTGTATGTACTGATGCATGTCAAGAAGGGGTAGGGGGAGTATTGATGCAAGAAGGGAAGGTAATTGCATATGAATCACGAAAAACTAAAGAGCACGAGAATATATATTTTTCCTACGACTTGGAATTGACCACAATTGTGCATCCCCTAAAATTTTGGAGACATTATTAATTAGGTAAATTTTTTTATATTAATGACTGACAACAACATCTTAACCAGTTTGTTTAAGCAACCCAATCTCAATGCACGATAGGCAAGATGGAAAACTTTCTTGAGTGAATTCGATTTTGATATTAAGAAGTTGAAAGGAAAGGAAAATCATGTAGTGGATGCATCAAGTATAAATTCAAATTATTTATACGAAATCTCATATAGTCAAGTGAATCTTTATTTTTCAGAAAAAATTAAAGAGGCTAAAAATAGAGATCCAGAATACGTGTTTTTGTGGCAGCAAACCAAACCGGAAAAACAAACTGAATATGCAATAAACAAAGACAATATGTTGACCTTTAAGACAAGTTTATATGTTCCAAATTAAATTGTTGTTAGGCAAATAATTTAGATGAATTTCATAAGAGACCTTACGCAACCCATCGTGAATATCATAAGTTATTGAATGCTATTAAATACAATTATTTTTGGCTTGGAATGAGAAAAGACGTTATGGAATATTTGACCAAATGTCTGGAATGCCAGCAAGTTAAAGCAGAACACCAACATCTAGTTAGATTACTTCACCCACTACCCATTCCAGAATGGAAGTGGGAGGCAATTGCTCTTGATTTTATAATTGGTTTACCTAAAAGTAAGAAACAAAATGTCTCCATCATGGTAGTAGTGGATAAGTTGAGTAAAATGACCCATTTCATTCATGTTCAATCAACTTATAAAACCATGCAAATTGTGAATATATTTATGAGGGAAATTTTGAAGTTACATGGGCTGCCAAAGGTTATGGTTTCTGACAGAGATGTAAAATTTAGGTAAGCATTTTAGCAAAATATTTTTACTAGGTTGGGAACTCAGGTTCAATTTAGCACCACATATCACCCCCAAACTGATGGTCATACGAAAAGAGTAAACCAAGTATTGGAAGATATTTTAATAATTTATGTCATGCAACAACCAAGTAAATGGTAGGAGTATCTTCAGTTCATGAGTTTTGAATATAATAACAGTTATTATGAGTCATTAAAAATCATTCCCTTTGAATTGATTTATGAAAGATTTTTAGGTCCTTATATTAATATTATGGTCCCTTATTGTTTTTAGTGTAACCATCTTATTGTTATTTTGTACCCATGTAACCCCCATATTGTTATTATTGTGCCCTTAAATTATTATTGTTAGGCTGGCTAGGATTAAATTGTGGCCCCATGGAATCCTATATATAGAAAGGAGGTTTTTTCATTTATATCATCCAAGAATTATTCATTTATGTAATTTATTCGAGGTTTCCCCCTCTAAGTGGCTTATTTATAAGGCGTTGATATCTCTTTTCTTCTATTTTTGGAGCTGGTTTCATAACATTTGGTATCCGAGCTTTGGATGCTAGGGTTTCGCTGCTCTAAACAGGTCATTGTGGAATTTTAGCTATAACGTGTTTTCTACGAAGGTTCAGAAGCTGAAATTTTTATAGAGCGAAGAAGAAACCCTAAGGAATGTCGTGAAAAAGTTTCAGATCTTGGTTCGCAATATTTTTGGTGATATGATCTGTGCAAGTCAGGGATTTTTTCAGGCTCCTGAATTTAACCTAAACAGGTCATCGTGGAATTTTATATATAACTTGTTTTCTACAAGGGTTTAGAAGCTGAAATTTTCATAGAGTGAAGCCACAATACAGAGGAATTTCGTGGAAATATTTCAAATATTGATTCACAATATTTTCGGAGATATGGTCTGTGGAAGTTAGGGATTTTTCAGGCTCCCGAATTTTATCTCAAAGAGGTGACCGTGGGAAAATCGTCATAACTCTCTCTCTGAGCATTGGATTGGAATTATGTAAAAGGTGGCCGCAATAACATGGAATTTAGTTTCTTATAGTCAATTTTAGAGCCAAAGGAGGAAATAGTGACATGTGGCAAGTCGTACAAGTTCTCTCTACTGAACCAATCCATAATTAGGTCATCGTAGGAGATTGGGCATAACTTTGTCTTCAAGAATCCAAATCAGGTCAAACCTATGGCATTCAAAAGATGATTCAGATGGCTAATTCAAGGCTGAATTTCAGATATTCAAGATTTGTAATCCCAGATATAATTTAGTTTCAATATCGATCTCCTCATAATCAAGAAAAAGGTGTGTATTTTTTTTGCAAATTGCATAAGTCTTGTTTGAAAAATTAGTTTTAATTGATTCCAAAGGCCTATTGAGCATAGATATCAGCATTAGGTTCTAGAACTCCTCATAAAAATAATTCAACACCCATTAAGCCCTCAGAGTACTCTACTATGACTCATGAAGATGACGAATTACAACATGATCTATCAAAATTACAAGAGCAAGTGCACCAAATGTCGCTCTTGCAAGAAGCAACAAAAAATTAAATGGATGTTTTGAAGAAAAGCGTTGAAGCTAAGATGGATGATTTGAAGAAAGGCATGGAAGCTACGATGGATGGTTTGAAGAATGGTATGGAAGAAAAAATGGAAGGTTTGAAGGAAGACATAGAAGGTTTGAAGGAAGGTTTTTCAAAGTTGATACAAGAAATGATTCTTAATGGTGAAAAGATAGTAGAGGAAGCTCAAGTTGAGAATAAAATAAATTTTAATCATGATTTCATAAACTCTAATGTTGGATTAAAGAACTGCCATATTCCAAATATGGATATGAGGAATTTTGATGGCAAGGATCCCGTAACATGGAAACTACAGATGGAGCAAAATTTTGATCTCAATAATGTGAAAAACACACAAAAGGTACTCACTGAAACTTTGCATTTAGAAAAAAATACATTTGTATGGTATTGATGGCTTTTCTCCCATAAAAAAATTGTCACTTGGTCAATTTTTATGGAGGAAATGATAAAACATTATGAGGATACAAAGAGTAACACCTTCTTTAGCCAATGGATAAATCTCAAAAAAAAGGGTTCAGTGGTGGCGCACATTGAGGACTTCCAAAAATTGAATATAGGGGTAACTGATATTCCAGAGGAACAAAGGATTGATGTCTTCATAGGGAATTTAAAGGATAACATTGAACATGAAGTTTGTGTTTGGGAACCTGATTCATTAGAGAAGGCATTCAGGTTGGCAAGAAAAATTGAATGTAAAATTATGGTGACAAGGAATACTACCACTCACATCTATAAAGATGGAAGTGTTGCGACTCCTAGACTTCCACAACCTACAAGGTTGACACCATAACAATTGGAAGAAAAAAGAGCAAAAGGGCTTTGCTAAAGTTGTGATAGAAAACACACTAAAGGTCATAAGTGTGGTGAGAAGAAATTATTTTACATAGATTATGAAGAGGAGGAGGAAAATGAACAAGAAACTTCAAAAGAAGAGGATATACACCAGGAAGCAACCCTCGAAGAAGAAGAAATGAGTTCGACCATATCATGTAATGCATTGGCAGGAATTACCACTCCTGAAACTCTCAAGGTAGAAGGATATATCAAGAAGAAAAAGGTAATAATTTTGATTGATTCAGGTAGTACCCATAATTTTATTCATTGTAAGGTATCCAAGGAATTGAATTGTTTCCTATACCCAGCACCAGAATGTCAAGTGATGGTTGCAAATGGAGGAACTATAAATTGCTCTGGAAAATGCCATAATATCAGGCTAGCCATGGGGGAATAATCATTCAATAGTCCAATGCTTTCCATCCCAATGGGGGGTGCTGATGTTGTATTAGGAATACAATGGTTACAATCTTTGGGGATGATAGCTTTTAATTTTCAAGAACTTTTCTTGAATTTTTTTTGGAAGGAAAGGAAATCGAATTATGGGGTATCATAGGGAAGCCAAGAAAGATAATAATCTCTAATGTTATGACAAATCTTCTAAAGAAAGAACAACGAGGAAGAATTGCACAATTATGCTCACTAGAAGTTCCAACGTCAAAATCATCTATTTCTCCAGATCTCCCAAATGTCTTGGACAATAATTCCAAGGTGTTTGATAGTCCCAAATGACTCCCACCTATTCATGATCATAATCATGATATTCATTTTATTCCAGGAATTTTTCCTCCAAACATCCGGCCTTAAAGATAACCTTATGTCCAAAAGAGTTAAATTGATCGTATGATTGCAGAAATGTTAGAGGTCGGTATAATTAAATCTAGTCAAAGTTCTTTCTCTGCTCCAGTAGTATTGGTGCATTATAAGGATGGATCATGGCGCATGTGTTCGAATTATAGGGAGCTCAATAAGCTCACTATTAAAGATAAATTTCCCATTCCTGTGATTGATGAATTATTGGATGAATTACATAGAGAAATTTATTTTACCAAGTTGGATCTCCGTTTAGGATATCATCAAATTAGAATGAAGACTGAAGATATTCTGAAAACAACATTTTGAACTCATGAGGGTCATTATGAATTTTTGGTCATGCCTTTTGGCCTTACCAATGCACCTTATACATTTCAAGGGTTGATGAATTCAATTTTCAAACCCTTCCTTAGAAAATTTGTGCTAGTATTTTTTGATGATATACTAATCTACGGCTATTCTTGGAAGGATCATGTTCAACATGTTGAGAGGGTGCTCAAACTATTGGAGTAGAAACAATTATATGAAAAAACATATAAATGTTTATTTGGAGTACAAGAGGGGGAACATCTGGGTCATATTGTATCTCACAAGGGTGTTAAGGTAGACCCTATGAAAATTAAAGCCATTAAGGAATGGAAATTCCCCACAACCATAAAGCAATTGCATGGATTTCTCGAGTTAACAGGGTATTATCACAAGTTTGTTAAGAATTATTGGAGAATATCAACACATCTAACAACATTATTGAAGAAAGATGCATTTTCATGGACTCCTGAAGCAACTAAGGCCTTTGAACATCTTAAAGAGGAAATGTGCCTAGCACCAGTCTTAGCTACGCCAGACTTCAGAAAAACCTTTATTGTGGAATGTGATGCCTCAGGAAATGGAATTGGTGCCGTTTTAATGCAAGAAGGAAGACCCATTTCTTTTGAAAGTTGTTCAATCAAAGGAAATTATTTACAAAAGGCTATTCATGAAAAGGAAATGTTGGCAATACTACATGCACTAAAGAAATGGAGACCTTACCTAATGGGAAGACACTTCAAGGTAAAAACTGATCATGATAGTATTAAACACTTTTTGGAACAAAGACTATCTTCAGAAGGGAAAAAAAATGGGTCACAAAGATGTTGGGTTGTGACTTTGAAATCATCTACAGAAAAGGGAAGCTAAATGTTTTTGTAGATGCACTCTGAAGAAAGGATGAAGAGGTGGAAGGATTGCTTTGTGCCATTTATATTATCCAACCATATTGGATAACCGAAGCGAGGGATGAATGGAAGAAGGATGAAGAAGTGTGGACACTCATTCAAAAGTTGCAGCAAGATCCTAGTACATCTGATACATTTAGTTGGAAAAATGATTCGCTATGGTACAAATATCACTTATATATTTGCAAGAATTCCCAACTAAAACAAAATATTCTTTTATAATTGCACACTTCTCCTTTAGGAGGACACTCGGGATTCTTAAAAACTTACAACAGGGTGAAGAAAGGATTTATTTTGGATGGCCTTAAATCTAATATTCAAAAGTTTGTGGCGGAATGTTTGCTTTTCCAACAAAATAAAGTTGAGACAATTAAGACCCAGGTCTTCTACACCTTTATCCATTCCAAGTCAATGTTGGGAGGAGATTTCAATGGATTTTATCATAGGTTTACCTAAGTATGAAGGAAAGAGTGTCATCATGGTGGTAGTTGATAGACTTACCAAGTATGCACACTTTTCTGCATTATCTCATCCATTTAAAGCAAGTATAGTTGCTACTGCATTTATGGAAACAATTCAAAAGCTACATGGAAACCCAAATATTATTGTAAGTGACAGAAATCCCATTTTTACAGGAAATTTTTGGACGAAACTATTTTCTTGTTTGGGTACTCAACTAGCTCATAGCTCATCTTATCATCTTTAATCCGATGGTAAATAGAGATAGTGAATAAATGTTTGGAAGGATATCTTCATTGTTTTGTATCTGATAAGCAAGCATAATGGGTCAAGTGGTTACCTCTCGTTGAATGGTAGTATAACACTTCCTTCCATACTGCAGCAAAAATGACCCCATTTATGGCACTTTATGGATATCATCCACCGTTCATCACATGTTCTTTAAGGGAAAATTCTAGGGTTCAAGAAGTGGAGGATCACATCAAGCATCAACAAGAAGTTCTCCAAATCTTAAAGGATAACCTAAATTTGGCACAAAATCGAATGAAACAATAGGCAGATCAACATCGCAGTGAGAGAAGCTTTGATGTGGGAGACTGGGTATTTTTATGGCTACAACCATACAAACAAAAGTCCCTCAAGCAATCTAAGAAGGATAATAAATTATCGCCAAAGTACTATGGTCCTTACAAGGTGTTGCAAAAGATTGGTACTATGGCATACAAATTGGAGCTTCCTGCTTCTTCGCGAGTGCATCCAATTTTCCATGTTTCATGCTTAAAAAAGGTTATAGGGGAAAAATTTCCAGTTCAAACAATATTGTGAGAACTTGATGAGGAAGAAAAAAACATATTGGAACCTGAAGCAATCATGGAAACTAGAAATCGATAGCTACGAAATCGATCAATTTCAGAGTATCTCATCAAATGGAAGAACTTACCCACTAAAGATTCTACATGGGAGGATGATAATTTTATATAAAAGCACCCGGAGCTACTCAAGCGTTGAGGACAACACTTTTTTTAATGAGAGGAGCATGTTAGGTCCTTATATTACTAGTATAGTCCCTTATTGTTGTTAGTGCAACCCACTTATTGTTATTGCTGTACCCCTGTAACCCCCATATTGTTATTATTGTGCCCTTACATTATTATTGTTAGGTCGGCTAGGATTACATTGTGGACCCACTAGGATTACATTGTGGCCCCATGGACTCCCATATATAAAAAGGAGGTTTTTTCATTTGTATCATCCAAGAATTATTCATTTATATAATGTATTGGAGGTTTCCCCCTCGAAGTGGCTTATTTCTAAGGCGTTGATCTCTCTTTCTTCTATTTTTGGAGTTGTTTTCATAACAAAGATGGTGTAGAATGCCCATTAATTGGAATAGCCATGCGGATAAACTAATGTTGGGACTTGATATGTTGGAAAACATGGAGTCAAATGTGAGAAAATTCTGGCAGAACTTAAAAGCTTCCCAAGATAGGGATAAAAATTATGTTGACAAAAAGAGAAATTATGAAGAATTACAAGTGGGAGATCATTTTTATGTTCAAGTAAAACCAATAAAAAGTACCTTACAATGGAAGGGATGTGCAAAATTGGCTCCTCGATATTGTGGACCCTTCCAAATTCTATAAGGAAATTGTCCAGTTTCTTATCAGTTTGCTTTACATAGCTATGTGAAAATACATAATGTGTTTCATGTATCCATGTTAAAGAAATACGTGTATGATTCTAAACACATTGTTAACTGGCAAGAGTTACGAGTAGAACCAGATGGAGAATTCTTGGTAGAGCCTTTGCTTATTCTCGATCAAAGAGAAACACTGCTACGAAATCCAGCCATTACTAAGGTTAAAGTGAAATGGAAGCACTTTATCCTAGAAGAGGCCACCTGTGATGATAAAAATTCAATGCAAGAATTGTACCATATCATGTTCCAAGGGTAGGAGTAAACACCGAGGATGGTGTTTCATTCAAGAGGGGGAAGATGTAACACCCCCCAATGATGTAAATAATCACCATTTACTTTATTTTAATGTAGAAAAAATTGTACATTTAGTGTAGGTTGGTAAATGAACATGATAAAATAAGTGTATTTATTTTATTTTATTTACTGTTATTGAAAAGGAAGTTACACTTAGTTAGAGATATGATGGAATTTTTTTTTTTAAAATAATAAAAGAATATTTAGCTTCCAAGTAGTTAGATAGATAACTCTTTCTTGGAGGAATTAAAAAAAAAAACTCTGAGTTGGAAGGGGCATAGGGAGTATGCCAGAGGAGGAGAAGGAAAGAGACCTTGTAACAGGATGTTGTTCACGGTGCATTCGAACTGCTAAGTAGGTATTCTTGTGTTGGTTGCAGCTAGTGGAAGCTCCACAAGAATTCTGAACTAGAATTAAGCTCTTGAGGTTACAGAAGAACTGATATATAACTACCTTGGAAGCTAAAGAGGCTCGGGGGAGGTACCTTGACGATATAGCCAGTCTATGTGTTGGCGCATTAGAAAAGTCTTATTCTGGTTTAAGTCTCTAAGAATTTAACTGAGCAGATCATATTAATTTCTTAAGTTCAATTATGATTTATGTTATATGTTAACAATGGTTAAAGACTTATTATTTTTTTACAGAAAATATGTTCACTGTAATATTGTGTAATGTATAATTGAATTTTTTCTATTAGATGAAATAAGTTGATAAATTAATAGTTTATAGGAATGATTTTAAAGCCCTGGATGAATTAAACAAGAAAAAATATCGAGATTATTATGTTGTTGTATGTTATCAGTTTCATATCAATTTAATTACTTGGAATTCATGTGAGATGCTCCAACTTCCTTAATTTGCTAAGTTTTTACTGTAAATTTTTTATTTCACACAATTTCACAACCAAAATTTCCTCATCTTCCATGAAATAAGTTTGTTTGCAATTGATTTTCCTTAGTTGACTCCATGCCCATTGGTGGTAGTCATCACACTCTTTCACCTGCAAAATCACATGAAGTATGAATAGAGTTAGCCATCTGATGTCTTAAGTTTTATACTAAAAATTTATAAGTAGTTTTAGAGATCCCTCTTAGATTGGAGGGGCTAACTTCTAGTTAAAATTTGGTTTGAAATAGCTACGCTTATTTGGAGGTTGACACAACCCAACCTGTTCTAGCCTAGTGACAAAATGTTACATGCTAAATTTCGAGTATTGGATGAGTCCCAAGGAAACAGGTAATGGAGAATACCTTAGAGAAAACAACTTCAAGTAACCGAGAGCCTGCAACCCTAACCATTCTTTCCAGAAAACACAGAATGAAAAAAACTTACAACAGCCAAACAAGGACAAAAATACCAAAACAATCATGGAAGAGAAGGTTGAGGTTTCAAGATATGATACGGGGTTTGTGACTGTGTCAGCAAGGGTTAGCTTACAGGGAAGAGCCAGTGGCCTTCCAGAGAAACAATCCCTTGCATATGAACCTAGGCCGCTAACTTAAGACATCCAAATAATAATCACTCTAGAACCATACAAGAATACATTGTTTGTTTTATCCACAACATTAAATAACATTGTTTTCTAGTATATCAAAATAAATATAATAAGTTAAATAGAACCATTTACTCTACACAAACGCTTAGAAAGTAAACTTGAATATGTAACAATTTACCCTGGAAAGAGTTTATTACTGTCAACAGAAATTATGCAGAAAAGGGTCATAGGACCAATTGAAGTTTGAGGGTCTTAATCTTTAAAAGAAACATTACAGAATGAAAACAAGAATATTATGACTAAGATAACTCAGTAGTAAACCAACGAACAACTCATACATTTATACAATAAACCAATCGAATCTTTAGTCTGTGAAAAATCTTCAAGACACATAACAATAATAGTCTTTGTAAGAGGAATAAAAAGTGCTTAGGATATTCAACCCGAATTAAAAATAAAACATAATTCTTGTAATAAGAGTTTGTTTTATACAAAAAATTGGAGCTTTGGTGCATCCTCCTCCACAATAATATCAAAAAATAAGAGACCACAGGGTTTTAATTTTCAAGAAAAGAACACAAATACGAAATACTTATAAATATTCATAAACCCTTTACAGTGCAACAAACTAGATTTCTCGAACTAAAGCCCATAACCCTAAGTAAGGAACCAGTAGCCATGTAGGTCAAACACCTAACCTAGTTAACATGGGTCGAAAGAATCAGTGAATAGGCTGACATATCCATCAAATTCTTAGAAGCCGAAACATGAAACCCTTCCTTACCTGAAAATCCATATATAATAATAATTAGAAAGGTAGTTGGGAATTGAAAACAAAATATGGCACAAATGAGGGAAGAAAAGAAACAATCCGTGATAGTTGGTGAATTACCTGTGTAGACAGAGAGGGTAACAACGTCGAAAGGTTGAATTCCTAAATCTTGTCAAAAAATTGAAGCATACAAGAACCATTAGCACAGAATTAAACCACTACATAAACACACCAATTGAAAAGAAAATGTAGGATTGCTCACCTATTGAGGAGACCAAGTCACACTCTGCAAAGCTATCAAGCACCAAAGAGAAAGTCTGAAGATGTCATAGGGGCTGCAAGGGAGTAGAATGAGGGTTTAGTAACCCTTTTCTACAAGAACTAGTTGTCTGCAAGCACAAACGGGTAGTAAAATTACCATATTCGATGAGAAATGGACAAGAGAACCCGGGTGCATGAAACTAGAGCAGAACCAGAGGAGATACGGTGAATGAATGGGATCGTTAGACTGAAGAGAGGATGGTTACTCTTAACCGACGTGGAAGCATTTTCACCATACTATCAGAAACCTAATGATAGATGGTATTTATCGAGCCAAGTGTAAGCCCGCTTACTAATGACAAGATGGAGAATTGACGGAGTTCTGGAAAGATCCATCGAAAACCTCGAGGATTTTATTACCATAGTTACCATCATGATGAACACTAAGCAATCAAAACTTAGACGTTAGGTTATAGGATATTAATGTTCTAAGGTTGATGGGCCAGGAGTATGACAAGTAAACCCTATCAAACTATAATCAAAGTTTTATATGCATCGACTCAAGCCTGTGGTTATAACTGTTGACATCCAAGAACATAGATTGTAGTTAAGTTAGGAGTGGGGCTAGAACAAAACTTATAACTTGATAAAAGAAGTTAATTACAACATAATGAACATAGTGCCATATCTTCCATACAAATAAATTAACCTTTGATTCTACATGTTTATATCACTGTGGTAATTAAAAAAAAAAAAAAAATGGGAATAGATGTTATCGTAGTCTTACAGAGTGACTATTATTATTTTTTTTAAAATAAATATATAATAACATTAATATATATGGAAAATTATTTACTTGAAAGATAAATTATAATAAAATTATTGTCATGCGAAATTATGAATTACAGATAAAACACATTCCCTAAATGTGGTGCTATGCATTTAGAAAAACATATTAAAGACTTTGCAGACACTTTCTCTAAGAGTAAATAGACACACAGAAAGATAGAGGAACTTACTTGTGATCCAAGTGCTTCATATTCTCCTTCTGTCGCTCTTGTTGTAGCTTCCAATCCAACTTTGATCACCAAACTAGTTCTTGCAATTATAAACACTAAAATACAAAGAGATTGCAATATATAGATGCCTATTTGTCTTAATCAGTTAAATCGATGAAACATGAAACATATATATCAGTTAAGAATCCATGATATGAAAAGTAGAAGCATAAACAGATACATATATGGGAAAATGAGCAGCAATATTTATTAATGGATTGAAGGGGGAGGTTACAACCAGCGATCGATTTGATGTCACCAGTTCCATCATCATCCCAACCTCATGACAATAAACATCTCACCAACAGCATATCATTCTTATCACACACTCAATTGAGAATCCAACATCATTTCTTTACCAAATTTGTTCCTTCCCTAGCACTAGGATCTGTGCTCAATTTATAGAGAAGTTAAAGGTAGTTTCTCAATCAATGACTTTCTAATAATAGGAAAGACATGTTCCCAAGCTCAGAGGTATTATATGGACACATGGATTCGAAGTTTGACACATATGGACTCTTCTAGAAGGCACTGGCCATGTGGAGATTATGGAAAAATGAGAATTTTTCTTCCATTTGACCAATGCACTTTTGAATGTCGAGAAGTTCTTTTCAAAGCACCCTTGAATGGAGGTAGTTGCATATGCAGAGCATTTAGTCCCTTGAGAGGCTACATTGGTGAGCTCATAAGTGATATAACATGTACTTCAGATCTTGGAAACCTTGCAATGGAAGTCATAGATGATTTGTTCTTGTTCTTGTTTTAGGGCATGTAGCAACTGAAAAGATAGGGGATGATAGACCCTATTTCATTGGTCATGGGGATGATGTATAGTTTGAATAGGTCATTCGAAATGGTGCCCAAATTGACCTAGAATTGTAGAAAACATTCATGTCATTGTGTCTTGTTCTCCATCAGAACTCAAAACATTTTTCTCTCTCTTTCGTAAATTTCGTGATGTATTTGCTTGGTCTTACGAGGAAATTCTAGGAATTGATACCAGTATCGGTGAACACACTATTAATATGTACCATGGTGTCAAGCTGGTACGTCAACGCCTTCATCCTGTTCATCCAAAGAAGGCCGCTGTGATTAAAGTAGAAGTTGAAAAACTTTTGCATGCTGGTTTCATTTACCCTGTTCCGCTAACTGAGTGGGTTTCCAACATAGTTCCTGTTATGAAAAAAAAACCATCAGAGTGTGCGTTGATTATCGAGATTTCAATCTTTCTTGTACAAAAGACAAGTATCCTACTCCCTTTATCGACCAAATTATTGACGATTGTGCTGGATGTGAAATATTTTCATTCATGGATGGATTTTCCGGCTACAATCAAATCAATATCCGCCCAGAGGACCAATATAAGACAACATTCATCTATCTCTGGGGCAAATTCGCTTATAGGAAACTCCCATTTTGTTTAAAGAATGCTAGGGAAAATTTTCAGGGAGCAATCGATTATGCTTTCAATGACATCAAGCACATTTTTCAACCCTATCTATACGATTTACCCACGCATTCATGTAATTAGAATGATCACCCGATGCATTTGAGAGCTATCTTTTGACACTGCTGACACTACAAAATATGCCTCAATCCACATAAATTTTTGTTTTGTTTTGGTTCTGGTTGTTTTCTAGGATTCATCGTCTCAAAATAAGGAATTTGAATCGACCCATTGAAGGTCCAGGCTATTCTTTATTTTTATGTGCCATCAAACTTGCTTTAGTTACAGAAACTTCAAGGAAAGGCTAATTCCTAAGGAGGTTCATACCCAACTATGCCGAAATGGATAAAGGATTTACTCGACTCTTGAAAAAGGGGATTCCCTTCGATTGGGACCAAGTTGTGCAAGCTTCTTTTGATGCTGTCAAGGATACTCTTGTATGGGCATCATTAATGTATCCCCCCAATTATCAGAGTGATTATTTCTTGTATATCACCGCGGCTGATACGACTATTGCTATGGTATTGGTCCAAGTATAAAATGGGATAGAAAATCTGATCTATTATTTCATTCATAATCTCAATGATACGGAAGTGAAGTATTCATACGTATAAAATCTTGCCTTGGTGGCTGTTCAAGTTGTCCAAATATTTTGCCACTATATCCTGTTCCAGAAGACCATTGTCATTTCGGATTGCAACCCTATGACTTATATCTTATCATGTCAATTTCTGGGGGGGAAATATTCAAAATGGATTTTTATTTTGCAGGAATTTGATTTGGAATTCATCAAATCCAAGTCAAAGAAGTCTTTAGTTTTGGCTGTGCTTCCCTGTGACCTTCCCTGTAATAGTACTGTTACTACGTTGGAACTGTCTATTCCTGATGAGTCTCTGTTTCTGATGGAATCATCTGATCCTTGGTATGGGGATTTTATCATTTATCTCCAGACCCAGACTTTTCGGCTTGATACCTCTCGCTCTGACTAGCGACGTATTCGATACCAAGGAAAATATTATCTGATCGTCAACGATACACTTTATCATCGTGGCGTCGATACAATTTTAAGAAGGTGCCTCACTCATGAGGAGGCTGAAATTTTTTTAAATAATTGTCATGCTGGGGCTTCTGGTGGACATTTATCTGGATATGCTACCACGTAGAAGATACTCCGCGTTGGTTACTTTTGGCCTACCATATTTCGCGATTGCATCCTCGTGGTAAGAATTTGTCACGCATGCCAAATATTTGATCATAAAATCTGAAAACCGCCATAGCCAATGCTCATGTTGTCTCTACAGTACCATTTTCAAAATGGGGCATTGAATTCATGACCTATAACCCTCGTTCATTCGGGGAGCATGGTGATATTATTGTCGCAGTAGACTACTTTACCAAGTGGGCCGAAGAAATGTCTACATTCAACAACACGGGACAAACACCTGCATTTTTTTTCTTTAATCATGTCATTGCATGGTTTGGGGTCCCACAGGCTATAGTCACAGATCATGGTAAGCATTTTTGTAATCACATGATGACTGAGTTGAATTCCAAGTTAGGATTATCACATGATAGTTCTACTCCTTATTATCAACAATCAAATGAACAAGTTGAGGCTATTAACAAAATTCTTAAATGAATGCTTCAACGAATGATAGGATTTCATAAACGAAACTTGCATTTGATCATGTACTCGACCTTGTGGGCATACCGAACCTTTGTGAGAAATGTGACTGGATTTACTCCCTTTTCATTAGCGTATGGTCTGGAAGCTATCTTGCCAATCCAATGTGAAATGCCGTCGTTAAAAATTCCAATCAACTTGTTACTTGACACTTCAAATGAAGAAACATATATTTTAACCTCATCCATCTTGATGAAATGCGTTGTGAAACCCATTCAGCCAACGAAGCGCATAAGAGACATATAAAGGCGTAATACAACAAGCATGTCCAACCTCGCATTTTCTCAGAGGAAAACTTGATCCTTCTTTATGATCAAGAAGCTGATGTAATAGGTATAGGGAATTTTAGCCATTATGGAATGGCCCCTATATTTTTAAAAGAGTTCTTGCTCAGGGTGCCTATGAGTTGGTGAATTACGATGGAATTCCATTGGCGCAACCCCGAAATGGGTTGTATCTGAAATGTTACTATGCTTAATCATGAGCATCGTAATTTTTTGTATTATATTTTATATATATGTTGTTTATTTTCATTCACTGTCTTAGTTTGTTTGTTAAAGTTTTCTTGACGTTAGTAATCCACTTTACATTTCATCGTAGATGTCTGAATCTTTGGAACCATTTGTTGGGTATGCTAATGGTGCTAGTCGTAGTACACAGAATCTATCCTCTGCAGCGTGGGCCATTTTCGCTCTGAACAACAAGTTAGTGAGTTTTCAAGGGATTTGTATTGGTAGATCGACAAACAATATCGCTAAGTATAGCGCGTTGATCGAATTTTTTTTTCTCTGATGCCATTTCATTTGGTATTAACCACATCATTATAAGGTTAGACTCAAAACTTGTGGTATTACAACTTACCAGTGTTTATACTGTTAGAGATCCAACACTGCATCATATGTTCCTAAGAGTTCAAATTTTGGAAAGACACTTGGATTTTATTTAATATCAAACACATTTCCAGAAACTAGAACACATTAACTGATTCTCTAGCGAATTATTTTATAAACAGACATTTGCAACACATGTAAAGATACATTCACTTAGGATTGCGTAATAAACAAAGGAAAACATTGAAATCAAATAGATAGATAGTTATAGGTTTTTACAAAATTTGTTCCCAAGACACATTGGTCATATGACCTCAAAATGTATGCAACATATCAAAAGTAAACTAGTGATGCTAATGGTAACATGCTATCAATCTAGCTATCCTACCCAGTAACTTCATCCAACGGTTAGGAACACCTATAGTGTGGCGCTGCTGTCACATGGCTAACCCTTCGATCTGGAAATATGGAATGCCGAATGTCAACCCGTCTATGTGATTCTGAAGCTCAAACAGAGTCTCAGCCATGTCTAAATCCTGTAGGACTGCTCTCCCGATAGCCCTCTTTGCTGGCTCATCTGCTCCATGCTCTAGTTCCTCCACTGGTTAAACTCGACCAACATCTGCATTAAATAAAAACTTTAGTTTAGCCTTGGAAAAACATCAAAATACAAAAACATGTATAAACCTTAGAAAAATCAAAAAACATGGTCAAAACATTCTTACATATTGCACCCCACTGCGCGCCTTCTGGTAAATCTAAGTCTGGATCTCCTCGGAAATCGACGCCTGCATATGCGTACTCATCGATGGTGATAACCTATCACTTGAACTAGGTGAATAATGTAGTCGATAACACGATGGACTATTGGCCTGCATGTCTAGCCATCAGTTCTACCCATCTCTACATCCTTGGATCTCTAGGGTTAGACACACCCAACATCACATGCTGAGGCTGCATCAGTGGAATCCACTATAAGGAAAAAAAATGAGGATCGAACAATAACTGAATTTTTTCTTCCTTCCACCCTTTTCCTTGCTCAGTTGTTATTTTATTTGAGAAAGTACAGCTTCAGACCAATTGAAAATTGTTGGTTCCATGCACTCTAGTGCATACTGCATATATGATATGTTCACTCCATGTAGTGTAAAAATACCAGCAAGATTTTTGATCGTGAATAGAATGGTTCTCAATGGAAAATCATGAACGTCAGGGATGTTTATTTTCCCATCCTTGCTTGGCTCTGCCCCTGGATAGCAATACTGAAAAATATAGACTCTCACCGTCTCTCCTTCGAGCGAAAACCCTGAGAGAGAAATGGATAAGCCTCTCCTCAACAAGCCTGTCAAAAAATATATGTCCACTACTGTAATAGAAACCACTTTGTTCCTAATGTGAAATGCCTCAATTTCCAGATCCCATGCACGAACAAGGAACTCCAAAATTTCTATTTGTTTCCTCATACCTGATATTAATAACCCAAAATCTCTTAGGGATTTTACTGCACCTGAATCATTAAGGGCAATAATATTTTTTTCTTCATGCTCTCTTTCTCTCCAAGTAATCGTCATTCTATTCTGATGAATCTCTAAGACTCATTAGCAAAAAATTAGAAAAAATTTAGGTACAATGCAGGAATCAAGAATGTGAATTGCACCCAACGCAGTCTTGGTCAATAGACAATGTGTTGCATATGTACTTAGGCTTCATTTTGAGTGCTTTACAATGCAGTTTTCAATGCCCAAGCTTGCGTTTCCCTCTTTGGAAAAATAATTTACCCTGAGGGGCCCAAATCCCTTAAAAATTGCAGTGAAATGAAATGAATTGAATACTTGAAGAAAGAGAGGGTTTATGGCACCAAACTGGATCAAACCATCCAAAGAATCAATCGAAATCAATAGTTGAAGTTCGGGGGAAAAAAACAGGTTTAGAGCTCCAAAATGCAAATGGTAACTTTCAAATGGTAA
This sequence comes from Pinus albicaulis, assembly GCA_034641835.2. Classification (NCBI taxonomy): domain Eukaryota; kingdom Viridiplantae; phylum Streptophyta; class Pinopsida; order Pinales; family Pinaceae; genus Pinus; species Pinus albicaulis. Next base: position 1,113,686,419 of record CM076577.1, read on the forward strand.
AAACGAATAGTAAAACTCTTTTAATTAGTCATTTGATTATTTGAAAATAATATTTATTGTTGTGCCTATGGTTTTATTCTATTTTTATCATGAAACATGTATTTTTAATCCATTTGATGTTGTTCTGAACAGGTTTGCAACTGAAGAGCAAATTAGTCGTGCACATTTATTTCAAGAATGATTTGAACACAAAGAATACTTTTATCGTTATTTTTTTGAGCTTTGATAAAAACTAAAAAGGACTTGAAGTGTACTTTTATCTCTTTTTCGAGCTTCAATAACAAAGAAAAAGGAACCCCTGGAGTCTTCTTTTATCTCTTTTTAGACTTCGATAATGTGAAAATATTGTTGAGCACTTGTCTTTTTGAGCTCGTAAAAGTAAATGAATTGATATTTATTCAGTATAATTTTAACCCTTTTCTGGATTGAGATAGATTATTTACGAAAAAGGAATGCCTTAGTCAAACATGGCTAGGAGGTTCTCTCAGATATTATTTTACATTTTTTCAGATTTGAGTGAAACTTTACGAAAAATTACTTATGGATGTTTATTTCATCCTCTTTTTCAAACTCTCTAAATATGAAGAAGGACCGGGCTGTCACTATCGTTAGGGTTGTTAAAACATAAAATAGAGACGAAGTTGTCGATCATGGCAAGAATTGAGTTTCATTCATTGCTAGACTCGTTAAATTAGAGATACATTATTCGCCCGAAGGGTTGAATTATAGATCAAGCATATGTTATCATCCTCAAGCTTGTTAAAAAATAAAGAGGTAGTGGTCGACAAATGACCGAGGAAAATTTGGAAAAGTGAACAAAACTTTTACGGTAGCAGGTCACTCTTGAACATGACACTTCACTCCATCATCGTGACTATTTGGGTTGGGTAATATTATTGATGGTTCATTCATACCTATGGTTCATCATACCTTCACTTTGGTTTTGGGTCAATGCTACCAACTCATATCAGTGTCACCGATATGTTGAAGAGAATTCATTCAGTGAATACTCATCCTTTTGCAATACTCATAAACCTTCATTCTCATGAAAGTCATCCCTGAACATTGCTATATCAAGTCCCATTTTGTCTCTGAAACTAGTAACTCTCGTTTCACAATAAAGTGGCTTCCTATCGACGTCAAATCATCATCCAAGAAGTTTACTTAGAAACATCATCTTCTAGTACCATGAGGCTTGTTACAACATCAACAAGATCCTCGCTTCCGGACTTTTGATCGAAAGATTTTGTTTTCCGTTCGACATAAAATCATCTATTCACACTTTACGAAATGTATTATAGTACCTTGAGAGCCATTAACATCAATGGTGGTTATCTTGCATTTATTAACAACTCACATCATTGGATGGTAATCAAATGATGTATTACCATGTTCAACTACAAATCATATATTTTCATGGCTAGAATTGTACCCAAATGATCGAGTGAACAAGATAAGAAGACCCTAGATCTAGTTTCAGCCACCCGGGCTGTGATTTCAGGATTTTTGTACACATCATCTGTAAGGTGACCTTACATACGAATCATCATCTGAACATCAACCTATATCTGTAGGAATGTCTATTTTGGGAAACATTCCAATGCAGATGAATTTTTGCACTATGTACATGTTATTAGATAGTTCATGTGCTGAGCATGGGAATGCCTTCCATCAACAATTCATGATCAAGAGGATATATCATGATGTAATGTATTGTAATATTTATGTAGGTTGCCACTCCACTTCAGTACCAGTGCATCACATCGTAAAGCATCTCATTCAAAAAACATTTCTATTATTATGACTTCATGATTTAGGGGTAGCTATTATAGATTAATTTGGGCATAATTCCCAATGACTTGGTCAAACTGGACATCATCCCCAGGACCAATGAAATAGGTTCTATCATCCCTTATTATTTTAGTTGCCACATGCCCTAAGACAAGAATAAGAAAAAATAATCTATGACTTCTGTGTGCTCAACTTAGTGTTCCTAAATTGATGTCATAAATTGTCAACCAGGGCTAGTAAATTGCTGAAGTGAGGTGCACTATATGTGCCTAGGTATCTGTTTCTCACTACATTGTGTTTAGTGTTTTTATGATGTTTTTGGTTTTATGGTTTTATGTTCAAAAGGAAAAGAACCAAGTGTTGGTAAAGAGAAGTGGATGGTTACACTAAAACAGAGCAAAACCTATTCTAAACTGTGTATGGCACTAAAGAACAGAAAATGCAAAGCTTGATAATGACTCATAACAAGGAAATAAATCACAACATGAACTTAATAACTCATAACATGAACTCATCCAATTCATTCATTAGAAATATGTTGGAATAGCTTGAGAAAAGGACAAGTTTAGTGCAAATGAGGTTCTTCTAAGTAAACAACCATCTTACAATATTACAAAGAATCTCATCCATGGCTAGAAGTTTATTGAAACACAATTGGAAAATATTATATGTAGCACAATAATATTTCTACTCTGAATTAACTTGTAATGCTAAGATTAATCCATTCTGCAGCTCAACTTGTCACTACTAAGCCTCATTCGAAAATTAGAGATTTTCTAAAATAGTTTTTGGGAAAAGGCTTATTTGCGAAATTACAAAATATTGTAGAACAATCAAGGCCTTAAACTGATATCGCTAATTCCTGTCCATATGATGATGCATTAATAGAAAGTCAGAACAAGAGTAGTTTGTAAACAATGAAGGCCGTGAAGTATAATTTTGACAGTTAATACAACTTAAAGAACAATGGATAACATTGAACTAGAATGCAATTGATCAAACTTGAAACACAGTGACCACAACTAAACTAGAATGCCATTAACCTAACTTGAAATACATTGAACTGGAACTAAACTAGAATGCCACTAATCTAACTTGAAATACAGTGAACAGAGTTGAACTAGAGTGCCATTATCAAACTTGAAATATAGTGACAAAATTAAACTAGAGTGACATCTACCTCCGGAGCATTTCAACTAAACTAAAATGCAACTAATTCTATGAAATACTGCAGCCCTATCTCATTCAATATGAGTGATATTTTGGAATATTTTGTAAAAACAAGTCTGGCTGTATCATTCAATGCAAATGAGCATAAAACATAAAGTTTCAGAAAAAAAAAATGCAATTAACACCTAAAATACTACAGTTATATCTCATCCAATGTTAGTGGTATTTTGGAATAGTTTATAAGGATAAGACTGACTGTGGCATCCACTGCAAGTAAGTATAAAAACAAAAATTCAGAAAATTGATTAAACTAGGAATGAAACAAGGCTAAGTTACTTATCTAAACCATATGAACAAAGCTTCTCAGGTATCAGGGGCCCTCTACCACCGGGTTAGCACGCAAATCTACTCAATATTGCCTCAAATCTTGCAATAAAGCGATGCTTCTTTCATTAAAGGGAAAATACTTTAAAACAGAGTATTACGGTCTTCTGAGATCTAGCAACAAAATAAAATCTAGCTAGTTGTTTCTCGGTCTCCCGAGTCATACTTATAACAAAATTACATAACTGTCTTTGAGATAACATAGGGATAAGTGTCTTTCCAAATTAAAATCAAATTTGGACTCTGGTGAAAGCCTCGCATTCTGCTTAAGGACATCTGTACAGTCCTTGTCCTAGTAGGAATCTGCTTCCTAGTTTTGATCTCTTCCACGTGCATAACCACCTGTAGACTCGAGCTCGAAATTCGTGGAGAGCAAGAAATGATGGGGGAGTGATGTGGAATATGAACATATGCATTTTTCCTTGGGGTGACACCTGGAACCTGTGAAAACATGAAGACAACTGCGGAATCGGAAACTAGCTACAGAATGGCTGCATTCTATAGCTAATTCTAGTCAAAAATTACTACAACAACAAAATCATGAAAACATAGCAAGTTAGTCATTATATACATTCTTAAAGTAATCCTAATCAATCCTATTGATCATTTAAGCCTGTAATTGATGAGGGACAAAGGAAATGAAGTGAAATGTGGTGGAAAAGAAGGACATCTTTGGGGCTCAACATACCCCCACTGCAAGGCTTTTGCATGTCCTCATGAAACTATTCCATGTACTCTCAGACCTCTGCTAGGACATATAGGCCCCTTCTTCTGCTTTTCCTGATAGTCAATGGCCTCCTGGGCTTCCTTATGATCAACTTGAATCTCAAATTTGTAAGTGCCCTGCTTAACTTTTTGTTTTTCTTCTTCAAATTTTCACTGGCCTTGTACAACTTTTTCATTTGTAGAGACAGAGTTGTATTCATATCACCTTTCAGCTTAACCTGCTCCGTTAAAATTTCATTCTAATTCTTGATATGCCTATTGAGAACTTCTAACTCATATTTGTCTCTTCTTAGTACATCAATTGCAGATTTTGGTGGGCTAGGAGTTCTTTCTCTACTTTCCGAGGCTCTCTTCTCTAATGTCTCAACATAATTATAAATTTGTTGTTGTGCTGGGTCTATCTCTGGAGCTCCTTCATCAAGATCCTCCTCGTATTGGTACTCAGGTGATCTAGCAGTAGGTGTTTCTTCATCCTCAATGTTTATGACTCCCATTTGTCTAACCCCTGTTTTCTTCAATATACCTCTGAGTCTGTGGCTCCGTCTTGGTTGAGATGGTCCTTCACCTCTCTCTTTGGCATATTTTCTTATTATCTTCTCCTTCTTAAGCTACTTCTTAATTTCAGCCAATTTCTCAGAAATCATCTCTTCACTGTCCCCTTGTATTGATTTACCAGTTTTAGTTTCAACAACTTTGGAAATTTCCCTTCTCCTGCTTCTTCTTGTAGGTTTGCCTTCAGGTGGAGATTCCTTGGGTTCTTCAAAGTGATTCCTCACTAGAAACTCATTCCAATTATCTCCCATTTTTCTCAAATGATGTTCAATTATGATTTTGACTAAACCATGGTGATACAAAGTGGTTTCTAGAAATTGAACCCTCTTTTGAACATTAGAGGCCATTCTTTTCAGACTATGAAGTAGGAAAAAGGGCAAATTGATTTCTTCATCTAAGAAATGCATCATTAACCGAATATGATAAACACAGAGGGTACCAAATCTTCCTTCGCAAGTGATAAATTTTTGCAAAATGAGCAACATATTCCTCCATTTATTCTTAAGTGCCGAGCTAGGAATACCTTTCTTAAAAATAGAAACATCCATACCTGGTGTTTTGAGTATTTGCCTCCATGCCTCATTATGAAATTCCCTATTTTTGAACCAGCGTTCTTCTTGTCTAGGTAATTCCGTTGCTTCTGCAATGAAAGCCTCTATAATAGTGAATTTAATATCTCCTATTTCGACCTCTGCTCCATTGAAGGACCATGCAAATGTTTTGGTCACTTCTTTATGAAAACCATTAAATTTTTCCAAAAATTGTAACCACCCAGCCTGCTGTAGCATTTCTCTGATTTGTGGATAACCTTCCAAGTACTTGGTTCCAACTGGTTCGGATCTTACTATGAGACCCATATCTTCCTTTCTCAACCTTCAAATTACTGCTCCTCTGCTCACGGTGAAAATGGTTGTTAAAGAGATGTTTTTACTCCAAATATGTTTCCTCTATTTTACAGACCGGAATGGCTAAGAATTGGCTACAGAAAGAAATGATATGGAGTGGTTATGAAATGAGTATAATGCGGTGAGGATGATTCACATGGATTAATGAGTTGAGAGCTATCACGGAAGAAAATACCGTGGAAAAATTCCCGTGTAAAATTCAAAATCATCACTAAATGCTTCGGGCTAGTGACGTGACTGATTAGGTCACTTCAGCACTTAACCGTTAAGTTTTAAATGATGATTTGGAATGGTGGAGTAAAATGGATTTTGTCCAAAGTTTTTATGATGGGTTTGATAGGCATGATCAACACGACTAATTAAAATAACTTTTTGAATCATACATGACTTAACTATGCTAAAACTTTCATGATCTGTCACCATAATAATTTCATAACTTTTACCTTTGCCTTTCCTTTGATTTTTTTGTGGTTTTGATATGCCTTTTCCTCCTTTGAAAATCATTGATCTTCAGTCCTCATAACTCCTTTGATTTTTCTTGTTGTCTTGGATATGCAGGATCAATTTGCTGCTAAATCAAGTGATTACTGGATAGTGCCTTCAGGATCTCTGGCTGCAGAATGTCTGACTGGCTGCAGAATGTCTGACTGATTGTAGAATGTACCTATAGAAGCCTTGAAACATGGGATGGAATGGTTTGAAGCATGAATGGAATGTTGTATGAAATGAGTTAAAAATGGATAATAAAATATGGTGTAATGGAGTATGAGTGAAGTGAATAATGGAATGAAATGAATCACAATTATGAAGTGGAGTGAAGTATGGAAAGTGGCCTGCAACTTATAATTTTTATTATTCAATTGCAGAAAAAGATCAAATTTTTAAAAATCTGAGATGGAAATGAGGTGGACCATGGAATGAAATGAATGAAGTATGGAATGAAGTGGAGTATGGATGAATGGAGTGAAATGGAGTATGGATGAATGGAATGAAATGAATCATAAGTGAAATATGGGTTTGCACTTGTGATTTTGTAATAGTTGCTTGCAGAAAAAGAACAAATTTGAAAAGCTAAAGTGTCAGAAAGATTCTGATTTTCACTCTATCTTTTCTGTATAAACATTCTAATCAGTGATTAGTTTTCATGTTTATACTCTCTTTTTTTTTTCTTTTTCTTTTTTATGCTTTTGAATTCAGAAAATTCAACTAAGTTGATGAAGAAGAAAAATTCTTCTTCATTAACTTCACACCACTGTTTTCCTGAAATCTCTTGACAAATTCTTCTCTTGAAAGTGGCTTATGATACAGCTTCAATCTATGACCATTTACAAGAAAAGTGACCTTCTCTTCATCTATTGTCCTGATTTTTATTGCTCCATTGTCAAAAATTCTTATAATTTCATAAGGCCCAAGCCAATGTGTTTGGAATTTACCTTGGAAATCCTTGAAATTTGAATTAAACAAGAGAGCCCAGTCACCTTCTTTGAACTTCTTTTCCTTGATGTACTTATCATGCCATCTAGTCCTTTGTTGTTGGACTATACTTTTTTTCTGAACTGCATCTTGTCTGATCTCATCCAATTCATTAATCTGATCCAATCTGTGCTTTTGTGCCTCTGTTAGATCAATTCCTAGCTGAACTGCCATTTTAAAAGATTGAATCTGAAACTCTATGGGAAACAAAACTTGTTTTCCATAAAAAAGTTCATAAGGAGTATGGCCTGTTGTGCTTCTCCATGTAGTTCTACAGGCCCACAAAGCTTCAGGAAGCCTGTCTACCCAATCTCTTCTATGTAAATGGACAGTCTTTGTTAGGATCCATTCAATGACTTTATTGGTAGATTCCACTTGACCATTTTCTTGTGGATGATAGGGAGTAGATTTTCTATGTCTAATTTTGTACCTCTCCATCATTTGTTCCACTAGCTTTGATGTAAATTGAGCTCCTTGATCTGTAACAATTTCCCTTGGGACACCAAAACAAGTAAAAATATCCTCAAAAAGAAAAGTAACTACAGATGCTTCATTAGCAAAAAGTAATGGCTTGGCCTCTACCCATTTGGTAACATAATCAGTGCAAACTAATATATATTTCTTTTGTCTTGATGGAGGACTAATAGGTCCTACAAAATCTAAAGCCCATTTTTCAAAAGGTTTAATATGTACCTGAGGCTGCAATGGCATCTCACCTGAAGGAGAAGGTTTCCCTACCCTTTGGCAACTGTCATACCTTTTGACATACTCTTTAGCATCTTTAAAAAGGGATGGTCAATAATATCCTAAATGAAGGATCTTATAAGTTGTTCTTTTATCAGCAAAGTGTCTGCCACAAGGTTCATCATGACATGCTTTGAGGATCTTAGGCATCTCATCTTCCCGAACACATCTCCTAATGATAAAATCTGGACCTGTTTTGTATAACTCATTAACAACGCATGAATACTTTGCATTGTCATAAATGATCTTTCTTTTTTCTCTTGCATTCATTATTGAAGGAAATTTCCCTGAAACTAAATAATTAGCAATTTCAGCAAACCAAGGAGTCTGAGTAGAAATTGCAAAACGATATTCATCAGGGAATTGATCTTCAACTGGGGTATTATCTTTGATGTTTTGGAGTCTAGATAGGAAATCAACTACTGTGTTTTGTTTTCCAGGCCTATCTAGAATGGTAATGTTGAATTCTTGTAAAAGCAATAACCATCTTATGACTCTGCTATTAGTAATTGATTTGTTCATTAAGTATCTAATTGCAGAATGATCAGTGTGAACAAAAGTTTCATAGCCTGTTATATAGTGTCTGAATTTGTTTATGGCATGAACAACAGCTAAAAACTCTTTTTCAATTACAGTATAGTTTAACTCTGCAGGAGTCAAATTTTTACTGGTATAGTAGATGGCATAAGGAATCAGGTCTTTTTGTCCCAATACTTCTCCTAGAGCTGTATCTGAGGCATCTGTTGAAATATGAAAAGGTAACTTCCAGTTAGGTCCCCTTAAAATAGGTGCTTCAGAAATTTTTGTTTTCAGGGTCTCAAAGGCTAACTGGAAATCATGATTCCACTTGAATTCACAGTCCTTGGTAAGTAATTTGAAAAGTGGAGATGCTATCTTGGTGAAGTTTTCTATAAACCTTCGATAATATCCTGTAAATCCTAGAAAAATCCTAACATCTTTTTGACAACTTGGAATAGATAAGTTAGAGATGACTTCAACTTTTGACTCATCAACTCTAATCCCATCCCCTGAAATGTGATGTCCCAAAACAATTCCTTCAGTAAACATCATAAAACACTTCTCATGACTTAGTGAAAGATTTTCTTCTTTACATCTCTTTAAGACTTTTTCCAATTTTGCTAAGGCTTCTTCAAATGTGTTTCCATAAACTATGAAATCATCCGTATATACCTCTACAAAATCATGTATTAGATCTGAAAAAATTCATAGTACTGCCCTTTGAAATGTTGCGGGTGCATTGCATAGTCCAAATGGCAATACTCGATAAGCATAGGTACCCCAAGGACAGGTAAATGTGGTTTTGTCTTGATCTTCAAGTGCTACTTGGATTTGATTATAACCACTAAACCCATCTAAAAATGAAAAGTACTTTTTGCCAGCTAATGTATCTAATACCTGATCTATGAAAGGTAGAGGAAAATGATCTTTAAGAGTAGCTTTGTTTAATTCTCGATAGTCAATACATACCCTCCATTTACCATTTTTATTTGGCACAATTACTAAAGGAGAAACCCACTGACTATCTGAAATGGGATAGATGAAGTCAACATTTAACAATTTCTGCAATTCTTCCTTAACAATTTCCCTAAGATTTGGATTCATCCGTCTTTGAGGTTGTCTGATTGGTTTACAATTTTCCTCTATATAGATGTGATGAGTGCAAGTCTTGGGGCTTATCCCTTTCATATCAGTGTACTCCCATGCATATGCAAAAGAATGTCTCTGTAAGATCTTGACTAGCTCTTCTTGTTGAGACTTCTCTAAGTTCTTGTTTTTGTTTAAGGTTTTGCCTGGAAATATCTCAATTATAGAGCTGCCAAATTTATCCATGGAATAAAGAGACATCTGCCTTGATGATAAAAACTCAATGTTGGATTCTTCTTGATATTTTTCATGCTTATATTCTGAAGAGGATTCAAAGTTTTCTAAGGTATTGAAAATCTGGCTATCTTCACTAATTTCTGAAATTGTGAAGAGAGGTTGTAAGTCTTCTTCATCCTCTATCCATTGAGTATCATATAATTCTGTAATTGTTCTTGCTGGAGGATACAAGGTAAATTTCTTGGTTGAACTACCATCAGAGATGTACATATCACCAGATCTACAACTAATGAAAGCATCAGATGTAGCTAACCAAGGTCTTCCTAATATAATAGGATGCCCTCCTAGATTATTCTTAGGAGTTAGGATCATAAAATCCACAGGATATTCCCAAGAATCTAGGGACACTGGAATGTCTTCTATTACCCCATCAGGTTTGATCACAGATTTGTCTGCTAATTGTAATAATGTGGGTGTAAAAAGAAGATTAGGAAGTTTCAGTTTATCCATGATTTGTCTACTCATAATATTGATTGCTGCTCCTAAATCAATAAGTGTGTTTTGGATCTCAATTCCATTGATGTGAATTTTAACAACTGGATTTCCTGGGTCTAGATACTTTGGAATAGCAATCTTACCCATCATGATATCCGCTATTTTTCCTGCCAGTTGAATTTTCTTTATCTCTCTTATTCTTTTTCTTGTTTTCTTCATGCTCAACTCCTTTATTGTCTTTGCTAAGATTGGAATTTCCTTGATAGCTTGCAATAATGGGATCTTAATACAAACATTTCTTAGCTCATATAGGAAATCATAATTAGGCACCATAATTTTTTTTTCTACACCCCTATCAATTTATAATATTTCTGGAAAGGGAGGTGTAGAAGTGGATGTTGATGGCTGCTCTAATATAGGAGTTGAAATTATTGGTTCTTTTTGTTTTGATTTTTCAATGTTTGAGTCTTGGAAAGTTGTGTTCTCTTCAAGACTTTTATTTACCTGTAGAGAATCTTCCTCAGAATTGTCTTGCTCTTGTATGATTACAGAAGGTTTCCTCTTTTCAAGTACTCTTCCAGACCTAAGTTGAACATCACTAAGGTCTAAAGGAGTGATCAAATAAGTTGGAAACTGTTGGCCTTCTATCATGTATGTGTTCTGAGGATTTTTATTGTTGGGGTTTGGTATGGGTTGGGAAGGAAACTGATTTGTTTTCTGAGGGAATGGTAATGGAAGTGGTTGATTTTGATGTTGTGGATTTTGAGGATTTTTTTGAGGATTTTGTTGAAAATTTTGTTGAGGAGGGAAATGTGGATATGGTGGATAGGATGGTGGATATTGGTAATACTGAGAGTATCTTCCATAGGGATTTTGTGCTCCTTGCGCCCAAGTTTGTGATTGATTTTGAAATTGGGGCCAAGGTTGCTGCCAAGAATTCCAATTTAGTGGGGGTTGATTATACAATTGATCATGAAATCCTTGTGTTTGAGGTCCTTACCAAGGCCTCCCGGAGACAAAATTGAGAGATTCTGTGGAACTTGTAGGAGTTTCTTCTTGAAAGACAGCTTTAAGACCAGGAAGTGAAGGACAACTCTTGGTCTCATGTTTTTCTGAACAAATTACACAAGTCTCTACAACTTTTTCATCCAAAGGGCACTCTCTCAAGGCATGTTTCTTTCTACATTTGGGACAAAATATTGCTAAGGCATCAGATTCAGATTTTTGCTTGTTTTGTAACTTAAGGGTGTCTATTTGTTCACTAAGACTCCCCAAGATATCAGATTTGAATTCATCAAGAATATGTCCTATTTCTTCCCTTCTTACTGTCCCAGAAGCAGACTTACTTGCCCTTGCAAGAGCGGGGTCTCTTGGTCCTTTTACAGTTTTAGATTTCCCTCTTGAAAGGTTGATACATAATTCAGCTATTTTAGGTAATGTGAGCTGAGATATATCCCCTTTTCCCATCATGTTAAGGATATCTAACCACTCATCCCTAATTTTCTTCAACAAGAGAGCTTTCAAGGTGTCTTGGTCTAAGTTTTCCATTTTTTCCCTCTTGATGTTATAGTTAAACCTCTCCAACAAATCTTCCAAATTTTCATCCTCTTTTTGTAACATTTTAAACACTTCCTCCTTATGGTTGACTGCCATAGAGTAATCCAAATAACTCTCTAGAAATGCTTGTTTCATGTCTTCCCATGTCCTAATAGAACTGTTGATCAAACTCATAAACCACTTCAATGCTGCTCCTTTCAATGTTGAAGGAAATAGTTTAAGTTTTTGAGAATCTTGTAAGTAGTCATAGGTTCTACATAGGACTTCAAATTCAAATAGGAAGGTTTCAGGATCTTCAGTTTTAAGTCCATAAAAGTTTGGAAGGACAAAGGGTGAATTTTTTTTCATAGTTGTATTGGTTTCTTCATCTACTATAAGAAACCCAAAAGAGCTTCCCATTTCTCTTCTACCTCTTCCTCTACCTCCTTCTCCTTCTGCACCTCTACCTCCTTCTCCGCTACCTCTACCTCTACCCCCTCCAAATATTGTGTGTTCTACATTAAAGACTCCTCCTCCCCCTTCTTCTGCCATAGTTGATTCTTCTGTGGAAGTGGAAAAGTTTGTATCTCTAGCAGGGGTCCTTGAATCTTCTTCTAAGACAGGTTCAGTGGATGAAGTGGAAGGTCTTTCTAATGGAATATCTGATCTTAAGTCCTCTGAGAGTCTAGGATCAATAAAGGATGGAATGTGGGTTTGAGTTGAAGGTGTGCTGGCTCTTGGTCTTGGTGAAACAAGTGGTGTTCTAGGAATCAAGCTTATGCTTCTTATGAATCTACCCCTTGAGTCTCTTTCTCTACGCATATCATTTTTTTTGGGAGGTAAGAAACAAGGCTACCTAGTTACACTTCCCTAGCAACATCGCCAAAATGTGTGCTCAACTTAGTGTTCCTAAATTGATGTCATAAATTGTCAACCAGGGCTAGTAAACTGCTGAAGTGAGGTGCACTATATGTGCCTAGGTATCTGTTTCTTACTACGTTGTGTTTAGTGTTTTTCTGATGTTTTTGGTTTTATGGTTTTATGTTAAAAAGGAAAAGAACCAAGTGTTGGTAAATAGAAGTGGATGGTTACACTAAAACAGAGAAAAACCTATTCTAAACTATGTATGGCACTAAAGAACAGAAAATGCAAAGCTTGATAATGACTCATAGCAAGGAAATAAATCACAACATGAACTCAATAACTCATAACATGAACTCATCCAATTCATTCATTAGAAATATGTTGTAATAGCTTGAGAAAAGGACAAGTTTAGTGAAAATGAGGTTCTCCTAAGTAAGAAATCATCTTACAATATTACAAAGAATCTCATCCATGGCTAGAAGTTTATTGGAACACAATTGGAAAAGATTATTTTTAGCACAATAAGATTTCTACTTTGAATTAACTTGTAATGCTAAGATTAATCCATTCTGTAGCTCAATTTGTCACTACTAAGCCTCATTCGAAAATTAGAGATTTTCTAAACTAGTTTTTGGGAAAAGGCTTATTTGTGAAATTGCAAAATATTGCAGAAAAATCAAGGCCTTAAACTGATATCACTAATTCCTGTCCATATGATGATGCATTAATAGAAAGTCAGAACAAGAGTAGTTTGTAAATAATGAAGGCCGTGAAGTCTAATTTTGACAGTTAATACAACTTAAAGAACAATGGATAACACTGAACTAGAATGTAATTGATCAAACTTGAAACACATTGACCACAACTAAACTAGAATTCCATTAACCTAACTTGAAATACAGTGAAATGGAACTGAACTAAAATGCCACTAATCTAACTTGAAATACAATGAACAGAGTTGAACTAGAGTGCCATTATCAAACTTGAAATATAGTGACAGAATTAAACTAGAGTGACATCTACCTCCGGAGCATTTCAACTGAACTAAAATGCAACTAATTCTATGAAATACTACAGCCCTATCTCATTCAATATGAGTGATATTTTGGAATAGTTTGTAAAAACAAGTTTGGCTGTATCATTCAATGCAAATGAGCATAAAACATAAAGTTTCGGAAAAAAAAAAATGCAATTAACTCCTAAAATACTACAGTTATATCTCATCCAATGTTAGTGGTATTTTGGAATAGTTTATAAGGATAAGACTGACTGTGGCATCCACTACAAGTAAGTATAAAAACACAAAGTTCAGAAAATTGATTAAACTAGGAATGAAACAAGGCTAAGTTGCTTATCTAAACCATATGAACAAAGCTTCTCAAGTAGCAGGGGCCCTCTACCACCGGATTAGCACACAAATATACTCAATATTGCCTCAGATCTTGCAATAAAGCGATGCTTCTTTCATTAAAGGGAAAATACTTTAAAACAGAGTATTACGGTCTTCTGAGATCTAGCAACAAAACAAAATCTAGCTAGCTGTTTCTCGGTCTCCCGAGTCATGCTTATAACAAAATTACATAACTGTCTTTGAGATAACATAGGGATAAGTGTCTTTCCAAATTAAAATCAAATTAGGACTCTGGTGAAAGCCTCGTATTCTTCTTAAGGACATCTGTACAGTCCTTGTCCTAATAGGAATCTGCTTCCTAGTTTTGATCTCTTCCACGTGCATAACCACTTGTAGACTCGAGCTCAGACTTCGTGGAGAGCAAGAAATGATGGGGGAGTGATGTGGAATATGACTATATGTGTTTTTCCTTGAGGTGACACCTGGAACCTGTGAAAACATGAAGACAGTTGCGAAATCGGCAACTAGCTACAAAATGGCTGCATTCTGTAGCTAATTCTAGTCAAAAATTACTACAACAACAAAATCATGAAAAAATAGCAATTTAGTCATTATATACATTCTTAAAGTAATCCTAATCAATCCTGTTGATCATTTAAGCCTGTAATTGATGAGGGAAAAAAGAAATGAAGTGAAATGTGGTGGAAAAGAAGGACATCTTTGGGGCTCAACAACTTCCATTGCAAGGTTTCAAAGATTTGAAGTACATGCTATATCACTTATGAGCTCACCAACGCAGCCTATCAAGGGACTAAATGCTTTGCATATGCAACTACCTCCATTCAAGGGTGCTTTGCTAAGCACTTCCCGACATTCAAGAGTGCGTTGTTCAAATGGGAGTGAAATTCTCATTGTTCCAGAATCTCCACATGGAAAGTGACTTCTAGAAGAGTTCATATGTGTCAAGCTTTGAATCCATGTGTCCATCTAACACCTATAATCTTGGGAGAATTTCTTTCCTATTATTAGAAAGTCATTGATTGAGAAACTACCTTCAGTTGCCCTATAAATTGAGCACATATCCTAGTGCTAGGGAAGGAATAAATTTGGTAAAGAAATGTTGTTGGATTCTCAATTGAGTGCGTGATAATAGCATTATGCTAATGGTGAGATGTTTATTGTGACGACGCTAAGATGATGCTGGAGCTGGTGACATCAAATCGATCACTGGTTGTAACCTTCCCCTTCTATCCATTAACAAATATTGCTGCTCATTTTCCCATATATGTATCTGTTTATGTTTCTACTTTTCATATCATGGATTATTAACTGATATATATGTTTCATGTTTCATTGATTTAACTAATTAAGACAAATTGGCATCTATATATTGCAATCTCTTTGCTGCTTAGTGTTTATACTTACAGGAACTAGTCTGGCAAGCAAAGTTGGATTGGAAGCTACAACAAGAGTGATAGAAGGAGAATAGGAAGCACTTGGATCACAAGTAAGTGCCTCTATCTTTCTATGTGTCTATTTACTCTTAGAGAAAGTGTTTGCAAAGTATTTGATCTATTGTTCTAAATGCATAGCACCACATTTAGGGAATGTGTTTTATCCGTAATTCATAATTCCGCATAACAATTATCATGTAATTAAATATGTTACATTACATGATAATATTAAAGATTATAGAGACCTATAGTTTTAAATTACTCATTGACCTTTCAGTGAAAATCACAGTGGAGAACAAATCGTAGATGTTTTTTGAACCAACTAGTGTGGTTCATCTTCAAGACAAGATGACGAACCAAATCATGACATTAAAATAAATAAATACAGAGAATTAATAACTAGTCCTTAGAATATAACAACTAGTTTGACCAACACTTTTTGAATGAACCATTATGGTTCATCTTCAGAACAAGATGATGAACCAGATCATGACATTAAAGTAAATATATGAAAATAATTAATAACTAGTTGTTAGAATATAACAACTCATTTGACTGGCTGAGTGCCTTTATAACTAAATTAAATTTACTCTAACAAAATTTGAAGAAAATGTTTATTTAAAAAAAATATTTAATCTATATATATATATATATATATATATATATATATATATATATATATATTGACAATTTTAATATTATATTTTTACACTTTTAACTTTTAATTATTAATTCCCTTTAGATTAATAATTATTGCAATATGGTGTTGAGCTGGGATGTCGCTCTGAGCTAGGGTTTCAGGTTCCACCTCGACGGCGCCGTTCTGGTTCTAGGGCTCTCAGCAATGCTCTCTGTTTCTGCCTGACTACACTTCCTTGTAGCTGCTGATCCCCTGCCAATGGATCCCCCTCAGGGGGGGCTGGTACACCCTCCCCATTAGGCCTTCACACCACTGTCAACTCTTCTACGACACAGATTCTGTTTTCTGACTCAACGCAGAAGTCCTCTGTCTCTGCGGAGAAGCCCTCTCAAGCCACAGGACCGACTACTACGGTTGTTAATAATCAAACCCCTGAAAATGCTTTGGAGGCGCAACAAGACAAAACTACAGATTCCCTCGGCAAAACGACCTCTGCCACATGCAGGCCTATAGCTACTGAATGTCCTAAGATCGACCTTCCAAGCCACCACATCAATGCTCAAATTTAGTACATGAAGGGCCATGAACTCATTGGCAAATTTGTTGGCATCTAGCCTCCAGAAAAAGCCCTGCATGGGTGGATCAGCTCCAAATGGAAACCAAAAGGTCATGTCACCCTTCAACTAGGGCCTAAAGGCTTCTTCAATCCCATCTTCAACTGCATTGAATACAGAAATCACATCTTAGATGAAGGTCCATACTTTTTCAACTCGTCTAGACTCTACCTCTGCGACTGGGTTGAACGATTCAATCCAGACAAATAGGATTTTAGCTGGGCACTGGTCTCGATCTGACTGTATTCCTTACCCTTGGAATATTGGGATGAAGAATCCTTAAGGGACATCGGCAACGAATTGGGAGATTTCATAAAGATAGCAGAGGAGACCAAGCTCAGGCGATACACCTTATATGCCAGAATATGCGTCTACATGCATCTCACAAAAGCACTCCCAGACTCGGTAAGTCTTTTTCATGATGAATTTGAATGCCTAAAATATATTGATTATGAGCATGTACCTTTCCGCTGCTGCAAATTCCATGCTCATGGCCACTTATTCCGAGACTGCCCTTTCAATCCCCCCCCCCCACCCCCACTAAACCTAATGTGCCCTCTGCCAACTTCGATGAAGAAGATTTCACAAAAGTCCAAACCCGTAAACACCATCAATGGAAAGCCCCTACTACTGCAGCCAAACCTTCCCCCCCTGCTTCAAATATCCCCTCCACCAGCAATATCTTTGATTCCCTTGCAAAGCTCTCTTAGCCCAATTCTGAGAACCCCAGCAGGTCTGCTATCCCCCTGAACCCCTTGGCCTCGACTCCTAACTTGGAATCTCGCACTCCCCCTTTGTTCTCGAGGCCTCCACCTGAGTCTCTCCTTCTGCCACCTAAAACCAACACAGTCACAGATCTCATTCTCAGGCAACATAATAACATGGATGTCGACGGCTCAGGGACTGAAGGTAGCCAGGATAGTCACATGGAAGAGGAACCAGAAAACATTGACATTGGAGAGCTAGATATTTTTTTACTAGAATAGGCTTGCAGGAAAAAAGACTATGATAAAATATCGGACAGACAGATTGAAAGTCTAGAGGTAGCCCTGTCATGTGTTCAATAGCACCAAAAATCCCTGGGTATTCAACTCGGCAACCAATGGGAAGGGAAAAAACTCTTCAAGGACTCTAAAAAGAGAGGCAGAAAAACAGATCTGCAAAGGACCATCCTAATTGGGGAAATTCTTGTGGAATCTGGAAGGTACCTCAAACTTACCAAGTTCTATCCGCCACTTGAAAATTGTTCTCAATGAAGCTCACATCCTGGAATATAAGGGGATTAAATGGCCCCTCCAAGCACATAATGATAACAAACATGATACAAATGGAAAGACCACAAGTTTTCTTCATACAAGAGACCAAATGTAACAGTAATACCCTAGGCTCCATCCTCTCCAAAGCCTGGCCAAGCCACCACTCCATTACAGTGGATGCTTCTGGAGCCTCAGGGGGATTAGCCATTGAATGGGATCCGCAAGCAGTCTTAATCACGGATGCACATGCAACACATAATTTGATCCAAGCTACATTCCACATCATAGGGACCAACATACACGAGAAATTTACCAATGTCTACTTTCCTCAAGACCCCTTGAGGAAAATAGCTCTGCTCAACATGATGGAAGCTCTAAGCTCCAACAGGACTCATCCTCTTTGGATCACAGGAGGGGACTTCAACATGATCACTAATTCTGAAGAGAAAAAAGGAGGGCGTGCCAAATTAGATCCGGATTGCATCCAATTTAAAAACTACATCCAAAAGAATTGGTTGATTGATCTACCTTTCTCTAATGGCACTCATACTTGGAACAATAGGCGCTCTGGCTCACATCAAATTTCCTCTAAGTTGGATCGCTTCCTCCTTTCGGATAATTCCATTCACGTCAGAGGAGACATTCAAGCCTCTATCCTAACTCTCTTAGGATCCAATCACTGGCCTATATCTCTCCAATGGACGAGGCCCGACGATACCACCAAAAGACCCTTTCGTTTTGAAGCCTTCTGGCTTACCCACCCAGACTTCAAGGAGATGGTTACCAAGGCTTGGCATGCTTTCACTCCTCCAACAGGATCCAAGATGTTTCAATTCTAGCAACACCTCAAGTATCTCAAAACCCACATCAAAATATGGAACCATTCCACCTTTGGGAACATATTCCAACAACAAAAGGTCCTCGAGAGTAACATGGTGGAGCTTCAACAATGCATCATCAAAGAGGGTCGTACTGAGACTCTGGCTTTCTAGGAACAGACTCTACTCAAACAACTTGATGAAAGACGACAACAAGAAGAGATACTCTGGAAGCAGAAATCCAAAATAAGATGGCTAAAAGAAGGGGAAAGGAACATCAAGTTCTTCCACCGTTCCACCATACAGCGAAGAATGCACAACAAGATTAGACTAATCCAAGGCCAAAATGGAGAAAGACTGGAAGAGCATCAGGTTATCGAAAAATAACTCTTAACCCACTTCAAATCAGTGCTATAGGAGAACCAAGCAAACAGACAGCCAACAATCACCAAAGTTCTGCAACACATTCCCAAACTAATCGACAAAGATCATAATTAAATGTTACTTTGCCCTGTCTCTCTTCAGGAAGTAGAACAAGTTGTCGCCTAATGTAAAGAAGGTAAGGCACTAGGTCCAGACGGCTTCACCTCCAATTTATTTCATCATTTTTGGGATCTTATAAAGAATGATGTATGGAAACTTGTCGAAGAATCCCGCACCATGAATTGGTTTATTCCCTCTCTCAATGCCACTTTCATTGTGCTCATACCCAAAGAAGATCAAGCTGCCACTTGGGAAAAATTCAAGCCAATAGCTCTCTGTAACGTCATATACAAAATTATATCCAAGGTGATAGCCAACAGAATTAAGCTGCTGCTGTCGTTGCTCATCTCTCCGGAACAAACGGGATATGTGGAAGGCCACCAGATCCTCGATGGAATCATTCTAACGCATGAGATCATCCACTCCCTGAAACAAACCAAAAAGGCAGGTATGCTTCTGAAAATTGATTTATCAAAAGCATTTGACAAACTTAGTTGGAGCTATATACAACAAATGCTTGCAGCCTATGGCTTCAGTCATACTTGGATCAGATGGGTTATGAGTCTAATCTCCTCCTCCTTCTTCTCCATCTTAGTAAATGGTATCCCTTCTCGTCCCTTCTCCCCTTCCCGAAGTATTCACCAAGGTGATCCTCTCTCCCCCTTTCTCTTTGTTCTCATGGCAGAAGGTCTGATCCATCTTATTAAGCATGCTATCCAATCCCAGCAACTGCAGGGCATTTCTGTTCATGGCATGCCATCCACTACCCATCAACAGTTTGTTGACGACAACATGCTTTTTGGCCACCCCTCAGTCCAAGAGGCCTCCACCTTCAAAGCCATCCTAGATACCTTCGCGGATGCTTATGGCACCTCTGTCAACGCGTCCAAATCTCAAATCTTCTTTTTCAATACCTCTATCATCACCCAAAATCGAATAGCTAGAATCCTTGGGTTTACCATAACTCATCTCCCTGCCAAATATCTAGGCACCCCTTTGATCATTTCAGCCATCAAACGTTCCTCATGGCACTCTCTACTTGAAAAACTGGAATCTAGGCTCTCCTCTTGGACCTACCGCTTCCTCAACCTGGCCAGTCGTCCTATTCTCGTCGAGTCCATTCTTCAATCTATGCCTCTATATTTATTCTCAGTTCTTGCCGCCCCAAAGTGGGTCCTCAAGAAAATAAAAACTCTGCAACACAATTTTCTTTGGGGTTCCTTAGGGCAAAACATAAAATGGGCACTGGTAAAGTGGACAACAGTCTACAGGCCTAAGACTTCTTGAGGTCTTGGACTCCGTGATCCATATCACATCAATGTAGTCATGGGAGAAAAAATCTGGTGGCAGTGACTGTTAGCACCACACACTCCATGGGCCCTCATATGGAAAACCAAGTATGCTAGTAACAAACCAACCGAAGACCTCATCCGTCTGACAAAAATGGAAGCAGGGTCATAGATTTGGAATGCAGCCAAACAACACCGCTCTCTGATCCAAGAACATAGTTTTTGGGAAATCCGTAACGGATGCACTGCTCGCTTCTGGACAGACTCATGGCAACAACGCCCCAAACTTGTCAGCACTTTCTCTCCATAGCTTCAACCGGAAGTGATCAACAGATTAGAAGCCCATGTTCATCATTATTGGAAGGAAACCCCCAATCAGGGGTTTAGGCTTTGGAAACCAGCCTCTCTCTGCCTAAATCAGCAATAGGAGAATTCTCACAGCGCCCTTGATATGGAACTCAATTGCAGGATGATCAGATGCTCGGAGGAAAATGATCTCCTCAGATGGGGTTACAATCCTTGGGCAAATACAGCACCCAAGAAGCGTACACTCTCTTAACCCACAACCAAGATCCCATTGACTCAATCTGGGACAACCTATGGTCTCTGAATTTTTGGCCCAAAGTCTCTACTTTCATGTGGCTTCTATGTCACAAGAGAATTATTACATGCGATAACCTCATCAAACGGGGGTTCACAGGGCTGTCCAGATGCCGCAACTGTACTGATCACGAAGAAACTGTCCAGCATTTAATGGTTACCTATCCACATGCAACGTTTCTCTGGGAGAAAATCAGCTTCAGATGTAGAAGAGACGGCAAAAGACCAAAGGACCTAAACTCCATCATTCGTAATTGGCCCTCCAGTCCTTATAGAAGAAAATTAATCAACTCTTTATGGAGGCTCATTCCAGGTCTCACTCTCTGGACACTCTGGAAAGAAAGAAACAAGCATATCTTCAAAGATCAAAGCACTCCTCTGGAAGTTCTATGGAACAATATCTGAGGCAACATATAGGAAACTTTGGCTCTCCAGGGCTGGCAACAAGAAGATCTCCCCTCGCAAACCTCGGAAAGATCCATATGGGAAAACTGGCAACTTGTGCTCCCTCCCTGTCCTCTTCCAGCACACTTACACAGACAGGTGACAACTCCAAGCCCCTGGACCCATCCACCCACTGGTTTATTGAAGTTGAACTTCGACGGAGCATCAAAGGGAAATCTAGGTGAAGCTGGCTACGAGGGAATCTTCAGGGATCATAAAGGTATTCCTCTGCTGATCTTCTTTGGATCTATAGGCTGGGATACCAACAACTTGGTGGAACTTGAAGGCTTATGGCAAGGGCTACATCTAGCACAACTCCACAACTACTTCCCCATCGAAATAGAGGGTGACTCCCAAATTCTCATCGACATGGTCAATCAAATTCTCATGGGAGCCACTTCTTCTAAAGTTACTGACAGTTGGAGACTTATGGCAAGGTTGGACCTTATAGCAAATTGGTTGCAACAGCACCGAGCTATATCCTTCAAGCATGTCAAGAGAACCAGCAACAAAGTTGCAGATCTATTGGCAAACAAAGGAGTGACCAGTTCTCAAATTCTCATGGTGAGACCCCTCTCCATTCTCAATGATAGCAAAATCATATAGAAATGCACTAATCTGGTGCATGAAGACAAAAAACCCCCGGATGCAGGTGTTTAAATGAGTTAGTACAGTGGAAGGCTTGCGGGTTGGTGCGTGGCAAGGCCACATGGCCACCCACAAGTCTCTTCCTCGGAATTTACTAGCATTAATGCAACTTGGCCGCCACCCCAAGCGGCATTTACTCTACTGCACTCATCGAGGTTGCCTCCGCTGTATGAAAATGAATCCCCCTGCTCGTTCGACTGGTTATTTCCTTCTGATCTCTGGCATTGCTACTCGGCCCTCTGGTTCGGCCTCTTGCCCCTCTGAGAATCTCCATTCTCTGCATGCTAATTCTATGCAGCACCATTCTCCCCCCTTGCATAGCTATTACTCTCTTAAGGCAGCAGAGCCAAGCTCCCGCACAATGACGGGTAGGCGTTGCAATCTCAGAGGTTGCATTGAATTCCTTCCTGGGGACCACTACTCTCAGAGTTCTCTTTGTCAATTACGCTTCTCGGCTAACTTCGGCTTCAATTCTGCCCCTGCTTCTCAGCTTCCTCCTATCAACCCTCTTTCTTCCCTTGCTCTGTGAATTTTCCACCCCCATTGTGCTAACATGTCCCGCCTTAGGCACCGTATGAGATGCCGACGTGGCAACAATCGGGGCCGCATCTCTCATCCGCCTCCTTCTTCTCTTTCCAGCTCTTAGTCCTCTTCTCTTGAGCATTCTGGGGACAGACACCCCAACACGCGTAGTGGTTGTGGCTGACTGCTCGGCTCCTCTTCTCGGCCTCCCTCCTCAGAGCCTTTGACGCACCCCCCACCTCAATCGACCCCCTCCACCTCTACACAGTCCCTCTCCACTGCCCAATTTCAATTCCAATGTTCCTCTGACCTTCCTCTCGTCGTCACCACCATCTCGGTCTCTTTTATTGAGGTTACCAGCGATGACCCCTGTCTCAATCCGCCCATCCAACCCCTGCACCCTTGCAGTGACCATGGCCCCTCTGTTTCGGTGAAAGCACATCAGGTTTCGGCTGGGCACAATCCTGACTCGAACAACGGCAGCAGCTCGGACTATTACAAAGAGCCGAACAAGCAGGACGGAGATAAAGGTGATGTTGCAGTAGGGCCGCAACCAGTGGCTCCAGGATACCTGCATGCTGAATATGATGAATACAAATGCCTCATCGTTGAAGAACCACCTCCAGCATCCCATGACACAGAGTTTTTCAGGTCCTTTTCTGTTTAAGGATACCCATTTTTTAGTTTTGTCTTTTGTTTACTATCATGCTTGGCACATTTACTCAATTTTGTATAACGCTGGTTTCCTCCTTTGAGGCAGCGCTTCAAACTCCTTCTGGGTTGGTTTCCCCATTTGGGCAACTCTATTTTTGGTTTTTAAAAGAAAAAATGCCTCTAATACAGGCTAGAACTGCAGAGGCCAGAGCGTCCATGTACCATATGTTTTATTAATAGATCTTATTCTTACTTAGAGAAAAAAAAAAAGAAAAACTTTTAATTATTAATTATGGAATATGTGTATTTATAAAATATTGTTATTATAATATTATAAAAAATTTATTTATATATTTAGTTATTAATTATGTCTTTGGGGTCTTGGTTAAACGGTGATGAGATAGGCTGTTATGGCACTCATCACAGGTTGAATTCCCTTCCCCAATCGGGATGATATATGTAGACATGTTGATGAAGATGTGAAGATATAGTCATACCAAACTTACAAAAAAAAAATATGACTTTTGATTTTTATATATTTAAGCATATATCATTCATATCTAGATATTAATTAATTATAATGATATATTTTTACTATATTGTATTTTGTATCAATATGTTTATTGATATTTCACCACCCCAACTTAAAAAAAAAGTATTTATCCATTTCCTCATTATCTTGTTGGCCGACAACATTCCTAAAGCAATGAAATTTCACATTATTTTACATGAGGGAAATTATCTTATGAGATCACTTACGGTTTTTTGAGTGGGAGGAGTTAAACCATAAAAGAAAAGTAATAATGCAACATTAACTCATGATAAAAAATTATGTGAATTTAATAATAATAGAAAATCAAGATATAATATTATTATTTTTTTAATAAGGTGGTGTCTATTAAGGTGGTAAATTTGCAAAAAATTATCTGAATTTTATCAAATTTTTCTAAAATATTTTATAGTAGGAGTGTGTGAACCTTGTTTTTGATGGTAGAAATAGATTCAACAATATCAAAAACCCTAAAGCACCCAAAATCTTGAAATTTAACAAATATGGCCAGAATTTCCATTATTTTCCATTCAAATTTGAAACCTTGTTAAACTATACATTTTAATAACATACTATTTTTATTTTTTGTTACACCATTTTTGGTCATATAACTTGTTACCATTATATGGACCAAAGTACACCATGTAAGACCAATTTTACCCGAAGTAAAATTGCTTTCACTAGGAAAGATAACTTAGTAATCCTTAATTTATTAAGTTGTTTATGGTCTAAACATGAAACCCCATGAGGAAATATTGAATAAATCCATATTTGTTTGATTTTCCTCAAGGAATAATTAGTTAAACAACATTTTAATTAATATTCCTGGTCATATTTAACCTAAAACAGGAAAATGAATTAGATAAATCATTATTTATCTTATTATTTTCTAGGAATAATTATTTAAACCTTATTTAAATAATATTCCTTCTTAAATTTGACTAAACCATTTATAAATAATTGAATAAATCACTATTTATTTAATTATTACTCAACCACATCTTTAAAATAATAAATAAATCATTTATTTATTTATTATTTATAAATAAAGGGATTTGACCAAATTCAAATTCTTTTTCCCTCCAACAAATATAATGAAATATTCAGTAAAAGTTGGATCTAGATTTGCTTAATAATATTTTAATTATGCACCAATATCTAGACTAACTCAATATTTTGTTATAAATAGAAGGGTTTTTCCATTCACTCACTACTTTTTGTTGCCTAAAGATCACTCCGGATTTATACTTTTAGTTTGACTTTGATCCTCCATCACTGTCATATTTTGCTACAATTTTTCTTGTGAGCTCCCTTTGAGTTCCAATTTTTGTCTGGGTTTTCTACACCATCAAGAGAGAGAGATCTTAGATCTGAAGTGTTGAGGACATATAAGAACCCATCCCATTGAGTGAGACTAGTAACATATTTCTATGTTCCCTTCCCAGGTGTCAAAAATACAAAATTCTTTAAAAATATTCTTGTCTTGTCTATTGGATGCATGGAGAAACTCTTGCTTTTATTTACTGCTTAATGTCTTTTACTGCATAGTTTTGTATTTTGTAGAATTTATCTTGGTTAACTAACTGCAGATATAAATAAATCAGCAGCCATCTTTGATGTTAGGGCTGTTTGTTATGCATAGCTAAAGATAGCTTTTTTCATACACTTGTAATTAAAATTCATCCTAACAACTGGCGACTCCACAAGGGTTTACGATTACGACCTCTGTCGTTTTTTAGATCCTTGCATGACCAACTGCTTCAAACCCCAAGATTTTTCTTCAGCTTTTTGTTTTGCTTTTCTTGATGTTGTTTTTAACCTATAAAACCCTAAAAAAATAAAAATTCTAACTTTGTGTGTTTTCAGACCTATTGCGCAGGTGACAGGCATCAACCACAGCTGAGACGACACTTTTTTCTAAAACCTACTCCTGAGAGTGCTGAAAGTGCAAGTTGCACTTTTTGGACCAAAACCTATGACCTGAACCTATAGGACGTACAAAACACCCTCAAACCTGGGACCTCTATAGAAATCAGGTCAGAAACTGTGCCCTGTACTTTTTGTGGGAATTTTTATGAGATTTTTCTGGGTTTGTCTGGGCTACTGTTCAGGGTTTTCTGACCTCTGTCTCTACAAGTTTTGGACCTGCACTTGCTCTGTTTTACTCATTGAAGTGGGAACCTGGCCCCCTAGGGCTTCAGTACACTTCCACATTTCTAGGAGGAGTTTAGCTGAAGTAGGTCGTCTGAAATTTCAATGTGTTCAGCCATTTTTTAAAATCTGATATTGTACCTTTAGATCCATTTCATATTTGTTATTCATCCATCCAAAACACCTCTTTTTATTTATTTTTGGTCCTCCTCTAGGGTCCCCTCCATTTCCCTTCAAGTTGTAGCCTTTCGCCACCTCCTTTGCAACACTTTTCCCTCTGGTTTTTTATTGTTTTTTGCACCTATTTCCAATAGATCTATCCTTTAGATCATTGTCCCTCCCAACTTTAGATCAATTGGCTATTTTGGTGTGTTTTGACTAGATTTTTTCCCACCCACAAATTAGTTTTTTAGAAGCCCACCTCTTTAGGTTTAGATTGATGCATCTTTAGCTGTTTATTTTCTATTATATTCAGTTTCTTTACTATTATTTGCATATTTATGTAGAGTTATACAACACACTTTTTCTTTTTTCTCTACAAACGTCTGGGTTTAAAAATTAAAATTAACACACTTAACACACACACCCTAAGTGAAGAGCGCCTGGTTAACACCGCCAGGCAAAGACTATAAAATTGTAATCAATTGATCTTGCACCTCCCTGCACTTGTTTCGATATTGTAATATTTTGATCCTACACCTCCTTGCCCTTGTTGGTCTCTCTTACTTTTGTGATCTGTGTTTTTTCTTTCATAATTGTGCCCCCAAGGCATTTATCCCAGAGACTTCTTGGCCTTCATCCTCAATTTCCTTTAGGAAGATTTACTCCTCTACATAGGATTGAAGTTAGTCCTCCATCGAGTCCCCATTCCGACTTCGCTTGTGGTTCTTTGGGTTCCCCTTATGGTTCCATCCCCGATTATCCCCTTGTCACCTTCACCATATCTGATTCAAGACCTAATGCTGGTGGTAGCCCCAACCCTAATGCTGGGAATACTACTAGTGGGACCACAACAAGAACTATCCCGACTGCTCCCTTGCTCCCTTATATGGCAGGCCTAAGCCTTCCCGATTTTAACCAGTTGATCAATGACCCCATACACCAGGACCCTTGTTGGCTTGCTATGCCAACCAAGCTCCGTTCCAACATTCCCAAGTTTGAAGGTCTTGTTGGAGAAGATCCTACCAACCATGTTCAATCTTTCCACATGTGGTGTTCGTCCAACGCCATCACCGATGACTCTGTTCATCTTCAGTTGTTCCAACATACACTTACTAGAGAAGCTTCTAAGTGGTATGTTGATTAGTCCTCCTCCTCTCATACTAATTTTGTGACCCTTTCCTGGGATTTTCTGTCTTACTTCTAGCTTCCCCTTTGTTATGACATTGGTATCGAAATTTTGACCTCTTTCTGTCAATCGTCTGTGATCTGCCTATCTGATCATGTCTAGGAATGTCGAAGAGGAAAGAGTTGATGTCAAGCCCCTGCCTTCAAATACCGTGTCTACATGGAATGGTTCCTTAGATCCCCTTTTCCTGCTATTGTAAAAGATGTCGCATCTCATTTCCCTCAGACCGAAGAAGCTGCTCTCCAGATCGCATTGAAATATGACCTGATCTATGCACAGTCTGGTTATTTTTATACCGTTTTACTTGATCTCCCTAGACCCAGTGGTGCAAATGCATAGGGGGCATCCCATGCCACCAATGGTATCATTGGAGCCCTTTCTCATCCATACACTCATCCTCCCATGGATTATGGTTTCCCTCAGGGAGGGGCCAGCTCCTCCAGCACTTTTCCCCCTCCCGGTAGCATGTATCCAGGATACGGCATGCCTCCTCCTTTTTCCCAACCTATTTACCAAAATTTCACCCAACCTCCTTATTATCCGTATCCACAGCCTGGTGCTCCAGCTCCTCCAGCATTAGCACCCCCACCTCCCTTGCCTTCTCAACCTCCGCAACAACAGCCACCACCTCGCTAGGGGTAGGTGTATGCACATCAGGGTGCGAATAATCCTCCTAATTCGAAAAAGAAGAGGAAAGGCACCCAAAATCAATCTACCCCAAGTAATCCAAGACCTAATCCATAAGGGAATGCACCTAACACTGTTAACTAGAAAAAGGGCACTCATCCCAAGCAGGACAAGCATGTTTGCACGAATAAGCCTTGTTCTTGTTGCAGTTTCTATGGTCATTACACCCATGATTATCCTCTTTTACCTAAGATGCATCAGATGTACGAGACTCAAGTAGCATCACGAGGACAACAAGCCTCACTTTCGGTTCCTCCCAACACTGCACCTATCCAGCTGGCTGTGTTTACCAGTCCTTTCCCCCAACAAGGATTCGTGGCTACCCAATCCCCTGAAGGTTCGACAGCCACTCAAACTCCTCCATCTGGTACCTCTGATTACCATATTCTCATGATGAACTCTAACGAACCCATTACCGTTGACCTCAACCTTCAGAATCGGTCTCGTCAATACAACAAGCCTCCCACTATGTTTGTCTTCGAGCCCCCTTCTTTAGGTTCCATAAAGCCTTTTTCGACAACCAATGGTCCTGTATAGATCCCTCAGCCTAAGGTAGAGGCTCACACCAAGATCCCCAAGGGACCATTACGCCGAAACATTGCTTCTGCCAAAGCTGCCCATTCGTATAGTATAGTAGATGATTTGGCGCAATCCCCTACTACCATCTCAATGTTGGAACTCCTCCGGTCGTGCCCTTCACAATGAAAATATATACTAACTACCATGGGCATTGTGGATCCTTCAGATGATCATTTGATGGTCTTCAATGTTGACTGGTCAAAACATCCTCCCCTTCCTACTTCTGTTACCTTCCAAATCCCCATTAAGATCGGAAATGCCAACATATCCTGTTGTATCATTGGTTAGGGGGCATCCACCTGTGTAATGTCCGCTTTGATTTGGAAGCAACGCAGATCTCCTGAGTTGGCCCTTTCCACTATCACCCTCCGAGTGTTGGATGGCCACTCTTCCCAGCCCATTGGCCTGTTCCACAATTGTCCTATTACTCTTGTAGGCAAGATTGTTTGTGTTGATGTAGAAGTCATTGATGCCCCCTTAGATTAAAAAATTCTATTGGGTCATAGCTACACTTGTGCAATGTCTGTTATCCCATCTGCGGTTCACCGTAAGATGTTCATTCCTCACAATGAAAATATTGTCACCATTGACCAGTTGACATATTACAAACCGAAGTCTCAGACCTCCCCTAAGTCCATCATCTCTTTGGTGGCCAATAAGCAAACCGTTGAACCTTTGACTAGTGTCTCACCTGGAGTCTACAAAGACTCCTCTTTTCTTGGTTCTTTCCCTGGTCTTCCTCCTCTTGTTTCTGATCCCGGCTCGTCGAATGTTTGCATGATGCAATCGTCTCGGCCTTCCCTCAAGCGGCCTGCTTTGACTAGTCAGCAACCCTTCCCTCCGCAACCTTCTCCTAGCACTTTGACCCAGCCTTTAGGACCCCCTCCTCAAGCCCCTCATCTGCAGCTGGTATCCATGAGCCTACCTACCCTCCCGGCACGATTCCTCCTGGCCTTAACCATCTCGGAGCTATCCCGACTGGAAATTACCCCTCCAGTCAGATACCATTCTTAGCTCCCCTTCCTGGAGTGTATTCGGTACCTGTTATGGCTACCTTATCCCTTCCTAACTTGACCTTGGGGATCACAGTCTAGTACATTGATCCCCCAGCCGCTATCCCGCCTGGTTAGCCCAAACCTTATCCTTCTTTGACCCCGATTCAACCGGTCCCCGTGACCCCTCCCTTTGCTACCATGCCTCAACCAGCTCAATAGGAAACTCCTCCTCAGCCTCCAAAGTGTACCCCCCCGTGTGCTTTGTGTAATGTTTTCGGTCATGCCCCCCATACCTGTCCTAAGCTACCTCGCCTCAAGCTTATGGTCAATGAAATGTTTCCATAGTTTGATATCCCTGAGGTTTATGTCACTATACCCGATTCAGTCCTGAAACTCAAATCCTTGCACAAAAATCACCCTTGTGCTTTGTGTGATTTCCATGGCCACTACACTCACCTTTGTTCCCACCTTGAAGAGTACCTCTCCTCTTTGGAAGCAATCTGCCAATTCAAGGCCAAGCAAAAAAAGTTCACCTCTCCCTTGTTTGCGAGTTCTGCTTCAATAGAACTAGAGGACCTGCCTGCTCCCATTGAAATTCCCCCTCCTGATGTCGAAATTACAGAGTCTTCGGCCACCATTTTCTACCTATCATCATCCATGAGACCCTCGGTGGAAGCACCCTTTGAGACTTCCCCTCCTGCTTTGTTTGTCCTCCCTTAAGCGATCACCCTGGGCTCAACATTGGTAGATCATTTATCTAATTACTCTTCTATCACCCCCCTTGACATTGTGCATGTGAGCCTTTCTTCACATAATGATGAGTCAGGTAGCTCTACGACATCAAGTGGTCTCCCTTCCTCTAGTCACCCTATCTTCCATTCCGATGAAGACATTATGGAAGCAATGAACGACCCTGACTTTTCATGGGATGATATGTACCACTATGCGTACTTCCTCCCACAAAAATCCCATGACCAATATGTTGTGGAAACTAAATAATTCATTCCTGATGAATTTGATTGGTTTAGAAAACCCATCCCTACACCCGATGCTTCCGAAGAAGGAAATATGGCCAATATCTCTCCTACCATTAAAATTGACATTTCTAACAAACTAGGGGTAGAAGAAAACATTACCTTTAGTGCCCAATTCACCCCAGAAGAAATTGAAGCTTACACCAAGCTATTCAAGAAATTTCGTGATGTTTTCACCTGGTCCTATTCAGAAATGCCCAGAGTTGATCTTGCCATTGTTGAACATCATATCGATAGATGACCTGAGGCCAATCCTGTCCGTCAGAAGTTGAGACCCATTAAT
Organism: Pinus albicaulis; assembly: GCA_034641835.2. Taxonomy (NCBI): domain Eukaryota; kingdom Viridiplantae; phylum Streptophyta; class Pinopsida; order Pinales; family Pinaceae; genus Pinus; species Pinus albicaulis. The sequence continues at coordinate 1,113,717,301 of CM076577.1, forward strand.
CCTTCCAGACGAGAGGCTATCAAAGCTAAAATAGATAAGCTCAAGCAAGTTGGCTTTATCTATCCCATCGAATACACCACTTGGGTGTCCAACCCGGTTCCTGTTCTTAAGAAACAAGGCACCATCCGTGTTTGCACTAACTTTCACGACCTGAAAAAAGCTTATCCCAAAGACAACTTTCCTACACCATTCACTAACCAAATATTAATGAGTGTGTAGAGCATGAGGTTCTATCCTTCATGGATGTTTTCTCCGAATACAACCAAATTGTTATCCATCATGCTGATCAGCTTAAGACTGCGTTTATTAGTCCATGGGGAACCTTCGCCTATACGTTCATGCCGTTTGGCCTTAAGAACACTAGAGCCACTTTTCAGTGGGCCATGTCTTACTGTTTCCATGACCCGGCTCATATTATTCTTGCTTATTTAGATGACCTCACTGCATGTTCTAAACATTGGGAGCAACACCTCCATGATCTGCGTACCATCTTTCTCCAATGTCGCAAGTATAATATCTGCCTCAACATGCTGAAGTGTGTCTTTGGTGTTTCTACCGGCCATCTTCTAGGCTTCATTGTGTCTAAAGATGGTATAACACTTGATCCCTTGAAATTTCAAGCGATCCTTGAGCTTCCTATTCCTCATACTTTACACCAGTTACAAAGCCTCCAAGGCAAAGATAATTTCCTTTGACGGTTCGTACCTGACTATGCCACCACTGCGCATGGGTTCCTTAGACTCCTCAGATATAACATTCCATTTGTGTGGGATGACTATGCTCAAGAGTCTTTTTATGCCCTGAAACATGCTCTCACATCCCCTCCCTTGATTCGTCCCCCTGACTTTGATAGGGATTTCATCCTATACATCTTAGCCTCCACCCATTCAATCATTGGGGTCCTTATTCAAGAAGACGACAACTGATTTTAGCATGTTATCTATTATGTTAGTAAGAACCTTGTAGGCCCCCCATATCCTACTCACATGAAGAGAAATTAGCACTGGCTGTTGTGTTCTCGATCCAAAAACTTCTTCATTACATCCTCATGCATTCCACCAAGTTCATGACTAATTCCAACACTATGACCTTCCTATTGAGTCGTCGGATCATTAATGGGAAGTATACCCGTTGGATCATCCTCCAGGAATTAAATCTCGAATTTGTCACACCCAAAAGTAAGAAAGGTTTAGCCCTCGCTGAACTCATTTTTGAATTACCTACTAGTACGCAGGATCCTCCAGTTAATGATGATTTTTCCTGATGAAATATTTTTTGCCATTACCACAGATGATCCTTGGTATGGTGACATCCTCACTTATTTGCGAACCCAAAATTTCACCCTCCTCGATCGTGATGCTCGACGACATATTTGACACCAGGGCCCCCGCTACCTTCTTATCAGTGACGACCTTTATTGTCGCAGTGTAGATATTGTGCTTCGTCGTTGTCTCATGCACGCTGAAGCTGAGAAAGTCCTCAATGCCTGACATAGCAGTGCTTGTGGTGGCTACCTCTCCGATCTCACCACTGCCCAGAAAATCATGCGCGCTAGGTATTTTTGGCCTTCTCTCTTCGGTGACTGCATTGAAGTAGTAAAAAATTGTTCCAATTGCCAACATTTCACCCCTAAGGTGTGAGCCCCTCCGGCTCCCCTCCATCCTATCATCTCAACTGGTCCCTTTTGTAAGTGGGCTATAGAATTTATGGAGTGTTGACCTCCATCAGCTCGTAACTAGAAGTATATAATCGTGGTGGTTGACTATTTCACAAAATGGGCTGAGGCCATGCCAACGTTTAACAACACGACAGCTACCATAGCCCTCTTTTTATTTAACCATGTTATCACTTGATTCAGGGTTCTAAAACAATTGGTCTCTTACCATGGTGGACATATTGAAGATGAGATATGGCATGACCTATCCACTCTATTGACCTTTGAGCACTAATATTCATCCTCCTATTACCCCCAAGGTAATGGCCAAGTTGAAGCAGTCAATAAAATCGTTAAAAACATGCTTCAACGGACGATGGATAAGCACAAAACCAACTAGCACCTTATGATATTCCCTCCTTTTGGGGCCTATAGAACTTGTGTCAAAACCACCACTGAGTTTACTCCTTTCCACCTTGTTTTTGGCGAGGAGGAAATTTTACCAATCAAGTGTGAAATTCCTTCCCTTCATCTAGCTGTCAAACTTCTCCTGACACCCAAAATTTAGAACAATGGCCTATCATGCTTGAGCACGTTTCCAAAGATCATCGTGTTTCATTTCATACCACCGAAGTGGCTAAGAAACACACTAAAGCTCAGTATGACCGAAAAGTCCAGCCTCGTACTTTCCACGAAGATGATCTCATTTTGGTGTATGACCAGGCCCATGATGTCCTCGGTCATGGGAAGTTTGACTCATTATGGCTAGGCCCTTACATCATCAGTAAGGATTTAGGTAAATGGGCATACCTCTTATAGGATTTCGAAGGCCACCCCCTTCCTAATCCTCGTAATGTACTCTATCTTAAGAAATATTACCCTTAGAATTTCCTTCCTGAAATGTGTGTTCTATTTATTTTAGGTAGCCAGCTTATGATTTTTTGTGATTTGATACCTCACCAGGACACATTTTTTCCAAGAAGGGCCACTTCACCACTCCTCAAAATCAAATTTCTTTACTTGCAACACTTGTACTTGCGGCACCACTTTGTCTCCATACTTTTCCATGCTCATGTCGAATTCGTCATGAGTAACCATCTTGTACTCATGTTTTTTATGGTCCCCACTGGACCTTTTCTGTGTAGCAACATCATCGAGTCTGCCTTTTTTAGAGCATTCGAGTTGAGTCATCATCATATCCATGGAGTCTATCCCAAGTCCCTTTGTATCCCGCTATAGTCCTCCATCCTTCATTGCTTGGTTCCTCTCTCGTGTTGCACATTATGGCCTTCAACCCTACTATCCCCTGTCCCCTTTGATATTGTGTCAGTTTCTGCTATGTCATCCATGCCCTTCATGCTCTAACAAGGGAATTCATCAGCCCGCTACTCAGTACCCCCTATTTCATCATTATCCCTAGTGTCAGTCTATCAGTCCCTCGACTATTATCTCTCGTGCCTTAGTTGAGCATCCCTTATTGCCTCACCTATGGTGGACCTCCTTTTTTTGACATCATCTCATTCATTCCAGAAGACAGGTCTAGAGGGTGGTATACCTTGGTTCGAGCTTCCACTCTTATTCGGTGCCTCGGATAAGGCAAAGGGACTCCTTATTGCCCTTTGACCTTATTTTTTCTTACCTCTAGCTCCTTACAGCATGATAGAGATCTGTATACTTGCTGGTTCAATGATGTAATAGATTATATTGATGATTCCCGGGTGTGTGTCAGATGTTTCAGACCTCATGAGGGGGTGGCCCTTCAGGTAGCCCCCCACATGCTTAGATGGCCTCTTCATTACAACCTTCGATGCAGCTCCACAGATTTGATGGTTTCGGCCTCTGCCAGGTACAACACCTTTTAGTTTACATGTATCATTTAGATTTTCAGAGCCCTTTCCTATTTACAGGGCCTCATTGGTTGTATTGATATCTCATGTACTCAAATATTATTGTATAAGTCCTGGCTGTTATCCCAGGCAGAGTATGTATGTGGGATCCATTATCATGTTTTTATCTGTCTCATGTTTATGCCAACATGTACTATATAGTTCAATCCCTTGTTTACTAGAAGCATTATTCTTTGTACTTTGACTTGACGGGCATAGGTATGCCTCCCCCACCTCTTGTAGCACATGTAGTCACATATAAAAGAGACTTATCGCACTTGTAAGTCCCACCTCCTCAAGGTCCTTTCCTTTAGTGCTTTGGTCTACCTTATATTTCTCTCTCTCTAAATTCCCCTTCGGTGTCTAGTGATTGAGTTCTTACAACATACTTCGATCATACGATTAGCTCGTAATACTCGCACGCTTGGGGGCAATCTATTACACCAATTTTTGGTCATATAACCTGTTACTATTAGATGGACCAAACTACACCATGTAAGACCAATTTTACCCTAATTAAAATTGCTTTCACTATGAAAAATAACTTAGTAATCCTTAATTTATTAAGTTGGTTATGGTCTAAATAGGAACCCCATGAGGAAATATTGAATAAATCCATATTTGTTTGATTTTCCTCAAGGAATATTTAGTTAAACATTAGTTTAATTAATATTCCTGGTCATATTTAACTAAAAACAAGAAAATTAATTAGATAAATCATTATTTATCTTATTATTTTCTAGGAATAATTATTTAAACCTTATTTAAATAATATTCCTTATTAAATTTGACTAAATCATTTATAAATAATTGAATAAATCACTATTTATTTAATTATTACTCAACCACATCCTTAAAATAATAAATAAATCATTTATTTATTTATTATTTATAAATAAAGGGATTTGACCAAATTCAAATCATTTTTCCATCCAACAAATATAATAAAATATTCCATAAAAGTTGGATTTAGATTTGGTTAATAATATTTTAACTATGCACCAATATCTAGACCAACCCAATATTTTGTTATAAATAGAAGGGTTTTTCCATTCACTCATTACCTTTTGTTGCCTAAAGATCACTCTCGATCTATACTTTTGGACTTTGATCCTCCATCATTGTCATATTTTGCTACCATTTTTCTTGTGAGCTCTCTTTGAGTTCCATTTTTTGTCTAGATTTTCTACACCATCAAGAGAGAGAAATCTTAGATCTAAAGTGTTGAGGACATACAAGAACCCATCCCATTGAGGGGATTGGTAACATATTTCTATGTTCCCTTCCCAGGTGTCAAAAATACAAAAATTCTTTAAAAATATTCTTGTCTTGTCTATTGGATGCATGGAGAAACTCCTGCTTCTATTTATTTCTTAATGTCTTTATCTACATAGATCTAGATTTTGTAGCATTTATCTTGGTCCACTAACTGCAGATCTAAAGAAATTGTTAGACATCTTTGATGTCAGGGCTGTTTGTTATGCATAGCTAAAGTGAGCTTTTTTCATACACTTACAATTAGAATTCATCCTAGCAATTTTATATATTAAAGTTTAAAATATTTTTTAATTTAAATTTCCTGTATTATATATTTATTAATAACTTTCTAATAATAAAAATTATTTATATAAATTATATATAATTAAATTTAAAACACACTCATTTTTCTTTGCAATTTTATTTTATGCAGTAAAATTTATTATAATATTTTGCTAATTAATAGCAGAATAGTTATTATTGGTTATTGTTTATGAATGTAGGTTAATTTTTTTTTTTTTAATGGATCATTTAAAATAACTTATGGGTGGTTCTCAAAAGGATAAATTTTAATTTTTTTAAATGTCTTTGAGTCTTAAACTATTAATTTATTTACTTATATCTTAAAAAAACAAAAACTCTTAAAATATTACTCCAAGACTGAAAATAATAGCTTTAATATAAATAATATTCACAGGAAAACATGTATAGTATGATTTGTGTTCATTAACGAAACCATCTTTAATGAAATCAAATATTTTTAATAACATTTAGTCTTCATTAAAAATATAAAATTAAATTTTATTAATAATTTTTTTATTAAAATTTAAAAAAAAAAACACTTTTTCAAAATAATAATGATCACTTTAAAAAATTTTATTTCAAAAATAAAATAAAATAAAAACCTTATAAACATAAATTTAGATAATCAGTGCAATCTAAAAAAAAATATTGATCTTAATACATGTATTAAGCTAAGATAATCAGTGCAATCTAAAAAAAATATCGATAACACAAGATATGGGTATTACCTGTCATGTTGACATAGTGTGTACAAATGGTTATGTTGACACAAAGGGTTATAACATTTTAAAAATGACTATTATATGTTTTTATTGATGATGATGATGATGATGATGGTTAACGTCTACTGAGACCAATATTTGGTCTATCAGACCTAAAGAAAAGAGTTATTTAGTTTGATTTAAGATTTTATTCCTATGATCAAAACACTTAGAGAGAAGTCTCCCGAGCTCACTATAATTTTTACATCTTAAAGGCTAAGAAGGTCAGGTAAATGGGTTTTGGTTGAGATATCATTAAAATTGAATTTATTGGATTTATTGTTATGGTATTTATTTATTGGATTTATTTTGTGGTTGAAAATAATGATTATTATAGTTTTTATTTAAATTCAATTTATGTTAATAATATGTTGAGTTTATATTAAATATATTATTATAATACTTTACTTAAAAAATATTAATAATTTTTTTAATATATTTTATGTTTTTTTATTATTAATATTTAGTAATTTTTTATTTATATTTATATAAATTTTAATAATCAAATCATGAATAAAGAGATTATGTATTCTTACCTACATAATCTTACATACTATGTTACATACATATATAAATAAATTTTACATATGAAGTTAATATTTAATTTGACTATATACGAGGAGTAGAGGAGTAGAGCATATGATGAAAAGATTACTGGTTAGAAACTTCATGAGAAACAATCCAATCATTATAAGGGTTAGTGTGGTCTAGGTTGGGTGTCTTACTGATTTTAATAGCTTAAATACCCTTGAATTACAACTACTTAAACCATAAATTAAACATATCAGTGATTTCAAGACTCACATTACTTAACAAACAAACAAAAATATTTGATTTAACTCTAACTTCAAAAATTCTCAAAAAAAAAAAAAATGCATGTTTTTCTTTTTTAATGATTTATAAAATATTTATAAATACAACCTTTTCAATACATAGGTATAATATAGTAAAAAAAATGAATTAATGATACTCATTTCCTAATGGATTTGTATAGATCCATTGAGCAAACAGAAAGAATAATTATACTCTCACTTCCATTATTCTGAGGAAGATGAATCCACACGTTTTCCCTGAGATGTTCAATTTAAGTGTTCCTTAATCTCGGCCACTTACACATGTATATTGTGTCACCTATATCTTTGGGATATATAGACTTAGGAGTTTGATTAAGTTACATTTGATGTTTTTGTAGATTTCGGTGAACTTCAAGAATTGTCACTTTTGATTCTGAAAGTGTGGTAATCCAAATTCCTTTTCCAGAAAGAAAAAATGTTGTATTAAACAATTCACATTCCATTCAAAAGATTGATTACATATCGACATATAAAAGAAAAGTATGTCACCATATTGGCAAAATGTGTCCCATAGAGAGACCAAGAGTTCCATATAACCAGCCCAAAGCAGGCTAGATTGACTTACACAACCCGACAATAACAGAGATGCATAAAGTAGAGCTCAGATAATAAAGTAAATACATTAAATAAAACTAAAATAAAAGCCAGAATGTAGAAAAGAGAAACTATGCAATGAAAACATAAAAAGATCACGCTCGCTTGAAGAAATGACTCAGGCTCGCTTGAAGGAAAAAACAGGCTCACTTGCAAAAAGAATAGGCTCACTAGTAAAAGGTCAGGCTCGCATGATAGGGATTATGGAAGAGGTAAAATATGTGAGTCTAGCAGAGAGGTGCCTCTGTAATCATTGATATGTAACTTGCCATATGTGCACTCCAGACCTCTTTTAGATAAAAATTCAACCCGTGTATTATTTTCTCTAAAAATGTGTTGTATGCTAAAAGTCTGAAACTTTCTCAGAATATATCTAATACTTCGTATCCAGCCTGAACAGTTCCTGATTTGCAGATCACAGCTCCCATTGATCCCGTCAATTGTGATCTTCGAATCACCAAATATGTGGATAGCTGGGAGACTAAGATGAAAAGAAATGTACAACCCACTCCAGAGAGCCATTATTTATGCCTTATTGTTAGAGCCAGAGCCCTCGTTCCAATGGATATGATAACAATCATTGTTGACAAGTCGAATCCAGGCCCCGCAGCCGCATAGTCCATCATTGCAAGCTCCATCAAAATATAATGCTGGGAGCATAATTGGGTGTGGCCGAATTCGCCAAGATTGGTCCTTTATATCAGGGAAAAAACAAGTATTAACATTATCCAAGTAGAAATGTTTTTTATATTCAAAGTAGGATGAGGAGGAGCATCCTCGAATATACAATGGTTCCTAGCGATCCAAATTTCCCAGATAACATAGAAGGGTGTAGAGATTTGAGGAAAAGCAGTAGCTACCCAGGATGAAATAGTTTACATACAATCAAATGGTCGCCAAGACGAATCACCAATTAACCGTGCGAAATTCAGCCAGATTGAAAGAGAGAAAGGGAAAGAGAAAAATAGATGAGAGGAGGACTCATCATGTTGGCGACAGAAGGGGCATCTACCGAGACCAATAAAGCCACGCTTACATAAAACCTACCGAGTCAGAATTTTGTTTTTCCATGAAAGCCAGAAGAAAAGTACAATCTTATTTGGAATTTTGAGATTCCAAGCAATATAAAAGGGTGACTATACAGCGTCAGGAGACGAAAGAATCAAATTTTGATATATATCCTTCACAATTAAACCATTGCCTTTGAAATTTCCGTTCCATACCAAATGATCACCTTCCCTGATATAAGATAATCCCAGCCCCTGTAGGTGAGCTTTGTATGCATTCCATGCAACCAAGTCAGAATCATCTAAGTCCAACTTCTCTGTAGATTTCCAAATGGGGGCATCAAGGGTCCAACATAGTATAAGGTCAGATAGAGTGAATATGCCAGACTGCTGAAATCTATGTAATAAGTGAGCGTAAACCTGGAAAGTATCAGAGGAGGCATATAAACGGTCAATTCCAATGTATATATTTTTCCCATCCCTGAACTTCGATGCTAATCTTTGACCCAAAATGGGCGAAACCTTGCAGAAGCTACGCCAAATTTCTGAAGCCCGACGGACCATGACATACGTTCCCTTATATAAAAGATGTAACGGAACACCCTCGATATATCTATGCCTGATAATACTTGACCAAATTCCATCGCCACTAAGAGCGCGCCATAATGATTTAACCAGAAGAGCATTTGAGAAAGTTCTGATGTTCAATAATCCCCAACCACCGGATCTTTTCGCGATCAATATGTCTTCTAATTTGCAAAGATGTATTTTGGAATGACCAAGAGATTCATCCCACAGGAAGTTTGAGATGCATCCAAAAGGAAGTTTAAAATTATAGAATTGATTTTTTTAACAGTGTAAACTGGGAGGAAGAAAAGATGTGATCAGTTGACCACATATTGTGAAAGAACAACCATAATCAAGATATATCTTCCGCCCATCGAGAGAGGCCTGTTCTACCACTTATTTATCTTATTAATGAAATTTTCGATACACCAGGTCTAGTCGGCACTGTTATATGAATAGGGCTTCAACCTAAATCCCACATAGGTTAAACCCTTATAAATATGGAATTTGTCCGTTCCCATATAATCTGCAATGAACTTGATTTCCTCCTCATCGCCTGAGTTGTAAAATAGAAGAGATTTACCATTATTGATACACTTCTGTCCATTCCCATATAATCTATAATGAACTTGATTTCCTCCTCATCGCCCGAGTTGTATAATAGAAGAGATTTACCATTATTGACACATAAACCAGTGGCATGCCAAAATCGAATGTGAATATAGTGCACATAACACCATTGATTTATGTTGAGCATTACAAATACCAATAAATCATCAAAAAATAGAGAGTTAGAGACACTTACCAAAGGAGAGAAGACTAGACCATTAAAAAAACCCCGATCCGCTGCCATATTCATTATATTGCTGAAGCTATCCATGATAAGAATGAAACTGAGAGGGGATAAAGCACAACCCAGCCGAACTCTAATCCCAATCTCATGATAAAAAAAAAAAAAAACTTAATACACATTAAGCAGCTTATCAATCCCACTTCTGACTTATTATTATTATGTTATTTCTTGTAGAATGACAATGTACCAAATTCACAATTTGGGTGGTTCCCTCACGTTAAACACAGCCCGGGATAATTTAGAAATGATAAGAGTACTCATAAATCAACACATTTACAGGAGGTGGGATTATAATAATCATGACAGTATTGTGAAACACTGTGATCGTGCTAATGTAACATATGCATTTTTTATCTTTTGCAGAAACAACTGGCTTGCAATTACTTGTGATCGGTATGTTTAAGCATATTTTTGTGCTTGTATTATGCCTCTAACTAAATATATGACTTGATTTTTGAAATATTTGGACATCTGCAATCACATAAAGATGGACATTTTAATGCACACAACATTTTACTCCTCCACATTTGTTGCTCAAATGTCCTGTCAGAAGTCCCACTCTTTGTTTTTGCCTCTGAAAATTCTTCTATGCGAATAGGAACGGAAGTAGAAACACCAGAAAACCGTTATATAATTGGTAAAAATTGTTGAGCAATATGTGAAATAGGAACGAAAGTAGAAACACTAGAAAACTGTTATACTTATATAATTGGTAAAAATTGTTGAGCAATATGGACCACCAACCTAGAAATTTCACAACTAAAGCCTAGGACTGCCAACCTGTAGTTACAAATTTAGATAAACCAACATACAAAACCAAATAGAACGAGCTAGTAGATGATCAAATTTGATAGAGTATATTGAGTTGCCATATGAAGATACTAGACAAGCACAAATACACATACTCCATAATCAAAATTACCAATGTGTGCTGATGTGTAGAGATTATACGCCTCCGGTGGATTCAAGTTTGCCAAAGTAGGATGAGTTAATAAATATATTGTTAATAAATTTTATTTGTAAATTTTATTAATAAAAACCGTTTTATTTCAAATTATTTCATTTTCACAAATATTATTTCAATTAAATAAAATAATGTAAACAATTTATATGTTTAAATAAGTAGCGACATGCCACCACCACCTGGCTCTTGTTATATATCTAATACACCACAATAATGGAATAAACGTAATCTTAAGATGGATTGTGAGAGTTATTAAACTATTGTTTTTAATCTTGGATTAGTTAGTTTTAATTATGTAACTTGTAGAAATTAAATGTTTTAGGGGTTTTTGAAGGTGAAAAATCTATTTATACATTCAAAATATTATTTTAAATAACTAAAATCCACAATCTTACAAAAAAAAAAACAAATTGTCTAATAATTAAACTATTTCATTATTTAGTGAGCATATAAATAAGTAAACATTATAGTTAAAAATAAAATTATTAGAGATATAAGATGTAAGCTTCTTTGTTCCTTAAATAATAAGGTGGATGAAGTAATAAAAATTAGTAATTTTTTTTATAAAAATTTAATTTGGATAAGATAGGAGGAAGATGAAGACAATTCAATGTTAAAGTAGGTAAATGGTTTCAAAAATTGTACAAGATGTATTTATTAAAGTTAATAGTTAGTTTGTACCAGATGTATTTATTAAATTCAAGAAAGTTTATACAATATATATTTAGTTGATTAAGTATATTAATTAGTGTTGAAGGTAAAGAAGAGGTTAAATTACAAAGATAGAGATTGAGGTTTTCATTCTAAGCATGTACATGATAGGAAGGTAGAGAAATCTTACACTTAAATGGAGATCGAGAAGAAAACCACAAAGGACTTAAGGATGGTGAAGAGGCTTTAGTGGTCATGGAATATGGATACACTATTATAGTTGTAAATATGAAGGTCATGAGCCATTCCCATGCTTGCATAGGGCGTACATGGATGGAAATAAACTAATAACCCAATTAGCATGGGGAGTTGCATATGAGGATAGACATTAAAGCATCAATAATTATAGATGATACATATCTGATTAATAATGCTAAAAGAGTAGTAAAAATTACTAGAATAACATAGATGGTTGAGAAAAATCATCTTTAGAACCAAACATAAGCTTGGAGGAGATCTATAAATTATTGTAGATATCTGATAACAATTATACTTAAAATCCAAAATCTATACTATGAGGCTTATTTTCCTTAGACTTATGGATTAATTAAGTTACTATTTTCATGCATCAATATACAAAATGTGGAAAATAGAGAACAAACACAAATACAACCACTCACAACTATAATAACACAAGATATGATATGGGAAACCTTTTCAAGAGAAACACAACTAGAAGGTGAGGTTGTTGTGCTATCTCTTTCTTTGAATATTAAGGGATGCAAGTACAAAGGTGTGAGACTTATGTCTTTTGGGTTGCTACAATAAGAAAAACCCTCTCTATTTTCTCTCTCTATCCATTGTCATCTATTCTGCTCTTTTATGGAACAAAATGAACTTGAATATATTGGAACCCCTTTTCCTTCGAATGCCTTGGTTATAACATAGTCTGATAGCTTATTAGTGGTTAAGTTTGACTCCAATTCCTAACTAGAGTTACAATATCGATTATTCTAGAGTCTTCTTCATCATGATCACATTGATAACCCCTTTTTCCAATATTAATGGGGTTTGACATCACATCCTCTTGAATCATGGTGGTTGAAACAAGAATGTCAACTTCCAAGTGGCATAAATTTTTGCATGTGGATTCTGATTGAGGTGATTCTTATGTTATTGGAAAGGTATTTATGTGTAGCATAGTTCTAGGTGGTGTGGAGGTTAAGTGGCAAATTTTTACCCCCAAAAAATTCCGTTTGATGCCTTAAAATGATTCTAAAACATTTCAAGCACTAATTCACCAAACTGGGACCTGTAGGTAAAAATGGTCTTATGAGCTTATTCCTCCAAATTTTCTAATTTTAAAGAATCAATATGGATTAAAAATAATATAATGATCCACTTTGAAGCATACCTCCCCATTTTGGTAAGATCTTGATCCCCAAAATATTTTACTAAATGAGGAGAGGAAACATTTCCTCTACATTCTCCTTGGAGTAATATTTAGCCTTTCTTGGAAACTATCCTTTCAATCCAATCTATGAAAGGTCATGTTGGACCTATCTTGTAGTTCTAGACCTCCCCCACAAAATTGTATCTTTTTTCAACTCTTCCTACGAATTTGGTGCCAAATTTGGTATAAAAGGTAGGAATTTTCCCCCTTGATCATGATCAATCATTAAAGGCTCATAGAGTTTCATTTTATCTACATTCACAACTAAGTAAATGTGCATGTATGGGGGTAGGCTGATTTTATAGGCATTATCTCCCACCTTCTCCAATATCTCAAAGGGACCTTATCACAGAACCTTGATTTTCATACCAGGATCTTGTAGCCTCTCATTGTTTAATTGTAACCATACTTTATGTCCCACCTTGAATGAATTCTCTATTTACTGATAATCATGCATGTCCTTGTATTTTTCTTGTGACTTTTTCAATGTTTCATGTACATGTAAATGGATCTATGTAATATTGTCACTTTTTCTTTTCTTAAGGCATTCCATGTAATATCCTTCCTCAATCCTCTTTTTCCATATGCAATATCCAAATGTGAAGGGAAAAATATCCAAAACAAGTTTCAAATCAGGACTTACTTGTAGAAGTGTGGAATTCTCTATTATAAGAGTGTTGTATGCATACCATATTTTCATCCCAAGTCTTCATATGCTTTTGATTATAACCCATTAAAACTTGTACCAAATTCCAATTGAGTACTTCTATTTTCCCATATATATATGGATGACATATTGCAGATCTCTTCAACTTCGTGTGCATATTCTCCCACAATGTTGTCCAAATTTCTCTGAGAAATCTCATGTCCTTGTCTAAAAAAATGCTCCTTAGTATCCCAAAGTACACCTAAACCTCTCCAAAGAACAATCTCATTTCTTCTTTCTTATTGATGGTATTTTTATAGGGAATTAGAACACATAGCTTGTTGAACCCATCAACCACCACAAATATGTAGTGATGTCCTTTCCTAGTTTTTGGTAAGCCACCCACAAAATTCAAGGGATTTTTTTCCCAATGATGATTGGGTACATGCAAGGTATTATATAGACCCTATTTCATATTACTAGGCTTGATGGTGCAACAAAACATGCATCCTCTTATGAACCTGCCTACCTCTTCTTGTATCCTAGGCCAATACACATACCTCTGCAAGGTGGCCACTATCTTCCCTACACTAAAATTCCTTGTAACCTTGGTGGGAACCTTTTTGATTAGCTACAATCACTCAACTTTAGGAACACATAACTCATATAACCTATAGAGTAACCCATTCTGGAGATGGTAGTCAATTGTGTTTTCACCATCATGGACATGAATTATGCTTTGCAACTATTGAAACACATCCTTGAACTCCCCATACTCTATATATGCCTATATGTATGCATCATGGGTAAAAGGATCCATGTGCATAAGAGTTCCCAAAGTTGTCATCTCCGATGTGGCTGGGCTTGAAAGCATACAACCAACTTGTTTGTGCCATCATTCTTCTACTTGGTCACTAAAGTAAATTATTATATAAACCCCATCCACTTGTAATTCCTAGTCTATTGTAGCTTACTCTAGGCCTATAGGTGTTTTAGTGGTTGGTGATCAGTTTGGATTATTGTCTCCTTTCCCATAAAGTGGTGTTTTGACTTCTTTATAGATTGTAATAGGGCATAAAGATCCTTTTCATATGCAAGTTAGTTAAGAATTTCCCCATTAAATACTTCAAAATGGTAGCATACAGGCCTTTCTCCTTGCATCAAGACTGCTCTTATAGCATACCCACTCGCATATTTATCCACTTCAAAGGGCTATTGCAAGTTTGGTAATGCGAGTACTAGTGCTTGAAAGTTATTCTTATTTAACTCATAGAATGCCCTCTACTAATCCTTTCCCAACTCGGAAATACTCATTATTATTTCATGCAATGTTGTTTCTACTACTAAAAATGAGGGTATGAATTTCCTGAGGTATTGTGTTTCCTTAATGAAACTCTGACCTAAGGAACATTGGTAGGTACCGACCACTTCATGATGGCTTGCATCTTGGAAGGATATATATTTATTTCTCCCCCACCTATCACATATCTCAAGTACACCAAAGACTATTGTGAAAAATCACACTTTCTGATATTTTCTCGTAGCTGGTGCTTCTTTAATATTTGTAGTGCCTGCATCAAATGTGAGATGTGCTCCTCCTAGGTAGCATCATATACTAGTATATCATAAAAAAAAATTAACAAATGAATCTATAAAATGGAATAGGATATCATTCATTAAACTCATGAACATAAGTAGTGCATTGCATAGGCCAAATAGCATGACTAACCACTCATACAAACCTTGCATAGTTTTGAAGGCAGTATCACATGTATCTTTTTCTATAACGTGAACTTGGTGAAGTACTTAGCTTGCTGCAACTAATCCAGTAGATCATATTTCCTACTAAAGGTGTACTGATTTTTTAGTGTAATTTTGTTGACACTTACGAGTGATATATTTAACTTTTTCTTTTGCATGATGATGAAGAAATATTTTTCATCCTTGATGAGGTAGTATCGGTTGGATCTGCACATGAATATCACATCTCACATGTACATATAGGGGATTTGAAATAAAAATACGCATACTTCAAGTGAAACTACATCCAATTCTACTTCATCAATGAAATCAACACTAACAAAAAATTTGATTACACATTGTTTTCTTACCTTTATCTTTACCTCCTTGTTGATCGATCCTAATGGATATAGGTTAGGATGGTCATCTATATCTAGCTCATTTTATTGACTATGAGATTTGATTATGCTCCTAAGTCGAATGTAGCGTTAATTTCATCGTCTTGACTTATATATTTATATGGAATATTTTGGTCATTTCCTTCTCTTCCTATTGTTGAAAGCTACATAGATTCACCCCCTCAGTGGTATTGATGTAAAAAAATATTCTCATCCACAAGTGAGTTTCTTTCCACTTTATTAATTTAATCTGCGTCCATGATATTTTTTTCTTAACATATTTTCATTCTGTTCTTCGAGTTGATCTCTAGATGCAACTTCCAACACTTCTACTATATATTACCATCGATGACATAGTGGTTACAGTGGTTGCTGGGATATTTTAATTGGTGTGTTGTGGCTATTTTATTTTCCTGCTTTCCACTTCTCCTTCCCCTCCTTGGAATCTTCTTAATGCTCCTTTTACTTTCACCTACTTAATTTCCATTTCTTCTCATATATTATTCTGGTACTATGCATGTAAACAAGCCTCATCCATCATTATGGGTTTAAAAATCATTTATTACTTTTGTAGATTGTTGTTTAAACCCCCTAGATACTTGAGGAGTATGTTTTGGTTCATTAGGGAGATACCCAACATTATTTCCATCTTTTTAAATTCTATAGTGTAATCTTGTACACTCTACCTTTGTCTCTTCTTTGAAGTAATGACATTGAATCGATTGGTCCTCTACATACCCAGTAAGGTGAAACTATAAATTTATGATGGTTTTAAAATTCTCCCACTTAGTCACTATAGGATATCCCCCCAAACTTAAGGTCTTCATGTGGCTTTCCCACTAGGTTAGGGAATGGCCCTCTAATATCAAACAACCAAACAAAATTTTATGTTTTTCCTCTATGTGGTGACACCAAAAAAAAATTATAATTTTTGTAGCTAGTAATTTAACATGAAAACATAAATCTCACCTTGATATGGATTTATGTTTTCCTTCTCTTCCATCTTGAACAGGGACTGAATGGTTCACAACACTCAAACTTGGTTGATAATTTTCGGGTTCTTTCTTAGGCTCCCTCTTTGGTTCTTCCTGATCTCGCGATTTCCTCTTTGGTTTGACCTCCAAGTTGGAAGCTTCATATTTTTCGAATCCCGAATTATTTGCTAGAGCCACCATAAGGAGATTCATGTTATGAATTATTTTTATGACATGTTCTTCCAATCTTGATAAACTCTTCTCTACCCGATCTAGAGGGATATTAACTGATTTGTCGGTCATGTCTAGGGTTTTATAATTTTTTTCTTAAACGGATCTAGATTTGTAAAACTTCCCAAAAAATACCCAATAAAATTGATCTAATAAAAATATGATCTATAAAACACCATAGATATTCCACTACATATTTTTTCATAACATATCTGACAAAAATTATATTTAAAATCCAAAATCTACACTATGAGGGTTATTTTCCTTAGACTTATGGATTTACTAAGTTACTATTCTCTTGCATGCAATATATATAATGTAGAAAATAGAGAGAGAGAAAAAAATCACTCACAACCATAACAAAAGATATCATGTGGGAAACCCTTTTGGGAGAAAATCGGAATAGAAGGTGATGTTGCTTTTCTCTCTTTTTCTTTGAATGAAAATGGGTGCAAGTACAAAAGAGTGAGACCTATGGCCCATGGGTTGATAAATTACGAAAACCCTTTCTATTTTCTCTCTCTCTCTCTCTCTATCCATTCTCAGCTATGTTTCCCATATATGGAACATGATGTACTCAAATACAATGGAACCCCTTTTCCTCCTAGTGGCCTAGTTATAATACAACATTATAGGCTACTATTGGTTGAGTTTGACTCCAATTCTTAACTATAGTTACAGTATCAAATATTATAGTGTCTTATTCATCATGATCACATTTTTCGCCACTTTTCCATGAATAATGGTGGCTAATGTGGCATCCCCTTGAATCATGGTAGTCAAAACACGAAGATCAACTTCCAAGTGGCATTATTTTTTCATACAAATTTTGACTAAAGTGATGATTGCAGCCTTGGAAAGGAATTTTTTGGTAGAATAGTGCTAGAGGGTGATAAAATAAGTGGAAAATTTTTACCCCAAAATAAATTCAGTTTATGCCTCAAACTTCTTTTAGAAGGTTTCAAACCCCAATTATCCCAAAGTGAGAATTGCTAGTAAAAATGGTTGTGTGAGTTGATTCGTCCAAATTTTCGACTCTAAAAGAATCAACATGGATGAAAAATAATATAATGATCCAATTAATATCAAGAGGTAAATTTTATAAAGTCGTCATTAATTCTAGAATAATAAAAAATATGATCCTATTTGATATGGGTAGGCAAATTAAGCTTAGAAAAATAGAAACGTCTATGACCATATAACCTCTTTTTGTTTCAAAATAGGTTATAAAGTGATAATCACTAACCAGTTCAAGGTGTGTTTGAGAATATAAGGATGAAATTTTTTGTAATGATATGCTCATGGATGCAAATCATTTATTGTTGGGAAGAACATTGTCATATGATAAATGCATAATCGTGCATGACAGGGAAGAAGATCATCTCTCTGATTGATCATAAATATGATGGAATTAAAGGGGCGCCCTTGATGCAGAGTGGTGAAATCCTCTTTTGTTTAAAAAATTACCAAATTTATTTAGAGATGGAACTATAAATGGTTAAGAGAGAAGAGGAAGAACAAGTTAAATGTTATAAGTCTAGTAATTACCAAACTTTCTAGTTCACTGACTATGCCTTTAAAGTACAAAATTAATTGAACATTGTGAATATTGAATTATACATAAAAGAATTCCATTTTCATGCCCAAAGGAAAGATAAATTATAAGTAATGAAAAATGTCCAAGAATGCAACTTGAGTACCAGCAAATTGAGTTATAGTTTGATTAAGTAAAAGATTGATAATCTGCACTAGAAGAAATTCCTCTTGAAATTATTGCTATTACTACAAAATCCATGCAAGAAATGGATATTGATTTGAAACATTAGATGAAAAAACCTCATGATGCTCTCCAGGGGATTACTCATGAATTCAATGGATCTCCAAGGATATGGTAGCTCATAGAGAATATGGTAGACAACTATTGCTTCCTTTATTTTGGACTCGAGGATAATTTCTTTCCATACCTCTAAATATTTAGTAATGATATATTAGCACCAATAGGAAGGATATTAAATATTAATGAAGGGACAAAAATAACATAGGATATATTTCCTAAAATGGAGAAATATAAAAAAAGAATAAGTCAAACTATTACATCATAAATACTCTTCCTTAAGCAACATACATTTTATAATGTTGAAACACTTAACTAGATTGTTGAGGCATGGGTGGCTTCTATAAAAAATGGAGAAGAGAAAAGGAAGAAGCTTTCTCAAGCCAAGTATAAAGGCATCAAGGAAAACATATCAGAATCAAGCATACAAATTATCGATAGAAAGGTTTTGACAAGTTCTTCAATTCCATATAATAACAAATTTGATTCAAGGGTACCAATTACTAATTTACCTACCAAGAAACTTTACTGTTTAATCTACTAGAACCACCTTTGGTATTGGTGTAGATACTTGTGAAGGTTCTAGGTGTGTCATCTGACATCGAGAAAAGAAAAATGATATGTTTATTTCTTAAGTTAATTTATAGATTAGAAACTCTATCTTTCTATTTTTGTGTCCAACCATATCTCTTTTGAAACTTAGAAACTTTATTATTAATCTATTACCTTTAAGATTATCTTAGTTTTATGAAAGGTCATCCTTGATAACTCGGGGTTGAATCCATTCATATGATATAGTAGTAGAAAGGTATTGGACAACTTTGTATCATCAACAAGCCTAATATTCAGTTTAGATTCAATTCAAATAAAATTTTATAACTCATTTTAGAATAGTGATTTTTTCATCCCAAGAGATACATAACTTGGGGATTTTGTAGAATGGTTATATAAACTCAAAGTTCAATAAATGAGGACTCTTCTAAAATCTTGTTATGAGCATAAGAAGTAAGAGTCATTTTTGTCTTTGAAAACACATACAAAATTAGTTTACATTTTGTGAAAGATGTAACATACATCATATGCATGTGATGACTAGGGAAAGTTTTCAATGTTGGAAAATTTTCCTAACTTGATAATCTTGAATCTGTAATTATTTTATATGGGAAGGTTCCACACCTCAAAATTAAGCCTATGATATCCTCCTTAAGCAAAAATTATGGGAGCGTAAAATATGAAAATAAGGCTAGATTGCATCCAATTATGTGCTCATAAGATCCTCTTGGGAACTTTGGCATTAATGGATGTCATCAACATGCTTGAAGAGTGATAGTATGCTAGGGAAAATTATCAATTTAAAATTAGTTTATGTAATATCTCAAACTTTGTGTTAGTTGTCTCACTAGTATGAACCCAAAACGCCATCTCCATGTCAACTGAATCCACGTGAATTAATACTAATGAATAATACTCTTCCATTGTATGATAAGTCATTGTGAACTCAAATAGGCCAATCACTTTGTCCCTTTGATATTCTTTGATCAGGAAAGAACCAAATTAAATTTGATTCTAATTATCATCTTTAGCTTAAACTAGTGTTCGAAGTCTACTAGAAGCAACTATCTTACTTTCATGGGAATAAATGCAATGTAAAATACCATTTTAACCTCAAAGCATATTTTTGGGTAAATAGGTCATGAGTTAAGGTTTATGAGTTTTTTCATTAGTGGTGTTGAAGTCCAAAATTGTCTTCCTTTTTATAACCCTTTTTGCTTTCCTTTCCATCATTTTCATGATAGTTTGCTACATTTCCAAGTTAAAAGGTCACCTCGGATATATTCAAACATCATAAAAAGGTATAAATAATTAATGGTTTATAATCTATTGTTTCTTTTTGAAATTTAATCAAAACATTCCTATAGCTACCGAATTGCACCCATTATGCAGCTACCAAATATTTTGCATCTACATCCATGGTTATACAAGATCTAACACACTTGAAAAGGAATAGAGGATACATGTAGATGGAAAATAATCGACATATTGTAATCCACAAATCATAATGATTTGGAAAATCACCCAGTTCGAGAGATATAATGGTAAAAACAAAAATCAATGCTGGTTGTAGTACTCTAATTGTGCACAATATTTGAAGGAGTATCATAGCATTATCAAGAAAGCGTGGAATTGGATGAGAATAATTTGGAGTTGATATGTCAAATCAAAATATTTTCATGATTTTCTCTTTTAGTAACAAATAATGAGAAGAAAGACCCTAATTTCGATTTAATTTCTTAGTTGTCAAAATAGAAACTTGCTTCTCGACTTATGACTCTCAAGACAATTGTTTAATATAGGATTATAAAGACCCCGAGGTGAAGTAATATACATCATTACTATTTTTTAATTTTTTAATCATTTGTTATTAAAGACTTTGGTATTTAATACAAAGCACTTTGCTTCTTTGGTGATCAATGTCTAGCTAAATAGTTTAATATTCTATTTTGTGCTTCCACTCAACAGGAGGACCCCCTAGAGAGATGTAAGATTAGTTTAGTCTCTGGTTATTTTAATTTAACTTACATTCATAAATATTTGTTTCTTTTTTGCAATTAGTTAATGATTTTGATTGGTATTTTGTTCATTGGTTTCTAGTTTAATCTTCAGTAGTTTTGAACAAGTTGTGCACTCATAAAAGACAAAAATATTTCGTTTCTACAAAATTTCATTTAGATTGTTCTTAGTTTGAATTCATGAGTAATGGACAAATAAATTCTAATCCTAACTAGACACATTATTAATCCTTCTGAGTTACATTTTAGTTTTCTATTTTGCTGAAGTAATTAGATTTATAATTCCCCTTATGTTGAGTAGAATATAGATTTTTATTGGTAAGAACATTACAATATTATTTCAATTTCCTGCAAGTAGGATTAAAATTTGAATTATGTCATTAGAATATAGTTTTGAATTTAGTTCAAATAGAATAATTTTTAATTCTTGTTGCAGTAGATTAAATTTTGATTAAGTTCAAATAGAGTAACTCTTAATTCTTGTTGCAATAAATAAAATTTTGATTCAGTTTGATAGTTATAATTCTCAATTGATTTCGCCTTAAAGTTTGATTTTCTTTTAAAAGATTAATTTTTATGGAAAGAGCATGTTTGTAGAAATTTTTTGTTTTAATCTAGTTCAATTTATAATTATTAAAATTTCATCGTTTAAAATTGAAAATAGAACTCCTAGCATATATTGTGCACATGCACTTCACAATTACACAAACCTTGGTTGATAATTAATGAAGTAATTTAACCATCAATTAAATTACCCAACATTTTGACGTTGTTTCCAAGGAAGTGTATATAGGAATTTATTTTGGTTTGCATATCATATTAGATGCATTCATCCTATATAATCATAATTAAAGTACGTTATAAATAATTTAGAATGCATGAATAGAGAACGTGTTTATAGAGATATATTTCTAAGTAGATGTAGAGGAAAAAGTTCAATACCAAAATCACCACTACCTCCACTAGACCACATAGTGCCACACCATCCACTGACACTTGCATTCCATCTATAGTAGGTAGACATAGACTTCTTGAGGTGCATAGGTCTAAAAGCCAACCTAGGGACTCACCAACTTCTTACACTGAAACTACAGTTGAAGAACCTACATCCCCTACTGAATGAGTTATATTTATCTCTTAAAAAAAAGAAAAAATCTTAGGATAGGAGTTATAAGTACCTAGTGAATAAGAGGAAGAAATTTATTATTAGATATCATTAGCAGAAGAACCAAAGGAAGAGCTAGACAATCCTATCGTTGAATCTCATATTAGCTCTGAAGAGTCTACTATAGCAGGAGAAGGGGAAGGAAAAGTACAAAATGAAAATGGTGAACTTAGGATTGGAGGTGGAAGAGGCAGAGGAGGAAACAGAGGAGGAGGTGGAGGACAAGGTGGTAGAGGAGGTAGGGGAGAACCAGATCCTTATTGATTTCCTATATTTTATGAGGATACCACAACTACAATGAAACATATCTCACCTTCTATTCTTCCTAATTTTCATGGCCTAATAAATAAGGATCTAGAAACATTTATTTTCGATTTTGACATATTATGTAGATCTTATGACTATTTACTTGATACTTGAAAATTGAAATTATTTCTACCTACTCTAAAAGATGGAGCCCTTAAATGGTTTATGGGTTTAGGAACACATACTATTAGAACATGAGAAGAAATTTAGAGGGTGCTCCTAGAAAAATGTAAATATTATTATATGCCCCATAACCTTAAGGTTGAAGTCTTTAAGATGATGCAAAAGGAGGATGACAACCTTCAAGACTTAGTGGAAATATTTTCCTACAATATATTTTTTTTATCAGCAAGTATGGGACTCCTTCTATTAACTAGTTAAATATTTATAGCCATAGATCTATCGACTAGCCAGAAACTAGACCTTGTGTCCAAAATTATCAAAACGTCTCTGCCCATCACAGGAAACTAGACCTTGTGTCCAAAATTATCAAAACGTCTCCGCTCATCACGGGAAACCAGAGGAATATCAAGTATAATGACCCCTAAAATAGGTAGAAGGGCCAGAGCTTCAACTTGTAACCAACTAAACCTGCTAAGACTTCGAAATATGTACACTACAGGGCTAAAATCCCACTGGAAGCTTATCATATCGCAAAAAAGGCACCTGAGCAGTCTTGGTGCTAGTACTCCCCTCCCAGTCTATTTGAATCTTGCATTGCCACGGCGTCCTCCTCTTCTCTGTCCCCGGTATCATCCGAATGAGGCGCATAGCTAGGTCAAAGAATGTCCAGATACCATGAAATCATTGGGGTGTCCTGCAGCATACCGATACTTTTACCTATCCCTTCCATGATGCTGCAGAGGTTCTCTCCCATAGCTTGGCCAATTCTCCTTCTCTCGCGTATCAGGCGGCCCACAATGATCTGTGTCACCTAGATCGATTTCACCTCGACCCTCTACCCATAATACTATTGCAGGGACTTGACCAGGTCCTCTTCCATTTTGGCGATGGCGGAAGCATCCTCGTTGTCTTTTTCGATGAAGAACAGTGCCTCCAAATCCAGCCTTTTGCCCCCATTCTCCGGTTGAGACCTGTGTTGCCCCCCTTCTTCGCCTTTGGATGCCTCTTCTCTACCTCTACATGCTCTGTGCTCCACCTAGCAGTGAGCCTGAGTAAGGAAACCCACCATTCTCCCCTCCAGGATGGACTGTCGACCGACCACTACCTCTACCACCTGCATCGCTCCTAATATGCATTCCCCTTTCTGCCCATTCACCCTGCTGCACCAAGCCAAGAGGATTCCACCTTGTCCCCTTTATATTGTTATAAACTCATCCCGAGCTCCCCACTCTACTTTACCTTCTTCCCTACGCCTTCCAACATCAATAATTCCACACTTGAGAGGACTAGGATAGAGATGGTACCTTCCTCCCTTGGGATCCTGTGTTCCCATTTCCTTTGCTTCCGTTTTCTGGTGCTGCACTCCACTAATCGTTCTCATTGTCCTTCTAGCACTTATACTATCCTCCTCTATCATTTCTGCCCCCACGTCACCTCCTTTATTCCCTTCACGCATGCTCGACTTATAGGTGGGCCAGCGTGCGTGGCACCACTCCTGCCTCCTGTGGGCCTTAGTCACTCGCATCCAAGGTAACTTTTTTTCCTACAATATTAAAAGGGATAGGATGCATGATTTAGATGAGGAAACATTGAAAGATATTTTGCTAAAAACTATAAGAGATGAGTGGATTGACCTCCTCAACTTGATGGGAAGAGGATATGTTTCCCAACTATTAATTGGTGAAATATATGAGTTGTGCAAACATACTTTGAGAGGTAAGGCTATATCTAGTAAAATTCCAAGAGATCTAGCCATGTCAAGAGTTAGTAAATTTGCATCTGGAACAGTGAGTAGAGAAAAGTTGGGCAATCTTCTTGATAAATTTAAACAAGGTATTCTTGGGAATCTTAGTGAGAAACTAGATACTCTCAAAATACAAAACAAGAAAAAAGTCGAGAATGTTGCATTATCTATCTTTTGCCCTAGGTGTAGGAAACAACATGCTTTGAGGGATTGTCCTCTTGATAGTATATCAAATTGTGTCATATGTGTTGAAAATCATGATACAAGGGAATGTCCTTCAATACCTAGGATTAAAGTTGTCTTTCAGGATGAACCTAGATCAAGTCAAGATCCATCACTTTTCTTTATTTCTAAAACATCATGGAAATCCCAGCATCTAGGCATGACACAAGGTCTTAACACTCAATATCAATCATATGCACAACCACAAAATAATTGGACTGTGGCTCAACCACCCCAACCTTAAAATTCATCTTGGGCACAAAGTTGCTAGAATTATTATGATAGAGATCCCCAATATCCTAAATTCCAAGAAACGTATTCCCCTTATCCACCTCAATACTACCCTCCTCAACCAAACCAACATCCTCAACATCAATTTTAGACCCAAACACCAAATAAAACACTTTCATTACCATCCACTCCATTTCTTCAAATATCCAATAAACTACAAGCTCAACCACTCCTAAATCCAAATTTTAAAAATCAAATGTTGGTAATATGATGCAATATTTCTTCCTTGATGGCAACCTAATTGATGAATTTTTCCTTGATGGAAACCTACTTGATGAGTTTCCTTTTGATAAGCAACCTATTTTTTAAAGATGTAAAAATTATGTATCTACAGGTCAGTTCAAAAGTGGCAGAGAAAGGAAATCCAATTAGGATCAGAGAAATGATAAATATAATATGTCACAATGTACACACAAATTTGATGAAGGCAACCCACGTATACATCCAGAATTAGTATATTCACAAGTATTATGAAGATAAGTTGCATATACATGTGGGTACAAAGAAGCTAAGTCACGTGTTCCTTTTCTGCTCTAAAATTATGATACCAGGGGGAATTACCATGGTATTAGCCCACAGTATTAAGTGTTGTGTCGTCTATTTGATTCCATCCAAGAATACCATCGGCACTTGTGTGGTTTTGGCTCATGGTATTGGTAAAGTCTAAGACTATATTAGGAGAAGCAGACCATAGTGCATGGGTGTGCATGTGTTTGGGTATTGAATGAATACTTCCCTCTAAAGTATATCTACATGGAATGGGCTACATTTTATTGATAGATTTGAATTAATAATGCACCTATGAATACAATGATGGATCGAGATCTCTAGACCTGAAATGACTATGTATTTTCTAGATCTGTTTATTGAATGTTTAGATCTGTGATTTGGAGAATGTTTGCTGAAGTGAAGGGTAATATCTGAGCTATTTATTTTTTATGAAGAATTGTGCAGTTCTATAATGTTTGCAGATCTATACGCATATTCGTCTCTATAAAACCACGTATATACGTAGGTTCAATTAAAGAAAAAGCGCGTATGGGATCTAAGGTTTTTGTTGAAGTATGCAGAAGGAAATTTATGATCTATGTTGTTGTATTACTATTGTCTGTCAATGATGTCTTCATACAGATCTGGGTTTTTTGAATACTGATTATGCTGCTAGTTGATTATGATTAAAGATAAATGGTTGATTGGTTGATTGATGATTCAGTGCATGAGTTGATGTGATTCTAATTTTTAGTTTCATGTATGTTCCTTGAGCTTAAATGTGTGGAGTGGGTCCAGTCTGAAAATCTGATTAAAAGAGGCCTACAAGTTGTGCTGTGTTGAAGTTGTTGGATCCAGTGTGAAAATTGATGAAACATTGTCCGCGGTGGTGTTGAGGGTCGAAGCCTTCAGTGAGGGGGTCGTAGTTCCCTTCCAGTGATTGATGGTAAATGATATCAGGGGCTAGTACCTCCCTTCCAAGAGTGGCTGGTAAACGGGAAGTAGGGGGTCGTATCTCCCTTCTAGTGGTAACTGGTAAAAGAGATCAGGGGGTTGGAGCTCCCTTCCAGTAGTAGCTAGAAAACAAGAGAAGGTTGCAGGCTTTTGTAGGTGGGTGTCTGAGTTCTGGTATGAATCTGCACCAATACAATATTGTAAGCAGTTTCTTTATAATAAATATTGAAGACAGAGATGACAACAACGGCGGTTTTCTCCCGAATTGGGTTTCCAACTTAAATCTTGGCCTTCGTGTGTATTTATTATGTGTGATGATTTATTTTGTTCTTACTGCACATGCTTACTGCTTACTAAAAATTTGATGAATGAATGATACACTAATCTAAGTAAATAATTATTTGTATAATAAGATATCTAGACATACATAAGGTTTCTTAAATATAGCCACATGTATACACTAGTTGGGTTCATTAAAGTCGCATATAGAAATCAGTAAAGAAAAAGTAAAATTTTATAGTGAGTTATAAATATCAATTCACCCCCCCCCCCCTTCCCTCTCGGTATTTTTCCCAAAATAAACAACCTATCTAAAATGTAGAAGGTCAACATTTTAAAGCTTTCATGATAGCCCCATTAGGTCTAAATTATTCCCAACTTAGATATGGTAGGGCTTTGCAAAAGAAGTCACCATCAACTGTCATCCAAAAATCTAAAGAAGATGAGGTTCTTTAAAAAGAAACACTTATTGATCAAGAAACTCCTCCAAAGGAAGATGTTCCTACACATTTAGTTGACAACCAAATAGACCCATATTCTACAATTCCTCTAGTATAATAACCTTTTGTTTCCCTACAAAATCCACCTTTTCCTGAAAGGCTCAAAATCGATAAGGGAATAGAAAAGAAAATTTCTTTACTAGAATATGATATGTTAGATGAATTGAAAAATGTTTTCATCAAAATTCCCTTACTCCAAGCTATGAAGGAAATACCAATATTTACAAAAACAATTAAGGAGTTGTTCATTAAAAAACTAGGAAGAAAAAAAAAATATGTCAAGAAAATCCAATTGGTAGGAAATATTGTAGATATTATGATGGGGAAACTAATAGTTAAAAAATATCTAGATCTAGGTAGCCCTATTGTAAAACTTCACATTGATGGTATTGAAATTACAAACACCTTGATTGACTTATGAGTAGCCATCAATATTATGAGCAAACAAACTATGGATCAATTGAATCTTCCCAAACTTCAATATACCCCAACATTACTACAATTAACAGATAGATTTGTTAGCAAAATGGATGGTATATTAGAATATGTGTCTGTCTCTTTGGATTCATGGGAGTATCTTGTTGATTTTATGGTTTTAAATCCCAATAATAATCTAGGAGGTCATCCATTGATCCTTGGTAGACCCTGAATAGCTATAGTTAATGCATTCATAAGTTGTAGATATGGTGATATGTATATCTATGATGGTAACGCTTCTAAGAAATTCACATTGTATCCACCTGCAAAAAAAATAATGGAACTGGAAAGTGAAGTTTGGATAATTGATGACAATAAATACTTTGATGAAATTCAACCCATATTTTCTCTTTCACAAATGGATGAGGAAGATCGACTAATAAATTTGATGAACAATAGTGATTCTTCTTAATATTATGAGAAATATCAAAATTTTTAAGAACAATGTAATAATGAATGTTTATCATCCCATCAAATGGATTTACATTCTGTGGAAAATTTTGGAAACTCTTTAGTAGAAATATTTCGAGGTAAAACATCAAACATTAATGACAACCTGGAAGAATTTCAAAAGAGAAATTTGGTAAAGATGCTACAAAAATATTCCTCTACTTATGCATAGGAATACACTAATATCAAGGGAAAATATCCTAAAACATGTATGCATAATATTTATGTCCAAGAAAATGCCAAAACTGTTAGACAATCTCATAGAAGGATTAACCCTAATTTGAGAGAAATTGTAAAGGAGGAATTACAAAAGTTACTTAATGTGAATTTAATTTATTCAATATTATATAGTCAATGAGTTTCATCTTTGGTGATTGTTCCAAAGAAGAATGGAAAATGGAGAGTGTGCATTAATTATAGGGAATTGAATAAAGCTACTTTGAAAGATCATTTTCCACTACCTTTTATAGATCAATTATTAGATACCTTGGCAAAGAAGAAATATTTTTCATTTCCCGATGTTTTCAATGGACATAACCAAAATCTAATTTAATTAGTGTTAGGACTCCACTATGTATCATTTTTTCTATATACTTTGACACCATTTTACTTTTATAACCATGATTAAAAAAAGGATTCCATTAGCATTTTCATCTACTTTATCCCAAGGTATATAAAATCCTCATCTTTATTATATGTTTAATCTGTTTACATATAATTCCAAAATACTCTTATATTTTATCATTAAGCGAAGTGGATTGTTGCTAACATAAAGTTTAAAAGATCGCAGATAAGTTATATGCTTGCTGGAACAATCGGTCGTTGCTGAAACAGTTGACTTAGTTGCTGAAACAACCAGCAAGCACGCAAATTCCGTCACTCGTAATTTGCGATTCTGGAAGAGCCTTTTGTGGAACAATAGTAACAGCATGAAGACATGGTTACATGGACCATTCTGAAGATACATTCTTGTTGTCTCTGTTGTAACAATATCTTTTTTTGGAAGAACAGAATAGTCCTGTTTTAAGAAAGCGAACAGATTTGGGATAAACGTAGATTTTCTCTCATGTAATTGTAAAAGATGTCTCCTCTTTAAAAAGAGGAGACATCATCATTAGTGGAGAGTTCATTTTTGAAAGCTACAGGAGAACATTGTGTGAGAACCGGAGCTAGACTCCATCTGTAATGTATCATTTCTTTTGACAGATGAATAAAATCTTCTTTTGAGCGCCCCAATTTAATTCTTTCCCTGGGGAATCTTGTGAGAGGGAAAGGGCCCGCCTTCCTCACAAGATTCACCCTTCTGTTCCTGTAGTTTGTCTAATTCTTTACGCTGTTTGCACTTTACTTTAATTCTGTTGCTGAACACTAGTTGCACAGTTCTGTAGTTCATCAAGTACTCTGTTTCCTTAACGCTGCATGTGTTTAATACATTCATTCTTGAGAAGTTGAGAAATCTATTTCTGTTAATTGTGTGAATGTATGATGCTGGGAAGCAGGTGCTGAAGATTCCTGTACAAAGGAATAGGGTCCTGCTCCCACTAATTGCCTTTCTTTTCCTGCAGTGTGATTAGAAACAAGAGAACAAGTGCTGAAGGTTCCTGTTCATGGGAATAGGGTCTTGGTCTCTTGAGTCATCTTTTCTATAGTGTAATTAGTGCCAGGCAGCAGGTGCTGAAGTTCCTAATTAAGGAATAGGGTCCTGTTCCTGCTATGGTTGATTGATTTCTTTTCTTGCAGATTGATTTTCCTTTATTTGGATTTTAACTGTAACATAGGAATTATTTCTGCTATAACTTAAGTGACTTCAGCTTTGATTAAACAGAGTGTGAATAATTAGATTTGTGTGATTGATAATTTTGTGGCTTTTTACTACAACATTGTTTTTGCTTTTGAAATTGAGCATATCCAGTGCGTGATTGTCTTTGGAATAAAAAGACTTCCTCGGGTTGACAATTTATGTGGAGCTTGAATTGTGAAAACAATTAAAGCGACCAACATTTTGGCGCCGTTGCCGGGGAAGGCAATTATAGATTTCAAAAGCATTAATCTTTTCTTTCTAAATGTGCAGATTGTATGAGAGGACGCGGAACCCAGAAGAAAACTAACTCCACAGGTGGAAAAAGAAAAGGAAGGGGAGGAAGAAAGACTTTCATTGACGAGATTGTATCAAAGGCTGAGTCATCACAGAGATTAAGTTCTCGTAGACCAAAACTTCAGCACTCCCCTCAATCAGATTACAAAACAGAGGAAGTTGTAGGTCCTGAAAATATAGAAGAACCAGTGATTGAAGAACCAGCAGTCAGTGCTGGAGAGTCAGAAGAAAGTGTTAGTAAATCAACAGAGCACATTGAGGAAATAATAGAGAGCGTTGGACGACCAGTGGAAAACATTGAAGAGCCAGTAGAAGATCTTGACGATCGAGCAAGTGCAGTAGGAGAGCCAACAATGGAAGGAAACAATGATGATTTCTTTGGTGGAGGACGTGTAGATCCTGAAGGAGAAAGAAGGGATGAAAATTCCCTCTCTACCTTGGGATTTTCTATCAGTGATCTCCCTGCAGGGATAACTCCTATGAAAAACATTCCATTGTCTGCTTTACCTAACTTTCATGGTTTATCCTCTGAAGATCCGGATGAATTTATTTTTGAATTTGATATATTATGCAGAAGTTATGATTATGTTACTAATGCTCAAAAGTTGAAACTGTTTCCAGCCACCTTAAAAGGGAATGCTTTAAGATGGTTCATGAGCCTTGGAAGTCAGGTAATCACAACTTGGGAGCAGATGAAACAGAAATTTCTGCTTAAATATCAAGACTACTGCCGGACGAGAGAAAAGAAGGATGAACTATTCAATATGGCACAAAAACCGGACGAGAATCTGGAGGACTATGTAGAAAGGCTGCAGTACAATATACAGAGATCTGATCATCCGAATATAAGTAAGGAAATTCGCAAAACAATATTACTTAGAGGTTTAAGGGATGATTATTTAGATATGTTAAACATGCTTGGCAAGGGAGATATATCTAAGGAATCATATGATGAGATTGTTGAACTTTCTAAGAGGTGTTCAAGGGGAGCTGCAAGGAACAGAGTAAGTAATAGAGATTCCACCTATTCAAGAGTGCAGAAATCAGCCAGTGGAGGAGCAACAAGAGATGAAATAGGTAATTTACTTGAAGAATTTAAAACTGAGATGTTAAGTTCTTTTGCTTCACAAATTGACACTTTGCAGGTTAAGAAGAAGCAGGCTGAAGCAGAAGCAACTCTGGCTGTCTTTTTCCCGAAGTGCAGAGACAAACATCCACTAAGGGAATGCCCAATGGATAAAATACCAATTTGTACCCTTTGTGAGAAAGATCATGAAACAAAACAATGTCCATCTCTACCAGAAATAAAGGCAGCATTGCAACCAACGGAAGAAGAAGCTGAAGCAGTTTATCTGCTAACTCAAAGAAGACAATGGCAACCAAAAGGACAAGGTATGAACTCTAGTATGCCATTTAATCGTTGGAACAATTATTCTGCTTTCGGTCAAACAAATTACCCTCCCTTCAATCAAATGCAATACCCACCCTTCAACCAAATGAATTTCCCATCCATGCAGCAATCAAACCCTCCCTTTGTTGATCCTTCAATGTGGACTCCTTGGCCTCCACAGCAACCATCTTCTTTTAACCCTTGGAATTCAAATTGGAGAAGCCAACAACTTCCGTATCCAAATCAATTGCCTCAATATCAACAACCACTTCCTCTGCCATCAAATGCTCCACCAAATAACCAAATGAGACCCCAGCTACCTGTGCAACCAAATCCTAACCCCAATAATAAAGTTGTGCAAGTCATTGATATTCAGAATCAATCTATATTTCCTACTATGCAATGTAATGATATTCATTTAAGATCTGGGAAAATAGTAGAGCCCATTATTGATGACATAACTTCTTCTGATTCGGATAAAGAGGAAACTGAGAAACATAAGAAAGCACAACCACCTTCTAACAAGAATGTTGAAATAACAGAACCACCATTCCCCGAGCGTTTGGTTTTAACCAGAACAGCTGAAACACCTGCTTTTAATCTTCTAGGGGAATTGCAAAATTTGTATGTTAAAATTCCACTTTTACAAGAATTAAGAGATGTACCAATTTATGCCAGAACACTAAGGGATATTTGTGTTAAGAAACCTGGTAGGAAAACTAAAGACCCCCTTACAGTACATGTGATGGGTGACTTGTCTGCATTAATGTCCGGAAAAGCCCCTCCTGTGAAATATGGTGATCCCGGCCATCCTACGGTGACAGTTCATATTGGTAAAACAATGATTCCCCAAGTTCTGGTAGATTTAGGTGCCGCAATTAACATAATGACTCTTGAAACTTCACAATTGTTACAGCTGAATAACACAATCAGAGATACACCCACCATTCTAGAGTTGGCTAATCGTTCTACAATTAAACCTGAAGGAGTTGTTGAGGATCTACTTATTTCAGTTGAATCCTGGAAATACCCAGCTGATTTTGTTGTATTGTAGACTAAAACAAAGCTGGGGGGACATCCCTTAATTCTAGGAAGGCCATGGCTGGCCACAGCTGATGCTTTTATCAGTTGCAGATCTGGTTCAATGACAATTTCTAACGGTTATGAAACAAAACAACTTACTCTTTATCCTCATGCTACACCAATAATTAATAATGAAGATTCTATGTGGATGGATTATGATGATAATGCTGTTCAACCTATTCTAACTATTGGACAAGCTTTAACTCTCAAAGACAATACAGAGGATGAGATAATTAATAATTTTATTTGTGAGCCTTCTTCTGTAATTGCTGAAACACACAATCAATTAACTGCAATTTTTGAAACTGACACTCAAGAAAGGATTGAATCTGAAGATTCATCTCAGACATTAACCACCATCTCATCTAAAAGCATAACAGTTGAAATTGAACCTGGCAAGACATTAAACATAAATCCTGATCTAACAGTTAATGAAACACAGCAGTTAATGAAGTTATTGCATGAATATAAGGAAGCATTTGCATGGGATTACACGGATATGAAAGGTATTTCTTCTTAATTATGTACTCATCGAATTTACATTAAAGAAGGATGCCGGCCTGTTTGTCAACCCCAAAGACGAATGAATCCTAATTTACGAGAAATTGTTAAGGAAGAACTTCAAAAATTGCTTAATGCAAGATTTATATACCCTATATCTGACAGTGAATGGGTTTCCCCATTGGTAATTGTCCCTAAGAAAAACGGGAAATGGAGAGTATGTGTTGACTACAGAGCCTTAAACAAATCTACTCAAAAGGATCACTTTCCTTTACCCTTCATTGATCAGGTGTTGGATAGTCTGGCAGGGAAGAAATTCTTTTCTTTTCTAGATGGATTTAGTGGGTATAATCAGATAAGAATTGCACCCCAAGACCAAGACAAGACCACTTTCACCAGCCCTTGGGGAAATTTTGCCTATAGAGTTCTTCCATTTGGGCTATGTAATGCACCAACAACTTTTCAAAGAGCTGTTATAGGAATTTTTTCTGATATGCTGAATGATTCTATGGAAATATTTATGGATGATTTTACTCCTTATGGTGTGTCTTTTGAAGATGCATTACAAAATCTTGAAAAGGTACTTAAACGATGTATACAAGCTCACCTCTCCCTAAGTACTGAAAAATGTCATATGATGATGAGTGAAGGAGTGGTGCTTGGACACTTTATTTCATCTCAAGGTATTCAGGTAGATCCATCTAAAATATTGGTCATTCAGAATCTTTCTGTTCCTAAAACACAAACCGATGTGAGAAGTTTTCTAGGACATGCTGGATACTACAGAAGATTTATTAAAGATTTTTCTAAGATAGCTTCTCCATTATTTGTGTTGCTTATGAAAAATGCTGAATTTAAGTGGACTAATTCTTGTTAAAAAGCTTTTGAAGAACTTAAGCATCAGTTGTCTACTGCTCCTATTTTGAGGGGGCCTGATTGGAATCTCCCTTTTCATATATCTTCTGATGCTTCAGACACTGCAATTGGAGCTGTCTTGGGACAAGAGGAAAATCATATTCCTTATGCTATCTACTTTATCAGTAAGAATATGACCCCTGTCGAGCTTAATTATATAGTTACCGAGAAGGAGTTTCTTGCAGTAATCTATGCCATTAATAAATTTCGACACTATATCACTGGTTATTCTACTTTTGTGCACACTGATCATTCAGCTATTAAGTATTTAATGAATAAATCGGTCACAAATGCTAGAGTTACCAGATGGCTATTATTATTGCAGGAATTTGATATCACAATTGTAGATCGGCCTGGTAAAGAAAATGTGGTGGCTGATTTCCTTTCACGGTTAAAAACTGACAATGATATTCCAGTAGATGATTCTTTTCCTGATGAGTATTTATTTGCGGTTTCTGCTCACTCTCCATGGTATGCAGATATTGCTAATTATCTGGTTGCAGGGAAATTACCATCACACCTGTCATACAGAGAAAAGAGAAGAATTGTTCAACAAAGTGCCAGGTACAGCTGGATAAGCGGGTGTCTTTTCTACACTGGGCTTGATCAGGAGATCCGAAGATGCATTAGAGAAGATGAAGTGTATGACATATTGAAAGCTTTTCATGATGGCCCTTGTGGAGGGAATTTTGCTGATAAGAGAACAGCACACAAAATTCCGAGGATGGGTTACTATTGGCCCTCATTATTCAAGGATGCAAAGAAGTATGTAAGGGCTTGTGACAGCTGCCAAAGAATGGGTCAACCCAATCATAGAGACCAAATGCCATTAAACCCCCAGGTAGTTTCTG
Source organism: Pinus albicaulis (assembly GCA_034641835.2). Lineage (NCBI taxonomy): Eukaryota > Viridiplantae > Streptophyta > Pinopsida > Pinales > Pinaceae > Pinus > Pinus albicaulis. The sequence goes on from CM076577.1 coordinate 1,113,752,333, forward strand.
AACCATTTGAAAGATGGGCCTTGGATTTCATAGGACCCATTAACCCTCCATCCAATCAAAGAACATATATATTAGTCTGTACAGACTATATGACTAAATGGGTGGAGGCCAAAGCACTTATTAGAGCCAATGAAGAGGTTGTCCTAGCTTTCTTATTTGAAGAAATATTTACTAGATTTGGAATTCCTAGAGAGCTAGTTACTGATGGAGGACCTCCATTCAATTCTCATGGTTTTAAATCTACCCTTCACAAATATCATATTCAACATAGAATGACTACACCATACCACCCCCAGGCTAATGGGCAGGTGGAAAGCACAAATAAAGTTTTAGAAGCCATCCTAACTAAAACAGTGAAGGACAACCGGAAGGATTGGTCCTAAAGGCTCCCTGAGGCATTATGGGCTTACAGAACTACTTGGAGAAACACTACAGGTTTTTCTCCCTATGAATTGGTTTATGGTAAAAATGCTGTTTTTCCTGTGGAATTTGAGATTAAAACTCTAAGAACTGCTTTAGCTGTTAATCTTGATTTGACTGATGTGTAGACAACTAGGTTGCAACAGCTTCTTGAGTTGGATGAAAAGAGATTAGATGCCATTCATCAAACAACCATGATACAACAACAAAGGATGAAGTGGCATGAAAAATTATCAAACACAAGCAGTTCCAAAAAGGTAATTGGGCCTTGTTGTATGACTCTCGGTTTGAAAATTTTCAGGGTAAGCTACGTACACGCTGGCTTGGACCATATGAGGTAGATGCTGTTTTTCCAAATGGAACGGTAAGACTTTTAACAATTGATGATTCTAAAACACCTCTACTAGTCAATGGTCATAGGCTCCGCCTATACCAGCGCCCTGTTTCTAAAGAGGATTTCAAGACTGCTTGCATGACTGATATTCATTATCTTTTTCTAGGGGAGTCTTCTGCTCCTCACAGCATTTAATTTTCTGCACTGTATTTTTAGTATTAGATTAGATTTAGTACTAATAATCCCTGTCAAGGATTGGCATATTACAATTGAATTTTGCAGATTCTGGAAAAGCTCATTAAGGAGGACAGATTCATCATGAGAAGATCTAAAGCTTCAATCACAGAAGCTTGTTCCCTTCATTTTACCCCATTTCCTAGCAATATCCCTTCATCCTCACTTCTACATTATTGCCCTTTTTCCATTTTTTTCCCACTCCTACCATTCCTGAAATATCTTCCTTCAGCTAGTATTTCCTATCCCTTACTGTGAAATTATCCCCTATCAAATATTTCCCCCACTTCTTACAGACCCAAGTCATTTATCCCATTTTTCTGATTTTTCCCGTTGCTGAAACACCAGTTTCAGCAACGTATCGTTCATTTTTTCCGTTGCTGAAACACCTGTTTCAGCAACCTGTTATCATTAAAACATCATTTCTCTTCACTGTTATATAAGCTTTTCGGTTCTCCACGATTATACTTCATATCCTTTGGGTGAAAAATTATTCAGCACTGAGCAGATCCGGTTACACTCCTGTTCTAAATTTCAGAGAAATCTACAGATTCTTCCATGTATATTAAGCCATTTTGAAGCACTCGACACTTCGAATTATTAAACCAAAGGTAAAAATGTAAGGTATGAGGTTTTAATGTAATTCAGTTAAATTATATTAAAGAGAGGATTTCATTCATAATGATTACAATCTTTACACGCCCAATCATCATTACACCATACGTAGGGGGGGGGGATTTCGAAAACTGAACAATCATTTCGCATTAACCAATCCTCCGTCCTTTTTCATATCCACTTCCGCCGTCATTGAGACTCTGCAGCCTCTGTTGCAACAACTAGCATGATCAAAGTCTGTGTTTACTGTCTTCTGTGCCTCTGCATGTAACTCAAAGCTAGAGCCATGGGAGGGTCGGCCATCAGACACGAGCCTGGTTCGATAAATCTTCTTCAATTGTTCCCCGAAGCCTATCAAATTTTCCAACAAGCGGGATGGACGTATATTTTGAAAGGATGGGCGAATTTGACCAGGAACAAGTTTTAGAGTTTGCGCAAAACCTTCAAGGGGATTTCTCAGTGGTTCAAGGGGTCCGCATTTCAGTAACAGAGGAGGACATAGTTCAAGTTTTAGGGTTGCCAGCTATTGGGACTCGCTGGTTCAGCAGAAAGCAGGTTATTCTGAATGCACAGCAAGATTTTCTTCGTCCAGATGAGCCAGTTGAACTTAAAGGCCGCGGTGTAAGTCTGCATTCACTTCCTCGACCATGGCCATCAGTGGCATAATTCATCAAGCACTACTTGACATGCGAAGGGCGTTACCAGGTAGTGTACAACCACGACTTTGTTTTGATGAATCATTTGAGAAATGGTCGAATGGTTAATATCCCCTATTATCTGCTTGGTTGTATCAGAAACATGTCTTATTATTGTAGACGGTCTAAATTCCCAATGTTATCCCTCACCCACCATCGTTTATGCCAATTGTTAATACAGAGGGGTTTTGCTCAGCAAAATCCCCCTCTGAATGATCCACTCCCTGTTCCCCAGCTGCCTGAAATTCCTCAGTAGGCTCAAACGTCCCAACAACCCGAAAGTTCCCAAGATACTCCTGAAATTCCTTATGAAGGGCAACGGGACGATATTCCACACTCCCCAGTAACTTCAGCCCCAAAGCCAGTTGACCCAACCCCAAGCTCGTCCCACTTAGTAGAGTCAACCGTCCCCACTATTTCTGTCCCTAGTGACGACTCTCTAACACCCCCATCCCCACCTACTTACAAAAAGAAAAGAGCCCCAACAGTCTCAGTCTCCAAACGACGGACAAGGGCTAAATTTCAAATTTTCACTTCTTCCGAAAGCCCTTCCCCCAGAGAAGAATACTCCCCCGCAAAGAAAAGGAAAGACAGTGACTTCTCTGCTTTCCTACCAAAAAGGAAAATGAAGATGACTGTTGAAACAAGAGTTACTCCCATTTCCCCTGACCCTGCCACTATTCTGTTAAAACTCCAATCTTCATCCCCATTTCAAACCCCCCAACCCGTCTCGTCCGGTGGCACTGCAACACAAGAACCAGTGCCCCGGGATAATACGACATTGTTTATGGCTCAAACAGTGACTTCCACACAAGAACCAGTCACTTACCCAGAGGCTGAAACACAAGAACCAGCCACTGTGGTACAAAAATACACCAAGCATGATGATACCGGGAGACCAGCTGTAGCTGCCCCACAAGAACCAGCTACGGCTGTGCATCAGCAGACTACCCCAGCAGAATTAACCAGTACACAGGGTTTACATACTATGACATCTTTATTGGAGGAGAATGAATTCTTGAAGTCTGAACTAGAAGCCTACAAGAATGAATTAACCATGGCACGAGAAGCTTTTGATAGAGAATTGAATCTCTATATGTTAGCACACACAGCATCAACGAAAAATAAGGAGCCATGCAAGGAATACATGTGCCATGAGTGTGGTAATATTTACCAGCAGGCAGGCTACAAACTAGTTAAACTTCGAGTATCTGAGGCATCTACATCAGCTGGAATAAAAGAGGGATGCCCTACTACTCCACAAGAACCAGTAGGGCTCTCAATAAATGAAGAAAAAGAAACTAAACCTCAGATATCTCGCCCCATGCTAGTTAGTGCAGCCACTCAGACAGAAACACAACCACAGATATCTTGTCCTGAGCTAGTCAGCTCAGCCACGCAGATAGTACCACAACCACAGGTATCTTGCCCTGAGTTAATCAATGCAACCACTCAAACAATATCCCAACCCAGCACTTCTAATGCTAGCACACAAACCCTGCCATGGAATCAATTAGAACTGATGAACAAATGGAAGAAACAATATGCTGAAGAACAAGATACAATACTACAACAGCATAAGTTAGCATGGCAGAATCATATGTATGCCAACTGGGATAGTTGGGAACAGATGTTGCAGCAGCTCAGGGACTCCAAAAAGGAAGTCAAGGAATCTAAGGAAAAGATGGCCTTGATGTTTTCATTAGTCCAGAAGTTGATGGCTACCCGCAAACCCTCTGTAAACTACTCTCTCTTTCTCTCTGAACGATTAGTTTATTTTCAATTAAAAGAAATAAAAGATGGCAGACCATATGAATTACTTACTTCAGAGAAATTTGTTGAGACTTTTAATGAGGCCCCCGAAAGTGACCAGCATTTGCTGTGCGAACTTTACCTTCATAATGAGGCCATTCCCGACAATAGAAGAGTTAATCTTATTCCAATTGCAGGAGATATACAAATAAGGGCATTTGTTTCATTTTTGGCCAACCAGCTCACTTGGCAAACTGCGTTCACTGCAAGCAGTCATAATGAGGAGAATAGACTCCTTTGGATTAGACCAGAACCTTTAAGTCCAGCCATATTTATAGCACAATATCATAAATTATTACAGAAGCCAGGAATGCATAGGTATATACAACAATTACAGGCTTCAACACTTTTTAAGTGTCAACAGCAAATTAGAGTAAAGGGGACTGCTGCATTGAAGGCCAATACTATGTTTTGGCAGCAGTCATGTAAAGAAAGACAAGATTATCACCCTTTTAACCCTGACAATCTTCAAGCTGCACTTTCCAGGGTACCTAATTACATTGGATGCATTCGACATTGTGGAGTAAACTGGATCGGGTATCATTTTCATTTTCCAATTTTATGGCTGCCTTCAGGGAAATATCAGTGTCATTACCAATTGGCTGACAGAGATGAAGCTTTAGCATGGCAGCACTTGCAGAATAATAGAGGATTCAGAGCTCCTACAGATGCCACCTTCTCCAGCTACTGCTTGAGTAATTTGCATGCACAGTACCAGTGCTCAGACTCTGACTCAGACTAGGGGTTGCCTGAGGACATGCAACATTTTCAGCTGGGGGGGATGTTAGGACTCCACTATGTATCATTTTTTCTATATACTTTGACACCATTTTACTTTTATAACCATGATTAAAAAGGATTCCATTATCATTTTCATCTACTTTATCCCAAGGTATATAAAATCCTCTTCTTTATTATATGTTTAATCTGTTTACATCTAATTCCATAATACTCTTATAGTTTATCATTAATCGAAGTGCATCGTTGCTAACATAAGTCCAAAAGCTCGCAGATAAGTTATATGCTTTGCTAGGAACAAGCGGTCGTTGCTGAAACAATTGACTTAGTTGCTGAAACAGCCAGCAAGCACGCAAATTCCGTCATTCGTAATTTGTGATTCTGGAAGAGCCTTTTGTGGAACAATAGTAACAGCATGAAGACATGGTTACATGGACCATTCTGAAGATAGCATTCTTGTTGTCTCTGTTGTAACAATATCTTTTTTTGGAAGAACAGAATAGTCCTGTTTTAAGAAAGCAAACAGATTTGGGATAAACGTAGATTTGCTCTCATGTAATTGTAAAAGATGTCTCCTCTTTAAAAAGAGGAGACATCATCATTAGTAGGGAGTTCGAGTTTGAAAGCTACAGGAGAACATTTTGTGTGAGAACTGGAGCTAGACTCCATCTGTAATGTATCATTTCTTTTGACAGATGAATAAAATCTTCTTTTGAGCGCTCCAATTTAATTCTTTCCCTGGGGAATCTTGTGAGAGGGAAAGGGCCCGCCTTCCTCACAAGATTCACCCTTCTGTTCCTGTAATTTGTTTAATTCTTTACGCTGTTTGCACTTTACTTTAATTCTGTTGTTGAACACTAGTTGCATAGTTCTGTAGTTCATCAAGTACTCTGTTTCCTTAACGCTGCATGTGTTTAATACATTCATTCTTGAGAAGTTGAGAAATCTATTTCTGTTAATTGTGTGAATGTATGATGCTGGGAAGCAGGTGCTGAATATTCCTGTACAAAGGAATAGGGTCCTGCCCCCACTAATTGCCTTTCTTTCCCTGCAGTGTGATTAGAAACAGGAGAACAAGTGCTGAAGGTTCCTGTTCATAGGAATAGGGTCTTGGTCTCTTGAGTTATCTTTTCTACAGTGTGATTAGTGTCAGGCAGCAGGTGCTGAAGTTCCTAATTAAGGAATAGGGTCCTGTTCCTGCTATGGTTGATTGATTTCTTTTCTTGCAGATTGATTTTCCTTTATTTGGATTTTAACTGCAACATAGGAATTATTTCTGCTATAACTTAAGTGACTTCAGCTTTGATTAAACAGAGTGTGAATAATTAGATTTGTGTGGTTGATAATTGTGTGGCTTTTTACTACAACATTGTTCTTGCTTTTGAAATTGAGCATATCCAGTGCGTGATTGTCTTTGGAATAAAAAGACTTCCTTGGGTTGACAATTTATGTGGAGCTTGAATTGTGAAAACAATTAAAGCGACCAACAATTAGCACCAGAAGATCAAGAAAAAACAAACTTTACATTCCCATAGGGTACATATGCCTATAGCGTACTTCCTTTTGGGTTGTGTAATGCACCTACAACATTTAAAAGAGTAGTCTTAGGTATATTTTATAAGCTAATTCATGATAATATGGAAGTTTACATGGATGATTTTTCTGTCTATGGAAATACTTTTGCAGAAGCACTTGAAAAATTAGGAATTGTTCTCATTAGGTGTAAAGAATCAAATCTTTCATTAAGTCATGAGAATTGTGTTATGATGTTTAATGAGGTGATAAAATTAAGGTGGATACATCTAAGGTAGAAGTAATTTCTAAAATTTCAATTCCTACTTGTCAAAAAAATGTTAGAAGTTTTCTTACTTTACTAGTTATTATGGAAGATTCATATAACAATTTAAAAAAACATCCTCTCCACTTTTAAAACATCTTACACAAGATTGTGATTTTGTTTGGAATGTTGAAGCCATAAATAATTTGAATCATTTAAGCAGAAAATCATTGAAACACCAATTTTAAGGGGACCTATTTGGTATCTTCCTTTTCATATTTCAAGTAATGCTTCAAATACAACTTTAGGAGCTATGTTGAGACAAAAATATCTAACTCCTTATGTTGTTTATCATACAAGAAAGTTTTTACTCCTACAAAGTTAAATTATATTGTAACAGAAAGTGAGTTTTTAGTTGTTGTGTATGCCATTAACAAGTTTTGGCATTATATTAGTGGTTATGAATTTTTCATTCATACAAACCATCCTTCTGTTAGATATATAATGAATAAAGAAATTACTAATAGACATATCACAAGATTGTTGGTATTATTGCAGGAATTCAATATTATTATTCTTGATAGACTAGAAAAATAAAACATAGTTGTTGATTACCTTTCTAGAACGCAGAATGATAATAATGTTGTTCCTTTCAAACATAATTTTCCTGACAAATATATTCTTGTAGTTTCTATTAAAAATCCTTGGTTTGCATATATTTCTAACTATTTGGCTACAAGAAAGTTACCCCAACAATTATCATCCAAAGAGAAGCAGAAAGTTATCAAATCCAGTGCACCTTATTCTTGGATAGAGAGAGAATTACATAAAATTGGACCTCACTTAATCATCTAAAGATGCATTTGAGAAGATGAAGTACCAAAAATATTAAAATCTTGTCATGATGAAACATGTGGAGGACAATTTTTTGATAGAATAATTGATTCCAAAGTCCTTCTTTTGGGATATTATTGAACTTCTATTTTTAAATATGCAAAGGAATATGTCGAGATATGTGATAGTTGTGAAAGAATTAGAAAGAATATTCCATCAAATGAGATGTCTCTACCACCACAAGTACTTGTAGATCCTTTTGAAAAATGGGATCTAGATTTTGTTGGTCCAATCAATCCTCCATCTAAACAGAAAAATGTATATACTTCTTTGTAAATATTATGTTACAAAATGGGTATAATCTAAACTACTTCCTTTTACAATTGAAAATGTCGTATTTACATTTTTTTGAGGATAATTGTAAGCTTTTTGGTGTCCCAAGCGAAATTGTGACAAATCAAGGTACTCAATTCACATCAAAGTTAGTGTAAAAAATAATGGAGAAATACAAAATAAAATATCAGAAGTCTACTCCATATCATCCACAAGCCAATGGGAAAGTGTAATCCACCAATAAGGTACTTGAAGCAATTCTAACCAAGACTACGCATTTGCATAAAAGAGATTGGGCAGAAAGGCATCTAGAAGAACTATGGGCATACCATACCATATAGATCAATACAACTGGATATACTCCCTATGAGCTTGTCTATGGGAAGCAAGCTTTTATTCCAATTGAGTTCTAAGTGGAGAATAATAGAAATAAAATTGGGCCTTCATCTCGCTAAAACTAAAAAACAAAGGTTATCACAATTGAATGAGCTAGATGATATTCGAGAAGATGCTATCCAAACAACCAGCATAGTTAACAGGAAAGATCAAGATGGCAAGACAAATTCATCAACACTAAAAATTTCAAGCCAGGTGACTGGGCTCTTCTTCTTTACTTTAAATTCAAAGGTTTTCAAAGAATATTTTAGACTCACTGGATTTATCCTTATGAGATAGATATAATCTTTGATAATGGAGCAGTCAAAATGAAACCCATTGATGAACAAAAAATTACCTTGTTAATGGTTATAGATTAAGGTGATATCATAAACCATTAACAAGAGAAGAATTTGTCAAATATTTGCAAGATAATTCGGATTTCAAGTTGGTTGAGAAATGATATTTTTGTCCTTATCCTCCAACCCAATTGTAATTTTCTTTTCTCAAATTTACAAAAGAAATAAAGAGAGGAAAATATAAAATAATAGGTATAGGCATGAAAACCAACATTGTTGGCATGTCTATACATAAAAAATTAACTGAAAACAAAGAATTCTTGGCAGTTTAGATTTTCACATTCCTTGTCTATTTCCCATTTTCTTATTACCCCTCTTTTTCTAATAGATTTTCAGGTCTAAAGCTGTGATTTTTGGGCCTAGTTTTCTTCAAGTTCCATTAAGAATAAACAACAATAAGATTTAATTCCATCAACAAAAACACATTCTTAAAAATAATAGCTACTGAATGAGTGATATTCTGCAACCAACTTGAAATTCTACAAACCAGATCAACCTAAATTGAAATAATCCTTTAGAACCCGCAAGAAGGAAGATATATCAAATTTCAAAGAGGTATGTGCACTACAAGGAAAAGACCCTCTAGCAGATGTTTTTGAGGAAGCCCTTATAAAAATAGCTCCCAGATATCTGTTTGTAGAGAAGGTCTCTAGAGGAGGTTGGGGGTGGAGGTTTTTGCGGATGATTTTTTTTTGCGGTGTGTTTCTAACCATAACATGCACCGGTGCATTTTATATAAAGCGCATCCATGCGTACTATCAAATAGCACACCGAGATAATGTGTTCTCTGTGTAAACCGACCCGGTGCATCTCAGTAATACATCGCACTGGTGCATACTATCAAATGGCACATCGAAACATTGTGCTCTTTGTACAAAATAACCCGGTGCGTCTGAGTAATCTAGCGCACCATAAATAAGTTCGGTGCACCATTGATACAACCACCTAGCGCATCTCATCATCGAGCGCACCAAAAAGGGTTAATATAAAAAAAATTACCGACCATAAAAATTTCATTTTTACTTTTTATAGTGCTCTAGAGCTCTCAAGCATCAGTGTTATTTTTTCTTCTATGAGGTGCCCTACCATCGATGCTCCCATTGCCCGCATTGCTACTGTCAATTGTTCATTGTGTGGAGCTCGAATTTTGCAAAACGGTGGGAAAATTTGATTTTTAGTATTCCATTGCAAAGATGCCTCCTAGATGCACAAATGTGCAGGAAATCTACTTGTTTCTCACCAACTTAGGCTTTTAGCGGATTAATTTCTTGAATTGACTTAAAATTCACTGTTTAAAAAAAAACAAAAAAATTATTATGTGTAGTGCGTTCGAGCTGTTTGGCTGGCACCATTCGCGGTGCTCCCTGTAAATTTATAGGTTGCACTGCGAGTAGTGTTAATGGAAACTGCATTGGGTAGTATGTTGCAGTATAGAGAAAAACCGCACCGAGAACAATAAAATAGTGTGGTGCATGTCAGTTTTTGGCCGCACCGACAATTTTTTTTTTTTTTAAATAACACTATGTACGAAGGTGCAGTCGTTTACCGAAACACACCGACCATTATGTACGGCACTGTGTACGCTTTAACAACCACCCCGCAAAAAAAGATTTGTTGTTTTCGCGATGTGTGAAGCTTTTTCATGTGCACCGTGAGCAGTGCGTGATAGACAGGTACGCACCTGTGGCGGTGTGTGACTTTTTTTTGGGCACACCGAATGTTTTTTTTTGATAAAAGTTATATTTATATATTTTTAAATACATTTATCGTTTTATTAAAAAAATAGGTTTTATGCATGAGGGAGGATGATGTATTTAATATGTGAATCATTCAGTGACGTCAATGGAGAGAGGAAAGGCAACAACAAGAGTAGAGGGAGGATTATTATAACATGAAACAACAGTGGGAGGAACGGGAGAGGGAGAGACTTTTGTACCTTCGCCCTATTACAGAACCCACCTAGTTGCTCTTAATGGAGGTAGGCCTCCTTAAGTTATACGAGGAGGCTACATCCGCGAAGGGGCACAATGGGTTATTAGGAAATTTGATCTATAGGTGGGATGCCGACTGACAGGCTTTTCAAGTCAGTCCTGGCCAGTGGTACCAAACTACCAAGGAGGAAATGTATTTTATTACTAGCCTATCTAGGAGAGGGCAGTATTTTACCTAGTTCCCAGATGCCCCCCATCGGTTATGCAGCAAGGAGTTAGTTGGTGTACTCCCAGAGATACATTAGGGATGATATATTTTCTCCTGCATGCTTTCAGGTGTATGGTGGTTAGTTACACATTACTTCGTTTGGTCTAGAGGTGGTCAGGTGCCTCTCACTACTACTGAAAACCATTTCACATTATACTAGTAACGGGAAGCGCATTAGTTTCCCTCTTTTATTTTATGTTGATTCTTTCTTCCAGACGTCATGACCTGTGAGATGGTCTACCATTTAGATAGATGTCATTCTCAGGCACGTGGGAGGTTGACCTTCCCTTTTGCTTCAGAGTTATTTTGTTTATTTTTTGAGAGGTTTGAAGGGATGAGGCCTACTTTTTTCCGCCAACTTCGTAGGCCGATGTTACATGTACGAATGAAGATGTGGGGTGAGATGATGCCCAAGAGGGGCATGTCTGAGTATCCAGCCAGGATATCTAGTGATGCATTGGAGCTGCGAGCCAGTGTTGATGATCACATGTTCGTGATGGTGCCGTGTGTGTACACGGGTTTGGATTGGTGGGGGTGTACCAACATCCTCTTCACATAGGATGAGCCACCAGATGCTAGAGGTAATGTTAGTGTTTTATTTAAATTAATATATTTTCATTTTATTATCTTAATTAATCAGAATAAAATGTATTCTAACATGTTCTTTAACTTGTTTTATGAAATTGTTTAATGAAATTGTCTAATTATTGTTGTGTACTATATATTTTGTATATATTGGCACATTCATTGGGGACATGATTCCACCCATACCGAATGATCCTATAGATCATGACGAGGAGATGGCAGAGGCCATGAATCAGGGTGACATACCTCCTTGGGTGCAGATACCCGCGAGCATGCGGTGTAGGGTAGACATCCGATTTGGGATGGATTTGAGCGACTGACTATATCGACTCCTTATTGGTGAGGGAGTCCACCATGCAACGATCAGAGAGATTTAGGCTAATCGTACACTCATAGAGCTCTCGAGGGACATGCCCCGCGATATGATGAGCCTTATGCTTCATATCGTCAGAGCCTCCAGACTACTAGCAACTAGGAGGGATAGGCGCGATGGAGATGCGTGACAGAGCAACTCATCGGATGATCATGATCATGAGGGGAGTGATCATTCTAGTTCTCCACCTCCTCCTCCTTCACCTCGCGTCGGAGATGAGAAGCCAACATCTAGTCCTGAGAAGGCATCTTCTGAGCAGGCACCATCTCAGCAAGCACCTAGTCCCGAGCAAACACCATTGACTGAGCATGCACCTGATTCTGAGTAGGTACGTCCATCTAAGCAGGCACCATCCACTGAGCAGGCTGCACCACCTCATCAGCAAAAACCTCCTAAACAGAGACTATCTGATCAACAGGCACCTCCAAAGTAGGCACGTCTATCTGATCAACAAGCACCATCAACTAAGAAGGCACCTATGGTTGTGCAGGCACATCCATCTTAGCATGAGGCACCATCAACTAAGTAGGCCTCGAGTACTAGTTATAGTATTGATGTAGTACCGCGAGATATTTTAAATTTATATGCAACTATAGTACAGTTGTATATTTTTGACATTATACAGTTATATATGTGTGTGTGTGTGTGTGTGTGTGTGTGTGGTGCATGCATTTTATGTTCATGTTGATGTACTTAATTTACATGTTGGTGTTCATCATGATGTGTATATTGTTAGGTCATGTTAGATCACAGGGGCTTTTCTCAATGAACCTCTAACATATCACATGTGATCATAGCATATTAAAGAATACCTTTAATTTGAGTACATATTGGAAAATGCCTCTAAAAATCACATTATTTAACCCCCTGCCAATATAAACCCAATACACCTTCCCAATTTAAAAATCCCCACTTTCACATATATTGTAGGTATCCATTTTTTTTATTAACATTTTTTATACCCCTTTATATTTTTTCATTAAATTTGAGTTCCATATTTTATACCAACCAATATAAAAACCCTCCACCCCCTATATATCCCCCAATATATTATGTCATTTTTTCTTCATTATATATCCCCTAATATGAACCGACGTGCTATAGTATTTCTCCCACAGTGAAGCCCCTATGTGCTAGATATGTTCATTTAATGTGCTTGCAAATAGACGTGTATCTGATAGCAGTTATTTGACATTAGATGTGTATTTGATGTTTGTATTGTGATAATGTTATACAATGCTTGTGTTCTGTTAGATGATCATGATCAAGATGATTAGATGATGTTAGCAAATTTGAATGTGTATTTTACAATATGATGTTTGTGCGATGGTTATCATGATCGTGATATTTATAATTAATATTAAATCATGATATTTATTAAATACTATGTATTGGTAATTGTAAAATTGTGTAATTGTACGTATCTTGATTGTAATTGTAATTGCATGTAAAATTGTAAAATTGTAATTGTAATTGTAATTGTATTGTGAAATTGTAATTGTAATTGTATGGATTGTCATGATTCAATTTTATTAAAATTGTAAAATTTGTAAAATTGTATTTGTAATTGCAATTGTATTGTGAAATTGTAAAATTGTAAAATTGTAATTTTAATTTTAATTTTATGTAAAATATTTGTAAAATTGAAATTGTAATTGTAATTGTAATTATATGTATTGTTATGATCCAATTTTATTAAGATTGTAAAAATTTTATATTTGCAAAATTGTAAATTTGTAAATTTGCATGAATATAAATAATTGTAAACTAATAAATCTAGAATAATATGAATTTTTGTAGCATAATAAAGTTTATAAAATAATGCAAATAAATTAATGTTTATAATTATCATTGTTTTATTGTGATTTGCATACCAAAAATAACTTTATACATTAATACACTTTTTATAAATTTTAAAGATATCACACACACACACACACACACATATAATAGCGTGCATTTTTTTACGTAATGATATAGTAAAACTCCATTTAAAGGAATCAAGTAGTTGTATTATTTTAGGAATTGACATAAAAAAATAACTTGATACAATGCATTTCTTTCGAGATCAACATAATTGCAAATTATCAAGTGAAATGATTTTAATATTAACACAATGCAAACCAAATAATTCAAAATACATATTATAATGTTTGGAAAAAAGAGTCTTAGTTATAAGGTTAAGTCCTCTTCTTTATAAAAACTCATCTTAAATAATATAAATGATGAAATAACACCTGTACCGTATCATTCTTTGTTCTCATGATCACCCTACTTATCTTCCAGCTCACTTGGCATGATAACACTATTATTCTCAAAAATATATTTTGATCTAGGGTTATGTCTCAATAAGAACCACCAATCCCTATCCAACACATCTAGGTAAAAAAACACCTGTTTACAGTGTTCGGGGAAAACATAAGGCTCCTTAGCTTCATCCCACATATTTCTAGAGTTGATACATATCAGTGTATTATCGTGATATTCCCTTACTTTATTCCGATCAAAGGTGTCCCACCACTTGCACCTAAAAATAATACATTGGAAAGAAGAGAAGTCCACTTCAATGATCTCTTGTATCTTTCTAACGTAACCTAACATCCCTCGTACTAGGTTTTTATCACGATGGATAGCTCGACTAGATTGATCAAAATTGACTTCCACTCCACGGTCTTATGTCATGTGTCCATCATCAGAATTTTCTGTGCAAAAATGGTTTCCATATGCCCACATAGATGGGAACAAATGCACCTATAAAAAAGTTAAAAAATCATAGTGTCATGTGTCTAATAACCCAACTATTAAATTATAAATTATAGATTTTATATTTCAAAGGTGCATTATTAAGTTTGAAATGTACATAAATAGATTATTACCAAATTTTTGCACCCAATCCCTACGTATAGCGCATCCTCTTCAACATGCGGGTAATGACTGGTTGCACCATATTTCTCTCTTACTTGGTCAACAACCCAACTATTGGGGCATATATTTGGCTTATTTTCTTTTAAATGATCGAGATAAGGCGTGCTTATACCATTCAACCATATGATTATTTATTTTCACTATCCCATTTCATCATCTTTTGTTCGTACAATGTGACCCATGATTGTGTCACTTCAGAATTGCAACAATGAATTTATTGATTGCTTCAATTTTTGCATTCAATGATGAAATCAAACTGACATATAGTACATATGAGATCAAAATATACATTATATAGAAGTTCAACATGAATATTTATTTTGTGTAAATTTGAAAAATTATGAGTTGCGTACTCTTTATCAAGCTCATTTTTTCATTCGTTTGGAGAAGCTCCCCTTCTCTTTTGTATTTATCCCTTTCATCATCCCAAATCACAGCACCTGGTGTGTTTTTGACCTGCTTGATGTACTCACCGACATAATAGAAAGACTCATATCATATGTACCCCTCTGCCATAGACCCCTCGGGTTTTACCCTTTGTCGAACAAAACATTTCAATTTCTTCATGTACCTCTCTAAGAAGAACATCCAATGACAAGAAACCACCCCAATTAATTCAACCTCATCTACTAGGTGGATTAGAAGATGAACCTACAAGTCCATGAAAATCGTCGATAGTTCCCTCTCTAACATACAAACAATCTCAACTATCTCTTGACACCATCGTGGAATGCTAGCCGCATGAATCTCCTTTGACATTATCCAACGTACAAATGTATATAATTTATATATTTCACGTCCTAGGTCTTGGGGGAAATCATGTTTGACACACCCACACACGAACAAAGGATAATGACACTACCAAGTTATAAACACATGCAATAATATACAAAATTAGTTATGTTTTATGATCCCATGGGATAGAATTTATTAATATAACAAATAATAAAATCATTCTTTTGACATTATACGTACTCTTAGAAGATTCAAATGGTCATGCGATTTCAACCCCAACAAATGGTCTTCCATGGTGAAGTAGCGCCGTAGTGAAGACCTGTATGAAGATGGTGTTATCACTCCACTGGATATCCGAGGCTGAGAAGAGACCAACAAAGGTAACCACATACTAATCTTTCACCAAATATCTAGCCCTAATAGGCAGTAGAGGGCTCTCTCCACAATATCATAGCCAAGATGACTAAATAAATGAGATTTTAGGCTAGTTATAGTAGCACTAGGTTTTGATTGATTGAATTTGAGGTGCTGGATGGTGAATAGGTCAGAGAAGAACTAGGTCAGGGAAAATAAGGATCAGAATTGCAGAGATATGATGGGGAAAGGTAGGTAAGTATATTAACACATTAAGGTATCTTGATGGAGTGGTCTAGACTGCCAGGATTTCAGAAAAGAGCATTGGAAACATGAATTCATTTCAATTAGAATAAATATGAAACAAAACTATAACTATTCCTCCAAAACAGAGCATAAGCTAATGAATTTTGTCTTTCTGACTTAGGAGTCAATTACATTCAAAGATGGCATGAATATGAATATCACAATACATATAAACATTTGCAAACATAAGAAGAAACAATGTCAAATCACATTACCACAGGAATCCCATCAAAATAGTTGTAACTTAGTATGTTATTTCTTGCCAAAAGTCTGATTACAATAATGTTCAATGGTCAAATTCTACAACATTCAACCCTTGCAATGAGAAAGGAAATGAAATATATAGAACAAAAACTACTTCTGCCACTCTCAGGGGTTGAATCCCTGACTTGTGGAGCTGATCCCCAAAGTTCTCAACTGGAATCCTAGTGATTATATAGGTTAGAAACTCATCCCTATCATTCATGAAACTAATTCACTTTGACCAAAATTAAATACTTACATGATGTATCTACCCCTAATAACTATTTATGATATAATTACATTTATAGTTGACAATTTATCAGTAAAATTTCATTGATTCCATCCATCAACTGAAAAATTTTAAAAATTCTGGAGAAAACAGAAAATTGAAAAAAGCACAGCGTGCTTGGAAATAGGGCAGCATGCCTGGGAAAGAGAACAATGTGGGCCTTGAAACTGATTTTTGACTGCCTTCATGAAGTCCAAATTAGGCCTAAGATGGCTCATTAGAAAGAACCTCCTGTCTAGTTATCCAAAATGTCCTCAAGATCTAAAAATAGATGAGTGAAGCTCCTCAAAATTTAAATCTCCCAAGAATACTCAATAAGCACAGTGAAACGCTAAAAAAGGAGGCAGAAAGGTGTTTTTTGAGTGGTTTTTAGCCATTTATACCTATCAAAAGCTTTTTTTATTGAGTGACAGTAGTCAAAATTTGATGTAGACATCACTCTAAATCTAAATATGCAAACCATTTCTCATTTGGAGGCCTCCACAAAATGCACATCGTGGACCACATTGCACTTTTTGCAGGTTGATTGTGCAAAAAGTTTGTCAAAATTTGCATAAATGCCCAAAAACTAGAAAAATTGCCCAAAAATCTTCAAAATTGGTAGATGAAGTGCTGATAAGGTGTCTCAAGCAATCAATCAGGAATCAACAAGAATATCAAGTTTTTCCTCCTCCTTATGCTTGTTTAGGGTTTTCTTGAGTTTATCCTCTAACTGCTGGATTCTGATGTTGAAAATTTTGTTTCTAGTGGTGTATCTATTGGCCATGTGTCTAAGAATCTCATTGTCCTTGTTGGCCTTATGGATGAGCTTCTCAAGGTGGATGTTCACCCTGTAAATCCACACTTCTCTGTCATCATTGATTTCCTTTGCAATTATTTCCTCAAAACTGAGTTTCTTTGCCTCATGTTTCTCCTGCTCTAAAGCTCTCTTAAGACCTCTTTTTCTTGGTCTTATATTGGTGGTTTGAGTCTCACCATGGTCACACTCATCATGTTCCATCACTGCTTTAACTTTGGTGTCTTTCCTCTTTGCCTTTAGCAGCTCTAATTCCAAGAGTACATGTTTGTCTTTCAGTTGCTTGTTTTCTTGTTCAAGGAAGGATATGACAAATTATGCTCTGGCCATATTATGCTATAGTTCTTTGATTGTGGAATATTTCTCTTTGATGATCAGATTTGAGGCTTCGTGATCATCTTGGACATCCAAGTCCACCAAGTCAAACTCTCTTTCTTCCTCATGAAGTTCTTCCTCCTCTTGAACAACTGCCTCTTTTTGCTTTTGATTTCCCTGTTTTGTTGATGAAGAAGGCAAGTCCCCTTCAACAATCTGTGGATCAAACACTTGCCTAGATCCTCTCTGGTAGGTTTTTACCTCTTTGGACTCTTTGACCTCTTTGGTTTATTTCACTTTATCCCTGCTATATTGCCTAGTCTTTCTATGAGGAACTGATGCTGTTGGTGGAATAAGTCTATCAGGTTGACTTGGACCTGTAGCGTAGACATCAACCTCAATGAAAGTCTCCCATTCTATGTTATACTGATTGAGGTGGTGAAGGACAATGATTTTAATCAGAGAGTGATGGAAGAGGTTGTTCATATAAAGCTCATAATCTCTGTTTTTCACTATGTAGGCCATTTTATCAATGCTTCTATACAAGTAGTAGGGGAGTTTGAGAAATTTCACCCTAGTGAAATGCATGAGAAAAATAATGTGATAGATATATAATCTAGAGAATCTGATCTCACAAGTGAAGTATTTCATGATGATTTTCATCATGGGGAAAACCTGTTCAACAACTCACCAAAAGAAAAGACCTTTTTGATGTTATCTTTTTAAGTTTCCTTGAGGTAAGGCTCATACAACTGAGCATCCAAATATTTAGTCTTAAACCATTTTTCACCCACATTGGGTATCCCTGTTGTTGCTGCAATGATGTCAGTGGATATGGTGAAATTCATCCCTACTATAGTCACTTGGTTATTTTGGAGGTTACTGATGAAAACCCTGGTCAAATTAGGATGAATTTGGACTCTTTGTACTATCTCACAAAATTCAAAAAAACCTACATGCTGGAAACATCCGATAGCTAAGGGTGATGCCATTATTTCCCTAGTGTCTGTTGGCTCTAATATCATAATCATCCCTCCTTTGTTGTATGTTTTCATATCTTCTTCTGTGGCATTTCTTTCCTCCTCCGTTATGTTTCTTTCTTCCTCCATTATGATCAGTATGTTTTTGAAAACCCTAGGGAAGAAGGGGAAGGGAAAGGGAGTAAAATTGTAGGGTTAGGGGATTGTGACGGGCTACGGAAAATTTGAGGGAATGTATGAAGGGATTAGGGAACTTATGGAAGTAATGGGAGGGTGAAATATTTAGGGAAATAGGGTAGGAAATTTGTATTACAGGGAGGTATCTAGCTGCCTAGGAAAGCACATCTAGGGTGGTAGGGTTTAGGAAATAGGGCTTCAGAATAGGAAATGAGTGAATTTAATGGTTTTGGGGAGTGATTTAGGGTGTATGGAGGAAAATGGGGTCCAGGGGAAAACAATTAATATTGCAAACTATGAACTAGGGTTTCAATTGCTCAAAACATGGCACAAAAAGTAAGGGAGGGTTTGCGCCACAAAATTGACACCACAAGCTAAAAGGACGGGCTATGGAGGTGCCATTTACTTGTAAATAGCTATAGAAACCCTAAACTGAAGATGAGAACTTTTGAAATGAAGATTATGGACCGTGGCTCCCTTCTACAAAAAGCACAGTGTGAAATTGTGAAAAGTGCAACGCCTTTGGAAAAAGTGCAGTGTCGCCTCCTACAAAAGCGCATCGCCTTTGGAAAAAGCACAACGAATTACCCAGAATTAAATTTTTCAGAAAATCGGTTTTTTGTTTGGCAAGGCTTAGATACTTTACAAGCTAAGATGCAAATTAATGATTTCTTTTGGTTTTGGGAGGTTTTATACTTGGAACTCTGAGAACTTATTACAAATTAGGAAAATAAAATTACATTTTTCTCTGAAATAAAATTTACAAATCAAACTTACTGATGAAATTTCTTTATTGAAACTCCTTCATTTGTTGGAATTTATGCATGAAATGGTGATTTGATGACCTTTGAAACCCTAAGACCTAATGGAAACTCTGCCTGAATGAAACCATCATGAAAATGGCTGAAATGATAATGATAAATCATGACTGATGGTACACTCAACAAAGTGGTGAAATGAGCCAGAAAGTAATAAAATTTTGAGAGGAGTGAGATCAGACCTAAATCTGCACCAAGTGACCAAATTTTTGCATGATGACCTAATGAAATGACAAAAATTTGACTATGGGACCCTAAAAAAACATGATAAGAGTCTATTTGACCACCTGGTGGCAGGACAAAAAAATTGACATCGAACTGATGGCACCCTCACACCCATTATAAATTCCTTTTGCAAAGAAATATCATCTTTTTTTTTTAACCCAAGGGCATCACCTTCTTTGAATACCAACATTGCAGAGGTATCAACCCTTGATTATTATTTATTTGTCTTGGCCAATGTTTCTTTTTAGTTTTTGAAGTACTAAGATCTTTCCTAACATCCAATGTGTAACTTTGTTTTGATGTTATTTTCCTCTATAAAGAAGATGAAATTTTTTTAAATATATGCATGGGATATAATAAGTGGATAATCTTAAGATTCTCCCAATATGGGAGGTTATAAAATTTAGATTTCCTTTTCATCCCGATGGGAAATTTCTCAACATAGGTGTCGAAGAATTCTAGATCATCGAACACAGGCTCCTGCCTGTCCAAAAATTTCTATGAACTCTTCTCCTTCCGTTCTATGCTCTTAGCCATTCATCCAATGTCGTTATTGCTGGGCTTTGAGTTCTCTCTCGGTTACCATTGAAAGCGGGTGTTTCTCTTCTGTAGGGGTGTTCTTCTGGGAGGAATACCCTGGAGCACTCATACATTGGATTTCGTAGGTCGTTGGAGCATCTAGCTTTCAAAGAAGGTCCACAACATTTATATCCATAATACCCTTTTGTTACAAGACCTACGAAATTATTGTATACAATATGCATGGCACGTTAAAGAATATCATGAATATTAGAACAATTACAACGAATTAAATTAATATGTGAAAGAATATTGTTACATATATAAAAAAATTAATAAACATGTAATTTACTAGAGAAAACTCCTAATCCTGGATAATCATGTGTCGTGTAAGAACATATGACATACAACGTGAAATTCTTCGCTATTGCGATGAGCCTTGATACATCGTATACATTTATCCCATCCCATAATTCCTTCAATTCATCTACCAATGGTTGTAAGTAGACATCCACATTCTTCACTTGTCTTCTACTAGGGACTATGAGAGACAACATAAGATGTTCATTCTTCATGGATAACCATGGGGGGGTATTTTTATGGATCACTACTACAGGCCAAATAGAATAGTTGGTGTTCTGAAGGGAATATGGGTTGATATTATCCATGGCTATTCTGAGTTCTAGACTCCGTACTTCATCCTTGAGTTTTTCGGGCAATGTATCCTCGATATTCTTCATGGTTATTGAATCTGTTGGGATTTACATAACTCCCAACTCACTTCTATGCGGGGCATTCCATCCCTGCAACATAGCTAATTCTTTGTAATGAAAGAGCCTTTGAATCCTTGGGATTATAGGCATGTGCCTCAATATCTTAAAAGGAGGACCACGTGATTTACCCTTATTTTTTTATTTATCATACCTGTCATGCCCACATTGCAGACATATCCCTTTGTCTTGATATTCTCCTCTAGATATAATACAATCATTTGTACATGCATGATATGATATGTACTCAACACACAACATTTTCAACAATTTCTTTGCCTCTTCGCAGCTAACAGGAAACACATTATCACTCGAAAGAACTTTATCTTTGAATAACCTGTATTTGGTGGACAATATTAAATGTGCAATGCCAATAATTATTAATGTTCATAAAATTGACCATTTGTAATGTTGATTGTGTGGCAATATTTCTCAAAATATAAGGGACTTGAGGGTAAATTACCTCAAAATTTATGACAAACATGAATTCAACAATCCAAAATTTGCTTTCAAATTGTACAGGAATATCATTGTCCCCAATTGGATAGACTTTGACTGACCACTAGGTCCAAAGAGAGGGGTGGTGGAAGCAAATTTAAGGCTTTCGAAAAAGGTATCAAGGATATGAGCATCATACCCTAACTTATCACCATTTTGGAATGCATCTAACAACATTGTCTCCATGGAAGTTGTATCCCTTAAGTAATCATCCATACCAACCTATATTTGATTGCCTCCATTTCCAGCTTGTGAAGAACTACTATTTCTATAATCATTCATAATTGGTGAATCTGGACGTAGTGGGAATTGAATAAGTGGTTGCTTCAACCATTCTTGGTATCACTCCTCTCCAAGTTTTTCTCTTAATTCAGCCTTCTCTCGATTTGACATTGTCGTGGGGTGAAACAGAAGATGGTAGGTAGGTCGCTCATTATCACTAGAATCCTAATAATTTCAAAAAATATATTTTAACATGATTAGTACAAAATGGATGATATCAATTACTAAGCACGTCAATGCATGATTAATTGGTTTGAAATTGAAATAATTACATTATACCAAATAATTATTACCATCATTGTCCCAAGATTTTGGCTAGAAGATGGCATGTTACAATTGGCAGGGTGAATTGGTTGTCCATTTTCATCTACCAACCGCGCCTTGTGGTATGCTGCTCCTGATAAGAGCTTCTGACGTTTTGGAACTGTTTGAATATTTTGTGCATCTAAACTTGATTTTGAATCTTCATGAACCTACAAATTTGTATACATTAATTTTATTCAACTAATTTACATTGTTAAAAAAAATCAATTAGATAATGAAAATATAAATAAAGTCTGAAGTAATTACGTCTAGAGATGGATAGGGAGAACTCCACAATGGATTTTGAGAAATATTATGGAACGAGTTGGATTTTGAAGAATTGTCCATTTGATATAATTATGAGTTTTTCTCTCTGCATTTGAGCAAAATCAACGATACATTTTGTTTTACATAACAAAAAGTAATTTTAGTGCCTTGAAAAAGGAGTAATTGTTATTGGTGCTAATGTACTGTTAACCGCACCGGTGCAGTTTTATTATCGGACGCACCAGTGCTGTTAGTTAATAAATGCACTGAATATCGAGGAAAAAAAAAGTGCAAATCTATATTTTTTAAGTGAAAAAAAAGTGGTAAATTGAAAAATGAGTGGCAAATGATTTTCAGAAATCTAATTTCATAAAAATTTCTTTCAATAATAAAAAGTATTCATTATTTCATTATTTTTTCAAAATGTTTTAGGGAGGGATTTGCATGAGAGACATACCTGGAGCAAGAGAGCACGAGAGCACTGTGGAGCAGAAAAATACTTTTGAACAACAACACTATTCAGAACATCATAATTTGAAACATCTGGCGATTCACACAAAAACCTTGTAGTATAGTAAAATTGTTAAATTTTACTATAATAATTGTTTTTTTTTATAGTTTTTGTTAGATTTAATACATGACTAGTAAAATTTTTATATTTTAATGTGCATATTACTTATAAAATCATTTACAATCTCTATTCCTATTTACATTTAATTATAAATCATAAAAAAAAAGAAAAAAATCCATTCTTACGTTAAACCCTTTCTTCTTCTTGTTTATGTGACGTAAAAATTAGGACTTTTCATTTTATATTTATAGGGTTTGTATTACTATATATATGCATATGAAATCTAACATGCAGGACCACTTGCAGATTCAGATCCCAATTCCTGTCGACCCTTGAATTTTTTTTTTAAAAACAACTTTTGTTAATCGGTGCACACTGTTTAAAATAGTGCACCAATGTGCAATTGTAGTATAACGCACCAAGTGCGTATTGAAAAAAAACACTCTTTGATAAAAAGTATTTTTTTATCAATTTATGTTTATGTTAATCAGTGCTATGGTATTAATATAACGCACCTAGTCTCTTATTGACAAAGAGCATTGTACGGTGTTTCTACTGTATTGTAGGTGCGTTTATAAGAACCTACCACACCGTTTTCAGTGCGTAAGTTGCGAAAGTCGCACCAGACGTCTAATTTAGATAGATGCACGATTTTCTTGATTTATTTTTTTACCCGAAAAGTATGTGATTTATTTATAAAATATATTAATGAATGGTATAGGTTTTATATTAATAAATAAATGGCTGACAAGAGTTCAAGTAACAAAAATAATAATAGCACATCCAGAAAAGAAAAAAATCAAGTTCTTTGTAAATTATTTACAAAAATTATTATTTTTGAACTATATGTAAGTTTAACTAATATGTATTGTTTTGTGTGTATCATGAAGAGCCACAAAATGACAAAGCTCGATAATATTATTTATGATATAAAATCAGAAGATCATAAAAACTTGATGGAAAAATTGCATAAGGATGAATCAGGTGAATGAAAAAATACTATCGATTGGATATGAGTTTCGTTTCTGAATTTTCATTAATAATATACTTAAAATATTAGATAACATGTTTCAAACAATATATTAATTCATAAATGTTTAATTTTCTACAGGGAACAACAACTAAGAAAAGGAATGTTGTTCTAAGAAAAGAAAAAAGATAGAACATGCAAATGAAAATGAATTACTCAGCTCATCTAGAGTGGTGCTAGAGGTTAACGAAAGGGGGAAAACATTTTACAAAATTTGAGGGATCTATTGAAAAAAATGTATAGACGTTCTTTCCACTTACAATACAAAAATCAATCCAATGATTCCAAAAACCGAATTTTATTTAAACTACCAGAAGAGTTTCCAGAGAATTGGTCAATGAGACATGTCAAACTTTTAATAGCAAAATGTACAACAACAAAAAGAAGGATTGAAAAAGTAATTTTCCTTTAAATGCTTTTCTATAATTATATGTATATATTACAAAGCAATCATTTATAAATATTACTTTTTTTTTATATTTAGTTTCATATATCAATATAAAAATTAAATAGTTTATTTTCATGTTATTTTTTCAGGAAGATTATGAAAATCTAAAAGGATGAACGAGCTGATATTAGAAATATGCCAGTAGGAATGTCCAAAAAGGTGTACAAGGAGATGGTCAAAGACATGGACATAATTGCATCGCACGAGGAGCCATCTCAACAATAACGTGCTTCAAATGTAATATGTAATCATTGATTTTTTCGATTAGGTACAATAAATAAATAATTTAGTATTAAGTATTGATTTTCAAGTATTTTCTTGCCGAAAATAAAATAAAATGGAACTCACTAAACACATAAAACAAGACAACGAGGAAGGAAAGGTTTGATATCTATGTTTGTGAGTAATTGTTACCTTCTTATAACAACTTAACTAGATTTCATTTTTGTATATTTTAAGTTGTTTTACAACAATCATCTTTGAGTGTCTTCAAATAGGTGCTAATATACAAAGAAGGACCATTAGAAGAATTCATTGACATTGGGTTAAATATGGGTTGTCATTATATGTTCGCATATCATAAATTAATTGTGGAATTTGTAAGTATCTATCTTGTTTTACTTAGCTCCATCTATAATTAATAGAACAAAAAAATCTTTTATATTAAATCTATGATTTGTGATGGGGTATAAAACTTGCAGGAAAAAAAGTGTGGAACTACACCAACAAATGAATTGTTGAAAGATGGCATGAAATTTGGCTTTGAAAGAATGTGTATAGTTCACGATTCAATTCTTGTTATGGTACATTTATTTTCGATTTACATTGATGTATATTATTTTATATTGCAATTTTCATTATTCTCACCAATGTATATACACTCATTACACTTTATTTTAATGTTTGTAGATGGAACTTGAAGAAGAAGAAAAAAATCAACACAATGAAAAAAAAAATCCTCCAAATAACCCATGTCATGGAAGTAGCTCGAGAAGTGACAACAATTCTAGTGAAGAATGATGATCAATATGTTTGAATATCAAAGAAAGGCGTTGTATTTTTTGAAATATTTGTCTGTGAAATGAGACATTTTGTTTAATGTAATGGACATAGTGTCCCAATTAAAAGAAAAAGGGATACCCATAATTTTCCCATTTTGTATGACAAAGAGTGTCTTATTCATATATACATAATAAAATAAGTTTAAATTTATTCTATTGCATTGTCCATTGACGCTATGAAATGTTACATCACTGATTAAATATATGGATTATTAAATATTATAATGAAGAGATGTAAAATCTGATGATATGATATAAAAAATTCATCCAAACGCCACATTCAAATGCACTAATAAAAAATTAATTGATATGAATATTGTTATAATATTTTTGATGAATAATGAATTTAAAAAATTCACAATCTAAATTGCACTGTCACAGGGCGATGTTTCTAAAAATAGAAAATGAACACCGGTGCATTTCTACGACCTATGGGAATTGCACCAAATACCAATATCAATTAGAACGCCTGGTGTTCTTTATCAATGACTACCACCCGGGCAAGCGGATAGGCGTTGCGTTCACCAATATTGTTATAAGATATGTGTCAACTTTTGATGAATAATGAATTTTAAAAAATCGCAATAATTGCACTGTCATAGGCCGATGTTTCTAAAAAATAGAAAATGAACACAAGTGCGTGTGTATGATAATGTGCACTGGTGTGTTTGTATGATACTTCCTACCAATGAATTTATACGACTATGAGCGCCGCACCAAATAAAAATACTAATTAGAACTTCTAGTGCGATTTATCGATGACTACGACCCGAATGGATAAGCATTGCAAGCATCGGTATGGTTTTCCTTTAATGTGTTGGTGCATTTTTATGACTTAACAACCCAGTGCATTTTTACACCTTAACAACCCGATGCATTTTTACACCTTAACAGTGTCAGTGCATGCACCTTCTATCGACTTGGTGCATATTTATGTGTGACACACATCGAGATGTTTCTAAACACCTTGGTGCTTCTATTTTTTTTTTTTCCATCCTGATCCTTGGTATGTTTACAATACCGGTGAATTCACACATGAAGCTCACACCGATAAGAAATACATCTGTAAAAACCTTCATCCGCCCAATTTTTTTTAGATGTGTTGAAGTTCCATTAGAAGCTCTGTCAAAACCTCCGTTACCAAAAATGGATGTTGTAGAAAATGTTTATTTCACAATTTTGGCAAATTTTATAACACTAAAATATTCGTTTATAACCTCCGCTAGATTGTATTTTCCTTGTAGTAGTGCTAAGGTATGTAATTAGGATGTTATATTATCTTTCATTTAAGAACAATAGATTTTTAAACTTATTGAATGATCATGATATGTATATTAGAAAGAATTTTTGAACAAATCCCAAACCTTTTAACACCCCCCTACCATTATACCTTTGTAATCATACTTGTTATAACCTTACATCAACATTATATCTCGAGCTTTCACATCAAAATATCTCCAAAATGGCCTAAATTCCAATGATCTTATTAAATTGGATCTAAGGATCATGGAAATCATTGAAATAAAAGGATAACTTTAATTATGAATCAAACACTGCCACAAGAAACCTATTTTACCCTCACTTGACATCCTAAGACTATCTATCCTTATCGACCATCTTTCCATTTACCTCCACCATTATTAAAGAGAAAAAATTCAGAATCTAAGCTCCTCCCTAACCATGGGTGTCATTATTAAATCATAATCCAATACAGTAAAATTCCTTTAGCCATATCGACAGGCCAAGGATTAGTTGTAGTAGGTGGGTTAGCTCAATTTCTTTGAGAAATTTGATGGGCATAAGACAGAGGTTACAAAATCATTTGCTCATTATTTTGATGGAGTAGAGGAAGATATCGGTGATATTAAGCATATACTCACAAAGTCCATAATGGCATAAGTAATAAACTTACCTAGTAATGGAGAGAGCTACTTCAAAAATAAGAAAATCAAAGAAAAAGAGTGGCCAGTATTCCTTCAATACCCAAGTATGGATACTTCTATTTTAAAAAATGGGATGAATGTGATTAGATTAAAAAGCAAGGAGAGGAATTTGTTTCTAGTCATTCAAAATTTATTAACTTGTGAGGGGAGATATGGAACCATGTTTTTCTACCATGTTCGGTTCTTAATGCACTTCATTTATGGAAATGAATTTAATCTACCATACTTCCTACTTTTTAATCTCAAAAAAATGGATTCTAGTGTACAACAAGAGTAAAAAACCCTCGATAGTGTCATATATCACCATGGATTAGTTAAAACCCTCGTTGAAGTAAAACTGAAGGCCATGGGAGACAATTGGAAAAACTTTTTAGTCCACAATTATTTTATAGAATTTGACGAGGAAGAAATGGTTACAAAAACTAGAAGAATTTGGTGTTCAAGAGTCTCAAACCCTAACCATGAACCCATCAATGAAGAAGAGGGTTTTACTTCACCAAAGGTACCCGAAGATAACACTCCTCTTTTTTAGTTCTTAGAGAAGATTAGACAGAAAAATAAAAAATAAGATGTTAGAAGAGAGATATCCATCACATGTGTCAAGTAGTCTAAAGATGAAACAAAAGCAGAATTGGTGGATAAGGAACAAAGGAAAACAAGAAAAAAAAAAACTTAAAAAAGGAAGAAGTGCCATAATTAAAAATGAGAAGGATCAAACACATTTCTAAGCGTCCAAGCATCACCATTTCATGAGACTCCAAGTCCAACTAGGAAGACACCTGAAATCGACCCTATCCAACAACAAATATATGATTATGTGGAATCACTGGAGAAAAGAGCACAAAAAAATGTCAATTCCCCTCTCCAAAATGAAAATGAATATGCTTTCAACGAAGAAGTTCCTCTCACTAATGATATTCCTAAAAAAAAATACAAGATTGTTGATGATTTAAAACAAGATATATATGGGTTTATAAGTATTTAACAAGCATGTAAAACAATAGAATGAAGCAATACAAGTACAAAATGAAATCCGGAGGACTAAAAAATAACGTACTTTTTCGTTTGTGCCACTAGTATAAGAATAAAAAGAAACTCAAGGCTAATAAAAAGTTCCTTAGAAACAAATTCAAAGGGTTGTAGAGCAATATTTTAATGAAAAAAATAAGAGTAACATTCAGAGTTAAGAAGGAAAAAGGCACTTGGCTAGGTGTCTTGATCCAAGCTTCAAAGATAGTACATTGAAGAAACACTTGGAAACTTTTGAAGTTTCTATGCATGACAAAATGTAGAACCCTTTCTGTGGGGGAATGTTGAAATCCAAAATTGTCTTTTTTTATAACCCTTTTTGCTTTCATTTCCTTCCTTTTCATTATAGTTTTCTACATTTCCAAGTTGAAAGGTCACCTCATATATAACCAAACATCATAAAAAGGTATCAATAATTCATGGTTTATAATCTATTGTTTCTTTATGAAATTCAATCAAAGCATCCCTATAGCTATCGAATTGCACTAATTTTGTACCTAACCAAATATTTTGCAGCTACATATAGTTAAAATGAGAGGGGGGGGTGAATCGGTTTAACACATTCATGGAATTTTAAACTTTTTCATTAAACTTTATTAACACCTTCATTTCATGATCAACATAATGTGTGAGCAATCTTTATTTGTGAGCAGCAATTAAGAATCAGATTAGACATTGTATTAGCATTCTTAATATGTGAGCAGCAAGTATTAGCAGACTAGATATACCATATCAACACATAGACATCATGCAAATAGACACCAGATTTAAGTGGAAACCCATAAAGGGAGAAAACCACATCTTATTATTGTTGTGATGCAAAGGCAAGCTCCAACTCCCTCTCACCACTGATTTTCTGTAGGCACCAACCTACAGGAGGCTCCAACCTCAATTCTACAAGCTACAACTTGCAAGGAAGCTCCAACTCCCATCAATTTTCTGCAAGCACCAACCTACAGGAGGCTCCAACCTCAGTCAGCTACAACTGACATCTATCAAGCTACAACTTGATAGGGAAGCTCCAACTTCCTTACTCTTTAAAAAGAAAAAACACTTGCTAATTTACCTTGGATATCAGCTATGTTCTGTACCTTCTCTTCTGTTGTCCATCAGTCCTCATAGTTGCCCTGCTTCATTTAAACATCTTCTCGGATTCTCTATCAGCTCCTCCTTCTCCTCTGCCTTACTGCTTCATTTCTGCATTCTCTTATCTCACTCTCTAACCGCTCTATGCATATCAAGTTGATATCATATATAGAGTTCATCACATGACTGTTTGTATTCCACAAGGAATTTGGAGTGAACAGCCATGACTCTTTGGCTTCTGCCTTCTCATTCCTTTGTCCAACTCATTTAAAAACATATAACAATATGTACAAATTTCAATGTTACAGTGGGATTTTTCTTTTCCTTCGAATACTTGCCTTTGCATCACAAACAATATAAGAAAATTAAACATTTACATTTTCAGTTACAATATATAAACTTCACTCAGCCCTTGGCTTGTTGGTTTTTTCCTTTCTATTGCCGTCATGCAACTATCCTGCATACCTCTATTTACTGCAACTCTGAGCACCTGTGCATGTATACCTATTCACTGCAATTTTAAATCCCTTCGCTGCATACCTCTTCAATTCCTCAGTCTATGTTTACCTCTGTACAAATTCTCCAAGCTCACTGTAGTTGTGTATCTGCTGTATATATGCCTGTTTTGTAAGTTTAGCTCACCAATAACTCTCAAACTCTCATTATGTAAAAATTGCAGCTTCTTCTAATTTTCTGCTGGCAAATTAACTCAATGTATGCGAAGGCTTTTCATTTCACATCTGATGGTTATCAAAACCACGTTCCTCGGATTTCAAATCTAATTCGATGTAACTCACATTTTGGAAAGTATAAAATTATGTAAGTCTTAACCTTAAGGCTATAAAACTCATGTATCTTTTGACTTAAGCTCTTAATACTCTAACAAATGGTTCGATGCCTTTAAACCAATGCACAAGAACTTGTAACATTACAACCATGGGTGTATAACGTGAACCTCCTTTGGCACTAGGACGTTTTATATTGCATTTCGTTTTATGGGCCCACACATCCACTACATTAAATAGTTATTCAATAATATTAATATTTGTTGCAGGGGTTAACCCACAGTCCTAGACTTCGGATTATTTCAATCTCAATCTATGTGTAAAATGCATCCAAAGTTTCTTTCCCAATCAACTTCACAATCTGGCAACCTCAACATACTCTGCTTCCTTTTAACTGACAAATTAATTACATCTATGTATATTAATATCTCAATCTGAGATTGAGATATTAAATAAAAATCCTCTTTTAGTTAAGAAACCACACACCTCCTATCCGGATTAAAAATGCGGAAGCTCAAGGGTTATAAAACCATACAATACACCCTCTTATAATTCTTTTGCAGGCGGGAGCTCTATTTTTCATTGGCCTAAGGTTAAACCCTGTATTGCATATAACCCATCGATCTCCACATGTTAACTCCCTTCTCAATCTCGACTTAGAGTCAATCTACATGTATACATGACCTTAATTAAATGTTCATAGAACATTTCAATTGCAACTTTCCTTTGACCTTTTCACACAATTCCTATTGCACCAACTTCGCATATACAACCATTATATGTGCACTACAATATATCATATATATATTACGGCCTTCTTCAATTTTGGAAGTGTTATAACAAAACTCAACCACATTAGACATACCTCAGTTAAACTCGCAACCGTGGTTTGAACAGTCCCGATCAATATAAATTAGAACTGGGCCCCGCACTAACGACCCTTCCACATCCAACGACGGACAGCACGTCGCACTGCTTCAGATGATCCAACGTCCTCAATCGAATCTCACGTGACTTAGATGCATGGGATTTTAACTCGCAATGAGAGTGGTATCTCCAAACCACTTAAGACCACGTGTCAGCTCCTGGCATATATCGCGTTCGAATTGTAAATACAGCTTACCGTACAAAAGTGGTGCGATGAAAACCGTCGGGTGTTCCAAACCCATTGTCATTGTTCACAGCGCTCATGGTTCCGTTCCTTCCTTCATTTTTTCACGATCCCAATATGTCTTCTTAACTTCGTTTTCATACGGTTCTCCAGTTATTCTCTATCGCTCCTTCTCATATGTTATCCCTTGCTTTATCAACACTTCAACATGGCGCTTCTACTATCATAACGCACAACTCCATTCATGCATAGGTTTATCACCAAACCTCTGCGCTCGATTCATGATTCCTTAATGGAGGGCCTTATCCCTGACTCTGTCCCGGGGTCCCTCCTTCGCACTATAGATATCCTCCATCTATTAGGAGGGTAGCCATTCAGGCTCAATTCCCAATATTTAGTTGCAGTTGCCAGTCATCAGAGAAGTGCGAAACTCCATTACTCCTTTTTAATAGATTCATTTACCCATCAATAAATCAATGCCAGAAATTTAATTCATTACTCTGCTCCCGGTTCTCCAGCACTGAAATGAACATCTGAAATAGATTTCCTTATCAAAAAAGGTTAAAACAATTCAGGATCTTTGCAGGGTTAAGATGTTTCATCGCATAATTCCTCAAATTCATAAAACTGTGCCATCACTGTTTTAATACAGTATGTGTAATAAGCCTGTCTTGCAGGATTACTGTGCCATCATTCTTCTTTTGGGTTTACTGCAGCTCCTCCAAATTATAAATCCCCGATTATAGACATCAAAATAAGCCAGTCCTCCATTACAATAGGGTCTCTTATATGGAATTCAAAATTCAGAACTTCACAGCCCATAATTTCACAACAGAGCTTGTAATTTCCTTCAAGCACCTTATTCAATCGATGGCTGTAATATCGAATTTTATAGTGGACTCTATGTCATTTCCATGTCATTGATGACTACAACTCATGCATTTGTTCAACCACAACATCGACAGCCCATAATTGACATTTATTCTTCTGCCCCACACAGAAATTAATCAGCCTATACACATCCATTCAGGAACAAATGAATTCACTTGCAAGACTACTTGTCCTGGCTAGATCTTTGAATCAAGTGGCTCTTATGCAACCTACTCTATCTCTCCAGCTCTTCAGCTCTCTGCTCTTTGTCTGTCTCCTTTGCCTTTCTTTTGCTATCTCTCTTTGTCTCTGTTTCCTCTGATGTCTTTACTGCCTTTCTGCCCCTTGAATGATGTTTCAGGTGCTCCTCCTTTGTCATCTCCTTTGCCATCAATGACAACATTTCCAATAGTCTCCCCCTTTCGCATCGATGGCAATACACTTCCTATGCTTGCCTTTTGGAAGCCCCTTTTTGCTTTTCCTCCCCCTTTGACATCAATGGCAAAGGGTTGTTCATTTCCTAGTGTGCATTCTATCTCTTCATTTCCTCTCTTTGAGTTATGTTTAGGCCTTCTTCTTCTAGCTTTGTACCATGCTACTCTAAACTGGTGTACAATAGTTGTTGAGATAACACTTTTGAGAATCATTAGAACTTGAATATACACAATAAGTTGATACAATCCCAAAGCATAGACTCCTTGCACTTGTATGTAGTGTAGGTGATGACAGCCACATATAATCAGACTTGTATAATCAGAGATGCATAGTTGTATCCAAGCTTAAAGATCGTGAATGTTTCATGTGACATATCTAGCTTGCTTCAACTATACTTCTGTCTATATTATAATCTTCATCTATGATGCATATCCATTGAGGAAGGTTGAAGATGAAGTAAGTCTTTTTATGCAAAGCACATCTACAGTACACATCTATTCAATTGTGATGAAGCCAATATATATTTTATTGCTGTGGTACACCTTTCCTGCCTGTTATTGGTGATACATGCTAGACTGCTCACAGGGAAATTACTCTTAAAGATTGAAAGGTCCTTGTTGTTGTGAACAGATGAATCACACTAGAGCTTAAAGCTTATTGTGAGAATAGGCAATATCTTTCAATATTAGAGACCAAATGACTTTCCTACTTGTATAATGTATTTTCAAAAACAAACCCTTGAGGCTAGATACATTCAGTGTATTAGTCAGTCTCACTTATCAATCAGGAAATTTCCTTTATTTCATAAGGGATTATGTATGTTGATGATCAATCTCTCTTTAAATGGTGAAATACCAGCAATTCCTTTCTGCTGAAGTATGCTTGGATGAACTAATAAAATAATTTTGAGCTTCAATGGTAATCACAACTATTCCTTCATTATTCAAATATTTTAACTATTTTGTCATGATCATTTCCAACAAAAACATCTTCAATTTGTTTAATTTATATCTCAACTAAAAAAATTTACCTAGTTTATGAACAACCTTCAGAAAGAGGCCTTGAAGATATATGTATTGAATTCAAGAAGGCATGCAATTATATATATAGAAACAGATTCTTCTTCAATGTTTAATATAATGTTTCAAGTGTAAATAGAGTACTGATCCTTTAGCTCTATTATTGACCTTTTCATGCTGAATGCAGATAACTCTGGGAATTTCACCTTGATGCACTTTTGCCATAATCCTTTGATCCTGAGGCCCTATACCATACTGCTGCTACTCTATAATAACACTTGATATTCTGCTGATAGGCATGCTGCTTGTACCTAAATGCCAATTGATACTACTTTGATAAACCATGCAGATATTTCACTTCCACTTGCATATTAACCGATAACTAAGACATCCTTCATAAATTCTACTATAGAGCTTTCCACTGTTCACACCAACAGTCATCAATATCCTGAATTTGATCTTGACATCTTAACCATTTTCTTATTCTTTCATTCTGTTCAAAGGAATGTCACTGCATTTTCCTTTCTAAGACTGCTCCAGAGACATTGCTGCTTTACATACAATTCAACTGTTCTAACATAATAATCTTCAGGATTCTTTTATTAGAAATATTCATGGGTAGATTACTCAGAGATTTATCACTTACTTAATTGTAATCCTCCAAGGGACATTTTCATAGATGAAGGAAGTAATGATATAGTGATGATAGGCTCTTTTCTTACTCATCTTTCTTAGGGTGAATCATTGTTCATACTAGCAGAATGATGCACAATATGATCATCACTTTAATGTGTTGATGTCTTCTTCTATCATCATGGCTGCTTACTGCTTTCTCTCCTTCCATCAACCTGTAGGCTATTGTGTGCTTCCGATAATATTCTTTCTGATCTTTTAACAGTTGCTATTTCATGTAGCTCTTCTTAGATTACTCTCATGGGGAATAATTATGAACTGCTCTCCCCCTGTGATGTTGCTTCATATTTGTCACTGGATGGATTTTTGTTTTTTTTTCTAGAGCAGCTCCCCCTGAGACTATCCTAGATTCATTATGTTATTGAGATGATAGGCTCCCCTTTTCTCTTTTCTTTCCGTACTCTTTTGGGGTTCATAATAATGTTTGTACTCCTTTTTGGTTCATAGTTTTGTTTAATTGGATTGGATTTCATCATCTGTCTGGAGTTCTTTAATATATATGGCAGTTTATAGTCCTTTGCTTTGTGACCAAGTTTGAGGCATACATAACATCTTATTTTATCAAAGTACATTTGAGCTGGAGTATAATATTTTGTTCCCCTATTTGAACATAATTTACAATCAACAAGTTTATGTCCAAAATGATTGCATGCATAACAATAGCCATGGAAATGATTTGTGTACCTGGTGAAAGATTGTCTTTTCCCTTTGCTTACTTAGGGTGTTCTTTTCATTTGATACATCTTTTGCTGGTTAACATTGATTCT
Organism: Pinus albicaulis; assembly: GCA_034641835.2. Classification (NCBI taxonomy): domain Eukaryota; kingdom Viridiplantae; phylum Streptophyta; class Pinopsida; order Pinales; family Pinaceae; genus Pinus; species Pinus albicaulis. The sequence continues at coordinate 1,113,787,666 of CM076577.1, forward strand.
CTTTGTCTTACAATGTGCTGCTTCATGTCCTAGTTTGTGGCAGGAGAAACAAGTGATACTTCTCATAGGAGGAAAGAACCTTCTTTGACATCTTCCAAATTTATTTAGTTCATCCTTATGAGTGTATGAGCCTTTTTCAGCTCACTGTTTCATCCTCTCATTCTCTGTCCTTTCATGTTTCTGCTTGATTCTATTTGTTTCTCTGCAACTCATGTTCTTGCTGGTTTCTGCTTCTATAGGAATTTGCTGAGCTGCTCACTGTCCTTTACAACTTTTACCAAAATGACATTCTTGTTATCTTCAACCTTGGACTTACTGGTTTCACCTTCATATCCTATCCTAGCCTTTATGAGAGGTGACCTTTGTGCATTTAGAATCTTGTCCAATATTTCAAAGCTTTTCATTTGAGGAGTATTCATTAATAATTCTCTTTGGGATTTTTCTAATTTCTTCCTTAGGCTCACTACTTCTTCTTCCAATCTCTCACATTCTAGACATTTCTCTCTCATTTGTTGCAGCAGAGCGTCTTCTACTTTCTTTGCCTCTTCAAGCTGTGTCTTCAGACCAATAATTTCTTTCCTATCTTCATATTCTTTCTCATCACATATTTGTACCAATAACTTAAGGTCTTTGTTTTCATTCTTCAATTTTTATATTTCAGTCAGTGCTATGTCAAGTTTGGCTTTTTCTTCAGCTACAATTTCTTCATGGTTCTTACTACCATTCACACTAGCAGGTACCTCATTTGATTGAACATTTTCCTTTTGAAATGAATTTTTCTTCTTCTTAATTCTCTTCTCCTTCTTGACAATGCAATCCTCAGTGTCTACTCCATGCATGAAATGCAATCTATCCCATATTTCTTTTGTAGAGGTTAAATCCATTATTACCTCAAGATCCTTGTTATGAAGGCCGTTGAATATCACACATTTTTCCTTGGCATTGCTATGTTGTTCTTGCATCGAGGGAGAGTCTGTGCAATAACCATCACATACAAGTTTCCATACCTCAGGTTCATAAGCCAATAATCTTTTTTTAACCTTATCTCTCCATTCAAGAAACTTTGTTGTACTCAACACATGTACATTTTGATAGTCCATGACTCAACCAGATCTCCTTCAAGCTATTAAGCTTACACCAAAGGAACTAGCTCTGATACCAATTGTTTAACCCTTAGTTAAACTGAGAGGGGGGGGAGGGGGTGAATCTGTTTAACACATTCATGGACTTTTAAACTTTTTCATTAAACTTTATTAACACCTTCATTTCATGATCAACATAATGTGTGAGCAATATTTATTTGTGAGCAGCAATTAATAAGCAGATTAGACAATGTATTAGCAGTCTTAATATGTGAGCAGCAAGTATTAGCAGACTAGATATACCATATCAACACATAGACATCATGCACATAGACACCAGATATAATTGGAAACCCATAAAGGGAGAAAACCACATCTTATTATTGTTGTGATGCAAAGGCAAGCTCCAACTCCCTCTCACCACTGATTTTATGTAGGCACCAACCTACAGGAGGCTCCAACCTCAATTCTGCAAGCTACAACTTGCAAGGAAGCTCCAACTCCCGTCAATTTTCTGCAGGCACCAACCTACAGGAGGCTCCAACCTTAGTCAGCTACAACTGACATATATCAAGCTACAACTTGATAGGGAAGCTCCAAATTCCTTACTCTTTCAAAAGAAAAAACACTTGATGATTTACCTTGGATATCAGCTCTGTTCTGTCCCTTCTCTTCTTCTGTCCATCAGTCCTCATATCTGCTCTGCTTCATTTTAGCATCTTCTTGGATTCTCTATCAGATACTCCTTCTCCTCTGCCTTACTGCTTCATTTTTGCATTCTCTTACTTCACTCTCTAACCTCTCTATGCATATCAAGTTGATATTATATATAGATTTCATCACATGACTGTTTGTATTCCACAAGGAATTTGGAGTGAACAACCATGACTCTTTGGCTTTTGCCTTCTCATTCCTTTGTCCAACTCATTTAAAAACGTATAACAATATGTAAAAATTTCAATGTTACAGTGGGATTTTTCTTTTCCTTCGGACACTTGCCTTTGCATCACAAACAATATAAAAAAATTAAACATTTACATTTTCAGTTTCAATATATAAACTTCACTCAGCCCTTAGCTTGCTGGTTTTTTTCTTTCTCTTGCTGTCATGCAACGGTCCTGCATACCTCTATTTACTGAAACTCTAAGCACCTGTGCATGTATACCTGTTCACTGCAATTTTAAATCCCTTCGTTGCATACCTCTTCAATTCTGTAGTCTCTGTTTACCTCTGTACAAATTCTCCAAGCTCACTGTAGTTGTGTATCTGCTGTATATATGCTTGTTTTATAAGTTTAGCTCACCAATAACTCTCAAATTCTCATTATGTAAAAATTGCAGCTTCTTCTAATTTTCTACTGGAAAATTAACTCAATGTATGCGAAGGCTTTTCTTTTCACATCTGATGGTTATCAAAACCACATTCCCTAGATTTCAAATCTGATTCGATGTAACTCACGTTTTGGCAAATATAAAATTATGTAAGTCTTAACCTTAAGACTATAAAACTCATGTATCTTCCAAATTAAGCTCTTAATACTCTAACAAATGGTTCAATGCCTTTAAACCAATGCACAAGCACTTGTAACATTACAACCATGGGTGTATAAAGTGAACCTCCTTTGGCACTAGGACGTTTTATATTGCATTTAGTTTTATGGGCCCACACATCCACTACATTAAAAAGTTATTCAATAATATTAATATTTGTTGGAGGGGTTAACCCACAGTCCTGGACTTCGGATTATTTCAATCTCAATCTGTGTGTAAAATGCATCCAAAGTTTCTTGCCCAATCAACTTCACAATCTGGAAACCTCAACATACTTTGCTTCCTTTTAACTAACAAATTAATTACATCTGTGTATATTAATATCTCAATCTGAGATTTAGATATTAAATAAAAGTCCTCTTTTAGTTAAGAAACCACAGACCTCCTATCTGGCTTAAAAATGCGGAAGCTCAAGGGTTATAAAACCATACAGTACACGCTCTTATAATTATTTTGCAGGCGTGAGCTCCATTTTTCGTTGGCCTAAGGTTAAACCCCGTATTGCATATAACCCATCGATCTCCACATGTTAAATCCCTTCTGAATCTCGACTTAGAGTCAATCTACATGTATACGTGACCTTAATTAAATGTTCATAGAACATTTCAATTGCAAATGTCCTTTGACCTTTTCACACAATTCCTATTGCACCAGCTTCGCATATACAACCATTATATGTGCACTACAATATATCCATATATATATTACGACCTTCTTCAATTTTGGAATCGTTATAACAAAACTCAACCACATCGGACATACCTCGGTTAAACTCGCAACCGTGGTTTGAACAGTCCCGATCAATATAAATTAGAACTGGGCCCCGCACTAACGACCCTTCCACATCCAACGGTGAATAACACGTCGCACTGCTTCAGATGATCTGATGTCCTCAATCGAATCTCGCGTGACTTAGATGCATGGGATTTTAACTCGCGATGAGAGTGGTATCTCCAAACCACTTAAGACCACGTGTCAGCTCCTGGCATATATCGCATTCGAATTGTAAATACAGCTTACCGTACAAAAGCGGTGCAATGAAAATCGTATGGTGTTCCAAACCCACTGTCACTGTTCACAGCGCTCATGGTTCCATTCAGTTGCGCTCGAGGTTCCGTTCCTTCCTTCATTTTTTCACGATCCCAATATGTCTTCTTAACTTCGTTTTCATACGGTTCTTCGGTTATTCTCTGTCTCTCCTTCTCATACGTTATCCCTTGCTTTATCAACACTTCAACACGATGCTTCTACTATCATAACGCACAACTTCATTCATGCATAGGTTTATCACCAAACCTCTGCGCTCGATTCATGATTCCTTAACACAGGGCCTTATCCCCGACTCTGTCCCGGGGTCCCTCCTTCGCACTATAGATATCCTCCATCTATTAGGATGGTAGCCATTCAGGCTCAATTCCTAATATTAAATTGCAGTTTCCAGTTATTCATCAGAGAAGTGCGGAACTCCATTACTCCTTTTTAATAGATTCATTTACCCATCAATAAATCAACGCCAGAACTTTAATTCATTACTCGGCTCCCGGTTCTCCAACCCTGAAATGAACATCCAAAATATATTTCCTTATCAAACAGGGTTAAAACAATTCAGGATCCTTGCAGGGTTAAGACGTTTCATCGCATAATTCCTCAAATTCATAAAACCGTGCCATCACTGTTTTAATACAGTATGTGTAATAAGCCTGTCTCGTAGGATTACTGTGCCATCATTCTGCTTTTGGGTTTACTGCAGCTCCTCCAAATTATAAATCCCCGATTATAGACATCAAATTAAGCCAGTCCTCCATTACAATAGGGTCTCTTCTATGGAATTCAAAATTCAGAACTTCACAGCCCATAATTTCACAACAGAGCTTGTAATTTCCTTCAAGCACCTTATTCAATCGATGGCTGTAATATCAAATTTTATAGTGGACTCTATGTCATTGCCATGTCATTGATGACTATAACTCATGCATTTGTTCAACCACAACATCGACAGCCCATAATTGACATTTATTCTTCTGTCCCACACAAAAATTAATCAACCTATACACATCCATTCAGGAACAAATGAATTCACTTGCAAGACTGCTTTTCTTGGCCAGATCTTTGAATCAAGTGGCTCTTCTGCAACCTACTCTGTCTCTCCAGATCTTCAGCTCTCTGCTCTTTGTATGTCTCCTTTGCCTTTCTTTTGCTATCTCTCTTTGTCTCTATTTCCTCTGATGTCTCTGCTGCCTTTCTGCCCCTTGAATGATGTTTCAGGTGCTCCTCCTTTGTCATCTCCTTTGCTATCAATGACAACATTTCCAACACATCCATGGTTAGACAAGCTCTAGCATGCTTGAGATCGAATAAAGGATACTTGTAGATGGAAAATTATCGACATATGGATATCCACCTATCATAGCCATCTGGAAAATCACCTGGTTTGAGAGATCTAATGGTCAAACTAGAAATCAACTATGGTTATAATACTCCAACTGTGCTGTAAGATTAATTTAGTCTCTGATTATTTTAATTTTAACTTATTCTCATAAATAATCTATGTTGCACTGCTATCAGTTAATTCTTTTGATTGGTAGTTTTTTCATTAGTTTCTAGTTTAATCTTCAATAGTTTTGAACATGTTGAGCGCTCATAAAAGACAAAAATATTTCCTTTCAACAACATTTCATTTAGATTTTTCTTACTTTGAATTCATGAGTAATGGATAGAGAAATTCTAATCGTAACTATGCACATTAGTAATCCTTCTGAGTTACATATTAGTTTGTTATTTTACTATAGTAATTATATTTAGATTTCCTCTTCTGTTGAGTAGAATAGAGATTGTGATTTGCAAGAACATTAGAATAATATTTCAATTTCCTTCAAGTAGGATTAAAATTTTAATGTTTTCATTGAAATATAATTTTCAATTTAGTTCAAATAGAATAATTTTTAATTATTTCTGCCTTAGATTAAACTTTGATTCAATTCAAATAGAGTAACTTTTAATTCTTGTTGCAACAGATTAAAATTCAATTAAATTTGATAGTTAGAATTTTCAATTGATTTCGCCTTGAAGTTTTATTTTCTTTTAAAAGAGTAATTTTGAATTCACAAGTACACTAACCATGGTTGAAAATTAATGAAGTAATTTAACCATCAATTAAATTACCCAGCAAGTGATTTAATGATTGGCTTAATTATTTGAGTTAATAGGTTACACATGGAGGTTAGTAGGTCTAGGATTAGTTTTTATGGGTTAGAGGGCAGTGTTTAAATTATTAATTAGTGGGGGAATGTAACAATAAGTTATTGGTTGGGATTTTGTGGTTTTAGTGTTAAGTGTTAGTAGGAAATACTTGAGTAGTTAATTAATTAGCTAGTTCGTGAGTTAGAATGTTAGGTCCCTATAATACTAGCGTAGCCCATTATTGTTAATAGTATGGCCCAATTATTTTTATTTTTGTGCCCATGTAGTCCTCCCCATATTTTTATTATTGTGCCCCATAGGTGTAGCCCCATTATTTTTATTATTGTGCCCATGTGGTCCCCATATTGTTATATTGTGACCCCTTAGACTCCTATATATAGAAGGTAGGTTTTGTCAATTGTATCATCCAAGAATTGTTAACTTATGTAATGTAAAGGAGTTTTCCCCCTTAGAAGAGGTTAATTTCTAAGTCATTGATCTATCTATTTTTATATTTTGTGATATGGTTTCATAAAATTTGGTATTAAAGCTTGGGATTCTAGGGTTTCTCTTTTTCAAACAAGTCATCTTAGAATTTTTTCTATGAAATTTTTTCTACGAGGCTTTAGAAGTTGAAATTTCTACCACGTGGAGAAGAAATATTGATGAAATTCATATAAAAATTTCATACCTTGTTTTTCAATACTTTCGGAGATATGATCTGTGGAAGTTAGGGTTTTTACAGGTTCCATAATTTCATCTCAAACAGGCGACCGAGGGAAAATAATCATAACTTTCTCTTCCGGCACCGGATTGGAATTTTGTAAAAAGTGGCCAAAATTTCATGGACTGTACTTTCTTTTGTATCGATTTTAGGGCCTAAGGTCGAAACATTAACATGTGGCATGTCATATAAGTTATCTCTACTAAACTAGTCCATAATTAGGTCATTGTGGGAGATTAGGCATAATGTTTTCTTGAAGAATCCAAATTAGGTCTGACCTATGGTATTGGAAATAAGAATTAGAGGGCTACTACAAGACCAAACTTAAAATCTTGTGGATCCAAAATCACATAGATACATAAGTTTCAATATCAAGATTCTCAAAAGCAAGAAAAATAATTCCACACCCATTAAGCCCTCAGAAAGCTCTGTTATGATGAATGAAGATGCAGAAGTGCAACATGATATATAAAAATTACAAGACCAGGTGCAACAAATTTCTCTCTCACAAAAAGTAACCAAAAATGAAATAGAAGTGAAGATGGATGGTTTGAAGAAAGGCATGGACGCTAATATGGATGATTTGAATAATTTCATGGATGGCATGGAAGCTAAGATTGATAGTATAGAAGAAAAATTGAAAGGAAACATGGAAGACATGAAGAATGGTCTAAAATTATACATGGAACGTTTGAAGGAAGGTTTGACAAATTTGTTACAAGAAATGATTCCTAATGGTGAAAGGGTAGTAGATGAAACTCGGGATGAGAAAAAAATAAATTTTAATAATGATTTCATAGCCTCTAATGTTGGATTTAAGACCCACAATATTCCAAAGATAGATATGAGGAAGCTTGATGGCAAGGATCTGATAACATGGAAATTACAAATGGATCAATAATTTGAGCTCCATAATGCGCAACACACACAAAAGGTACATATTGCAACTTTATATTTAGAAGAAAATCAGTTTATATGGTATCGATGGCTTTGTTCTCATAAACCACTTGTCACTTGGTAAATTTTTATGGAGGAAATGATAGCACATTATGAGGATACAAAGAGAAACACCTTATTTAGCCAATTGATAAATATAAAACAAAAGGGTTCAATAGTGGAGCACATTGAGGATTGATCCAGGTGGATATTGGTGGCCACCCATTGATTCCATTTGGACCCGCACCATCGGTTCTTCCAGTTTTTCAGTTTCAGCATCACTTACTATTTTTAGCATCTTTTCGGGTCATTAACTTCTGGAGCCGTTTTGAGGCCCTAATGATCCAGATGGATATTGGTGGTCATCCACCTATTCCATTTGGACCCCCACCATTGATTCTGTTAGTTTTTTAGTTTCAACATAACTTACTATTTTTAGTTGTTTTTTGGGTCCTAAACTTCTAGAGCCATTTTGAGGCCCTAAACAACGTTTATTTGGGAAAAACATCAGCAACATGAAATTTCCTTTGATTTTTCTCATGTAAAAAGTTGTAGTCCTCAGATAGATCTTTCTAACGAGGTATTGAGCGCATCAAATGGAGATCATATGCCAAAGTTACGTCCCTGAGAAAATTGATGTACCAATTTACCTAAAAGGGGCCCACATTTTTGGCACTTCGTCTCCTAGGGTTAGGTTTTTGGATGTTTAGGGTTTTCCATTGTTTCTCAACAATAAATATGCCTTTGAGCCTCATTTTAACATGGTTTAGAGGCATGTAGCTGCCACATCTATTCTCAGAGATAAGCTACCATTGCCCTAGCTAGTTTATTTCCATTATGTCTATAAACATATTTCAGTGATTTGATTTTAGTGAAATGGAGTTTTATTTCTGTTGCATCTCTGTGTTTATTTTTATTTCTATATATTATTTCATTCCCGCATAAATCCATATCAAGGACTTCCAAACATTGAATATAAGGATAAATGATATTCCAGAGGAACACAAGATTAATGTATTCATAGGGACTTTGAAGGATAATATCCAACATGAGGTTCATCTTTGGGAACCTGATTCATTAGAGAAGTCATTCAGGTTGGCAAGAAAAATTGAAAGAAAAATTATGGCGACAAGGAATCCTACCACTCATAACTATAAAGATAGAAGTGTTGCTTCTCATAGCCTTCCACAACCTACAAGGTTGACACCACAACAATTGGAGGAAAAAAGAGAAAAAGGGCTATGTTATAGTTGTGAAAGAAAATACACTAAAGGTCATAAGTGTGCTGAGAAGAAATTAATTTACATAGATTGTGAAGAGGAGGAAGAAAAGGAACAATAAAATTCAAAAGAAAAGGATATGCACCAGGAACCAACCCTAGAGAAAGAAGAAATGAATTTGACGATATCTTGTAATGCATTGGCAATAATTACCACTCCTATAACTCTTAAGTTAGAAGGACATATCAAGAAGAAAAATTTAATAGTGTTGATTGATTCAGGTAATACCCATGATTTTATTCATTATAAGATAGCCAAGGAATTGAATTGCTTCCTATATCTAGCACCAGAGTGTCAAGTGATGGTTGAAAATGGAGAAATTATAAATTTATTTGGAAAGTGCCATAATATGAAGATAACCATGGGGGAATATGTATTGAATAGCCCAATGTTTTCTATTCCAATGGGTGGTGCTCATGTTGTACTAGGAGTCCGATGGTTACAATCCTTAGGGACTATATCTTTTAATTTTCAAGAAATTTTCTTGAAATTGTTTTGGGAAGGAAATGAAGTTGAATTGTAGGGTATTTCAGGGAAACCAGGAAAGATAATCAGTTCTAACGTCATGAAAAAACTTCTGAAGAAATAACAACAAGGCGTAATTGCACAATTATGATCACTACATGTTCAAGTAGTGGAAGATCACATCGAGCATCAACAACAAGTTCTCCAAGTCTTAAAGGATAACCTCACTTTGGCGCAGTATCAGATGAAACAACATGCAAATCAACATCTCATAGAAAGAATTTTTGATGTAGGAGACTAGGTATTTTTACGGCTACAACCATACAATGAAATCTTCCTCAAGCAAGCTAAGAAGGATAATAAATTATTACCAAAGTATTATGGTCCTTAGAAGGTGTTGCAAAAGATTGGTATTGTGGCATACAAATTGCAGCTTCCGGAATCTTCCAGAGTGCACCCAGATTTCCATGTTTCATACTTAAAGAAGGTTATAGGTGACAAGCTCCCAACTCAAACAATATTGCTAGAACTTGACGAAGAAGGAAAAATCATATTGGAAACTGAAGCAGTCACGGAAACAAGAACTCGACAACTGCGAAATCGATCAATTTCAAAGCATCTCATTAAGTGGAAGAACTTACCAATCATGGGAGGATGATAATTTTTATACAGAAGCATCCAGAACTACTCAAGCATTGAGGACAACACTTGTTTGAAGGAGAGGGGCATGTTAGGTCCCTATAGTACTAGTGTAGCCCCTTATTGTTATTAGTGTAACCTAATTATTGTTATTAGTGTGCCCATGTAGCCCCCATATAGTTATTATTGTGCCCCATAGGTGTAGCCCGATTATTGTTATTATTGTGCCCATGTGGTCCCCATATTGTTATATTGTGATGCCTTAGACTCCAATATATAGAAGGTAGGTTTTTTCATTTGTATCATTCAATAATTGTTCATTTATGAAATGTAAAGGAGGTTTCCCCCTCGAAGATGTTGATTTCTAAGTCGTTGATCTATCTTTTCTTCTATTTTGTGAGTTGGTTTCATAACAAAGTGGTTAGCAAGTTAGTTTCTTAGGGCTTTGTGGTTTGGGTTAGGAGTTACTAGTTGTAGTTAGTGGGATATGTAGTCGTGGAGTTAGTTTTTAAGGTTAGTTATTAGAAGATATGGGTTAGTGATGGGAGTCTTTTGATTAAGGGTTAATTATTAATTTTTAGATGTTATGTGGTAGGGGTACTTGTGGGTTCATGATAAGTGATTAATTATCAATGATTCAAAATGATAATGATTAGGAGTTAAGGATTATAGTGATTAGGGAGTAAGCATTATAAAGGTTTACACTTATAAGAAGTAGACCCTAAATCTTTCATAATTCAATAATTTCAATACTCAACTATATATTAAAATTTCTATGTTGAAATAAATCCATGATGAAGTCAAATCTATATATGTACTAAACTCTTTTGGAATGTTTATAACTAAATTTAATCTTATAAATCATTAGAAAATATAGTTATTTGTAATTAAAACCAAATCACAAGCAATAGTTATCACATTTAAAAATAATAATAATTTTCCACACAATTATAGATATTCATAACCAATTACATTGTTGACTTAAAATTATAAATTAATAAATACTTACTTAAAAAATCAAATTATCTCACTTTAAACCATTAAAATTAAATTAAATTAAATTTATAAACAAAAACACACCTATGATCAACTTAAAACTTCAACCTAATATTTATAAATTACAACCTACCACAACCTTATTTTCCCATTGTTATCACCCCAAAGGATAAAAGAATGAATGTAACAACCAATTTTGAACCTTTCACGAGCCTCCTTATCTCAACATAGACCTCAATGTTGGGCAGAGGAGTACATCCTTGGACAATAACGCGACAATTTACACAAAAAGAAAATAAAAATTCCGTAATCTATTATTTTTTCTATAATTGAGTAGTCTTCTTGTAAAAATCAAGGGAACTTCATATAAGACATCTCAAATGCTCTAAAGTTACTAAGGTCTCGTCGTTGCTACGTGACTTTGTTTATTGAATAAGTCATACCAATAACATCACTTCTACAACACTACGAGTATGACCCACATATACTAACTTTCTAATATCATGTCTCTTGGTACTTATCACGTTCGAGTAGAATTTTCTTCATTGCCCCACCCAACATATTACATCAAGGGGGTCATAGTCCAAAATAAATTTCTCAAACAACAAACCTCTCATTTCACACAATATCTGATTTTTTTTAGATGTGCATTTTTAATAAAAATGCTCGGTCATAGTATAATCGGAAATCGGATGGCATGTGTATGGAATAAATGTTGTAAAGTTGTTTTATATTGGAAAAAATGTTGTGAGGTTATTTTATATTAGAAGATAAATTGTTAAGTTATTTTATGTTTTATAAATATTTTTACTTCTTAAAAGTACATAAATTAAATTAAAATATAAAATTAAAGTAATGTTTTGAAAATTTATGATATTATATATATATATATATATATATATATATGTCTTGATTTATTCTAATTTTATAAAAGTCTTGATTTATTCTAATTTTAAATTTAAAAGTATTTAAAAAAATAAAATCTTTAGAAATACAATTTTTTTTTTAAATAAAACAAAATTAATTTATTTCCATAAAAAGATTCTAAAATTAAAATGAATCTAATTAATATATTCTAAATTGCATTGTTTTATTATTTTATAGATACATGGTGAATATATGGAAAGTGCTAAGGTGTTCAATTTTAAGAGGCCTTGTATTGAGAATAGAAGGTGGTTGGTCCCTGGTTAAAAGGGAAGAAATACTCTCGTAAACGAGTAGAAGTTACATGTATTGGTCTACGCTTCGTCTAATTTTGGAAACAAAAAACAAGTTTGTGGTATCGATTGTCAAACTTTTGATACTGGTTTTGGTGTTATCGTATATTTGTATTATTAATTGTTTTTACTAAAAATATTTAATATAAAAATTATTTAGAAATGGTTATAATTATTAGTTAGAAAATATGTATTTATAAAATGATATTATTATAATATTATGATTTTTTTATATAATATTTAGTTATTAATTATAGTATTTATAAAATGATTTTATCATACTATGAAAAATTTGGAAATCTTTTTATTGATATTATTATAATATTATGACTTTTTATATAATATTTAGTTATTAATTATAATATTTTTTATTTTTAAATATTTAATTATATATTATTTTAGATAAATGTCTTTCGGATTAATCACATCATTAGGATTAACCAGTTAATGTGGTTCATCCTCAGGACAAGTTGGAGAAACTAATTGATCTCAAGTGGAGAAACTAATCAATCTTAGGTGAAAAATCTAATGGATTTCGAGGAATAAATAGTGGAGATGCATCATTGCCAAGTTAATGTGGTTCATCCTCAGGACAAGTTGGAGAAACTAATCGATCTCAGGTGCTAATCGATCTCAGGTGGAAAATCTAATCGATTTCGAGGAATAAATAGTGGAGATGCATCATTTCCAGGAAATAGCGGTTGAGAACTAGTTGTTAAGAAGTAGCTATTAAGACTAGCCATTAGAAAGTTAGTTAGTTAGTTAGTTAAGAATTAAAATTAATAATTAATTAAATAAAATTTATTAAAAATGGATTTAGAAATTATTATGTGAATAAAATAAATATAATAGGTAATAGGGAGAGGTAAAATTTTAATTTAATAGATAAATAAATAAAATAAAGTAAAATAAAATAAATATTATTTATATTTACGTTTTAGGTTTTGTTTATATTGGAATTGAATTTAAGGAATTTTTATTTTTAAATAAATGAGTGGACAAGATTCGATTTAGCTTAGTTTATATAAGAATTGAGGTTTAAGGAATTTTGATTTTTAAATAAATGAGTGGACAAGATGGTTTCAAAAAATATTGTTGGTCTAGTATACAATCCAATAAATAATATGGAAAATAGTTAAACCAGGGGGTGTTGGTCACCTAAAAGAGTTAAAAGTCAACCAAAACAATTTGATCTTGTCTCTAAATTCCTTATAAGGTATATTATCTACTATATCTTTTGACATACTATTAAAAAGTTAAATGCTATCTTCCCACTTCATGTTCCAACAAAAAACACTAGAGTTTTGGAATTATTCGTTTGAAGATTCAGTAGGTGTCGGATGCTTGCCACTTGATCTAGGAATATCTACTTGATGCATGCATTGGATTTGACATTCCATGCGACCAAGACTCACATTTTGGTGATGTGGCTGAAGCTGTATTGCCTGAATGTCTCTGTGCATATCAGCCAATATGGAAGTTGCCTTTGGGTCACCTCCTAGCTCTTGAACTACTACAATGGCCTTTGCCATTAGACACTTCATTGTCCAATAGATATAGATTGACTTCTTGAACAAGGATAGTCTTCCTCTTTTCTTCCTCAACATAAGTTCCATTTCCTCATCACTAATATCATCCTCAACTTTGGTTTTGAAGTCTATATTTCAACCTGAAATCAAGGCTATGTCCCCACAACATAGGCATGCAATAAGTTTTCCATATCTTCCTTACCAAGTTTTCTTCCTAGTTTACTAGGTCCCACCTTCTCTTTACCTTTATCTTTTCATGTGTTTCCATCCAAAACTCTTTTCCCTGCATTTTCTCTACTTATTTCCTCATTTTATTTCAAAATAATTTAATCAAATAATTTAGTTTCCATACTATCGGGCAATTAGAACGATTCAATTGTAGATTTGATCAAGATTGAGAAATGAGTTAGGGAGATTCGATTAACGATTTGGTCAAAATTACAGATTGGGAGACGAGTTAGGGCTTGTCGAGGTGAAGCTAACAGTGTAACATTATAGCAGAACATGTGAGAAATTGTTTCTATAAAGGTTCCATGTACATGATTTTTACTTTAGATATTTTTTAGGGCATGAAAACAATGACGGTGCAGACTAGTAATTGTACAAGTTATATTTATATACTAGTATCTTATAATAAAATTTTGTTTTATATTAATATCATTATCCTTATTTCAACCCACTATTAAATAATCTATCGAGATGGTGTTGGCCTAGAAGATTCTTAAGACGATGAAATGTGTACATGTTCTAATTCCGCAATTATTTTACATGAGGGGAATTATCTTATGACATCACTAATGGTTTCTTAAGTGACAGAAGTTCAACAGTAATTATTTAATATAAATAATAGGAAGGTGTAACATCAGACTTCTAAAAGAATTACACAGTAAAAAAAAATTCGATTACCTCTTTATTTTTCCGAAGTATTAAATAAATGTCAATTATGATTTTCATTCGAATACAATGGACAGGGTCGTTGACCCTTATGCGTATGTTCTATGCCACACATATTACTTTGTTTCTCTTAACCTTTAATATAACTATATGTATTAAACCAAATTCTACGCATAGTCAAACATGATTCATATGATTTTTTTGGTTGAAAGACTTAATATGTTTAACACTATTCGACATAACCATATTAAAATCTTCAATTGGCATTTGGTATTAAGTTTCGGTTAGCTGGCATGTCAGTCCTGTTTAATGCTACAGTACATGGAAATAACTATTTTCGACCGCTGCCAGATTGTCTCGGATTCCTTCGCGCTTTTCGAAGGTACCTCCTTGATCTCCGCCGTTATTTTATGTGATAATATATGGTTGTGTTGCATTGGCAAGAGATTGAACTAGACTTCAATAACCCTAATATTTCTTCGGTTCTCCATCCCAAAAATCATTTAGCTCGGCCCGCCGACTATGTAGAGTTAGTCTGCAAATTTTTCTTCAAGGGTTCTGATGTCTGGATGGTAATTGTGTGAGGTTTAGCAGTATTCTCGTTACTTCCTCTGATATGGTTAAGGGATCTATACCTCTAAGTGAATCTCAATCTTTCTTTCACCATGAGGATTTGTTCGTTTTCAACAGGAGCTCCTCCTCTCATCGCGCACTCTCCGGTGAGTACTTGGCCTGAATTCTTTTTCGAATTATTCATTGATTTTGCTCCCACTTCTGAGATACGAAGGGTTCGAATGCATTCTTAGACTTACATATTTTAACTTACTGTCCTTATTGCATAAGTTCCGCATGAGCTTCCTCCTACAGGTATTACTCCATTTCATACTTTTTCTTAACGCTGTGATTTAAGTTCCTGCTACTAGGTTTTTGTTTGGTTTGTTTTGGCAAAGGCATCTTACCCTTGTGCCTTTTTGCTCCCTATGCAGGTATGTATCTTCGACCTCAACTCTGTGGTAGGGTGTTCATCCGTCTTGAGCCACTGTAACTCTTCAGCCCCGGCTGATACACCGCTTCTCCTTTTCCTTTCCAGGTACCCTAGCCAACTGGAGCTACATTTATTGACTCTGGTTTTCTCGTCGAGTTTCTAGTATAGGAATTTTGCATTAAAGAAAAGTATTTGTAGAGGGCGTAAACCTTATAGTCGACTCCTTCAGTTTGTGACCGCAGATGGTCTTGAAGCACGATGTTAGCTTGTTTAGTTTGGAATAACTTATGAAAGGAATCCTATAATGTTTATATCAGAAGTTTTATCGGGTGAGAAAGGGTTAATTAGACTTATTTTCTTCTAACTGTTATCTCTAGTTCGGTTCAACTGTATGCTACAACGTTTCTCCTTTGGTTTATGACTCATAGATGATATAATGATTTCTCCATTTCTGAAATTTAAAGAGTACTTTACTATGCATAATAAACATTTCTCTTATATGCTTTTTCCGCTTAGATGTTCCATCTGTAGAAGTTTTTGTTCCGCAAGGGCGAAGTTATAAATTCAGTATTTGTTTTGCTAAGAAAACTATTGTTTCCTTTTTTGAAATTTGGTGCGGAACTTCGTTAAATATTATTTGATTGTTTTGTAAAAATTTCTTTCACATTTTATATCAAAATGTCATATCAGGGTTTGTACCTAAATACCTTGTTTTCGCATAGTAAATTTAGTAGTAGAATATTACACAGTTTTCCCTTTCGCTATGGATTTATGATTCTCGTTTTCTTGATAATATGTTATCGAGTTTCTTTGGATAAATTTCTGAATATCCCTGTTCTTTGTTCAACCTAGTTTCGGTGTCTGGACCATCTTTTTCTAAAATTCTGTGTATAATGATTCTCAATAAGTTGAACAGAACGTCTTGGGTAGGGTTTTGCCACAACCCAAGACCGCAAGTTCTAGTTTTTCGTCACCAATACTTAGAATGTGATTAAAGGAGTTGTAAGAAACAAAACCTCTATCATATTCGATATTTTAATAACTCACAGATTCTCTTTTAAATCTGTTACACCTGTAAATGTAATATTATCTATGGATACATAACCTCTTAATCTCTAGATTCATAAACTACTTGTGTTAAATAGTTTCACAGAATACATGTTCATTTACTGTACATAGTTAAAATATGTTTATCTATGCATTCAAACGTACTTTCCTTTTTCACATGGTCATAATTACCAAATATTTACAGATTTAACCCTTTCCATAGTAACTAGATACAACACCTGTAATAGTTAACACTACAATATTCATACATACAAATAGAATGCAAGATAACTATTTGTACTTATCTGTAATATTATAGTTTAAGTTGTGGTCCTTCCAACCATCAAGTGAGGCGATTACATCCTCTACTTTCCCCTTAGCTCTAGATTTGAATGACACGGGTTAACAGTGGATCTCACTTTCTGCTGTGACCTCAGGATAGCTAATCCAGTCAATTTCAGAAAGTCTAGTTTTTCAGGTTTTCCTTTGAGTTATTTTCCACTGGTCACCACCAGCGCTGGAAAATCCTCAACCTTTTTCTTACTAGCACAGAACCCCCACTCCTCCTCTGAGATCCATTTTATCCTCAAAGAAGTAGGTAACTGTCTTCCAACTATCCCCAACCACCTCCAATTCTTAGAAACCTTTTTACCATCAACTATATGTATATTTATATATTTTAAAGATTTTCCTTCCATTAATTAATTATTCCTAATTAATTAATTAGAAAAAAAAAAACTTTTAAACAACAGTAATTATTAGAGTCTTTCTTCCTGACAATAATAAACAAATTGTCTTTTAACTAGTTAACACTCGTTAACTTTAATGAAGCTGTCACAGAAGGTGATAATGTGAAATTAAATTTTAATCCTATTAATTTTAACCTTAAATTTATTAAATATAGAGAACCCTAAATTAAGAGGTATTAAAATTAAGGTATAATTTTTAAATGTAAAATTTTAAAAAATAGTTGTACTTTAAAATATTTGATCCACACTTCATAAATCTAAGTTTAAAATAATTTTATGCTAGTATAATATATATATATATATATATATATATATATATATATATATATATATATAGTTGATATTGAAATATTTTGCTTAACATGGACATTGAAATATGTTGTTCTCACTTTTTTTATACCATTATAGATTTATCTTAATTCTGGATTTAGCAAGCCTAGAGATCAAGATGCAAACATTTTTCTCAATGAAAAAATTGAGGAATGCTTTGCACCTCAAGAGATTTGATTTCTCTATGCTCTTAATAGATTTGGAGTGAAGATAGATCTATGCTAGTTTTGAACAACATATTAATAAAATGTTTTAACTAAAAGAAATTTTAAATTTTCACTTGTTTTTTATAACATATACAAATATTTTTGTTATTGATACTTTTTAAAACGTTACATATCAACACCATATTAAGAATTGAAGCAATTACAAGTCTCTATCATACCTTGAATCAATTGGTGTGTGTATATATATATATATATATATATATATATATATATATATATATATATATATATATATGTTAAGTAAACGTAGAATGAATTACACATCATGTGATATTAATAATATTATTTTTGTATGCCATTTGTCAAATTCATATTTAGTAGTGAAGGAATTATATATCTCCTTCATATTAAACAATAGATTGTTTTTTTCAACCATTTATTCTCTATATATTAAGTTTGATGTAAAATTAAGGTGGAAATTGAAATATTTTATTTATGGCCGATTTTTTTGTTATTAGTATTTTTAGGTAAGGGGTTCCTCTTTGAAAACAACTCCCCCAGCTGCCACTGTGTACTATTGTTGACCATCAGATTCATTGTTAAATGATTGAGAATTCTTTCACCATTAGATTTCATTGTTTTAACTGCCTAATCTTGATTTTTACAACCGTTCAACTTGTTCATCTTTAAAATAATTATAACCAATAAAAATAGTGTAGATACCTTTGCAGTTTCAATTTATTTATTACCTCTAACTTCCAGAACTTCCAAATTGCTTAAATATATAATTCTACTTGTAATTTCTGATTGAGGCCTTTGAAGAGGGTGCCTTTAAAGGATTATCTCTATGGATAGATTCATGTGTGGCTATCAACTAAATTTTTTTGGGAGACATAAGGTTAGATCTTCAGTTCAGCCTTACCAGTCTCATCCACATATTTTACTCCTCTTGGGCTTCAAGATTGGGCAGTCGTTCCTCTTTGAAAACAACTCCCCCGACTTCCATTGTTAGCAGTCTCATCCACATATTTTCCTCCTCCTATGCTTCTAGATTGGACAGGTGTTCCTCTTTGAAAAAAACTCCACCAACTGCCACTATGCAATATTGTTGACTATCAGATTCATTTTTAAACGATTGAGAATTCTTCCACCATTAGATTTCACCATTTTAACTACCTAATATTGATTTGTACAACCGTTCAACTTGTTAATCATTAAAATAATTATAAACAATAAGCACAGTGTAGATACCTTGGCAGTGTCAACTTCTTTATTACCCCTAACTTCCAGAACTTCCAAATTGCTTAAATAGATGATTTTGCTTGCCATTTGTGATTGAGGCCTTTGAAGGGAGTGCCTTTAAAGGATTATCTCTATGGATAGATTCATGTGTGGCTATCAGCTAAATTTTTTTTGGGAGACATAAGGTTGGATATTCAATTGAACCTTAGCAGTTTCATCCACATCTTTTCCTCCTCCTGGGCTTCGAGATTGGACAAGTGTTCCTCTTCGAAAAAAAAACCCCCAGCTGCCACTGTTAGTAGCCTTATCCACATCTTTTCCTCCTCCTAGGCTTCGAGATTTGACAGGCGTTCCTCTTTGAAAAAAATTCCCCCAGCTGTCGTTGTGTACTATTGTTGACCGTCATATTCATTGTTAGACGATTGAGAATTCTTCCACCATTAGATTTGACTATTTTAACTGCCTAATCTTGATTTGTAAAAATATTCAACTTGTTCATACTTAAAATAATTATAACCAATAAACATAGTGTAGATACCTTTGCAGTTCCAACTTCTTTATTACCTCTAACTTCGAGAACTTCCAAATTGCTTAAATCTCTTATTCTGCTTGGCATTTTTTATTGAGGCCTTTGAAGGGGGTGCCTTAAAGGATTATCTTTGTGGATAGATTCATGTGTGGCTATCAGCTAAATGTTTTTGGCAGACATAAGGTTGGATCTTTAGTTTAGCCTTAGCAGTCTCATTCACATATTTTCCTCCTTCTAGACTTCGAGATTGGACATATTATTTTGTGGGATGTCTAAGGGTTCCTATGTTCACTCTGCCGAGTATATTTTAGCTCTCCTCATATCTACAAGAGCCCACTTCTAAGGACATGCTATTTCCTGTCAGACATGATGTATACGAGGATCTCCCAACCAGTAAGGGTATTTTATTCTGTCTATCCCCGTATACAGATTTAAGGGAATTTGTGTACAAGGACCCCTCATTTTCCTCTGGAACATCATAGGGTGTCATAGGAAGGCCGCAAGTAAGTTCGTCACAAAAATCATCTATGCACAATTTTGTGAATACTCAAGGTTTTAGTTACTTAAAAAAAACAAAAATGATTTTTAATAACACAGGACCTTTATATTAAAAAAAACTCGTAAATTTACAAAAAGGATTTACAAATATGCTTAAATGTTTAGATTTTCCCTTAAATTGTTGGATAAATCTCTTATGATCGTCTTGTTGCTTAAAGTGCCTCATCATATAAGATAAATCCCCAAATTTACTTGATACATTACCTAACTTTGATATTTTTATTTGTCAAGTCCTAACTATGGACAAGTTTACCAACCAACATTTGATTCACAGGTATTTTCAATAAGAAAAGGTGTTGTTTCCATATATATTGAAATTTTAAATCTATCGAAAATATTTTTTTTGTTTAGTAATAGTGAACTTTTTGTATTTTCTAGAAATTTATATTTATTATATTTTTAATTACGCTGTAAGGCATTCCTATTTGAAAACAATTCCCCTAGGTGCCACTGTGTTCATGTCTCAGCCATTGGATCAAATATTAGACAATTGAAATGTTTTAGGCCATTAGATCGAAAAGTAAATAGTTTTATATATGTTTTTTATAATGTTAGTTTTTTTTCTTTCTAATAAGTTAGGTTGAATTTATGTTTTGGTGACTTTCAAGCTAAAATGTTGTTATTAAAAATTTGTAAAGTATGATATAAATGTTGTAATGTCATGTTTAACATTTTGACTATGTCAAATTACACAAAAATAAACTAAATAAAATGATTGACATAATGTAATGAACAATTTAACTAGCTCCAAATACAATAAAAAATAAAAATAATAAAATAAAATAATAATAAACTATAAAAACAACCCATGGTATTCATGTGGAATTTAGTTTATTTAAAGGGGGGAATTAAGATGGCCTAGATCAAGCTCTGGATCTACCAAGAGCCAAGAGGGATCAAATGTCTTGTATTGCAAACCTCTTTTAGAGTGAAGAGAATAATAAAGATCTAAACTAACTATATAATAAAATTATTTTTAATTGTTTATAACCATTACTCTCTTAAAATTCTACGTAATAAAATGTATCTAAATTTTCATACATCCAAATATACATAGTTTTTATTGTTCTATATTATTTTTGTTACAACTATTTTATTATTCCAAAAATACATGGTTTTTTTGTTATATATTATTTATGTTACAATTGTTTTAATATTCATGAGTAGTATTTCTTAATATATAAAAAATTAAATTAATATTGAAATTTTTTAAAATATGTGATCTTTTTTTAAATTTCCAAATTATTTCACAGGACATGATTTATCTTGAGCAATAATGATGAATGTCCATAATTCTCATTTCTTAAATAACACTAAATTTACCTTTAATTACTTAATTGTAATAGTTTGTAACTACATAACAGTTTGTAACTACATATATACTCTTTCAATTTGGCATTCAATTCTTTATTAGTAAACTTGTTTTACTTAGTAGGGAGTACAATAATTTTGTAATATATAATTTATTTGAATAAATAGATGTGTGTAAAATATTTTAATAAGAAACTAGATTTGTAATTATAAAATATAAAACTATAACTTAAATTTGTGAAATTACATTGTAATTTTTTTTTCCTTAACCAAGTTTGGAGTTAAGAAAATTAGAATGACATTCACTTTCTTGTATACCAAGACTATTGTTCTTCATATACAATTTTGGACAAACATGCAATTGGCCCTCGAATATGTAGATGAACTTGAAGTAAAATCTATTTCTGTGAATAAAAGCATCTTTATTTGCATCTATGCTAGATATATTGTACTAAACACCAAAAAAATTTCACCCCTAATTTCCCATTTAAACATCTATAACAAATTTTTTATATATGTGAACATTACATATATGTTTTCACTCACAATTTCCTATTTCAATATCTATAACAAAATATTCTGGTTGATAACTCTTATCATAAATATCTTTGAAATGTCCACTACTTCCTTCCATGGAAGCAAAATTTTCCTTTCATTCCTTCATGATGGCTCCTTCTATGCAACAAATTATTTCTTCTTGGCTACTCTTTCCTATGCTATTGCCTTACTGAGTTTATTTTGCAACATATGGTGCAATTGCTAGTTAAGAAAATATGTAAATTTATAGAAATCATTCCTTGTATGTGATAGTTATATTTTTTTATCATTTCTATCAAGCTGTTTGATCTAAAATTCTTAAATAGCCAAGAATCTCTCGATGTTAATTTTCAATAGTCACAAACAAGACACTTTTATTGCGGTAGTTTTACATGCTAATTCTTAAGAAAATAATCATGTTAAATTTCAATATTCACAAAGAGAATAATATTACTATGGTATTTTTACGTGGAAATCTTTAAGAGAATAATCATGTTGAATTTCAATATTCACAAAGAAGAAAATATTTCTTAAATTGCCGGAAAAATCTTGAATGGTGCTTCTTTGAGTTCAATAAATTAATTTATATTTACTAAATCTCAGAAATTGCTTCATGTTTCTTAAATGTTAAATTTCAATATTCACAAAGAGGAAAATGTTACTGTGGTAGTTTTACAGATAATAGTTAAGAATATAATCATATTAAATTTCAACATTCACAAACAAGATAATATTTCTTAAATTGCAAATCTGGGTTGTTGCTCAGTGTTTGATAAAGTACATCATATTTGCTGACTCTTTAGACAAATAGCCTTATTATGTTATTTTTATCGCTAAATCATGGAAATCTTGACCGTGCTCAGTGTTGAATAAAGTGCTTCACATTTACTAAATATAACCTCACAAATGACCTTATATGTACTCTTTTTAAGATGCAAATATTATAAAATACATATGCTTTGAGAAAATCCGATTTCAATCTTCACGGACATTACAATTTCCATCTTCACAGACTTGACAATATTTCTATACATCTGCCCTAGACATGACAATATTTCTTAAATTGTTCGGAAATTTGTGCGAC
The DNA here is from genome assembly GCA_034641835.2 of Pinus albicaulis. Lineage (NCBI taxonomy): Eukaryota > Viridiplantae > Streptophyta > Pinopsida > Pinales > Pinaceae > Pinus > Pinus albicaulis. The sequence goes on from CM076577.1 coordinate 1,113,810,697, forward strand.
TTTTATTATTAATAAATCTTTTATTATGCTCTTTTTTTTCCATCAAATGTTAAATATCACACTTACAAGTTTGACATTTATAGGTATTTCTTATGCCGAATGTTTTTATGCTTGTGAATATGGGGATTTTGAGTTTTGTAGACAATTGTCTTAAGCTTATTTTTGGTAAATATTTGATCATTTCCTTTTTTTTATGCATTTCCCAAAAGGCATGGCAAATTTTATGATAGTTGGCAAAGCTCCAAAACACAACCAAAGTGTAAATTATTAAATATATTCTTTTATATTAGTAAATTTGGAAAATTAATTTAATATTTGATTATCCATAAAAAAAAAAAAATGAGTAATTATTTTAATTGAAATACAACCATGTATTAAATAATTTGTGGATGGTTAGTAAAGAAATATAATAATTGATAATTTAAAAAAGTATATTTTTGTTTGTATGAAACACATTTTAGTATTGAATTTTATTTTATTCAAAGAAAATAGGTTTTAATTAATTAAAAATATAATGAAATAATTTGCTGAAGATTTATAAAGAAGTATAATAATTGATATTTGATGTTTATCAAATATTTTTTAGTTTTGGATTCTTACTTTATTTAAATAAGATGGACTCTTCATCAATTATAAGTAGTCTTAGGTCTATGGTTTTAATTTATATAATATTCACATAAAAAAATTCATTTTACTTTGTAATTATAGTTTAGGTTATTTTTAGTAAATTCAAGTGTTTTTCAATAGAATTTACATGAACTATAGAGTGTGTTTGCAATTTAACCTTTTTCTTATGATGCATGTAACATTTAAATGGCTTAGTCTAATTTTTGAATTTATGTTTTTGGTTTTTTTTTTTTTTTTGCTAGAATTCAACCATACAATTCATGGAAAAATTGTAATTTTTCATTACATAAATTTTATTTTTAAAAGAATAGATGAATTCACAACCTCTCTCCAATTATGTAGATCCCATGGTTTAAATATGGGATTACTTTGTTTAAATTTTTTTTCTTAATGTATAAATGGATTCACCACCCTCTAAAATAGATCTCTCTAAAATCCTTGAAACACTCACATTATGCGCATTCTATACCTCAAATTTTGGACTCCAACAATTTCCTACCAAATTTCAAACAAACATGACTAAAAAAATTACCAAAAAAATAGTAAACACAATAGTTTATCTATACTATTTTTCACTACCATCTACAATAAAAATAAAGGTAACATAATACCCACTAAAATACCTAACTCAAATTCCCTTACATTGGTATTTTTGCAAATCTTGTTGTTTGTGTAGAGTGCAAACACACTCCTACATACATTTATTAAGGAAAGAAATATCATTTGTTGGAAAAAAAATTTCACAACATTATATTACAAAAACATATATGTATAAAGAATTTTGGATATCGAATTTGTGACCAACTCTAGCCCTCCTCAGCAAAAGCCAGGAATAGAAGGTTATTCCAGAATCGTGCTATCTAGCCCAAAAGAGGCATAGATTGACTTCGTGTTCCCGTTTCTCATTATATATAATAGAAAATGGGCTTTAAAATACATGATAGACACACAAGAAAGAAATTAGAAAAACATGTGAATATATATTGTAGCAAAAAAACCTTACAAAGAGTGGCTATGAGCCAAAGGAAGTCCACAATGTCATCCAACTAAGTGCAAGTCTTGATGGTTATTGGAGGTGTGTTTTCATTATTCTTGAGCAAGAGTTTCTTATAGATGACGTAGTCGGCCATACATGACTTTATAGAGTTGGTGAAGCTCCTCCATGCAAAGGAGGAGCTCGTCCCTACTTTCATTGTGGTTGAAAAATATTCTTTGTAGCAAATGCCTAAGATGCCATTACAATTCCACCTTGTGGATGTACTAGTTACATCTATCTTGTGATGCTCCCAACTCAAGGACCCAATCCTCCACCTTGGCCAAGATATAAATCTAATAATTTCGCATGTTCACCCGCTATCTCTTGTTCAATATAAAATAATTTGTGTTTCACAACCATTGGGGCATTCTCATGATAGTGTTTTTCCGAGGCTCGAGCTTGGGCTCAAGATCTCGAATTACCTTATAGGCCTCGACCACCTCCCCTTCACCACACTCAATCTCTCTCCCTCTCCATTGAGGAAAGAGCAGAGTGATAATCCACGAAGAATACAACTTTGAACAAGAAGGGAGACATAAGCAAGTGCAAGACCAAAAGGAAACAAGGTACATTACATGAAAATGACATGAAAAGATTGACCCTATATTAATTTACGTGGCACTATGAAAAAATAGCAATAAATTTAAACCAAATAGCTGATGGGATGAGCTGTGATATACGTTGGTGCTGTCACAAATGGAGTAACCCATAACATGTGGACATCCATATATTTCTTCTAAAAAAAACAATTTTTTGGAAAAAGATTGGTTTTCATGCATTGATATATCTTCATCTCCATGTGACCATCAATTTAATTCTTACAATTGGGAAAATTTTGGCCCACCCAAGTATAGCCCTTTTGTTATTAGATAATGTGATTCATTGGTATATTTAAGGGACAAGAAAATTGGTAAATTGTTAATGTGTTAGAATTTGGTAGCACCTATCACTATTAATTATTACTGTTTTGATGACATGGTAAGGTGTATTTAACCATGTTTATTATAATTGATGTCATGATATCAATTTTACATCATTATCTTTGTTATTGCCTCTAATAAAATTTATGCTTTCCATTGGACACATTGACCCATTATCCTAAAAACTACACTCTACTCTCCTTTTATAATATATCCACCCTCGATTATTTTGGGTGTCCCCTTCCGCTCCTTTGGGGTTATGCTAGTTATTATGATGGCACTTCACATTCCCAATGATGGTAAGTTGCAAGAATTCATGTTCTTTTTGGCACGTTTAAATTTTGCTTCAATTGTTCTAGATCTCATTTGTATTATTTATTGAGTTGCAATGATATTGAAATTTATATGTATTTTTTGTGTACCATTATTGAGTTTTAATTATATCAGTATTTATATTTATTTATTTAATTTATTTTACAATATACATCTTCTGATCGTGTCCTGTGTCGTTTATGATAACCCATTAGAAGTATTTTTTTTTTTAAATGCTACCCCAAAAAATATAGGATTATAATTATGTAAATTAAGTTTAAATTGATGATATATTTGGCATACAAAACCCATAAATTTTAAAAACATTACCACCACAATTTATTTGATTTTACTATATACATCTTCTGATCATGGCCTAGCCTGTGTGGTTTATGATAACCCATTAGGAGTTTTTTTTTAAAATGCTATCTCCAAAAAATATAGGATTATAATTATATAAATTAAGTTTATATTGATGATAGATTTGGCATACAAAACCCGGGAACTTTAAAAACATTACCATCCATTTTGTTTTATGAATAATTAAAAAAAAACATATTAGGATTATAATTATATAAATTAAGTTTAAATTGATGATATATTTGGAATATAAACGCGAGAAACTTTCAAAACATTGTACCACATTACCACCAAAAATGGTTTTCCTCCCTTTTTGTTTTTATGAATAATTTAAAAAAACATAGGATTGTAATTATATAAATTAACTTTGAATTCATGATATAATTGGAATTTGGTTTGTTGGGAAAAAACTTGATATTTGTTTTGTTGTTTCATAAAAAACAAGGCGCCAAATTGGGAGAATTTGAGAAAAAGGAAAAAGGAAGGCCCTTGTTGATGCATTTTGTGGAAAAATGATGATGAATTCGTAGCTCATTTATTTCTTAGTGTTCATTATTTATAAAAATATCGTCAAAATCCAAGAACTGTAATTTGGAATGGAGTGGGAACAATTATATGGAAGCATGGAGAATTTGGTGGAATTCATCAGGAAATGAGGGTCTCAGGAACATCCCTCCTCTTCTCTTTTGGGGAACCTGGATTGCTTGAAATAAAGCCACCTTCAAGGATACTACTTATGTTCCTCATCTTATTGTGAAAAATATTGGGGTGATTTATGCTATTTTTCCCTTGGTCATACTTTGATGGCACCTCAATTGAGGATGGAATCTATGGAGCTGGACCCATATTATATTTTAATTATTATCTCTTCATAAAATCTAAAATTTAGTTGGGTAAGGGATCAAACAATTTTGCTGGGTTAGGTCCTAGAAAATTATTATCTCTCTCTATAAGTGTTTGGGGACTATTTCAATGTTATCCACTGGTTGAATGAAACTCAAATATGACATAATCACTCATTCTTTCCTATTCTTGAATATATTTTATAACTTAAGAAATATTTTAATTCTATTTCTTGTTAACACATACCTCTAACTATTATCTACGCTCTTTTAATGCTCTCTACATAGAAGAAAAAAATTAAATAATTGTATGAACATACAGTACTTGGAACTCCATGAGCTCTCTGCTTTCTACATATTAGTTAAGTCACTTGAAGAAAACTATACCTTTGTCTCTATATCTCTACCCAAACCCTAATAAGGATCACGGGTTATCATTTCGGTTTGAAATTGGTGGAGGAAACTACAGTTTTCTCCTCATACTTTGTTCTTATTTGTGTTTGCTAATTTTTTAAAAGAAAAACAATAAACAATTAAGAAATTATTATTCATATATATATTTTAATAATTCAACACTATTTTAATGGTTGAGGAATTACGTATGATTTTTGTAACAAATAATCAACGTTATCTGTTGAATTGAACACCTGATGACACAATTGCAAATTTTAATCCTCTGCAATATCTCTTCTTAGATCCCTAAGATGATCATGCATATGTATATTATTTTCGTTTTCTAACTTTATAAGGCACTTTATAATTACATTTTGAAACCTCAGAGAACCTTGCCATCTTGATCCATTCCATATTCTTAAAGTTGTATCCCTGTTTTTTCTAATGAAAAAACATGCAATATATAAGAATATATGTTTTTTCCTCTTCATTTAGTGTATCATAACTAAGTTTTAGTATCCCTTGTATCCCATAAGGAAGCATTTGCTCAAGACTCTCTAGTTGGTTTTTCCACTCAGATTGGTCATCCCTTACGTATAAATGTGTGTTGAACACTTTCAAAGATAAAGGAAAACCATCACAGGATTTTATGAACTCATATACCATAGATTCAAATACTAGGAATGGATATGATTGGCTAAAGGCATGGGAGTAGAAGAGTTGCAATGTCGATATGTAATTAATATTAAACTATTAGAGCTTAAAACTGTTCGAATCAGTAAAAATGCATCCAAATGATTCACATTATCTACATCATCTAAAATCACTAAAGCGTGAGAAGATGAAAGATTCCTTTTTAAAATATATATACATTTTTTTAGATATAAAATTCGGAATCTCCACAGTTTTCATTTTCTGTCGACATTTCGAGTCTAAATCAAGACTCATCATCAGGACAAACCTGCTAAGAAGAGAGTAGATTAGGGTAAATAAATAGAGGAAAAAGGGTTGAAGGGCAAAAAGAGCCGACCAATTTCTATGAGTAGGTCGAATGCCCTATGGTTGTGTTGCTTGTGAAGCTTGTGTTTGATGAGCGCGAAGGATGGTGTAAGATTTGAATCACGGCAATGTTTCAGGAATGCAAGATCTGCTTCTCTTCTTTGGATTTTCATCCTTGTTTTCTCGAGATTACGAATCTCGATCCATGTATCCCTTCCGTACAGGGTAACAATGATAGATTGGAGGTTTTTGTGGTGTAGATTTTTAGATATAAAATTCAGAATCTCCATAGTCTTCATTTTCTGTCGACGTTTCGAGTCTAAATCAAGACTCATCATCAGGAAAAACCTGCTAAGAAGAGAGTAGATTAGGGTAAATAAATAGAGGAAAAACGGTTGAAGGCCAAAAAGAGCCAACCAGTTTCTTTGAGTCAGTCGAATGCCCTATGGTTGTGTTGGTTGTGAATTTTGTGTTTGATGAGCACGAAGGATGGTGTAAGATTTTAATCACGATAATTTTTCAGGAATGCAAGATCTGCTTCTCTTCTTTGGATTTTCATCCTTGTTTTTTCAAGATTACGAATATCGATCCATGTATCCCTTCCGTACAGGGTAACAATGATAGATTGGAGGTTTCTGTGGCGTATATTTTTAGATATAAAATTAGGAATCTCCACAATATTCATTTTCTGTCGACATTTCGAGTCTAAATCAAGACTCATCACCAGGACAAACTTCTTAGCAAGTTTTTCCTGATGATGAGTCTTGAATTAGACTCGAAACGTCGACAGAAAATGAAGAATGTGGAGATTCCGAATTTTATATCTAAAAATCTACACCACAGAATCCTCCAATCTATCATTGTTACCATGTACGAAAGGGATACATGGATCGAGATTCGTAATCTCAAAAAAACAAGGATGAAAATCCAAAGAAGAGAAGAAGATCTTGAATTCCTGAAACATTTCCATGATTCAAATCTTACACCATCCTTCACGCTCATCAAACACAAACTTCACAACCAACACAACCATAGGGCATTCGACCGACTCAGAGAAACTGGTCGGCTCTTTTTTCCCTTCAACCTTTTTTCCTCTATTTATTTACCCTAATCTACTCTCTTCTTAGTAGGTTTTTCCTGATGATGAGTCTTGATTTAGACTTGAAACGTCGATAGAAAATGAAGACTGTGGAGATTCTGAATTTTATCTCTAAAAATATACACCACAGAAACCTCCAATCTATCATTGTTACCCTGTACGGAAGGGATACATGGATCAAGATTTGTTATCTCAAAAAAACAAGGATGAAAATCCAAAGAAGAGAAGCAGATCTTGCATTCCTGAAACATTGCTGTGATTCAAATCTTACACCATCCTTCGTGCTCATCAAACACAAACTTCACAACCAACACAACAATAGGGCATTCGACAGACTCAGAGAAACTGGTCGGCTCCTTTTGCCCTTCAACCCTTTTTCCTCTATTTATTTGCCCTAATCTACTCCCTTCTTAGCAGGTTTTTCCTAATGATGAGTCTTGATTTAGACTAGAAACGTCGACAGAAAATGAAGGCTATGGAGATTCCAAATTTTATATCTAAAAATCTACACCATAGAAACCTCCAATCTATCATATATATACCTTCATTAACATTGTTTATTTCCTTGTTTAATCCTTTCAAACTCTTGAGAAGTTTTCTCTGAAACGAATTTAAAAAGCTACGAAAAAAATCTATGATAATATTACTTCTTCCTATTGAAGAGCTCTTTTGTGATCGTTTTCTTCCCTATGCCACCTAACCCCACAATCCCAACAATGTAAGGTTTCCCCGTAGGCTCAAAAATGTTTTCAAAATATTTGACCTTCTCATCCTTCCCTGTTGGAAGGATATTTTTCCATGTTAAGCCCTTGTCTTTTTACCTTTTTAATAAAGATTCGACAACCTTTTCCAGAAGCTCCCCCTCGTCGCTGGTGATTCATAAGAAAATAAATATAGCTAGTGAGAAAAAATTTGAGACATATGTATATCCATCCAACAAAATAATACCATAATGAGAGGGAGGCTTGGATTTCTACCCATTACAGGCCTCAAGTTCGAAACCACATATACCTGCAACATGAGAGAGCCCATTTCTCCATTGTTTAAGAGCGGAAAAATCGTGTCACTTTTTTTGTTCATGTTTGATCAAGGCTTAGGAATACAAGCCCTTTTTGACCTTTGTACACCTTAGTTCAAAGGGTTTCACATTATAAAATATTGGGATAATGGAAAAACCATTCTTTAACATGAAGAGGATCTCCTCAATACACCAATGAGATTTTTTGTATCGTGGAGAAAAAATTTCAACATGGATGAAATCTTATATAATAGCAGTTTTTATTTGAGAATCAAAGTAATCACCCTCCTTGAATTCTTTGGGGTCCAAAATAACTTGGTATCCATATAAAAGAAATCAATGATAAATGTGGTTGGTAAAGTTTTTATTCCTATCAATACCAATATAGTGGTTTATAAATATATCATACGAGTGATTATTATTCAGATTAATAGCAATGGAGGTGGAGGCAAAGGCAGAGGAAGTGTCCATGTTAAATGTGTGATGATGATAATTAGGAGAAGGTAGTGAAACTTCAATTTCTATTTCAGTTGTAAACTCAATGGAAGTGAAAGAGAAAATGCACATCGTGTTTTGTAAGCAAAGCACATGATGCTTCAGGGCCGTGAGTAAATAGTGAATGGGACAAATTTTTAAACTTGGCTTCACATTATAAGTGTAAATAAAAGATAGACTAAGAGAGCATAAGAAATAGCTTATAAAAGTAGAGTAGAAGCCATCGCCTACAACGACCCTCGAATAATAATATTGATGATGTTGGATGTGGTTGCTAGGACTCTCCATTAATTGAATAACACATATGGATTGATGGCCTTTCATCTTCTGGCGGGATGCATGTGACTCTTCCCCCCTTTTATTATTACTACTTTCCAGACTTTGCTTATCAACAATTTCCATCCAACAATAAAGTTTTTTCAAGTCTTCATTAATGGGAATTAGAGATATTCGATCTTAGGTGAAATGTTAATAATGTTACATGTGGCCATTTGGAGTTTCCATTAATTGAATAACATAAACATCTTGTTGTAATTTAATCTTTTGGGGTGATGCATGTGATTCTTCCTCTTGTATATTTTTACTATGTTTCAGACGTTGCTTGCCCACAATCACCATCTCATTCATTTTCAAGTATTTGGTAATGGGGAGATTCCTGTCGTCTAAAGTGCGTACTCATAGAAAGGAATATCTTGCACAATTTCTACCAATGTTTTATTCAATGAAAAGTCTATCTGCGCGTTATTTTTCATGAAAGGGCTGAAAAGGGATCATGCCACCATTGTTTGGGAAAAGGAAACTCTAACAGATCAATTTTTTCACTACATAAATTGATGATATATACAATAAGTTATAATATATATTAGAATTTTGGCCATCAGGGGATTTAAACCCTATATTGTTGAGGGGGCAATGCAAAACACAAAAATAGTTTGTTGCTAGTGTCAATGCAATTCAAAATGTTTGTTTACAATTTCAGAGATGATCTCAAAGGAAACATTGGATATCTTGAACATCATTAACTGCATTTCACTAGAGTTTCCCATCAAATTTGCATATTTAACACCAAAAGTTATGAATAATTGGGAGGTGATGTCTTGTTGATTTTCATCTAATACGTGATGATGTCTAAAATTTGTAAGGTTGTGATACAAATTTAGATTTGGAAATATAGCCATCATATTGTTCATAAATTAATATTATTTTATTTAACTTATCTTATGTCATCTACTACTTGTATTTTTTCAAAATCTATCAAATATTTGATATTAGAACTTGAAAGAGTTTCCCATCAAAGTTGCATATTTTACACCAATGAATAATTGGGAAGTGATATCTTGCGAATTTTCATCTAATACGTGACGATGTCTAAAATTTGTAAGGTTGTGATGCAAATTTAGATTTGTAAAGATAGGTATCATATTGTTCATAAATTAATATTATTTTATTTAGCTTATCTCATGTCATCTACTACCTGTATTTTTTCAAAATATATCAAATATTTTCTATTGGAACTTGAAAGACCATCTCTGAAGATTAAGATGAAATTTATGTTGGAAAGGTTACATAATCTGTTAATTTGGAAAAATGTGAGTGATTTCTCTTTATTTTCCAGTTTTGAATAACATTTTGTTTACTAATTTTTATGTTCAATGATTTTTTTATCTGTCATGATTCTCGTCGAATTAATTTATGCCTTATGGCATTCCCTTCGCACCATCTCGTGCAATTGATAGTTTAATTTTGTTGATGTAAGTAGTATTTTATTATTTTTAACTATAATGTTATGTGACAACATCTCCCTCATACTAGGTTCTCAAGAACAACAATAACATATACATAATTGACATTAAAATATTTTATTCAAAATGGGCATTGAAATATTTTATTTATAATCCTCAAAATGAATTCAAAAGCTTTGAAAATCTACATTAATTTATTTTTGTTATTAATATTTTTTAAATGCCATACATCAATTTCTTATTTTTACTTTAAGAAAAACACATATCAAGTTGAACATGAAAAGCATTATCGTCTCCATATAAAATGTGCATATCCACACAACAATGCATATAAAATCAGGGCCTTTCCTCTTTTAATAGCTTGGGGAACCTGGATCGCTCGCAAAAAGATAATTTTCAATGAGTCCACCTTTCCTTTAGCCAGGCTGGCAGTAGAGGGAGCTGCAATTTTTGATAGCATTCCCTCGCTTGCTATTACAGGTTCCTCTCGCAATATCCAGCCTGAGACAATTAATGAAACAGTTCCCTGGGCTTACTTTGATGGTGCTTCTGATGACAATGATACTTGTGGTGCTGGGTTGGTTATCCATTTCTCTGCTGAAAATTCTCTTCGAGCCTCAGTCGGCCTTGGGCAAGGGTCTAATAATTTCACTGAACTTAAAGCTCTTCACCTGCTTCTCTGTTGGCTTATTTCTAAACAGATTAATCAGATTCAGATTTTTGGTGATTCTCGAAATGTAGTCAACTGGTACAATGGGACTCAGCAGTGCAGGAATTTTATTTTACTACCTTTTCTTAAGGAGATTCGTCGTCTTAAATCTTTTTTCTCTAAGATTTATGTTGTTCACATTTACAGGGAAAGGAACCAGCAAGCAGATCTCTTATCTAAAGAAGGTGCTCAACTCACTCTGGGGTCCTGGACAGTAGCTAAAGTGGTGAATGGGACTATTCATGCCCATGAACAGCCTCTTTTTGTGTAATTATTCAGTTTTTTTTTTAGCATTGTATAGTGGACTTTTATAAAAACTTTGAAAACTGCTACTATATTGAGCCCCGAACTGTTTTCCTTATGTAAGGAGGTTCTGGGCTCTCTTTTTGTTCATCTTATGATTACTTGATGGGGCTGGGATAGTTTCTACTGCCAGCTCCTATTGGTGACAGTGTGTCACGGTTGTGCCTCCTCTCTTTCTGCTCTCTTCTCTACCACTGATTGATGATGAGCTAAAAGAGATGCACTGTTTGATGTTTGGTTTTTTTGGTTCCTAGGGCTGCTAACATCTTTAGTACAGGTGTTAAGTAGCCATGATTCCACTCCCTCTCAAAGGGAATGGCAATGTTGCTCTCAGAAGTGCTTGGCATATGTTCAGAGACTATCTATTTATAATAGAAAGTTCGTTTTTTTCTGTGGAAAAAAAAACAATACATATATATAATTTAATGCATTGTTTTTTTAAGATTATATTATAGTTTTTTGTTAATTGGTAATAAAATAGTTTTTATTGGCTATTATTCATGAATAGATATTGATCTAATTATATATAAAAAATTTATTATATTATTTGAAATAATTCATTAGTAATATTAGTAGTATATAAAAGATAAAATTTCATTCTTATTAAATGTCCCTAGGTTTTGAACTATTCAATGATTTACTTTCATTAAAAAAACTTTTAACATATTAAACAATAATTTTAAAGTTTACTTAAAAAAATTAATTTAAATAATTATCATATGAAAACTAATATACCATATCACTTGTCGCTATTAATAAAACAAATAAGATTTGTTTTAAAATTTTCATATACTTAAATATCATTTTTGGAATTTAATTACATTAAGTTCATATACTTTTTAATAATTTAGTCTTTAATTCAAAACACAAAACTTAAACTTATTTTTATTTATTTTTTTAATTTTAAAATATAATTATTAATATAATAATTATAACAAAATATCAATAATTCAAAGCATAAAACTCAAACTTATTTTTAATTTTAATTTAAATTTTAAAGTACAATTATTAATATAATAATTATAACAAGATATCAATTGCACAAAAAGAAAGAAAAAACAATATAAAAACAAACTTTAAAATAAAACAATTATTACTCCCAAACAAAATCTACCTCAATACATACAATAATATAATATTATGCAATAATTTAATATAAATAATAGTACAAAACTTGATATAAGATAATGAGTGAAATTTTTAGAATATTTATAGTACAAGATATGCATATTCCCACCAATGTTGACATAATGTCTAGAAAATGCCATAACAGTTTTCAAAGGATTACTATATGTTCCCATTAATTCATACCCGAATAAATGTACCTTTGGGTATACTCCACGCCATTTGTTATATAGTTCTATATTATTGTTTATTAATAAACATAATTATATATTTTATAATTTTTATTATTAATATTTATTTATAAATTATTTTTAAATTTATATGTATGTATATTTTAATAGACAAATGATTGTGTGGATGATTTCATGGTTTTTTATCTTATAAACCATAAAATTTTATATACTAATTTGATGTTTAATTTAAGTAAATTTATAATTAGATATTATTATTAATAATTTTATTTTGTAATATTAATAAAAAATTTGGGTAAGGTTAAACATTTTATATTACTTTTAAAAGAATGTACATAGCAAATTGTATTTTTATTGAGCTATTGCTTTGTCTCATGGGAAACTAGACCAATAACATAAATTCAAAATTTTAATGATTTCATGTCGCATTTGCTATAAGGTTGTCATTCAAACTAAAAGTAAAACCACAAGAAAAACTATGCCAAAAATGTACATTCTTACCTATAACAATGTCAAAATAAGATAACTGAACAATAAATTTGGCTTGCTTGATCACGATTAACCTATAAGAGAGTCCACCTATATAGGTGGAGGAGGATAACTATCATCATTAGAGGAGGTGAAGGAAAGTTTTGTCAATTTCTTAGCCAACATAGAAACCCTTTTATGTGGTCTATCGATTTTGTCCATCATTTTATCCATGTGCACAAGAATTTTTCGTTGAGTATCTGCTTGGCCTGTGAGGACTCTACCCATGAGAATTTTGATGTGCCAATATAGGTTGAAATTTTTCATATATGATGATTGATGAGCCCAAGTGGAATTTCCTATTTCACAGATCCTATTCTTAGTGTCCTCATTGATCTAAAGATCCATAATAGATCTACATGTCTAGAAAACATCATTTAAAACCCCAAATATGGTTTTGCAAACTTCCTTGGGGATAAATTCCATATATCTAACCATGGAGCAACATGTTGTAACTTGTACATGGATTTGAGTAGAAGGCAAAGGAGATTCAACGTAGCAAGGAGGAGCGACTCTTCCTCTTTTACCACCACTATGACTAGTTGAAATTTGTCACCAAGGCATGGAGAGGGGAGAGCTTGAGAGCAGGGTAAAAGAGGTAGAATACTATAGAAAAAAACTAGAGGTAGAACCCTAAGAAAAACATCCATTGGAGACAGGGAAACTTCCAAGGAAAATACTAGCCCAACTTGGTAAGAAGAAATCAGGGAAAGAGACCAAGAAATTTGTGTAAAATTAGAGACATCCTCACAGATTTGAGAATATTGAGAGCCACATAAAAAGCCACATTGAATAGGCTAAATTACTAAGGAAAAAGACTTAAAAATAGCCCAAAACCAACAAACAAACCTAGAGAAGGAAAGAACACCCAAAAAAAATGAAATAGATCTGCATGCAAAGGGTAGAAATAAATTACAACTGAAAAGTCGGAATACATTAAAAAAAATAATAAACTAAACTTGAAACCTAACCACAAAACTATCTAGGAGCTATTGACCATGAACCTAAAACTTGTTGTCTTCCAATGGAGAGTTACCACCAAGCCTTAGAGTAGGGGTATTGTTGCAGATAATATTGCATTGGGCTGGAAGACCACCTCCCCTATCTCGCTAGAGCTCCGAGATGAGGATATGTCCACAAAGGATCCAAAAAAGCTAAAGAGTTGTTTCGCTAAATAGACAAAAGACTAAAGGAAGCTAGCACACCAACTCATCATTCTCTCACATTCGATGAGCCAAAATCCAAACTATACCCCTGTTCTGCCACCATGTATCATGATACGACATCTTTACTCCAATAACTTCTATAATCAAGCTTGAAGTCGATTTGAAGGAAAAACACAAGATTGAGTGTCCTTCGTAGGACTCCCACATAGCAATCTTCATGATTTCGACAATATCCTAGGGTTCAAACATACTCAACCTCAATCACGTTCGTACCTTCATGCATGCAAACTTCCATATGGGGATTGTATTACCAACTTGATTTATTTCCTTCACACTCATGTCAAGAGAATGATACCAATCTCATAAATATGCACCCTCCGTGGAAATTTGTAATATTAATAATTAATTTTACAATTTAATTAATTTAAAATATTTTTTATAAAAAAAAATTATTTGTTTGCTAAGTGGTATGAGTCGTGAGATCACTGGATGCTTAACCTTTGGCTTGAGAAACCGCGGCCTAGGAACATCTAACCCATCAAAATCACCCAAGGATCACTTCAGGCTTGGGTCACACCTACTCTTAACATGACCGGACTTTTACCCACAAAGTTTTGAACCAATAACCTTCAAATCACAAAATGTCTTAATAATACATCTCATCACCATTTATTTTGCTCTCTATAAATATTTTTTTTTTTAATTTTAAAAACATCAATTACATTTTTTATTTTTTCACCCCACACATAAATAAATATATATATATATATATATATATATATATATATATATATATATATATAAAACTAAATGTAATGAATTTGTATACATCCGCGAGTAAAAGGGAAGAATAATTATCGTCTCGCTTTCATTGTTTTGAGGAAGATGAATCCTCGTGTTTTCCACGAAATGGTCCACTTACACATGTATATTCTCCGCTTTGTCTTTGGGATACACTAAAAACTTTGATTAACTTATATTCTACGTTATTGTAGATTTCCGGGGACCTCAAGAATCTTGTGACTTTTGATTTCGAAAGCTTTGTAATCCCAATCTCATGAATAAAAGGCTCCAGAATAAAAATGTTTATTGTGCAGCTTATACACATTAAGCAGCTTATTGGGCTCACCTTTGACTTATTATTATCATATATGCAATACAATAATGGAATGGAATGAAAACAATGCTGCATAGCTAGCTTTTTCGCTGCTTAGTTTAAATAAGATATTTTGATGTCATCGTGTGTTGTAAAAAGTTCTCAACAATGATAAAATAATAAAAGAATTATATGATTTTTTGTTTAACTCTTTTTGTTTATTGATTTTTTTATTTAAGCATTTTATGGTAGGTAAGAGTTATATATATATTTATCAAAAATTTTAAATTCATTTATTTATTTAAAATTTAAAATTTTTATTAAAATTGTTAATGTATCAATTCAAAAATTCTATAACATATTATAATGTTAAATTGAAATTTAAATGATAAATTGTTTATAATTCAATTTTTATTAAGTTTACAATTCAATTTTTTATTAAATTTGTCAAATTTTAATGAAACTAAACATTATGATTTCAAATATATAATTTTTTATTAAAAACAGAAAAAATAAGTGTGTATGGTTCTGTTAATTTATATACAAAGTTGTGGAAAAATAGTTATATCAGATAATATATTATTGGGTATAATATTTTATATATATTAATAAATGTGAAAGGGCTACTTTAAAAATATAGATTAAAATATCTTGGCATACACATATAATTAGTAAAGCCATGTAAATTAAATGTTTGAAAAACATAGTCATTAAAACATTTGTGTAACATTAAGAATTTGTAAATACGGTAAAGAGTGGAGGTTGCAAACACACTACATAAAATTTGAAATGAAAATACTTTTGGTAAAATATTCAATTCATTCATTAAATTGTATATACCATGAAGAATCTCAATTGTTAAATCTAGGCTATTTATACAATTTTATTTTTTAAAGAATGAAAACTAGAAATTTTTTATTATAAAATAGGCCATGGCTATGGGCAGAATTACATAAACATATAATTAAGTGAGTAATTTATTTTTGGAAAAAAATATATTTTTATTTTTTGAAATTTATTAATAATATTTTGTTAATTATTATAAAAAATGGTTGATAAAATAATATTACCTGCCAAGGCATCAACCCTAATAGGGTTCTAGGTATCACCTAGGCTTTGGTTCTAGGTATCACCTAGGCTACCTTCCAAGATACCAACTCAACAAGGATCTAGGTGTCATCTAGGCTACCTGCCAAGACACCAACTCAAACAAGGATCGAGATGTCATCTAGGCTACTTTCCAAGACATCAATGCAACAAGGATCCACACGTCATCTAGGCCACCTACCAAGACACCAACTCAACAATGATCCATGTGTCATATAGGCTACCTATCAAAACACGAACACAGATCTATGTACCATCTAGGCTACCTGCCAAGGTACTAACCCTAAGTACCATCATACAGGATTTGTTTAGCTTAAGGTACAACAACTCATCATCATGATCTGTTCAACACCTCAATCTTATGGTATATATATTAGTACAGATTTGTCATCATCAAGGTCAAACTTCAAGAAAATTTCTCCTTCAAGGAGTACAAGTCACAAATGTTTACCCAACTCTTCGGTCCCCATTCTCTCCTCATGGCCTTCACTAGACGTACGACTATTATTCCTAGCCTAGTGCATGACACATGAAGTAGATAATCATGTCCATCACCACTCCCTCCCAACCAGGGAGGATATACACATTCCTTCAGACACAAAGGGAATATATTTAATCTCCCTCTCAACTAATGAGTTGTCTCCAACATCAACTACTTTATTCTTTCAATGGAGATCATAGTAGTAGTAGCTACGCAGGCTCTTCCTTTAGCATCATCATGTCATTGAAGAACTTAAACCTTCTTGAATATCATGGAGCCATATTCTAACATTTGTGACAAGGTTCAGGTCATCAATTTTACACATCACTTTTTTCTTGTCATTATATTGATCCTTTTCAAACTTCAAGCTAATCAAATCTTCCTTATAAAAGTGTTATTTTTCAGGTTATGTTCTTGTACTGCTTATTTTTCATCCCAAGACGAACACATCTTGTCTTCAAGGTTGCCAAATAGGATGAGCTTGACTCAACATTCCTTGTATGAATATTCCTCCATGCATCAAAGTACCCAAGGGCCGAGCTTGATTACCAAGTTGTAATATCTTTCTTGGAGTGGTCAAAATGAACTTATTTTCTTCTAGAGACTATACTTGGTGTTGACCAATATTTTTATATTCATGCAATTAATCATAATCAATTATTCCTTATGATTCAGCTCAACATTTTCAAGAAATCAATATTATGAGCAAACGAACTATGGATCAATTGAAGCTTCCCAATCTTCAATATACCCCAACATTACAACAATTATAAAATAGATATGTTATCAAATTGGATGGTATATTAGAAGATGTTCTTGTCTCTTAGTATTCATGGGAGTATCTTGTTGATTTTATGATTTTAACTCCCAAGAATTATCTAGGAGGTCATCCATTGATCCTCGATAGACCCTGGCTATCTACAGTTGATGCATTTATAAGTTGTAGATCTAGTGATATGTATATCTTTGATGGTAGCTCTATTAACAAATTCACATTGTATCCACCTGTAAACACAATAGAGGAAGCAGAAAGTGAAGTTTGGATAGATGATCATAGTGAATACTTTTATGATATTCACCCAATATTTTCTCTTTCACAAATAGATGAGGAAGATCAATTAATAAATTTGATGAACAATAGTGATTTTTCTTCATATTATGAGCAAGATCAAATTTTTCAAGAACAATGTAATATTGAACATGTATTATCTCATCAAATGGATTTACATTGTATGGAAAATTTTGGCAACTCTTTAGTAGAAATATTTCTAGGTAAAACATTAAACATTAATGACAACCTGGAAGAATTTCAAAAGAGAAAGTTGTTAACGATGCTACAAAACAATTCCTCTGCTTATGCATAGAAATACACTGATATGAAGGGAATTGATCCTAAAACATGTATGCATTGTATGTATGTCCAAGAAAATGCCAAACAAGTTAGAAAATCTCATAGAAGGATGAACCCTAATCTGATATAAATTGTTAAGGAGGAATTACAAAAGTTACCTAATGTGAATTTCATTTATTCCATATTAGATAGTCAATTAGTTTCACCTTTGGTGATTGTTCCAAAGAAGAATGGAAAATGGAGTGTGTGCATTAATTATATGGAATTGAATAAAATCACTTTGAAAGATCATTTTCTACTACCTTTTATAGATCAAGTATTAGATACTTTAGCAGGGAAGAAGTATTTTTCATTTCTTGATGTTTTCAGTGGATATAACCAAATCCAATTGGCACCAGAAGATCAAGAAAAAATAACATGTACATTTCCATAGGGTACATATTCCTATAGGGTACTTTCTTTTGGGTTATGTAATGCACCTGCAACATTTCAAAGAGAAATCTTAGGTATATTTTAGGATCTAATTCATGACTGTTTGGAAGTTTACATGGATTATTTTATTGTTTATGGAAATACTTTTGAAGAAGCTCTTGAAAAATTAGGAAAAGCTCTCATTAGGTGTAAAGAAGCAAATATTTCATTAAGTCATGAGAAATGTATTACGATGCTTAATGAGGGAATTATTTTAGGTCACCATATTTTAGGTGATAAAATTAAGGTGGATATAACTATGATAGAAGTAATTTCTAAAATTTCAATTGTTACTTGTCAAAAAGATGTTAGAAGATTTCTTGGATTATTTGTTATTATATAATATTCATATAAAAATTTACAAAAATGGCCTCTACACTTTTTAAACTTCTTACAAAAGATTGTGATTTTGTTTGGAATTTTGACTTCCAAAAAGAATTTGAGTCATTGGAGCAGAAAATCACTGAAGATTTTTTTTAAGAGGAACTTATTGGTCTCTTCCTTTTCATATTTCAACTGATGCTTCACATACAACTTTAGGAGTCATGTTGAGACAAAAATATCTCACTCCTTATGTTGTTAATTATACAAGAAAAATTTGACTCTTGTAAAGTTTAATTATACTGTAACAAAAAAGGAGTTTTGTTTGTTGTGTATGCCATTAACAAGTTTCAACATTATATCAGTGGTTATGGCATTTTCATTCATACATACCATTATGTTATTAGATATCTAATGAATAAAAAAGTTACTAATGGAAATATCTCAATATGGTTGTTATTAGTGCATGAATTAAATATTACTATTCTTGATAGACTAGGAAAAGAAAACATAGTTGTTGATTTCCTTTATATAATGCAGAATGATAATAATGATTTTCCTGTAAAAGATCATTTTCCTGACGAATACCTTTTTGCAGTATATATTAAAACTCCTTGGTTTGAAAATATTTCTAACTATTTGGCCACAGGAAAGTTAACCCCACAATTATCATCCAAAGAGAAGAAAAAAACTATCAAATCCAGTGCACCTAATTCTTGGATAGAAAGAGAATTATACTGAACTGGACCTAACTTAATCATCCAAATATGTGTTTGAAAAGATGAAGTGCCATAAATATTAAAAGCTTTTCATGATGAACCATGCGGAGGGCACCTTGTTGATAGAATAATTGATTCCAAAGTCCTTCTTTTGGGATATTATTGGCCTTCTCTTTTTGAATATGCAAAGGAATATGTCAAGATATGTGATAGTTGTCAAAGAATGGGAAAGCCTATTCCATCAGACGAGATGCCTCTACAACTACACGTACTTGTAGAGGCTTTTGAAAAATGGGCTCTAGATTCTGTTGGTCCAATCAATCCTTCATCTAAATAGAATAGGTATATACTTGTTTATACAACTTATGTTACAAAATGGGTAGAAGCTAAACCACTCCCTTTTGCAACTAAAAATGTTGTAGTTACATTTTTTTAGGATATTTTTAGTGATTTTGGTGTCCCAAGGGAAATTGTGACAGATCAAAGTACTCAATTCACATCCAATTTGGTGCAAAAAATAATGGATAAATACAAAATCAAACATCGGAAGTCTACTCCATATCATCTGCAACCCAATGGGAAAGTGGAATCCACCAATAAGGTACTTCAGGAAATTTTAACCAAGATCGTCCATTTGCATAAAAGAGATTGGGAAGAAAAGATTCCAGAAGCACTATGGGCATACTATACCACATAGAGAAATACAACTGGACATACTCCCTATGAGCTTTTCTACAGGAATAAATTTTTTCTTCCAATTGAGTTCTAAGTGGCGAATTTGAGAATAGTAACAAAATTGGGCCTTGATTTAGGTGAAACTAGAAAATAAAAGTTAGCAAAATTGAATGAGCTAGATGAGATTTGACAAGATGTTATCCAAAGGACTAGCATAGTTCAACAAGAAAGATCAAGATGTCATGGCAAATTCATCAACACTAAAGGTTCAAGCCATGTGATTGGGATCTTCTTTTTTACTTTAAATTCAAAGGGTTTCAAGGAAAATTTCAGACTCACTGGATTCGTCCTTATGAGATAAATATTTTCTTTGATAATGGATCAGTCATAATCAAAACCATTAACGAAGAAAAAATTACCTTCCTTGTTAATGGTCATAGATTAATGTTATATCATAAACCATTAACAAGAGAAGAAATCGTCAAATATTTGCAAGATAATTTTGATTTCAAGTTGGTTGAGAAATGATATTTTTCTCCTTATCCTCCAACCCAATTGTAATTTTATTTTCTCAAATTAAAAAATGAAAAAAAAAAAACAAAAAGAGGGAAATATAAAATAATAACTATAGACATGAAAGACAACATTGTTGCCATGTTTATACATAAAATATTAACTGAAAACTAAGAATTATTGCACTAATACAAAACGAATAATTAGTTACTAAAAAAATGACTAAAATTTGCATATAAATGATTATTTTTCAGTCGATGAATAATAGTGGCAAATTTATAATATCTTATAATGCGTCCCACTTTTAGTCATATTTAGCTTAGTCATTAATTGATTGTCTCAAATTTATCATCTAGTAGTATATTTAGTCATAAATTTGGTTATTAATTTAGTCATTAATGGTCATAATTGATGACCAAATACACAACAAAATATATTGTTATATAATCACCCAATAAAACCAATTAATGACCAAAATGTTGGTCATGTTATAATATACTGTAAATTAGTTACTAATATACATATATATGCAAAACTTAGTCATCGTTTGAAACAAATTAATGACCAAAGAAATATGACTAACTTTTTTTCGGGTTATAAGATACTATAAATCAACTACTAATAGTCGTATATATGCAAAATTTAGTTATCATTTGTAATCACAAATTTATCATTTATAGTAGTCATTTATATTTTTTTGGTAGTTTCATCTTCATTATATAAATGATTGATTTAGTAGTTTATATTCATTTCATTTAATTTCATTAATAATCATTATAAACAACTAATTTAGTCGTTGTATATTCATTTTATTTGTGCTCATCTTTAATCAATATAGACTACTAATTGTTGGGCTTCTATTTTGCCTTGTTTTATATCACCTTTTACTCGAAATCACTCATGCTTTTGTTTAGCTTGAATAAGTCATTGTCATATTTTTGTGCATTCTCGGAGATAATAAGTAAGTATTTTCTATTCCTTTGTTTTAATAAGATTTAAACATTAAAGGCATATTTAATAATAGTTTGTGTGTTTGCAGGTTTACAAAGTTGGTTATATACCTATTCTGATAGAGGCGAAGTTCCTGCACCACACGTTCTTGCACTAGTACCGGAACACATTCCTGCATCAGCATTGAAAATCATTAAGTCTGCTAAAAATCCGCATAATTTCTAAATGGCCAAGTTTGACCTCGTTGTTTATGCAAATGGAGGTGAATTATGGAAATCCGAGCAAATGGGTTTTTCAAAAATATAACCAATTACCCATAACCAAAACCGTTTCTTGAGATTCAAGGTATTCCAAAAGTTACGAACAGGTCTTTGAAGCACTTTTATAAAAAAGAGACTATTTTTTCCAGAATTTTGAAAACACAGACAACCAGCTTCCACCTCAGTTTTTGTGCATATGAAGGAAAATAAAGAAATTCTGCGACATGGGTTTTTATCCCAGTATAGAAAATTGACTAAGATCAAAATGGTTTCCCAAAATACTTAACGTTTGAGGAGATACGAAGGGGGCTCTGAAGGCAATTTCTTAAAATTACCAGATTTTCCAGAATTATAGAAAAAACCCAGAATTGGAAAATTCATAATAATATTTAATTCTTTTGATAGGGGAACGGTTGTACTATTATTAGACTTGGTTGGGATTCAATCCCATATTCCTTGCAAAAGAAATAACTTGTTTAATTATTATGAAAGATATAAAAAGAGGAATGATGCACGTAAAGAAAAAAAGGAAGGATGAAGGGATGGTAGAGGAGTGACGCTACAACATTGTTGCTGTAGCTTTTTTTTTATGGTATCGCCCAAATCTGGGCTGGATTGTAATCACGCATGTGTTTTCTTTGAGAATTTAATAAGAAGAGCTCTGCGTTATGCTTCATAAATTTTATCATTTTTTATGTTTAAACAGTTGATGCGTTGAATCGATACTGAGTAGTGTTTCCGTTTGAAAGGGAAACATGCTGGTTGGCTAGGGCCCAGCGAACCCAGCACGTTCTCCCTCTTTGTTGTTCTTGTAATTTATGTTTTAAACTAGCAAGTGTGATTTAATTTACAACATTTGAATTTCTGTTTGAATAAAAGAAGATCTTCTGCGTGAAGTAGTTAAATTTACTTTCTGCACGGTTGATTTATTTTCCTTGCCTAGTTCGAGCAGGAGGAGTTGCCTGCACCAGTGAATGTTGGTGTGCTATTCACTTTCTGCACGTTTGGTTTATTTTTTCTTACCTGGTTCAAGCAGAAGAAGTTTCTTGCACCAGTGCACGTTGGTTTGCTATTCACTTTTTGCACGCTTGGTTTGTTTCTCCGCCTGGTTCGAGTAGGAGAAGTCACCTGCACCAGTGCACATTGGTGTGCTATTCACTTCAGCAAGCCTTTCTAATTTACTTTCAGCAATTTTCTTGCTTTCATTAAATACTTTATAACAGATTGTTTCTTTATTATTACAGACATTTATCTTTTTGATATGCAAACTGGTTTTATAACACTTGCAATAATTAAGCATTGATTTCAAGAATTAAAAGTTAAAGTGTAACAAGCTCTGATCAGGTACAAGAACCAGTTTCTTGGTACCAGATCTAAGTGTTGTGGGCTTGAGAAAGTTCAGGGCCCTTGCACAAAGAAAAGCATTTTTAGTACGGACATTAATTTACACCTTCTGCATAAATCGATGTTCCTGCACTAGTGCAAGATCGATTCTTGTGGAAAGGATATCTTTACATGAGCAGGTTCGAAGGGGCCCATCTGTTGAATACTGCCAAGGTGTCTTTGCTAAAGAAAACACATTCTCAGTAGATGATCAATATCCAGCTAGAGTGATTGCCTTCTTTTTATTTTTGAATCTCTTTTGCAAGTACATTTCTTCTTGTTCCAGCCTTAGATTACTTTGATGATTCAGCTTTCTTCTCTGCAAGCTTTTCTTTAAAGTAGGAATTTCTATCATGAAAATTCATACCATCTCTGGCATTGTCTGTGCTTCGTCTCTAAGTTTATGAATCCCCCGGGTTGACAATTAAATTTTGAGTAGTTTGTTTAAGTGCAATTCCTGCACCCAACACTAATTTAGCAGTTTTAAATTGATTTCATGTGCATTACTAATTAACTTAAATTAATTAGTATAATTTTATGACTAAATTAAAAAAATGCCATACAACATGCATGTTCATTTATTATGAAAACACAAAGTTGCATATGTTAATGACAATACTAAATAATATCAAGTATAACTATAAATAATTTCAACCACATAAATTATATTATATGAAATGTCAAGTCTTACAATATGAGTTTCCCACTTAATATTGGTTGGACTATAATTTACACATGAAATATTGTTTCATCACTTCAAAACATTAATATTGTGTTTCCAAGGCATTTCACACGAATTCCCCAACTCTAAAGAATTGACAATTAGTCTAGATCTCACGCAGGATATTGGCTTTAAGGGTATCACTACACCAATTCTCTTATCTCTCTCTCTCTCTCTCTCCAATGTTATCGTTCTCCTCTTTCTTCAATTCTTACTTTTTACCATCAATCTTGAGTTTCTCTTATGAAAATGAAATAAGGTAAAATTAAAAGTATAAGGCTAATTATTGATTAATTCTTCTCTTGTCCACCTTCTCCAACAGTAAACAATGTAGGGATGCAAATCTTTCCTCAACTCTAACCAATTAATGTTATTGAAATAACATATAAGAAAAAAATTCCAACCTGAATATATGGAAAGTAGATGTCTTTCAACATACACTTAAGTTGATCTTCATTCCAATAATTTGACTTTAACTTGGATATATGCACCTGTCAGCATTCCAAAATAGTACATTATTCATCAAAAATCAATATATTGAAGACATATGCATAAACACCTACATATTGTTGCATTTGATTATGATATTAGTAATTACTATAAGTTTCACATTCTGCATCAATATCATCCTATATATTTATATATTATCCTTTCTAGCTTAATATTCCAATCGTTACCAATTATGACCTAAATTTGAACTTCTAAAAGCAATCACCTTGAACAAGGATTCTAATATAATAGTTACACATTGTATTTCAAACTCAAATAGATATTTACAGTTGTCATTTTCCAATGACCATAAAATTAAATGTGTGAAAAGGGTATTTCAAAAACCACTAATAACATTAAACAATTCTAACATGATTTTTTTTAACAATGTTCACCTACAAGTTGTAAATTTGTACTAAAATTTTCTTCGAAGCTTGATATTTCAACAATAATACAAGCTCATGAGATTCAATTTATTTGACAAGAATACAAATACCTTGATTGCATAGGATATATCATGGTGCCTAATGCAATTACAAGTTTTCTAAATAAATTACAAACAAAAATTTTCAATAAGGTTTACTAACATGGGTTATTGGTAGGAAGAATCATTATTTTCCCAATCTCGATTTAAATTCCACTTATGACATTTTCATAATATTCATTATTCTTGATCTAATTGTTGAATGAGGCTTTTCATGAGCCAAGAGGAATATCTTACTCTTGGTTAGGGCGAGAGAGTTAGGAAATTGGTTACATGTTTGAGAAAGAAAAAAGAGTAAAAACAAGAATTGTTCCCACACCATCAAAATAATTTCCAATAAAATATATAATTTGGGTGCTCATTATACCACTAAATTTATTGAATTGAGTTATTGAAACCACTAATTACATTTACTAATCTCATCCAAGTACTTTGAACATAATAAAAAACTCAATGTAAATGCATTATCACCGAACATTTGGGAACTGGATCTCAATTACATCAAATAATCATAAAATCATTTAAGTAAACTAAAGGCCTAAGAGATATTTCCTTCAAATTTTATACTTCTTACCAAACTAACTAGGATATATTTTATAACGATTGGACTAAGGATTCCCTTGGTGTTCATAGTATCTTAGTTGTGTTTACATTTGATTCAAATGTTTCATAATTTTTAGAAATCAATATAAAATTTTTGAATCAACGACATTTCTCAAAACTGTTTCTTCAGTCATCATCTTTTTTTATTCCAGTACTTCAGAACATTAGAAATGATATTATGATGCATAACCAGTTGGCCTATGTGAGGGTGTTTCATGGTGCACTTGGAAAATTTGTGAATAAGTAAAATGCATTGCAAGTGCATTTATATATAGCAACACATATCTTACTCTTTTTTGACATTCTTATTATATGATTGTAAACAAATTATTTTTCAATAATTTGGATAAGCATATCTAGAACTGACAATCAGGCTACAATTAAATCACTACAACAAATATAAATAGTTTCATAATCAAGACAACAACCACTTCAATATAATATTACACAATATAGCATGACTCCAAATACATATTCCTTGTACATAATGAAACATAGAGACCATGAAAAGATTAACATACAAACACATCAAACCCCATACCTTTGTGAAACTCCAATTAGGAGACATTCCAACTTCTTTGTGCCATACCTCCCTTATGTATCGTTGTTTGTAAAAAAATGATTGTTGAACACATAGTATTGTATACTTTAGTTGCATTGATCTAGCCGAATTCAAGCCATTTTGAAAGGGACAAATTAACCCCTTTTTGTATTTATCTGAGAAACACCTATATATAAGGTTTGAAATTTTCATCTGTTGTTGGTAGAATGAGAGATGAAAAATACACACCCTCTAGATCTGATTCTCTTTGGATTTTTGTACAAACATGCCCTTTTCAAGTTTCAACATAACAACTTTATTTGACATTTTTGTCTTCGATGATACCATAACTAGCTTGACAAACAATTTCTTAAAAAGAGTGAAATAATATTGTACCTCAAATCTTGAGTCTAGAGATAATCTTCATAATTTCATACAGGAAGCTTTCAAATTAAGACAATTATAAATAAATGTTGTGACATGACCTCTCTCATTAAGGGAATTTTGAGGTCTAAAATGGACCTCCTAAGAAAAATGTACAACCAAAATTCACTTTATGAGCACCAATCACACTTTAGGGGGTGACATCATCCCTAATGGTTGAGGTGGCATTGCTTGAGTTAAAGGTACTTACTTGTCACATTCTCAATGGTGAATAAAAATTAATGGTTAACCATGGTAGTGCTCTAAGTACTTTTTAAGTCAAAGTAAAATACTCATAATAAATGTCATTTCACACTTTTTGAATAAAAATATATTATTGTCATTTCATATTTCTTGAAAGAAACAATGCATATCCCTATACATTTATTATATTATATTATATTTATATAGTATATTAATTACATGTTATTATACAACTTAAATAATTAAATTTTAATTACTAGCATATAATATAATTAAGAATTTATAAATTTATATTTATATTTTATTTTAAGTTATTTAAATACAAAGGACAAATGCATTAGTTGTTCAATGATAATGACTTTTTCTTGAAAAACTCATTCTTATTTATAGTCACATCAATACAATTTTTTTATTAATTTTATTTTGGTACAACTTTTTAATTGAATTTAACTATGGTTACATGGATTGTGGTGCAAAAAGTGAATTGAAAATTCATAAATATTATTTTATTGGTTTAGCTATTATTTTATTATTTCCTTAGGAGGCCCATGTTAGACCTCAAAATTCCCCTAATGGATGCATGGAAGCAGCAAGGCCTTCAAAACCATACATTTCAAAGAATGCTTGCAAGGAAAATATTTTATTAGAGGAAATATCAAGCAACAAAGCACACATAAAAAAGCAATAGAAATAAATTTTTGAAACCAGTTAATGTACTTATAAACCAAATAGACTAATAAAATCAAAATATTGTGACCTTGGCTCAAATTTCTCAAAGAAAATTACATTTAAAATTTGATCCTAATATATGCTCTTCAGTTAGAAGTCAAGATACTCTAATTCAAAATTCATACTAACATTCCTATTTTGTCAATTATTTACTGAAATTATACCTTGAAATGTCCAATAATGATAAGAATTCCTTACCAAGAAACCCCACATAAGGTGATTGCATCATTTTCATACAAGCTAAATGATTTCATATTTCCTTAGCCTGCATAGTATGCAGATGCAACGTTTTCATGCACCTACTTAGCTATTACATATTGTGAATATAGAAATTTGGCTGCCAAATTGACATGATTTTTTTAAAGGCCAACCAGTATAAGCCAAATTGGTAATCAAAGTGGAGAATAAAATGGAAAATAGAATTTAAAAGCTAGTAGCAATGTGAAAATTTTATCCTTAAATTGTTCTAAAGTACAAGTAGAAACCAATAATGAAAAATAGTAATTAGAAACAAAGTATTAGAAACTCAAATTTAATTTCAAGCTAAGTGGCAAAAAACAAAAAGTCACACAAATGAGATATCAAAGAATCCCAAGAGCTTAGTTTTCTCAACTATGAATGGATTATAATATTTTACTTCATAATGATTTCGACTTCTAGTTTCCCTTGATGGAGCATATCTTCCTCATTTAACCAAAAATGGAGCTGAGAAAGAGATAAAATATTCCAACAAAGACCAAATACAATTTTTAGTGATATTTCTGGTTCAACCACTAAATTATATAATTTATGCTTTAGTAGTCATATAATGTCTTATACTTAGTAATGAGGACCAAAGGAGCTTATTTTTATCATCTATGAATAGATTCCAACTCTTTTACTCCACAGTTCTTTCATTTTCTATTTTTCCTCAATGAAGGACATGTTCCTTATTCAACCAAAACTAGAGCTCGAAAGGTGAGAGAATGTTCTAACACAAGCCATATACAATTGTTTGTGATATTTCTTTTTCAACCCTTAAATGAGATTTAATGTTTTAAATGTCATTTTTTGTCTTATACTTGCTACTTCTTCTTTCGTTAAGGGGAAAATACATCCAACACCAAATTGCAAATAAATTTAAATTCCAAAGACAACCCCAAATTACCAAGCAGTGAGAGAAAACCATGGACCCAAAGTCACCAAGAAGAGTTTCACGCGAATGAAGTTGTCCTTGAAGAACCACATAATATTTATCCTACACCATCTATCAGCATGGTCTAGCAAAAATGCACTGGAAAATACTTCATGTGTTTGTATTATGAGCATTTAAATAAGTTAAATGATTTCAACTTTAATAAAGTCACATGTCCTTTTTTCATGGCTATATTATGCAGTGTTGCTTCTCTTCCAAACATTTCTCTCTCACATATATATATCATTATGTATGGATAAATTACAGACATTGAATAATACTTCAGATGTCTCTTCCCTCTCTACAAGTGTTCTGCATATGTGCAAGTGCAAGTTTGATATGGAAATGATGCCAAGCTACACAATTAGCATCTAGAAGGTCAAATCCCTAACTAAGAATTGAGATAAAAACAAGGACCCCAAGTCACTGGAAGAATAATTTTACACTAATGAAGTTGTCCTTCAAGAAGCATATAATGTAAGTCTAGTAGCAACCACCAACATGACATTCACTTAAGTGATATTTTGTAACATCTTTTTAACAACAACATCCTTTATATATTCCAAATTTAAGTGGAATTACATTTTTGAGTGCCAGAGGTGTTGCAGGAACAATTAGAATGCTTGGAAGAATCCAAATTTAGTATTATTTCACTTGGCTTATATTGTTTTGGGCTTCTCTAGAAAGAATATTATTCTATTATATAATAAGAAAAATATTTTAGCTGTTAGTTGGAATGCCAAATTAATTTAGTTCCATGGCTTGGGATGTTGTGGGGGCTTGCTGAATTCATTTCAAGCATATCGCATTAGGAAGTCTTAATCTAAAATAGCCTAACAAGACTTTTTGTAGCATAGAAAAACATTCATGTCCCAGTGTTTAATGTGAAGTAGCCAAATAAGACTTTCATTGCGTGGCAAGATGTTTCACTTCTAGTATTAAATACTCGTGTTGACTGGCAGTTTGAGTCCAAAAAAAAAACAAAGATTATCAGGCATGTTTACGTTCAAGATATGGTTATCTTTAATAAATAGGTGTAAAATAATTTGTCAATAAACTATCACTCAGTGTCTTTCACAAGAAATATGTTATTATCGTTTCATAAACAAGGAGAGTTATTCAGAATGAGCTAGTTAGTTTTGAAAGCTATTTATACCATCAAATTCAATACCAGCTACACAAGGACATCTAAATTTCATCTCCCATGTAGCATATACCATAAAGCCAAAGGATATGGTTTTTCTTGCTTAAGCATGCTTGAGATCACTATGGTTATCTTATTTAATGGAAATCCATGGTAGTAGTTATTGTTATCAATTCCTTGTATAAATAAGAAATGGGTATTCATTTTTAAGTCTTACAATCCATGCCCATGTCAATGGATATGGGAAACCTACTAGTCTTTATTCACCCTTACTAAATATTATCTTAAAGGCATACACGACTATGTTTTCCCTTGTGGAAAGTAAAATTCTAACCAATATTTCTCCTGTTCTTGAAAATGTGAGATGATTGTGCTACAATGTTGGAGTGTGCTTGGGTTTTTCTACATTTATTTTCCTATAGCAGTTTCTATTCATAATTCAGACTTCCAAACTATTATAGAATGACATTCAGTGTTTTATGCTTCTTCACAACCATGCTAGAACCTTAGCCATTTGGTTGATATTGATTTCTCGCAACCAAAAAGCCCAATTTTGATGTTTTCTAGCATCATTGTTGAAATTTAGAAGACACAAAGGTGGATTTCATGCATTTTTGGGCAACAACTATGTTATTTTTCAAAATTCCAGGGAAAATTTTCTTGTAAACCATGAAGCTGGATCCTTGCCAAGGATTGGCTCATGTTGGTGTCTATGTGTTGTTAGCTTGATGTGGAGAATTTTTGGCCATTTGGGCTTCTCGTGAATTACAAACTCATGCATCTCTTTCTATTTTAAGTCCTACATGTAACAATTTTGATGGACTACAAGCTAGTGCATCTCTTGGAAACTTGTTATATCTAACCATATCATGAAGAAAATTAACCACTAATAACTTTGCTTTAGAACATGTTCTTGTGTAAGACAACCAATCCACTTTAGAAAGAGAGAACATGATAGTTTCTCAAGAGCTCATGTGCCATTGTCCACTCACTTAGATAAGGTTTACATATTTTTAAAATGTGTTCAAAACATATCATAGATGATGAAGGAGAAAAAATTATCAGAGTTGACAACAATGACATAATAATTTTACTCTAATTACAAGAAAAATACTATTTCCTATGGACCTTCAAAAATACTACTCGACAAAAATAATGTTGGCATAAAACTGAACAACTAGATCAAGTATTAACATCGTAAATCAGATTAACTCGATACATAGCATAAACCTTAAAAAATACAGAAGAAATTATGGGATTACGTTACTAACAATCAAAGAATCCATCACTTGCAATAACAAATAATAGATGGATAGGTGTAAGCTGCATCACAAGAAACTCAAGAACTAAAGTAATGCATATGTTTTCAGCTATAGTATCTCGAACACTCCTAGTAAAGGCAATGCGAGGAAACATCCCATTTTGAACCCAAAGGCGAGGAGGATCTCCATCGTCATCGTCTTCACCCCCCAACACTGTACATTATGTTTGGTTCAGAGTCAACACCCTGGCTCCACATCTTCTCCCACACGAGCACACTCATATGCTCTGAAAGGTGTCTGATCACAGGAGAGGTCCACTACGACAAGGTCCTTTCCCCTTCTTTCTGCAATAAAAAACCCTAGAATCTCTAACATTGGCTACATACAATGTATCACCTCTCACTAGCACAGTTATTGGAGTTGTGCCACTAATTGAATATCTATGTTGTGGTGATGCAGTTGGAAGATGACATTCATGGCATCTTCCAGCCATCCCTTGATGAGGTACCATTGAGGGGACTCTGACACAAATGGCAGAACAAAGAGGCAATATAAGGCCGAAGGAATCGAAGTCACGATGTAAAGATATCTCCAGCTGCCAAAACATTGGAAGTAGAGATGTGCCGAGGGAAAGGAAGTAGAAACTCGACATGCCAACCAGTTCTCTCTTAGACGGCCCCATGGGTTCAGTTGGACAAACGAAGGAAGATAGCCCAACGCTGCTAGTGCTAATTCCTGTTAATAAACAAAGAATCAAATAAACCTAGAAACTGAGCGACAAGGCCGTCAAGAAACCGAGGACGGCATTGCATATAAAGACCAACCTCAGCACTCCCTTCTGTCCCATCGAAGAATTAGAGAAATGCTCAAATAGCCTTGTGCCTACATCAGAAAATAAGAATCAAGATCCCATAACTGCAAGCAAGCAAAATCTTAACAATTATTTCAAAGGGTCTAAAAAATTCAGAGAAGAGGAGGTGTAAAAAAATCCCTCTGGGAAAAATTTAATAAAACATCTAGCTGCAGCAAAGTGCATATAAAGTGCAATAAAGTCTAGTTAAATATTTTGACTCGGAAAAAATAAATAAAATGAAATATAAATATAAATAAAATTCTAGCATAATAGAGATGTTGTAATGTTTTGTTAAACATTTTGACCAAATAAAATTTAAATTAAATTAAATTAAATTAATAATTAAACTACCCTAAATTGATCTTAACTCCATATCTACCAAGCACAAAGAGGGGTCAAATATCTTGAGATGCAAATCTCTTTTAGAGTGAAAAGAAATTTGATTCCCCTAAGTACTTAGTATATCTATAATTAAAATGGATCTAGGTTGTTATAAAAGTAATTTATGATTATTTAAAAATAAAAACATAATAAGGTGAAGAATAAGAGAGTAAGAAAAAGGTGTCACAATGTTAAACTTTTTATTTTATTTTAAAACATTCCTATATAATTATAAAAATTTAGTCATTATTTAAGCATGTTATATAATTATAAAAATTTATCCATTGCATAGCATTGATAGACTTTGTTAGTTAAACATAATGATCTATGCTTAATCAACATGTTCTAATTGAACCCAAGGGAAGCACAAATTATAAAAAATGTTGAAATGTCAATTTCGTGGTAAGTAATGCTACATCATCACAACCCAATCATAGACAACATTCTACCACCTCCTCCAAGTGAAGCACTCTTGAACAACTAACCACACAATATAGAATCGTGTTGTCTCCATAAAGGCCAACCCATTGAAGTCCTCAACAATCATGTACATAATGGAAACGAGATTCCACTTAGATTTCACTGATCAATGATGTTGTCTTTCCATGGGTAACACATTTTCAACACATTTTCAATTTACATCATCCTCCCCTAAGAGTTTGTTACAATGCCTTGTCAATGATCAACCCCTATTAAGGGGATCTCATAGTCCACACCAAATTAGTACATCATCCTAATTGTCTCATGAAGCAACCTAATTCACTCACAAAGTATACCAAAAATATAAACTCATTTTGCACTCCTAGTCGTGTTTACTTGACATGTCATCCATTGTGCCATTGCTAATGGCACCTTAAGTAATATCTTTGCATTCTCCCTACACTTTCATTGTTAGCATCTTCATCAACATGGGTCCATTGGCTTCTCTAATGGAGAGGGCATTGATGGTGAAGAGTCACTTTGTAATTTTTTTATTTAAACATGGTGTTGATACCATTTGTCATGAGGGTAAACTTTTCAATCCACTTAAGCATCTAATACCACTGAAGAAGCCTATTTTTTTTATGGAATTAACATGAAATTACTAGTTATGCATGACCATCAACCTCTTATATCACTCAAACT
Source organism: Pinus albicaulis (assembly GCA_034641835.2). Lineage (NCBI taxonomy): Eukaryota > Viridiplantae > Streptophyta > Pinopsida > Pinales > Pinaceae > Pinus > Pinus albicaulis. The sequence continues at coordinate 1,113,844,023 of CM076577.1, forward strand.
ATACCTAGCCAACATGTCCTAACCAGACCCAAGTTAGGCATCTTAAACTATAGGAAATGGTGTGGTTCTTGTTTCATGATAGGCGATGTTGTGTCACTATCACCCACACAAAAACAACCTTTTCCTGCCTCCCTCAAGCCAACACACTTGAATAATTAACCACCTAGTGTAAGACTAGGTTATCTCCATCTATAACAACTTCTTGTAATTCTCTAAAGGTCATGTACCTAGTGGCAACATGCTTCCACTTACCTTCAATACACTCATCAACAATGTTTCCTTTCCATGGAAAATACACTATCAAACATGTTGCCATATTGCGTTATCCTTTGGTGAATTTGTGTTTCAACACTTCATTGATCATCCATCCTTGTTAGGCTATACATCCTTCATCCTCCTGGTCCACACCAAACTAGTACATCATCCCAAATGTCTCATGGATCATTGTGAGTCGGTCATGAGGGATATGAAACATATAAACTAGTCATGCACCCTTTATCATGTTTTCTTAGCATGTTATATAGGATAACATTTCCAGTGGCACCTTCAGGAAGGTCCTTATAGGTTCTAATCAACTCCATAACTCTTATCATCTATTATTCCAATAAATAAATGTTCAATGAAGTATAACCTTTCAATGAATTTATAACAACCTTTGAATCCCCTATCACTTATAATTTCATATTGTTGAAGTGTCACAAATAAAATGACTAACATAAATGACTAATTTGTATTATTGTAGTATCTTTTAAGTAGTCGTATTTTTGTTCATAAACTAAATTAGTCATCCACATTAGTCATTTTTTGTTCCAATACTTATTATCCAGTCGTATATTTTAATTCGAGACTAAATTAGTCGTTTATGTTAGTATTTTTTAGTTGGGTCACTAAATATTGCTCACTTTTGGTAGTATTTCACTTGGAAAAGTTGTGGTGACTAACGTTTTTAGTCACATGGTCACTAATTTCATCATTTTCTACTAGTGTTGGAAGTTTATATTTTCACGTCCCTTGTCTCTTTCCCATGTTCTTGTTACCCCTCTTTTTCTAATAAATTTTAAGGTCTAAAGCAACACTTTTTAGGCCTAGTTTTCTTCAAGTTCCATTAAGAATTTAAAAAAAAATATATTCCATTCCATCAGCAACAACAAATTATTAAAAAGAAAAATTAATGAATCAATGATATTCTGCAACCAAATTCAAATTTTACAGCCCAGATCAACCTACATTGAAATAAGCCTTTAGAACCTACAACATTGGAAGATATATCAAATTTCAAAGAGGTATGTGCTAAGATATGTAATTAGGATGTTAGATTATATTTCATTTAAGAACAATAGATATTTAAACCCATTGAATGATCATGATACATATATTAGAAATATTTTTTGAGAAAATCCTACAACTTGTAACACTCCCCTACCACTATAGTTTTGTAATCATACCTGTTATAACCTTACATCAAAATCATATCTCGAGTTGTCACATCAAAATCTCTCCAAAATGGCCTAAATTATAATGATCCTATAAAATTATCTAAGGATCATGGAAATCATTGACATAAAAGGAGAAGTTTAATTATGAATCGAACACCGCCACAAGTGACCTATTTCACCCTCACTTGACCTCCTTAGACTATCTAGACTTATCGACCATCTTTCCATTTAACTCCACCCTTGTTAAAGAGAAAAAATTCAGGATCGAAACTCCTCCCTCACCATGGGTGTCATTATCAGATCATAATCCAATGGAGTAAAATTCCTTCAAGCATATCCACAGGTCAAGGATCAGTTGTAGCAGGTGGGCTAGCTCAATTTCTTTGAGAAATTTGATGGGCACGAGACAGAGGTAACAAAATCATTTACACGAGATTTTGATGGACTAGAGGCAGAGATTGGTGATAGTAGGCACATACTCATAGGGTCCATAATGGCAGAAGTAACAGACTTACCCTGGAATGGAGAGAGCTAGTTCAAAAATAGGAAAATTAAAGAAAAAGAGTGGATTTTCTTCCTTCAAGACCCAGGTATGGATACTTCTATTTTCAAAAACGGGATACGTGTGACTACATTAAAAAACTAAATGAAGGAATTTGTTTCTAGTCATTCAAAAATTCTTAACTTGTGAGGTTAGATATGTCACCATGTTTGGTTTTTAATGCACTTCATTGATGGAAATGAATTGAATATACCAAACTTCCTTCTTTGTAGTCTCAAGAAAATGGATTCTAGTGTACAACGAGAGTAAAAAACCCTCAACGGTGCCATATATCACCATGGATTAGTTAAAATTGTCATTCAAGTACATTTGAAGGCCAAGGGAGACAATTGGAAAAGTTTTTTGGTCTGCAACCATTTGGTAGAAGCTCAAGAGGAAGAAATGGTTACAAAAACTAGAATAATTTGGTGCAGAATAATATCAAACCCTAACCATGATCCCATCAATGAAGAAGAGGGTTTGACTCCACCATATGTACCCAAAGATGACACTCATGTTTGTCATTTCTTGGAGAAGATTAGACAGAAAAATGAAAAAGAATATGTTAGAAAAAATAAATCCATCACATGTGTCAAGCAGTCTGAAGATGAAAAAGAAGCTGAATAGGTGGATAAGGAATAAAGAAAAATAAGAAAAATAAAAAGAATCCAAAAGACAGAGGAGCTAGAAGTAAAACTGAGAAGGATCAAAGACATTTCTAAGCGTATAAGCATACAATCATTGAAGATAGTTTACCTTGAGGAGGTAGATCATAGTATGAGTTAAGAAGCCAGAGCATCATCGCTTCATCATACTCCAAGTCCAACGAGGAAGACACCTAAAATCGACCTAGTACTAAAACAAAAAATCTATAATTATATGGAATCACTAGAGAAAAGAGAACAACAAAAGGTAAATTCCCCTCTCCAAAATTAATATGAAGATCCTTTCAATGAATAAGTTCCTATGACGGATAACGGATGATATTACTCAAATTGAAGATGCTTTAAAACAATATATATATATATATATATATATATATATATATATATATATATATATATATATATATATATATATATATATATATATATATATATATATATATATATATATATATATAACATATATACATATATATATATATATATATATATATGAGTTTATAAGTATTGAACAAGCATCTCAAACAAGAGCATGAGGAAATAAAAGTACATAATGAAGTCTCGAGGACTCAAAAAAATATCATACTTTTGCATTTTTTCCATTGGTATAAGAAGAACAAGAAAGTCAAGGATAATAACAGGTTCCTTAGAAACAAAGTCAAAGGGTTGTAGAGAAAGATTTTAATGAAAAAATCAAGAGTAGCATTGAGAGTTAAGAAGCAAAAAGGCACTATCCTTAATGTCTTGATCCAAGCTTCATAGATAGTATAGTGAAGGAAGGAATTAGAAAAATTTGAAGTTTTTATCCATGAGGACATGAAAAATCCTTGATGTGGGGAAATGTTGAAGTCCAAAATTGTCTTATTTTTTATAACACTTTTTCTTTCCTTTCCATCATTTTCATGATAGTTTGTTACATTCCCAAGTTGAAAGGTCACCTCAGATATACTCAAAAATCATAAATAGATATCAATCATTCATGGTTTATAATCTATTGTTTCTTTATCCAATTCAATCAAAATATTCCTATAGTTATCAGTTTCACTAATTATGCAACTAACCAAATATTCTATAGCTACATCCATGGTTAGACAAGCTCTAATGTGCTTGAAAAGGAATAAGGGATACATGTATATGGAAAATTATTGACATATGGGTATCCACCTATCATAGCTATATTGAAAATCACCTGGTTTGAGAGATCTAATGGTCAAACTAGAAATAAACTATGGTTGTAATACTCCAACTATGCCCAGGATTTGAAGGAGGATCATGGCTTTATCATGCAAGTTGGAATTGGATGAGAAGAATTTGGAGTTGATATGTCAATTCAAAATATCTCATGAGTTTCTCTTTTAGTAGAAAATCATGAGAAGAAAGACTCCAATTTCGATTTGATTTCTTAGTTTTCAAAGTAGAAACTTGCTTCTCAGCTTACGACTCTTAAGATAGTTTTTTAATAGAGGATAATAAAAGGCCCTGAGGTGTCCGTGAAGCGGAGGTCTGACGGTGGAGGGAGATGGCTTTCATCCAATCCACCAAGGTTCAAATCTCCGTGGAGACGTATGCCTGTTGTGTCTTGGCTAGAAGAGTAGGCAACCCCAGAGCGGACGTCTCGGCTCTTGTTGAGGCATAAGTTCCTTGCTATTGTGTGCGGCTTGCAGGCTGTTGCACCTAGCCTAGGTTTATAGTGGCAGCTAGTTGGATTTGAACCCGGGCCTTGCTCAGGCAACTCTCACCAGTTACCGATTACCCTAGATCTAAAAAAAAAATATAAAAAAATAAAAGGCCCTGAGGTGAAGTAATAGACATCATTACTATTTTTAAAATTTGTAATCATTTTCTATTGAAGACTTTGATATTTAATACAAGGCACTTTGTTTCTTTGGTGATCAATGTGTGGCTAAATATTTTGATATTCTATTTTGTGCTTACACTCAACAAGAGGGCCCCCTATAGAGCTGTAAGATTACTTTAGCCTTTGATTATTTTAATTTTAACTTATTTTCATAAATAGTCTCTGCTTCAATGCAATTAGATAAAAAAAATTATTAGTGTTTTGTTCATTGGTTTCTAGTTTAATCTTTAGTATTTTTGAACAAGTTGAGCGCTCATAAAAGACAAAAATATTTCCTTTCAGCAACATTTCATTTAGATTTTTCTTACTTTGAGTTCATGAGTAATGGACAAAGAAATTATAATCGTAATTGTGCACATTAGTAATCCTTCTGAGTTACATATTAGATTTATATTTTGCTAAAGTAATTAGATTTAGATTTCCTCTTCTGTTGAATAGAATAGAGATTTTGATTTGCAAGGACATTAGAATAATATCTCAATTTCCTACAAGTAGGATTAAAATTTTAATTATGCCGTCATTAGAATAGAATTTTCAATTTAGTTCAAATAGAATAATTTTTAATTCTTGTTGCATTACATTAAATGTTGATTCAGTTCAAATAGAGTAACTTTTAATTCTTGTTGCAATAGATTAAATTTCAATTCAGTTTGATAGTTAGAATTTTCAATTGATTTCGCCTTGAAGTTTGATTTGCTTTTAAAAGAGTAATTTTGAGTAGAAATGTATTTAGTTAACGTAGTTCCATTTATATTTAGAATTTCATATTTTGAAATAAAAAATAGAACTCCTAGCATATATTGTGCACATGCACTTCATGAGTACACTAACCTTAGTTGACATTTAATGAAGTGATTTAACCATCAATTAAATTAACCAACAAGTGGGTTAATGATTGACTTAATTCTTTGAGTTTAATAGGTTACATATGGAGGTTAGTAGATCTAGGGTTAGTTTTTATGGGTTAGAGTTCAGTGTTTAAAGTGTTAATTAGTGGGGGAATGTAACAATGAGTTATTGGTTGAGAGTTTGTGGTTTTACTGTTAAGTGTTAGTAGGAAATACTTTAGTAGTTAATGAATTAGTTAGTTCATGAGTTAGTGGTTAGCAAGTTAGTTTCGTAGGGCTTTGTGGTTTGGGTTAGGAGCTAGTGGTTGTAGTTAGTGGGATAGGTATTCATGGAGTTAGTTGTTAAGGTTAGTTATTAGAAGATATGGGTTAGTGATACGAGTCTTTTGATTAAGGGTTAATTGTTAATTTTTGGATGTTATGTGTTAGGGGTACGTGTAGGTTCATGGTCAGTGATTAATTATAAATGATTCAAAGTGACAATGATAAGGGGTTAAAGATTATAGTTATTAGGAATTAAGTGTTAAAAGTTCAAGCTTATAGGAGTTAGGCCTTAAAGCTTTCATACTTCAACAATTTTAATACTCAATTATATATTAAAATGTCTATGATGAAAGAAATCCATGATAAAATTAAATCTATCTATATACCAAACTCTTATAAAATATCTTTAACTAGATTTAGATTTAATCTAATAAATCATTAGTGAATATAATTATTTATAATTAAAACCAAATCACATGCAATAGTTTTCAAGAAATAATGTTCCACATAATTATAAATAAATATTTTCCACTTAATTATAAATATTCATAACAAATTTCATTGTTAACTTAAAACTATATATCAATAAATACTTTAAAAAATCAAATTAGGTTACCTTAAGCAATTAAAATTAAAATTAAATTTATAAACAAAAACTTATGACCAACTTAAAACTTGAACACCTAATAAATATTAGTTACAACCTATCACAACCTTATTTTCCCATTGTTATCCTCCCAAAGGGAAAATAAGGCCTCCTTATCTCAACATAGACCTCAATGTTTGGTAGAGGTGTACTTCCTTGGGCAATAACGCAACAATTTACATAAAAAGAAAATGAAAAATCCGTAATGTATTATTTTATTTTTTTTCTAAAAATGAGTATGGTTGAAAATATTAAAATGTTTGCGAGACAGGATTATCTTAAAAGTCAAGGGAACTTCATATAAGACATCTCAAATGCTCTAAAGTTTCCAAGGTCTTGACTTCGCTACGTGACTTTGTTTATTGAATGAGTCATACCAACAACATCACTTCTACTACACTACGAGTATGACCCACATATACTAACTTTTTAATATCATGTCTCTTGGTGCTTATCACGTTCGAGTAGAATTTTCTTCATTGCCCCACCCAATACATTATGTCAAGGGGGTCATAGTCCAAAATAATTTCTCAAACAACAAATCTGTCATCTCACACAATATCTGATATTGTTTTTTGCCTGCATTTTTAATAGAAACGCGTGTTCATAGTATGATCGCACGCATCGATGGCATGTGTATACATTTATCAATCATGTGAAAATTGAGGTGAAATATTTAAATTTTTTAATGGAAAAAATAATAGGATCATTGTATCGAGAATATAATAGGAAGAGATTGTTGTAGTAGGAAGAGATGTTGTAATAGGAATATAATAGGAAGAGAGGTTGTAAAGTTATTTTATGTTATATAAATGTTTTGATCTATTAGAATTATATAAAAATAAAGGTAAAGATAAATCAAATTAAATAAAAAATAATAATTAAAATTAAATTAAAATAAAATAGTTAATTTATCTAAATTTTGAAAACATATAGTTTTGAAAACCTATATATATATATATATATACACACTGTGTATTAAGTGTCTAAAAAAATTAAAGTAAAAAGATAATTAATTTTTAAGTGTTTGATAAATTTGAAATTAAAATAAATCTAATTAATATATTTATTTTACTTTGCAATATTTTATCAATTAAATAGTGAAAATATGGAAAGTGTTAAGGTGTTAAATTTTATTCAGAGGTCTTGGATTGAGAATTGAAGGTGGTAGGTTCATGGTTATAAAGGAAGATATACTCTCGTAAACGAGTAGAAGTTACATGTATTTGTCTACATGTCATCTAATTTTGGAAACAAAAATTGTATCTCTTTTTTTAGAAAAGAAAAAACCCTGCTTATATTAAAATACATAATTCCGAGATCAGGCCCATTACAAGGTCTTGCTTTTAATACAAAAATGCACTTCATAAACCCATAAAACCAAACTCGATGTGCTCTAGAAAGAAGATGCCATAATACAACATGAGCAGACAAAACTAGCATGTGCCTACACTGTGTAATATAATGCATCCGCATGAACATATAACTAGAATAAGATGCCAACAAAAAGAAAAAAAGAAAACACTTGTTCCATGAGAGGCCCAATGACGCAGCTTCAGGCACACATGAGACCACAGACAGTAACCACATCAAGACAGAGGATCATTGACAGAGACATGCTCACTTGATAAAAGCAGGCTTGCTTGCTGCCGATATCATGTAATTGGCCCATTGACCACAAAAATATATTGTCTGCCCGAAACATATTTGGAACCCCACTGAGCAATAATGAAACCTAATGCCTCCCCATAAAAAGTTATAATATGGGAATATCATGCTGCTCAATCACCTACTTCCCCTTGCAATGAGCAAATGTAAGCATCCTGAAGCAACCTCCAATCCCTTCTTAGAAAGCAGGTCCGCATGCATGTTGTTCTCCCTATATATATGCAAAAGAGGAGGGTTATTGAACTTGGCTAGTAGTCCTTTTACTTGGTCAATCTAGCCCTGTAGTCCTCGTGGCTAGAAAGAAATTAAACCACTGATGCCATCAATGAAAATTTTTGAATCTCCATAAATATATATGGATTGCAAGCCCAGGTTATGTGTCATCCATAGCCCACCCCACAATGCAAGGAGTTCTGCTTTATTATTTGAACCCCTACCTCCATTCCAAAACATCCGATAGTTATTAGCTCCATCCAACTTTATCCATGCCTTGCAACCAAAAACTCCATCCGACTGTGCACCATCGAAATAGAGCACATGCAGTGACATAGGATGCGAGCGATAGTGATGAGATAGGTCTATATTTTTAACCTTTTCTTGTTCTTGACCTGATATCCATACCATAATTCCCCCATAGTTTCTAGACATGTTAACAGGCACATCCTCAAAAATATGACAATTTTGAACCAGCCATAATTCCCAATACAAATAAAAAGGAAGCGCTTTATACAATCCACTTGTGCCACCCCATGTCTCAAATGTACTGGGAAAATCTATCGGGATCCATTCAGAGCCAAAGATATAATCTGAGAATAGCCTCCATAGTTTCCATGTAAAATCGCAGAGAATAAATAAGTGAATAGCCAATTCCTCATGATTATGGCAAAGGGGACAACGACTTGGTCCCAGATTTCCAAATCTATTCATCTTATCCCAATTAAGGATCTGCCCTTTCCAAGACAGCCATCCAAACAGAAGAATCCTTCTGGGCACCTTCCAACGCCAATATTTTCTGAAGGGAGAGACGACTTCCCCACTGATCCGGGTTGTAATTACATGTGAGTATATATCCTTTACCACCAATCCATCGTCTTTCATAATACCATCCCATACCACTTTTTCCCCATCCTAGTGAAGACATATACCCCAGCCCCAAGGCAATCAGTGAATGCCTTCCTCCTCTGTGATACCCTTTCAGGAAGCCCCACTTGCTCCCACATTTTCGAAATCAAATGACCCTGTCTCCAACATGAAATCACCTGGTATAAATACATAATTCTTCTCTGAGCCAACCGATGCACTATTCTATCCTCCAACTGGAACTCCCCCTCCGTTCCCAGAATTATATCACACTCTAATAGGATGGACTATTCATTCCTAGAATTCCATGCCAATCGCAATCCCAACCCCGACATAAATTTTTTGAAACTTTTCCATATTGTTGATTCCTTCTTCATGCCGACATTGTTACCCATATAGAGCTGTAACATAAGGTCCCCTTCAATGTATTTGATGTGGATAATTTTCGACCAAATTCCATCTAGATGAATGGCTTGCCAAAGTGATTTGGTGAGGAGGGCGTTTGTAAATGTTCTGACATCAAACAACCCCCATCCACCTGACTCTTTAGGAATTGATAACAAACTTAGCTTACATAAGTGATACTTCCTTTTAGTAGAGGCACCTGACCAGAGGAATTTGGCAATAACAACATTTATTCCTCCGACTATATGCTCAGATAAATAAAAGAAGTTCCCCCAATAAACCATAAATGGTATAAGTACAGCTTGTATAAGCACATACCTGCCCCCCATCGAAAGCCATCTGTGGCTTCGGCGTTGGATTCTGCCTTTTAATTTATTCACCGACCACCACCAATCTGCCAATATATAGCCTCCTAGTTTCAGCTTGAAACCTAAATAAGAAAACCCCTCCTCTAAAGCTTTATTCTAAACCCCCAAGAAGTCCGCTATAAAATTGATCTCATCGATATCCCCATTTCCATGCAGCAGAAAATATTTCCCTTTATTACTGTGTAAAGTCGATGCAGTGCCAAATTGGTTGAGGAGGAAGTGCAAATAGAACCATTGATTCCTTACTAACCTTCCAAACAATAGTAAGTCATCAACAAAGAGATAATGTGAAATAGAAACAATGGGAGAGAAGACGAAACTAGTAAATAAACCTTCCCGAGTGGCCCGTTGAAGACGTATGCTAAATATATCCATGATGAGAATAAAAATAAGTAGAGACAGAGTGCAGCCCTAGCGAACGCCCCTCTTAGCCTTAAAAAATTTTGATGGCTTGCCATTGATAAGGACCGCATAACAAACCGATGTTATGCAAGCCATAATCCACCTTATTTTTTGCGTCGACATCCCCACCTTTAATAACACGAGCCTTATGAATAACCAGTCAACACAGTCATATGCCTTAAACAAGTCTACCTTCATGATCAATGCCTCATGTTTGCATGACTGGATAGAATGTGTGATTTCCTATCACATCATGGATAGACCTCCCCTTAAGAAAACCATGTTATTCCACCGATATGTATTTGGACCAGAGCCACTTAAGCCGATTTGCAATCATTTTTATGTTAACTTATAATGGTGTTACACAATGCTATCGGCCTGTAGTCAAAGAAGCCATGAGGATTCGACGACTTTGGAATCAGGGCCATGAATGTCAAACTCATGTCACTCGGGACATATCCATTACGTCTTATCTGCTCCATAACCACAATAATGTCCTCTGCTAGAAACTCCAAGAAGTGGATATAAAATTCAAGAGGCCATCCATTAGGGCCATGGCTCTTGTCCTGGGAAAAGGACTTTAAAACATACTCAATCTCCTCCTTTGTGTTCCCCTTCCCTAGGATTTCATTTGCATTCACATCTAACATGATCGGAAAATTTTCCAATACCTGATCTTGACTTCTAAAGTCGATCTCCTCATCAGCCTTATAGAAATATTAGTAGTATTTGTGTGCCTCTGCTTGAATGGCCTCATTAGTATATACCATAGACCCCGCCACCGTCTCCATCTACCAGATTGTGTTCTTGAGCTTTTTGTTGTTTGCCACATTATGAGAAAATTTTGTGTTTGAATCCCATTCTTTTAGCCATTGAATCCTACTCTTCAACTTCCAAGTTACTTCCTATATTTCAAGGATTTTCCCTCTTCTAGCCTCCAAATCTTGATGGTACTCATATTGTTCTTTTCCAGGAGGATCCATCTACATCTCCGCATGGAACTTTTGAATTCTGCAGATATAACAGATAACTCCTCCCGCATCCTAGATTTCTTATCCTTTTCCCACCTCTTAGGGCGAACTTTTAATGTGCAGAGCCAGGATGACAGATGACAGCACCCAACCTTCTTTCCACCCTATACCGCCTCTCGCCAACAATCTAAAACCAGTTGGATATAGAGAGGATCCTTAGCCAGATACAATTAAATTTAAATGGGACACCATATATTGGGCTTCCAAATCACCATAATAGAGATATCAAGTTGTGATTGGATAGGGTCCCATCAATTATCTGAGATCGAAAGGTTCCCATCTCCGATAACAGGTCTTCAAAAATAATGGCTCTATCCAGCCGCTTACCAATATACTCCGCCCCCTTCCAGTGATTTTCCATGTAGGGGTCAAAGGAGCCAGACAGATATGCACCAAGTGATATTCACTGAAAATACGTCCAATTCAATCCGCCAAAGGATTCGGTCATGCCTTGATCCCCCATATCTCAACAACAGAAAGAGTGTCATTATAGTCCCATATGACCATCGGATTCGATACCCCCAACACCTGTGAAGCTTCGAAATGATCCCAGAAGGCAGCCCGGGCATGGCATGACGCATACAGATTTATTATATGAATATTCTTTGCTACTCCCCTTATAAAACCCGCCAATACAATTTCGCCAAAAAACCTATACGCTCGGAAACGAGCCAGATCTCGATCCCACATAGCCAACATACCAGCGGCCCGCCCCTCAACATCAATCGTAGCAACCTACCATCCTATACAAATCGAGAGAAAAATATTTATGGCCTTAATGCAAGGGCATAAAGTCTCTTGGAATAAATCTATAGATGGATTAGTCTCATTAAAAAAGTCCCTAAGGCGACGAACTTTAGAGGGGTCGCCAAGTCCCCTTATATTAAGAGAGATGATAGAATTCATCTGGAAACATTTACAGGGTCGCATGCTTACAAAAATGGTATCTCACTCTACGAATAGAAATGACATGTATTTGCCTATGTATCCTCTAATTTTGGAAACAAAAATGGTATCTCACAATGGAGTGAGAGGTATTGTTTTATCCTGAAATTTGTGGTGTCCATTGTCAAACTTTTGATACTGGTTTTGGTATTATCATATATCTGTATATTAATATTATTAATTGAGATTGTCTTTTTACAATAGGTTAGGTTAGGTTGTTTCTATTAAAATATCTAATAAAAAATATTTATAAAAAATTATGTCTAATTTAAAAGTTATAATTATTATTTATGTGATGTTTGTATTTATAAAATGATATTATTGTAATATTATGATTTCTTTATATAATATTTAGCTATTAATTATAATATTTTTTATTTTTAAATATTTAATTATATAATTTTTATATTGAAATTGGAGCTTGAAGAATTTTTGTTTTTAAATAAATAAATGGACAAGATTAGATTTCAAAAAATATTGTTCGTCTAATATATATAATCCAACAAATAATATAGAAAATAGTTAAACAAATTTTCAATTTCAAATAAAAAATACCTTATTTAATTTCAAGGTCATTTAATCAAATAGTTTAGTTTCCATACCATCTCACCAATTCGATTGTAGATTTGATCAAGATTGAGAAACAAGTTGGGGAGATTCGAATATAGATTTGGTTAAATGTGAAACTTTAAAAAATAGTTGTATCTCAAAATATTTGATCCAAATTTGATAAATCTAAGTTTAAAATAATTTTGTGCTAGTATAATATATATAGAGTTGATATTCAAATATTTTACTCAACATGAACATTGAAATATTTTATTTTCATTTGTTTTATACCACTATAGCTTTATTTTAACTTTAGATTTAGCAAGCTTAGAGATCAAGATGCAAACTTTTTCTTGAGTGAAAAACTTGAGGAAGAGTCTGCACCTCAAGATTTTTGATTCCTCTATGATCTTAATGGATCTGGCGTTAAGATGGGTCTATGCTAGTTTTGAACAACATATTAATAAAAGGTTTTAACTATAGGAAATTTTAAATTTTCACTTGTTTTTGTATAACATGTAAAAATATTTTTGTTATAGATACTTTTTAACAGGTTACATGTGGACAACACATTAAACATTGAAGGAATTACAAATCTCTATCATGTCTTGAATTAATTGGTATATATATTCTTTAAATGTTACATGTTAACTAAACACAAAACAAATTACACATAATGTGGTATTAATAATATTATTTTTACATGGCATTTGTCAACTCCATATTTAGTGAAGGAATTACATATCTCCTTCATACTAAAAAGTAGATTTTTTTTTTCAATTACTTTTTCTCTATATATAAATATTGATGTAAAATTAAGGTGGAAATTGAAATATTTTACAATTTTTTTGTTATTGATATTTTTTAATTTTGCTGATGTAAGTAGTATTTTATTTTGTTTAAATCTAATGTTATGTGACATCTCCCTCACACTGGGTTGTAGAGCTCTAGAGGCAACAATAACATATACATAGTTGACATTGAAATATTTTATTCAAAATGAGCATTGAAATATTGTATTGCTAATATTTTATTCAAAATGAGCATTGAAATATTTTATTTATAGTCCTCAATATAAATCCAAAAGCCTTGAAAATCTACTTTGATTTTTTTTTTTGTTATTAATATTTTTTAAATGCCATACATCAATTTCTTATTTTTATTTTGAAAAACACATATGTCAAATTGAGAACGAACAGAATTACACATTCTTCAAATTGGAATATAGAATGCACATATCCACACAACAATATTATTAATTTTTAATTATATATATATATATATAGAGAAATAAACTTTAAATTTTATTTTTTTAAAAATAATATTTTCTTTTAAAATAAAAATAAAAAAATCATATATATATATATATATATATATATATAACTTAATGTATTGTTTTTAAAGATTATTTTATAATTTTTATCAATTGATATATTGTTAAACTAATTATAAAAATATATATATATTATTTGAAATAATTTATGAGTGGTCTTTAAAACTTTTATTCTTATCAAATATATGTGTCTTGAATTATTCACTTATTTATTTTTACTTAAAAATATTTCTAATTAATCAAAAAATAATTTTAAATCTTATTCCACAACCAAAAACAACAATTTTAACGAATATATCATATCAATGGTAGCTACTGATAATTTTTTTTTTTTAATCACATAATTTTTAATAACCTTTAATTTCTAATTCAAAACATAAATTCAAACTTAATTTTAATTAGTTTTTTTTTATTTAAAAATAAAATTTTAATATAATAATTATAACAAAATATCACTTAGACACCCAAAAACACAAAAAAAAACAAATAATAAACCATATAAAACCAAACTTTAAAATAAAGTAATATTATTACTAATCAAAATCTCTCTCAGTAACAGTTATATAAAATGATATAAAATAATAGTACAAAACTTAATATAAGATAACAAGTGAAATTTTAAGAATATTTATAGCACAAGATATGGATATTCCCAATAATATTAACATAATTTCTAGGAAAGGCGACGACATTTTTGGGTTATACTATTTTATATTAATATTTATCAAGAAATATAATTATATAATTTTTTATTTTTTATTATTAATGTTTAATTATAAATTATTATTTAATTTATATTTATATAAATTTCAATAGTCAAATTATTGTGTGGATGACTTGAGGGTTCTTTATCTTATAAAGAATAAAATTTTATATACTAATTTGATGTTAATTTAATTATAATTTTATAATTAGATTATTATTAATTTTATTTTGTAATAATAATAAAAAAATTGGGTAAGGTTAAACATTTTATATTACTTTCAAAAGAATGTATATAGAAAAATTTACTCTTCTAGAGCTATTTCTCCACTTCATGGGAAACTAGACCAATAGCATAAGTTCAAAATTTTAACATTACATGTCCTATTTGCTATAAGGTTGCATTCAAACTATAAGTAAAACTACAAGAAAAAGCATGCCAAAAATATACATTATTAATTATGACAGTGTCAAAATAAGAGAAATAAACAATAAATTTGGCTCGCTTGATCACGATTAACCTACAAGAGAGTCCACCTGTATAGGTGGGGGAGGATCACTATCATCATCAGAGGAGGTGAAGGCAAGTTTTTTTAATTCCTTAGCGAGCACAAAAACCCTTTTATGCACTCTATCCATTTTGTCCATCATTTTCGCCATACACACAAGAATTCCTTATTGAATATCTACATGGTCTGTGAGGACTCTACCCATGAGAGATTTGATGCACCAATATAGGTTATAGTTTTCATATAGGATGATTGAAGAACCCAAGTGGAATTTCCTATTTCACAAATCCAATTCTTAGTGTCCTGATTGATTTAATAATCCATAATCGATCTACGTGTCGGGAAAACTTTATTTTAAAACCCAGAGATGATTTTTCAAACTTCCACAAGGATAAATTCCATATATCTAACCATGGAGCATCATGTTGTAGCTTGCACATGGGTTTGAGTAGAAGGGAGAGGAGAGTCGGGGTAGGAAGGAGGAGCGACTCTTCCTCTTCTACCACCTCTACGACTAGTTGAAATTTGTCACCAAGGCATGGAGAGGGGAGAGCTTGAGAGGAGGATAAAAGAGGTAGAATCCTATAGAAAAATGTGAGAAAAAAAACCTAATAGAGATAGGGAAGGTTCCAAGGAAAAGAATAGCCCAACATGGTAAGAAGAAACCGTGGAACGAGATCAAGAAATCTGTGTAAACTTCGAGCCATCCTCACAAATTTGAGAAGATTCAGAGCCACACAAAAAGCCGCATTGAGTAGGTTGAATTAACAAAAATACTTACAAAATAGCCTAAAACCAACAAACAAACCGAGATAATGAAAGAACACCCAGAGAACAATGAAATAGATCCACATGTAAAGGGTAGAAATATGGGAAATTGCAACTGAAAATTTGGAATATATTAAAAAAACTAATAAACTAAACCAGAAACCCATCTGCAAACTATCTACGAGCCAGCGATCACAAACCTTAAAATTGTTGTCTTCCAACGGAGAGCCACCACCAAGCCTTAGAGCAGGGACATTGCTGTAGATAATCTTGCATTGGGTTGGAAGACCACCTCCCCTTTTGCGTTAGAGTTTTGAGGTGAGGATATATGTCCACAAAGGATCCAAAGAAACTGGAGATTTGTTTCGCTATATAGACAAAATACTAAATGAAGTTAGCACATCAACTCATCCTACTCTCACATTCGATAGCCAAAAGCCAAACTATAGCCTTGTTGTTCCACCATGTATCATGATAAGACACCTTCACTCCAATAGCTTCTATAATCAAGCTTGAAGTTGGTTTGAAGGCAGAAAACAAGATTAATTGTCCTTCATCGGAATCCCACGTAGCAATCTTCATGATTTCAACAATATCCCACGGTTCAAACATACTCAATCACATGTGTACCTTCATGCATGCAAACTGCGAGATGGGGGTTCTATTACTAGCTTGATTTTTTCCTTAACACCCATTTCAAGTCAATAATACGAATCTCATAAATATGCACCCTCGAAGGAAATTTGTAATATTAATAATTAATATTTACAATTTAATTAATTTAAAATATTTTTATAAAAAAATTTATCTTTGCTAAGTGGTGTTCGTCCTCAAATGAATGCATGTTTAACCTTTGTCTTGAGAAACCGCGGCCTAGGGATATCTAAGCCATCAAAATCTCCCAAAGATTGCATTCGAATTGGGTCATACTTGCTCATCTAAGCCATCAAAATCTCCCAAGGATCGCATTCGACGTGGGTAATACGTGCTCTTAACATGACTGGATTTTTTCCCACGAAATTTTGAACCAATGACCTTCAAATTACAAAGTGTCGTAAAAATACACCGATCACCATCTATTCTAATCTATTCTACTCTCATAAATAACTTTTTTAAATTTTAAAAAACATGAATTTTATTTTTTATTTCGATTGGTAAAATATTTAAGCATACAATATTTAAGCTGTAACCAACCACATATGTATATATAGTAAACTAAACAGAATGAAAGGGAATAATAATTATACTCTCACTTTCATTGGGTTGAGGAAGATGAATCCTCACGTTTTCCACGAGATGTTCCATTTGAGTGTTCCTTAATCTCGTCCACTTACACATGCATATTCTCAGCTTTGTCTTTGGGATACACTAAAGACTTTGTTTAAATTACATTCTACGCTATTATAGATTTCGGGCGACGTCAAGAATCTTGTGACTTTTGATTTCGAAAGCGTTGTCATCCGAATCTCACGAATAAAAGGCTCCACAATCAAAAAGTGTATTGTGTAGCTTATACGGATCAAGCAGCTTATTGGAGACACTTCCGAATTATTATTACTAGCATTTGCTCCTAAGGGTGCAAAGGTACACCGAAGGAGTAGACTTTGCATTAATTCTTGTGTCGATCAAAGAGTTCGGCCTGATCGTGCGTGTTTTGTTTGAGATTAGCAATTGACATTTTCGAATAAATTAAATGTTAAGAATAATGGAATACTATTTATAATTTAAATATATAAAGAATTTTTTTATTTTTAATAATTATATGTTAGTTGATTCAAAACTCATAACATCAGTTACCTTATTTTATAAGTAATTTTATTTTAAGTTTTAAAAAAATAAAAATAAAAAAGAATAAAAAATATATATATAAATAAATAAAAATTAAATAAATTAGAAATAAAAATATAAAACATATAAAATAAAAATAAAAATAAAATAAATAAATAAATAAAAATAAATAAATAGATAAAAATAAAAATAAAAACGAATAAAATGAAAAATATAAAAATAAATGAATAAAAATAAATTCAAAATCGAAATCAAAGTCAACTCTTCTAACTGTAGGAACCTCCTTGAAAGATTGTAAAAGTCCCAAAGCCTATGTAATAAAGCAACCACACCATATAAAACCCTTATATATATATCTAAAACGATGTGACCCAACCTGCATATAATACTATATCAATATATGGTCACGGCCTCCGTTCAAATGTTGAAACATCACGATATGGTTATTCACATAATTATATTAACCCATTCCATTATTACTATGACATCAAGCTTTAATTAAACACTATGGCTTCGTTCGAAAGGCTATATTAAGGTTATTCGCATAATTATATTAACCCATTCCATTATTACTCTGGGATCAAGCTTTAATTAAAAAACAATTATTGAAAAAACAAATAAATTTTAAATATAAAAATTAAATTAAAAAATATATATACTAAACTTTATTAAATTAAAAAAATCATTAATATTAACATAAAAAAAAAAAATTTTAAAAAATATTAAATTTTAAGAAATAAATAAATTGACAAATAAATTTTAAAATGGAAGAAAAAAAAATGAAAGTTAAAATTAAAAAAAAAGAAATACAAATTAATTAAAAATAAAAAGGGGAAAAATTAAATAAATTTAAAAAATAAAATAAAAAGGAAAATTAATTTTTAATATAAAACTGAAAATTAAATAAAAAAATTAAAAAAATTAAATTTTAAATGTTAAATTTTATTTAATTAAAAAAAAACAAAATTAAAAAAAAATATTTAAAAACACATATTTAATTTAAATTAATTAAAAAAATTAATTAAATCAAATATTAAAATTTATCAAAAAAAATTAAAAAAAATTAAATTAGTTTAAATTAAGGTGGGTGCGATATGATATATTCAACAGAGCATATGCGTATTAAGGATTGGAGTTAGCAATCAAAGGTTTTTAACGTCGATTAGAACCCGTGATCAGTGCATCCATCCGACGGTCGAAACGACGTCGGGTCAATTCGAAAGATCTGACAGGTGAAATCAATATCGTGTGAGTTACTTACACTATTGTTAACTCGCGATGAGGGGGGTTTTCCAAAATCGTTCAGGGACACGCGTCCCTCAGTCTATGGAATCGCTCCAATTTGTGAAATACACCTTACCACTTTTGTGCCTCGCGATATACTGTCGACTTTCCAACTCCTGGTTTCACTGGATTAACCTCCGAGCAGCTCTGAATGCGATCATCGCTCGATTTATTAGCCCTTAGATCCGACGTCCTCCATTGATATCGCGTTGTCTCTTCAACCTGACGTTAACGCCTCCAACGAACGCGAAGAGAGTGGTTTTAGGCTCGTGACGTGGCGATCTTCCACTGGATCGCGTGAATTTTAAGTGGTTTCACATCCAGGCAAACGCGAGGCGGAATGAGCGGTTTTGGGTTTGCAAGTCCGTCCCGGTTTTGAACAGTAATTGACTGGAGGTTCACCGGGGTTACCGCAAACTTGTGTGATCACTCTGGTTTGCTTATCTCAGGGTTCTAATTCCGGTCAGGTTCTCAATCGATAGTAAATGCACACAGTTCTTCTACGGGCAGGGTTTCTTCTACTAACAGGATTCACAGCTCTTACGGCAGAAAGCATTACAACCCGCGCTCCTTCAATAGTTAACAGAGCCTATGTCCAATGCCTGCAACGAAGCTCAATGCTTCCATTCGTGACCATTTGCAGGGGTCATAAAGATCTCTCTCTCCGACGCTCTCGCGGGAGGCTCAAGGTTGCTCTGCACGTCTACTTGAGATTCGTGTAGCACTCTCGCTTTAAGGATCAATCATGCACTGAAAATGGCAAAAAAACTTATATTAAAAATTGTTCCTCAAAATTTGGAAATTTGGGACTGATCCGTGGGAAGCTCAGAATAATAAACTCGCATAATAATAAATAAATCGCGATGGAGGAGTCGTTGTTCTGCCCATGAGGAGGGAATAATTTTTATTTTCCAGTGAAATTGTTGATGGCATTAAAATGCAAAGCTTATGTATGTATGGAAAGAATTTTACTGATCCGACGCTTCAATTTAACATGTCTCAATATCTTTTGAAGGAATCTTGTTTCTGCAAATACATTTGGGTGTGAAGCCTCCCGATAAAACGTATACATTCACTCTTCCGTAAGAGAGGCAACATTTATAGATTTTTCCGCTATTCGGTCTGATCTGAAAAGCGTGTTGGATAGGTAATCCAATTCCTACACGCAGTGGTGTGGCACTTCGCAATGCACCTCATCTCTATTGAATCAATCCATTGATCGCACCGTGGCTTCTACGTGAAGAGAACTAAACCACCATCATTTCAAATAAATAATAATAAAAAAACGATCCATTGACCGCAACGTGGCTTCTCGGTGAGGACAGCTAAACCATCGTTGTTTCAAACTAAAAAAAAGTTATTAAGATCCAACACAACCCTTTAGGAAGAACAGGTGTGCAATTTAATGTAAATGACAAATCGCATTGCAACGAATCATGACATAGCATGACACTATTCACATTCTGTCAATAACGACGAATCTCTACAGTGTCGCTACGAAAATCCCCACAATAGATAACACCTTCGGTGTAATTATATGCGTAATATAATAATGGAATAAAAACATAGTTTTATAGTTAGTGTTTTTCGCGGCTTAGTTTGAGTAAAATATTTTCATATCATGATGTATGGTAAGAAGTGCTTGGAACCATAATAAAATTGTAAATAAATTATATGAATATTTGTTTAGACTTTTTCATTATTGATTTTTTTTTAATGTAATTAAACATTTTATGGTGGGTAGGAGTAAGAGTAATATAAAGAAAATATTTCTTTTATTTTATATTTTTTTATTTAAATTTTAAAATTGTTATTGTATCAATTTAAAAATTTAAAAATATATTTGGAAATTTTTCTTGGTTTCTACAACATATCATAATATTAATTTGAAATTTAGATGAAAAATTGTTCATAATTCAATTTTTATTAAGTTTATAATTAATTTTTTTTATTAAATTTATCAAAAGATTTTATTAAAAACAGATTAAGTAATTGTGTATAGTTTTATTAAATTATATACAAAGCTCTCCAAAAATAATCAAAGCACATAATATATTATTGGCATAATCTTTTATATATATTAATAAATGTAAAAGAGCTACTTTAAAAATATAAATTAAAATATCTTGACATACATATATAATCAGTAAAGCCATATAAATTAAATGTTAGTCATTAAAACATTTGTGTAACATTAAGAATTTGTAAATCAGATAAAGAGTGGAGGTTGCAATCACACTACATAAATTTCGAATTGAAAATACTTTTGGTAAAATCTTCAATTTATCCATTAAATTGTTTATACCATGAAGAATTTCAATTGTTAAATCTAAGCTATCTATACATTTTTATTTTTTAAAGAACGAAAATTAGAAATTTTCTATTGTAAAATAGGCTATGGCGCTGGGCGAAATCACATACACATATAATTAAGTGTGTAATTTATTTTTGGAAAAAAATATATTTTTTATTTTTTGAAATTTATTAATAATATTTTGTTAATTATTATAAAAAATGGTTGAGAAAATAATATTACCTACCAAGACATCAACCGTAATAAGGTTTGAGGTATCATCTAGGATACCTACCAAGATACCAACTTAGCAAGGATCGAGGTGTCATCTAGGCTACCTGCCAAGTCACCAACTCAAACAAGGATCTAGATTTCATCTAGGCTACTTGCCAAGACATCTATACAACAAGGATCCATGTGTCATCTAGGCTACCTTCCAAGACACCAATTCAACAAGGATCCATGTGTCATCTAGGCTACCTACCAAGACACGAACATGGATCTATGTACCATCTAAGCTACTTACCAAGACATGAACATGGATCTATGTACCATCTAGGCTACCTACCAAGGTACCAAACCTAAGTACCATCATATAGGCCTTGTTTAGCCTAAGGTGCAACAACTCATCGTCATGATTTGGTTAACACCTCAACCTTATGGTATACATATTAGTATAGATTATTCATCATCAATGTCAAACTTCAAGAAACTTCTATCTTCATGGACTACGAGTCACAAATGCCTGCCCAATTCTCCGGCCCCATTCTCTCCTCATGGCATTAACTAGACATACAATTGTTAGTCCTAACCTAGTGCATGAAACATGAAGTAGATAATCGTGTCCATCATCAGTCCCTCTCAACGAAGGAGGATATACACATTCCTTCACACAAAAAGGGAATATATTCAATCTCCCCATCAACTAAGGAGTTGTGTCCAACATCAGCTACTTTATTCTTTCAATGGAGATCACAGTAGTAGTAGCTACACATGATCTTCCTTTAGCATCATCATGTCATCAAAGAACTTCAACCTTCTTGAATATCATGGAGCCATATTCTAACACTTGTGATAGGGTTCAGGTCATCACTCTTGCACATCAATTTTTTCTTTTCATTATATTGAAATGTTTCAAACTTCAAGCTAATCATAGCTTCCTTAAGAAAGTGATATTTTTCATTTTATCTTCTTGTACTACTTTTTCATCCCAAGATGAAAACATCTTGTCTTCAAGGTTTCCAAATAGGTTAAGCTTGTCTCAACATTCCCCATACGAATACTCCTTCATGCATCAAAGTACCCAATGATCAAGCTTCATTACCAAGTTGTAATATCTTTCTTAGAGTGGTCAATGTTGACTTTTTTTCTTCTGAAGACTATACTTCATGTTGACAAATATTTTTATATTCATGCAATTAATCATCATAAATTCTTCCTTCATGATTTAACTCATCATTTTCAAGCAATCCTTCTCATCTTGTTCCTTTACAATGTATCTACAATATTTACTAAGAAGTACAACCAAGGAAAATATACAAATACAATAGCATGAAGTTGACTCTATCAATCTAGGCTTATCATTACAAAAAGTGTGCATCTAGGGTTTTTGGTTGCAAACCCTAGATATCACATGGCCTTACCCTTATTATTGTTTTTATCATTAAGAGAAAACTTCTACACCTAGGGTTTTGGCAGTCAAGCCCTAGGTTTATTTTTTTACATCAACCATTGCTAGAGTTTTAGCAATCCCTACAGATCAAGAGCTAGGGATTCAAAAGGTTAGGTTTTTTAGATTTCAAGGTTTTTCAATTTCAAGGCTCATCTAGGGTTCATAAACCCTAGAAACAAAACAAAAAAAAAATTAATGTAGGATCTACACACCCTAGATTTTATCATGCAAAATATGCTACAAATCCCTAATCATAAAATGCATTAAAAAAAATATACATACCTCTTCCTGTATATTTTTCATACATTTTTCTTCGCAAGGAATCAATCCTATTTCAATTATTGAGAGCCAAACATTCTTGAATACAGTTGCTTCATATTATTTTCCTTCAAGCTACAAAGCCTTTGATTCTTCATGAGGTTCACATGATCAATATTTTCATCATCATCAATGTCCACTAAGAGATGATATTTTCTTGTACTATTACTTTCATATCTGGTTACTACCATAAGGTTATAGTGATGCATTTTCCATTTACTGTCACTGTTTTTTTTTCATTGCCAAAACATATACTGGAAGATCACTATTACATCTTCATTATGTATAAAACTCAGTTATAAATTGGTGTATAATGCCATTGTGCAGGTCCTAGGCATAATCATAAGCATGAAAGGTTCCAGAGTTGTTTTTTTATAGTGTCTTATTGTAATATAGGTCGACACATTATAATTTGAGACATTGATTCATGAAGAGAGTATGTGTCGAGTCCACTATTACTCCTATGATTTGAATGAGCTATAGGTACACATTTATGTTCATTCCACTGTAAGTCAATCTTCACAGAGGTAGTTACAGGGATCTATAGAATGTCAAGCCTTGGAATGATAAATGTGTGTGATCAATGTGATGCCAGATCACGTTATGTCATCTACGGACCATAACATATTCACTATAAGTATGAATTATATTGATTCGAGTACGGGGCATCCTTATATCGATTGAAGATTATCCAAATATTCTGATATCAGATGGACCATGTCTGTTTGATTGTCGAATATTTGGGGAATTAGCAATCGATATAAGCTCAGGGGGCAACCATCGGGAACTAACACCAATCCAAGCCGCCCATACCACGGGGCCATACTAATAATGTGAGAGGGCCCTGCAAGTTTTGCAAGCAGGCCAAATATGGTGCGAGATGGTAGATGTATATGTTACAGATATGTAATGCAAGGATTGTTGAGATTTTTCTGTTTTGAGTAAAATAGGAAAAAATCTCATTAGGTGACAAAAATTAGGAATTTGTTGCTAGATTAACTCCAGTTTGTTGGGAGGGAGTTAATGCATGCTAAATTTGAGTTGAGAGGATTTATGAGGCTGTTAGATTCTCCTGCTATATAACAGGTCTCCATACGTTTGTTTTGGAGAGAGTGTGTGGGTGTGTGAATTATGTATTCTCCTGTTCATTAATAAAGGATTGCCAATGCCCTGTTGTGTGGACGTAGCCCAGGAGGTTTGGGTGAACCACGGTAAAATCACTGTGTCTTCTTGTGCATGATTTATTTGTTGCGTATTTAATTGTTTTGCTGTGCATGATCTCCAACAATTGGTATCGGAGCGGTGTTGGAGGAGCGCACAGTGGAGGAGGAGCGTATGCTGTCCAATGGAACTGCGTACTTCTACTCAGCGCTAAGTGAACCTGCGCTGCTGGTGCATGGAGTGCTACGTATATTGCTGGAAACTGTTAGAACGCTGGTGAATGGTGCGCAGAACTGCGTGGAGAAGCTGCGTGGAGGAGAAGCGTATATTCACTGTGTCTGTCTGTGTATAATCCATTTGAAACGCCATTTATAAATCGGATAAATCTGACAGTTTGAGAACAGCGTTAAATGGCGGAGGTGTCACAGTCTTCCAGCGTTGAAGGGGACTGTTGTCTTCCAGCTTGATCTTCCGGAAATTGATAGCAACATCACAAATCCTGACCAACAGACTTGGCGCCGTTGCCTGGGAGCGTTGATGACCAGAGACGTGAGTTGGTGATAAATCCGCGTGGGAAGTATTACAGCGTTTTCAAGCCTTACAAGCGTTTCAATCATATGGCATTGCTGTAAGTATTACAGCGTGAGATGTATTAATCAGAAAACGATTTGTGATTAATCAGCGTGAGATGGGAATCCCGGTTGTTTTTTACAAGTGGTTTAAACTAAAACGTTTTTTGTTTGAAGTTTGGAAAAAATCGATTTGTATTGGTTTTTGGGAGTGGTGTTTTTTAAAAAAACATGAAATCGATTATATTAAAAAAAGGGTGGCATTTAAAAAAATCGATTTATACAAATGTTTTTTGAAAAAATCGATATGTAAAAGTCGATTTATATGGTGGACTTTTTTTTTAAAATCGATTTTATTTTAAAAGGGTGGAACTTTATTTATATTATAAGGTGAAGGGTGGCCCATTATAAAGCACTTTGTAATTTGAATATTAAATTACCATTTGCATATGGTAAAAGAGTAAAGTTTTTTTATGAAGTCCTTTAATAAGGAGGCATTTCATTAAAAGGGCAATTTTTTTTTTTTTTTAAAGGCATTTTTTAATTAAAAGGGCATTCTTTATTCGAAAATTGGTTCTGGAGATTACTGTGTTTTTTGCTGAAACAAGATGGCGAAAACTCAAAATGCCCGGTTTGAAATTGAGAAATTCAATGGCAAGAACAACTTCGAGATCTCAGTTTTTAATATGCAGTTTATATGCTTCTGTTCAACAAGGCGTGCAAAGCAACTGGGGAGTTGCAAAAGGCTCCTTCCATGACTTCGAGGATGAATGGGTTGCTGGAGTTGGATGACAAGAGGCTCGAGCGAATTTATTATGTCCGCGATGACGTCTCCGTTCAACATTGTGTCGTAGAAGATCGCCGCAAAGCCAGGATAAAGCTCGGAGAAGTCACATGACGAAGTCTCGACAACCCGTGATTCTCCCGAAGCCAACAGCTCGTACGCTAAGGATGAAGGAAGGTGTACTTGCCATCGAATTATTATCTGAATGTTTTCAATACTCTATTGGTACAATTACAAAGTCTAGATGTAAAATTTGATTCAGAGGATAAGGCAATAACTCTATTGTGTCCATTGCCTGAATCGTGGGATCACTTTGTTACTTCCATAAGCTTCAGTAATGCAGCTGTTCTTGAGTTTGACGATGTGGTTGGAGCCATGTTGTCCGAGGAGACGAGGAAGAAGTCGAATGCTGACACCTCTACATCAGAGGCAATGATGGCTAGAGGTCGTTCTAGAGAAAGACGCTCAGGTAAGCGCAGCGATTCGCGTTCAAAGTCGAAAGGGAAGAAGAGAAAAGTTAAGTGCTGGTTTTGTGGCAAATCGGGGCACTTGAAGAAAGATTGCTGGAAGAGACAGCAAACATAGAAGAAAGGAGACTCTTCGACAGAGAAGAAGGAGGCAAATGCGACAGATACAGGTTCGGCATCTGGTTCAGGTATGAGCGACGAAGTGTTGTCTGTTAATATGTCAAATCATGATCAACATTGGTTGTTAGATTCCGGTGCATCAAACCACATTTGTATTCATAGAGAATGGTTTAAGACGTATAGATCAGTTAATGATGGAGTCGTGTACATGGGTAATGATGTCACATCTAATATTGTTTGGATAGGAAGCATACAACTGCAAATGTTTGATGGCACAACTAGAATATTAACAGATGTGAGACATGTTCCAGACTTA
Organism: Pinus albicaulis; assembly: GCA_034641835.2. Lineage (NCBI taxonomy): Eukaryota > Viridiplantae > Streptophyta > Pinopsida > Pinales > Pinaceae > Pinus > Pinus albicaulis. The sequence continues at coordinate 1,113,870,813 of CM076577.1, forward strand.
AGGAAAAATCTAATTTCTTTAGGAGCATTGGATTCGAATGGATATAAAACTGTAATTCAAGGTGGAGTTATGAAAATCTATAAAGGTAATTTACTAGTAATGAAAGCTAAGAAAGTAGGAAATCTGTTTCAGTTAGAAGGAAGAACAGGGTCAGTTCATGTGTCTACGGTGTCTGAACATGACAGTAGTTCCATTCACTTATGGCATCAAAGATTGGGGCATATGAGTGAAAGAGGGTTGAAAATTTTGGCTGATCGCAAGTTACTTCCAAATCTAAGGTCTGGAAAGTTAGATTTCTGTAAACATTGCTTGTTTGGAAAACAAAGTAAACAAAAATTTAAAACAGGAAAACATACTAGTAAAGGGATACTTGATTATATTCATTCAGATGTTTGGGGTCCAGCTCCTACAGCGTCATATGGTGGTTCGTCGTATTTTGTATCATTTATTGATGACTTTTCTAGGAAGGTGTGGGTCTACATGTTGAAAAGGAAGTTTGATGTTTTTTCAGTTTTCAAACAGTTTAGAGCATTGGTAGAAAACATCACTGGTAGAACAATAAAGTGTTTAAGAACTGACAATGGTGGTGAGTTTACTTCCAAGGAGTTTGACAACTATTGCAAGGATGCAGGGATCGAGAGACATAAGACCACGGTTTATACTCCTCAGCAAAATGGAGTTGCTGAACGCATGAACAGGACTCTTCTAGAGAGAGCAAGGAGTATGTTGAGTAACACCGGGTTGCAAAAGGAGTTGTGGACGGAAGCAGTGGCAACAGCTTGTTATGTGATAAACCGATCTCCATCGATGGCGATAGACTGCAAAATTCCGCAAGAGGTATGGAAAGGACACCCTTGTGACTATTCTAAACTCAGAGTGTTTGGTTGTGATGCATATGCTCTAGTGCCTAAACATCAGCGAACTACGTTAGATCCAAAGTCTAAAAGGTATATCTTTGTTGGGTATGGTGTTGGAACAAAGGGATATAGATTGTGGGATCCTACTACCCGCAAAATCATCATCAACATAGATGTAAAGTTTGATGAATACTCTCTTGTACAGTTAGATGTAGATAGAAAATTGAAACAGGATGATGTATTTGACTTTCAGCACATTCAGTTTGATAGCACTTCTAATGATAGTCATGATGACCATAGTTCAGATACTAGTCATGAACAGGTTTCAGAATCAGAACATGAACAGGGTTCAAGTTTAGATCATGAACAGGTCTCAGATACTGATCGGCAAGAAGTTCCTACAGATGGTAGTCAGCCAGAAACATCCTTAAGGAGGTCTACAAGGATAAAACGTGTTCCGAAAAGGTATGATGATTATGTTACTTCAGTTGCTTTGACCGCTAACGATGATGAACCTCCGTGCTATCAGGAAGCAATAGAAGGTTCGAAAAGTGACAAGTGGAAAGCAGCCATGAAGGAAGAAATGATGGCCTTGAGTAAGAACGGCACGTGGGATCTAGTTGAGCTTCCGAAAGACAGGAAAACTGTGGGGTGTAAATGGGTTTACAAGCTGAAATGGGGTGTGAATGACTCGGAGGACAGGTACAAAGCGCGGCTGGTTGCAAAAGGGTTTTCTCAGAAAGCAGGCATAGACTTTCCTGAGATTTTTTCACCAGTTGTTAAAATAGTTTCAATTCGAATTGTGTTAGCTTTAGTTGCTTTGTTTGATTTAGAGTTACAGCAACTAGATGTTAAGACTGCTTTTCTACATGGAGACATAGATGAGAAATTATATGGAACAACCGTAAGGGTTTGTTCGCACGCAATAAGAAATTTGTCCTCCAAAGCCCGCCAGTCATTACATGGCTCGCGGGCCGCCCTGCTAGCGGTATAAGAAGTTTTATTCTTTCATGTTGAGTCAGAAATATGTTAGAAGTGAATATGATAATTGTGTGTATTTCAAGCAATTGAAAATGGCATGTTCATTATCTTAGTGTTGTATGTTGACGATATGCTTTTAGCAAGCAAAAGCATTGATGAAATCAACAGGTTGAAGACTCAGATGGCAAGGACATTCGATATGAAAGATCTAGGAGCAGCAAGACAGATTTTTGGGCATGGAGATTTTCAGAGACAGGAGCAATGGTAAGTTGTGGCTATCACAACAGAAGTATGTTGAGAAGATACTTTTGAGGTTTGGTATGAATAATGTGAAGCCTGTGTCAATCCCTTTCGCTTCCCATTTCAAGCTTTCTTCGGGTTTATGTCCTAATACAGATGAAGAAAAGTATTATATGTCTCAAATTCCATATGCTAATGTAGTAGGATGTTTGATGTATGCGATGGTTTGTACTCGACCAGATATTTCACATGCAGTTGGGGTTGTCAGCAGGTACATGGCAAATCCGGGTAAAGAACACTGGTCAACAGTGAAATGGGTGCTTCGGTACTTGAGAGGCACAAGTAGTTATTGTATTACTTACAATAAGAGTAGTGAATTTGTTTGCGGATATGTTGATTCCGATTTTGCAGGTGATTTGGATAAGAGGAGGTCAACTTCAGGGTACGTCTTTACTCTTGCAGGTGGAGCTATCAGCTGGATGTCAAAGCTACAGAACATTGTTGCTTTATCCACTACTGAAGCAGAATACATTGTTGCTTCTCATGCTTGCAAAGAGGCGGTTTGGTTGAAAGGTTTTCTTGGTGAGTTTGGTAGGTTACAGGACAACATCAGGTTACTTTGTGATAGTCAAAGTGCAATACATTTGGCTAAGAATCCCGCCTATCATAGTAAATCAAAGCATATACCGATCAAGTACCATTTTGTAAGACAGGTTATCACTGAAAGGGGAGTCTCTCTTGAAAAGGTGCATACAAAGGAGAATTGTGCAGACATGTTCACGAAACCAGTTTTGTTGGAGAAGCTGCGTTGGTGTTTGGCTTCTCTTGGCTTGCAGAAAAGATAAAATAATAAAGAACAAGGCATCAGGCTAATTGTTGTCAAGGTGGAGATTGTTGAGATTTTCTGTTTTGGATAAAATAGGCAAAATCTCAGTAGGTGACAAAAATTAGGAATTAGTTCCTAGATTAGCTCCAATTTGTTGGGAGGGAGTTAATGCATGCTAAATTTGAGTTGAGAGGATTTATGAGGCTGTTAGATTCTCCTTGCTATATAACAGGCATCCATACGGATTGTTTAGAGTGTGGTGTGTGAATTATGTAATCTCCTGTTTGAATAATAAAGATTGCCAATGCCCTGTTGTGTGGACGTAGCCCAGGAGGTTTGGGTGAACCACGGTAAAATCACTGTGTCTTCTTGTGCATGATTTATTTGCTGCGTATTTAATTGTTTTGCTGTGCATGATCTCCAACAAGGATATGGTCCATTGTTCGATGCATAGATAAGCGAATGTCATACAGAAGTTAAAGAATGATGCCACCATAGAATAGAGTAATTTTATACGCAACCATATCAATTCACACAGTGACACTTCGTGTTGTTCAAATGATGTTAATCATATATGGGATGGGTGGTTCTACATAGAATGGTTGTCTATAAAGTGATTTCCATGCCAGCGACTCAAACATTGAGGTTGTTGTGAGGAACATTTGTTATGCAAAGAAAGAATATATATATATATATATATATATAATATATATATATATATATATATATATATATATATATATATATATATATATATATATATCACGTGAATTACCTAGTAAAATTATTTATGACACCAAATATATAGTTACAACATATGGAAAAATATATAGTTACATCATCCGAAATTTACTGTAGATAACATCCCACTGTAGATGCATCCATTGTAGAGGGATCATCCAACACCATCGCAGAGGAGTATTATCACTATAAAGGTGATGCAAGCTTGAAATATAGCAGACTTGAGAAAGTAATCCTATAGCCATAATTTATTGCGAGATAGTAACTAAAAGAGTTGAAATATGAGAGTATAGACTTATAGCCAATACGCAGTGCTCATGCCGTAAGCTCAGAAAAGCTCAGAATACCATAGATGTGCGAGAGAGATAGATGCCTCAAATACTTTCTATGCTTTAGAAACCTCGAGAAACATAAGGGCCATATGTGTCATGTCTTGTTGTAGTGTGATTTGAGGAATATAGATGACTTTTGTAGAAATATGAGATCTATTTGAATTCCAACCGAGTAATATTCATGCTTTATTGTACAAAAACTTTGCTCTGAAACCATGTCGAGAAATCCTTGAGGGAGTTATTAGGGATTTAATATCTTGATTTCTCTTTTACTTGACAGTTACTTGTGATATTGTGTTTTTCTTTTACTTATTTTATTATCATAAGATAAATTTCAATACAATAAATATCACATACACATAGAAATAACACCAAAGATAGGCTCCAAGCCAGGGAAAAACCCCTCTCCTAGAGGAAAACTGAGAAAATTATCTTCTTCTAGAATTAACTTCAAAGGATACTTTCAAAACCAAGACAAGTTTTCCAAGACCAAAACAATACTAGTGTTTCCAAGAGAGACCAATCCAACCAGCCTTACCACCTTATGAAAGAAAAACTTCTTCAAGAGGTAGCCAGACCAAACAAGAGTTACTAAATTTCAAGATTGAACTGTACTTCCTTTTGAAATTTTCAGGCCCAAGTTAACCGTAGTAGCTCAATAATTTTCGCACTTATGACCAGAACAGAGCTAGATGAGGAGATCTTAACCTTCAAAGTTTTTTATTTTTATGTAGAAATTATACAAACGTATGTACATCAATGGATTCAATCTGATCTAACAATGTACTAAATCTAGATATTGAATCGTTTCTACAAATCAATTGCGGAAATTAAACACAATCGTCAATCACATGAAGCAAACAAAGAATGAAATAAAACCACAACACATATAATTTCCTAGGGAAAGCTTGCTTCTCAAAACCCCTCTATCATATATTGTATATTACACAAGGAATCATGAAACAACTACAATTCACTCTTCTCACAAGAGTCTCCTGCAATCTGCATATCATCTCACACTGATCCAGACAAAATCGGGCCAACACTTAGCCAATTCTTAGCCTGTCTTCAGCCTGCCTTACTCATGCAATTCCTGGTGAATGCAATCCCCATTCTTTAGGAATTTTAGCCTTCCTCAACTGTGATGAGTATCATGGGCATCCTGTTGTGTTTTAACTGCATCTGGGCAGTCTGCTAATATCACAACTGATAGTTAACTCCCCTTTAAACTTTGTCTCAACTGGGTCTCCACTGGAACTGACATGCATGCAGCTATTAATAGTAAATAATCAGTTGCATGAAAGATCACTGATTTTGAATTAAATAATATTTAATTCACTTGATCTCTCACTAGTGCAACAAATAGTTACAACTAGTTCATCTGATTCTAACTCACCTAACTCAGTTAACTGATTACACATGCATTAAACTAATGTACCAATTGTAATTCGAACTCCATAACTAATAGAATCACTCTGCATGCCTCACCAACCACCCTCAACTCGAAATTCATGATATAACTGAGTTTATCACACTCAATTAACTATTACAAGTGATTATGAGTTAAGATTACAATTTATTGTCCAATTTAATTAAGGGAAAATTAAATTAGACACGTTTCCAATTTATTAAATAAATTTAATTTCACACTAATGTATCACTAGGACCCATCACTACACAACCTGCAGTCCCGCACTAGTGTAGGTGTTGTCATGTTGTTTTTGAATGCCAATTTCATTGTTTCTTGTTGCAAACTTCAACACTCCCTCTCAACAAGAAAGGAATGTTCCTGTATGCACACTTGCACCTCTTGCATGCGACATGAAACTCTTGCATGCAACACTTCTCTAGTGTTGTTCGCACTTGCAACGCTTCCCTAGTGTTGTTGGCACATGCAACTCTTGCATGCAACACTTCTCTAGTGTTTCTCGTACATGCAACCCTTTCAAGGCCAACATGTTCTTCACACACAAATTATGAATGTTTGTAAGACTACTCTGCAGATGTTTGTATTTCATGTTTGCTTTTCACATGTACTGAAATATTTCGTTATTTTAGTGCTTATCTTGTTGAGAATGTTTTGTAGTGGTTGTAATGCTTGTCCCATCCCTGTGGACTATTCCACTGGATTTTAGACATATCTTTATCATATTACTGCATGTGTAATTGTTTTCCCATCCTTCTGTACTATTCCGTAGGATATTAGATAGATCTTTCTTAAGTTGTTGTGTGTAATGGTCGTTGCATCCGTTGTGGAATATTCTGCTGAGTGTTAGATGAAATCCTTTAGTTCACATGTGTCTTTTCCTGAGTCGTACTATTAACTCTCTCTTAGAGGCTCACTTTTCTCTTTCTCCCCCCTTGCAGTAGAGGAACCCCTATTGCTTTGTGAAAGTACATTGACATAACTCTCTCTTGCTCACAATAAGAGCCAATGCATATCTTTAAGAAAAAGACAATCGGGACTTTGTTCTGGATGAGACTCCTACACCAAACATTATGAGGTCTTATTAGGAATTCATATCAGGGGATCCCCTGAATGTTAGCAAGTCCAACACCATCAACACATACATACAAAGGTTAACCCATAATACTTTTCATTTAGCAAAGGAAAACAATATATATCATCAATATTTAAAATAAAATATAAAATAATATTGTAATATAAAATAAGATTGTTATATAAAATAACACATATAATGAAAATATCACAATGATATAAAGAATTTTAATTTTGAATGGCCACTCTATAATTATAATTCTAGTATTATTTATCTTATTTTGCATCTTTCTTTTCAAATAAATTTTAATATTTTATTCAACTTATTTTTCATAACATAAATATGTATTTTGTTTGCAAATAAAAATGATCTTTTCAAATATATTTGATTAGTCTTATTTTTCATATTATAAATATTATTTTTGATATTTAAGAAAGTCTTATTTTTCATATTATAAATATGTATTTTTGTTTAAAAACAAATGATTTTGATATAATGAGCTTTAATATAATCCCTTCCAATTATCAAATTATTAAATTATAAATTTATTATACAACAAAATTTAAATTTAAATTTTTTTATTTACTAATATTTTATTAATTTAAAAACTTCCTCGCCAACCCCACATACATATACATATCTAAAGAGTAACATTATATGTTCTCCACTAAATTAAACCAATCCTTTGGACCCACCCACCCATATATATAATAACATTATATGTTCTCCACTAAGAGCGTGCACATTGTGAATATGCTTCAATTAATTGAAGCAATCCTTTGGAATTTATAGTGATATCATATTTAAAAAAAAAAAAAGTCATATCATAAACAAATAAAATTTCATTTATAATTATATTTAATATAATAAATTTTAACTTAAATCCATACCAATTATCAATTTATAAAACTATAAATTTATTATACTTCAATTTGTTAAAAAAACAATTCTTAATTTTTTATTTACTAATATTGTTTTATTGATTCGCGGATGCGGGTAAGAGATGGAAATTAATGAGCTAAGGGCTGGCGCGCAGCCTCCAACGCTGCCCACACGCCGTGCCCACATGGCTCATGGCACTATGCCCGCTGGAGCTATTAATTCACCTCGATCGGACCAGAGAGGCAGTTATTGCATCTTCGCTCTTGGGTATATGGGGCTGGTTTTGTGGAATGTCTGCAGTATGGATGGAATGTCGCATTGTGAGAGCCATGGCGGACCTCTGAACCCGCTTGATGCTGTCTGTTCGTTCGATTGCGCCAACTCCAGCTGCAAAACGCAGACTGGACGTCGCTGCAGCATCTTCGCCTGTCTGGAGATCGTCCCGGGTGTTCATTTCTCCAACAGTCCCTTCTGCGGAGCTTCGGCCTCAACTGACGCTACAGCAGATTTCGCTGCAGGTAATCTGGCTCTCTCTGGCCTCAATTTGCATCCCTTGGACAATTACTCCACAAGCAATTGCTTTGCTGGTTATATCGCTTCTCCGTCTGGTTATATTGCTTCTCCGTCGGGTTTTATTGCTTCTCCGTTTGGTTTTTCTGCTTCCGCAACTGGTTACACTGCTTCTCAGTCGGGTTGGCCTAACCCTGGTACCCTCCTCACTTCACCCCATTCTATACCCTCCCTTCTTGGCGGTCCTCGTGAGCGCCTCCCTCTGTTAGCCATGCCACGCCTCAGGCAGCGCATGCGCTGCAGGAGAGGCACTCATCGAGGTCTGGCCATGGAAAATCCTTCCTCCCCGCTTTCTGAGCTCAGCTCGTCCTCTGAGGATGATGCTCACACGCCCCCGCCTGCCTCTCGAGGTGGTGGAGCCAGAGGAAGAAGCCGGGGTCGACGTGTGGTGAATTATGCTCCTACAGGTAGAGGGAGGGGTCGTATTCGCGCCAGGAGTTCTGTTGACTTCCCAGGTCTGCCACATCGAGCCTCTGAGCCTTCTGGCCCTCCTGGCACTCTAGCCTCCTCCAGTCAGCCTCCTTCTGACCTCCCTACCCCTCCCAGTCAGCCCACTCACCGGGAAAGTCACATTCGAGGGGCCACCATTCGTCAAACGACTCAAAATGCCGAACTCCGTTTCCACTGCACCTCCTTCGACTCCATTATCACCGCCCTCATCTCTGTCTCGCTCCGTGAGGAAATTCCGCCTTGTGCCACCCCTTCCCTCCCCTTCGACCACCGCCCCTCTCCCCCTCCACCCATGGAGTTGCATTCTGGAGCTGACAACAAAGATTTGCAGACTGATAGCCAAGCAGGAAAGGAGGACAGTAGCGAGGAGAATGAATATGCTTGCAGGATTGAAGAGGAACCAATGTCTTCTGAGCACGAGGGCTAATTCCCCTGGCTCATTCACTTCTGGTCTTTTTGAGTTTTGCTGCTTCAATTGCTCCACCGATGAGCAGTATGTTGTTTCTAGTTTTTCCAGTGCTGTTTACATTTTATGTATAATCCTCTGGTCGGTTTCCCTTCTAAGGGCGGCACAGCATATTTTGCTTAAAGGGTTGGTTTCCCACTCTGGGCAACCCAAAACAATCAAGAACAGTGATGTTAATCAGTCCCAGCTCGCTGGCTCACACAGCAGCAGCATGGGTAGTTTTGTAACAGTACTTTTATAAATTAATAGATTAGTCTGATTTAGAAAAAAAAAAAATATTGTTTTATTGATTTAAAAGCTTCCTTGTCAACCCCACATATATTAATAGTAACATTATGTGTTCTCCACTAACAACGTGCACATTTTGAAGATGCTTCAATTAATTGAACCAATCCTTGAGAATTTATAGTGATATCATATCTATAAGTTTTTTTTTTGGGTTAATTATTATTTAATTGGTTAACACTTATCATAATTATTATTTATTTAAGTGAAATTTAATATAATTTTATTATTGGATGATATTATTTTATAGATTGTTTATTTTTCTATAAGGTTCGCTATTTTAGATTAGTGACTGTGATGTTTACAAATTAAGAAGTATGACTCTCACGCTATATAGAAAATTGAACTAATTACTTAATAGCAAAAGTATTTTAACAATGAGGATTCAACCAACCTTAAAAACTAAAGTTGTTTTATAGACATTATAAAAATAATTAATAAATTAATATAATTGTTGTATAGATTATAAATATAGATGATGTAATTTATTTGTAAATATCTTTTTTTGGTCGTATTTAATTGCGTTGAGATAGCTCTATAGCCTAATATGGAGGAGATGTTGTAGTGTGAATGTAAACATTTAAATGTCACATCAATATAAATGTAAAATAGAGGAAATGTTGTACTATTAGTAAATGAGTGTAAACATTTAAATGTCTACTCAATAAAAAATTATTTTAAAGATTATATACATTTATAGTTGGTTTATACTGAAATTCTTTATATCACATGGATTAATATAAAAAAAGAGTATATACTCATGAAAACAAATATATTTACTTAAAGTTACAACCTATCATAATTGAAGCAAGTATTTCCACCAAAATAGGTAGGATTCATTAAGCATACTTACAGAGTTACTACCCACCATTATTTATGCATTTCTTAGCACAAAAATAAATAGAAGTAAAAAACTGATGGTTGTTTCACTTAAAATCTATTTTAATAGAAATTTCATATATAAAATACATATAGAATAAAATAATAATTATTTATTATTTATTAATTTATATAATTAAAATAAAAATTAATGATAATTCACACTTATCAATGTATATTAATCATTACATTACGATTACATTTATCAATGTATATTAATCATTACACTACGATTACATTATATCATGCTTATAACTATTTTCATATTATAATTATTTACGAATTATGATAATATATTTAATATAAGCTAGATATCTTACATGATATTAAGTTACATATATTACATCTTATTAAGTTATTTAAGTGAGATAAGATTGTTGTGTGTTTTGGAGACTAAGGTGATGTTTATCTAATGGAATTCATAAAGTGTTTTTATTCAATTTTGTCTTATTATAAGTTGAGAGATGTAATTTAGGTATTGAATAATATAAAAAATTTTAATATAATAATAGATTTGATATTTAAATCCATACCAATTATCAATTTATAAAATTATAAATTTATTATACTTCAATTTATTAAAAAAAAAATCCTTAATTTTTTATTTACTAATATTATTTTTTTATTTAAAAGCTTCCTTGTCAACCCCACATATATTAATAGTAACATTATGCGTTCTCCACTAACAACGTGCACATTTTGAAGATGCTTCAATTAATTGAACCAATCCTTGAGAATTTATAGTGATATCATATCTATAAGTTTTTTTTGTTAATTATTATTTAATTGGTTAACACTTATCATAATTATTTATTATTTATTTAAGTGAAATTTAATATAATTTTATTATTGGATGATATTATTTTATTGATTGTTTATTTTTCTATAGGGTTCGCTATTTTAAATTAGTGACAGTGATGTTTACAAATTAGGAAGTATGACTCTCACGCTATATAGAAAATTGAACTAATTGTTTAATAGCAAAAGTATTTTAACAATGAGGACTCAACCAATTGAGATAATCTTAAAAACTAAAATTGTTTTATAAATATTATAAAAATAATTAATATATTAATATAATGGTTGTATAGATTATAAATATAGATGATGTAATTTATTTGTAAATATTTTTGTTTGGTCGTATTTAATTACGTTGAGATAGCTCTACAGCCTAATATGGAGGAGATGTTGTAGTGTGAGTGTAAACATTTAAATGTCACATCAATATAAATGTAGAATAGAAGAAATGTTGTACTATTAGTAAATGAGTGTAAACATTTAAATGTCTACTCAATAAAAAATTATTTTAAATATTATATACATTTATATTTGGTTTATACTGAAATTCTTTATATCACATGGATTAATATAAAAAAAGAGTATATACTCATGAAAACAAATATATTTTCTTAAAGTTACAACCTATCATAATTGAAGCAAGTCTTTCTACCAAAATAGGTAGGATTCATTAAGCATACTTACAAGTTACTACCCACCATTATTTATGCATTTTTTAGCACAAAAATAAATAGAAGTAAAAATTTAATAGTTGTTTCACTTAAAATCTATTTTAATAAAAAATTAATATATAAAATACATATAGAATAAAATAATAATTATTTATTATTTATTATTTATTAATTTATATAATTAAAATAAAAATTAATGATAATTCACACTTATCAATGTATATTAATCATTACATTACGATTACATTTATCAATGTATATTATTCATTACATTACGATTACATTATATCATGCTTATAACTATTTTTATATTATAATTATTTATGAATTATGATAATATATTTAATATAAGCTAGATATCTTACATGATATTAAGTTACATATATTACATCTTATTAAGTTATTTAAGTGAGATAATATTGTTGTATATTTTGGAGACTAAGGTGATGTTTATCTAGTGGAATTCATAAAGCGTTTTCTATTCAATTTTGTCTTATTATAACTTGATAGATGTAATTTAGGTATTGAATAATATAAAGAGTTTTAATATAAAAATGGGTTTGGTATTAATATTAAATAGAATATTAGTGTTAAATGTTTAATATTGATATATTGTTATATTAATCTCTTTTTTTTTGTAAGTTTGGTAGAACCTTTCAATTTTTTATTTTTTTCACCTTTTTTTTTAACTCCATTTTCATAACATGTCCAGATATATCACCCCGATCGGGGAAGGGAATTGAACTTGTGATGAGTGCTACAACAGCCCGCCTCATCACCGTTAAACCAAGACCCCATAGACATATTGTTATATTAATCTTATTAAGTTTAATAACTCTCGATTAATATAATATTGAGCTTAAAATATTATAATATATATCGATGCATGGGGCTAGAGAGTTTTAATATAATATAACATAATATTATTTATATAAAAAATATTACTTTTAAGCATGTTGGCGGGAGCTCAATTGTAGATGTTCATGAAATGAAGTGTTATGTGTGAGGAGATTTGAGGTTCAAATCCCCTTTATTCACTTGTTCCTATGGAAGGGACATACGTAGGCAACTAGACGTTATAGTGGTAGTGGTTGGAATCGACCCCATGTCATGTGAGTACGACCCAATTGTTTATATATATATATATATATATATATATATATTCAGAGGCTATTGTAGCCCAAAAATACAAAAATGGATCTTATCCCCGCCTTATGATACATTTTTATAGTTCCTTCCTTTTTATATACATTGTCAATATGCTATCAATGGAGATATTTGAAAAATCACAATAAATAGAGGATAGAATATTGAAATGTCTAATGAGTGCACATCTAAAATATATGTTATGATTTCTAAGTTTTTCACATACATCCTATCTATGAAATGAGAAAAAAAAATATTGCTTGAATGAGTTCTCATGGAAAAAAAGAAGTTGAAATGCTTGAGATATCTTAAATTAATTGTTTCCATTGGTTGAGAAGATGTTCTCTAATGTGGTCATCCTTTTTTTCAATGATATTTTCACTTCCATCATCCACTTCCAATCCACTCTTCGAGAGGTCGTTGATGCATTGATTCATGTCCCTGTAAATGTGATCAAATGTGATATCAGTGAAATGCATAAGATTTGAGATAAGTATTTGATACACATATACTAATATGCAGTTCTTCAATAGATATGTGTCATCTATCTAGTCTATAACAACTTTGGAGTAGATATGAAGGGTGGATAGGTCCAGATCCTTTGCAACTATCAAAACGATGTTCAAAGCGAAAAATTTTATATCAATATTGGTGGTTTTTCTTACGTTTCCACAAAAAGAGAAGAAATGTGACAATGTTTATGAATATTTAGCCATTGATTCCTCCTTGTGGTAGGGTATGTTGAGCAAATCCATCAAATATAGCCTAGTTGTTTTTATCTTTTATCACAATTTCAGCGTTGGGAAGTGATGGAGTTTTTTTTTTGAGGAGGCATTGCTCCCTAATAACTCATCCTTTGGACAGAAACATAAAGAAAATAAAGTCCCTAGTATTTGAATATAACATGATTATGTTCTAGCCATATGCTTTCATTATATTATATTAGGTATGGTGCTATAATATTATAATGTTACACATAATAATATAATGTTTAAAGATAAAAAATTATATAATATTTAACATAATACTATATAGTGCCCACGGGGTTTAGTTCAACAGTAAAGAGTGTGTTGTTAAGACACTCGTGATGAAAATGACATTGGTTCCAATCCCCCCGTGGGAAAAAAATCCAACCATGATAAGGGTTGGTGTGGCCGAGGCCAGGTGTGATCCATGGATGATTTTTACGGATTAGATGCTCTCGGTCATGTTTTCTCAGACCACAGGTTTCGCATGATGTCATCTCGGGACCCACACTACCAAGAAAACAAAAAAAAACATAATACTATATAGTATTATCTCAAATATTCTACAATAATATGTAATATTTAACATTATTAGCCATAGAGAAAGAGGAAGCACTTTTAGAAAGGTAAAAGAAGTTGGATTTAGAAATTCATGAAAGTCTCAAAATCAAATAAAAAATAATATATCGAAACTGAAAATTTTTGAAATTTCACTAAATTAAAGGGTAAAGGCATATGTGAGGTCCTAACTCGAGTTTAACTTATTTTGATATGAATATTTTATTTTTTAACTGAAATAGATGCATCATTTCAGTGTGAACATTGATTTCTAATATTATTTGATTGATTGGACTTGATGCATTGATCTCAATGTAGATATTAATTTATGTTCTAACGTAACTAAATGGATGATGTGTGTTTCTTTCAAAGTAATTAGGTTAATAGTGTGCATTGATTTCAGTGCATACACAAAGTAATTATTAATGACGTGCATTTATTTCCATGTTACAATAATCATCATCTTAGATCCATATTAAATAGAAATGAAAAACAAGGAGTCTAGATCCATCTTAAATAGAAATGAACATCAAATAGCAAATCGACAAAGAAACACACAAGAATTGACGAATAAAGATGCATTGATTTCAATGTAGATGTTAATTTGTGATTTGATGTATATTGATGGATGATGTGCATTATTTTTAAAGTAATTAAATTAACAGTGTGCATTGATTTCAGTGGATGCTTAAATTAATTATTAGCGTCGAGTATTTATTTATGTGTTACAGTAATCATCAACATAGTCCAATATTAAATATAAATGAAAAACAAAGAGTGATTTGACAAAGAAAGTCGTAAGAAATGGAAATGATTGATGAGTGTCAACAACATAAGGAGAAGCAAAGAGGATATCAATAAAGACAATCACAACAAATGAAAATTCAACAATGATAAGGACAGATGAAGGAAAATTTTGAACTACAAAAATCATATCAAAGATAATATCAACAAATAATGACCCAACAAATGATAAATAAATAATTTCTGAGAGTAAAGAATACAAGAAAATGCACAATGAAGAGGAAATCGAGAAATAAAGGTAGAGGGAATGAAAATTGAAGAGCATGAATAATAGAGGAAACAAAAAGATGAATAAAAAAGCACATATCGACAAGAAAAAACAATATTCAACCAACTCATGAATTGTACAAGATGCAAAAATAATATTCTATAAAAAAATTATGTTTAAAAGATATCTTTTCCCAAGCTCAACCTGTAACTCTAGCTAGTATTAATATTGCACATAAAAAATTTAATGACAAGAATTATCGATTAGATCAAGTTCAAATATTTCATATGTTTGAGGATTCATATATTGTAATTCAGGTATTTAATATAAATATAGGCGTATTGTGAATGATATGTATAAGAGAAAGAACTAATAAGATTAATCTTCGACATTTAAAATAATTAGATTAATCATATGTTAGACAATTTTTGTGTGGTTGTGCATAGCTAAAACCAACTTAGATCTATCTTAACTCTGGATGTAGCAAGCACTGAGATGGATCAAATTTCTCGATGTGCAAACATTTTTTCAAATTTTGCACTTAAAAAAAATGTAGAAATTTGATCATCTCGACACTTGATAAATCCAAACTTAAAATAAATATATATTAATTTGAATATTAATATTAATTAAAAATTACAATTAATAATAAAAATTATAAGAGATATAATATATAAAGAATTTATTGGAAAATGGATTAAACCATATTTTCTAAGTATAAAGTCTAATCTCTAGATAATAACGTAATGAATTTGTGACCTCTCAAATATATAATTTTTTTTTATAATAATTTGACTTAATTCTAAATATTTTTTATTCATGTAAAAAAATAATTAAGAAATATTTATTAAAATTATGTTTTAGAAAAATATAAAAAACAAACATAAACATATAATTTCAATTTCCATATTATTTTATAATTTAGACATAAACATATAATTTCAATTTCCATATTGTTTTATAATTTAAAAATAGTTAATTATGTTTAATAAATTGAATATATTTGTCATCCATTTTAAATATTATTTCATAATCTAAAAATAGTTAATTTTGTTTAATAAAATGAATATATATATCATCCATTTTAATGAAAACTCCCCGAGGAAAACTTCATAGTTTATCACGTGGAAATGGCTAACCATATCGGTGATGATTCATGATACCCATTCATAATGATGTGAGAGGTTGTCTTTAAAGGGATGATGGCTTTTCCATCCTTTTTTATAACCTTATGATTCGGGATTTTGAGTATTTAATATAAAGGGCCAATGGGGATTGATATAAATGTTATTAGCTTCCTAACATGGGTTTTCAATGTTTCCGTGGGATGACTTCTAAATGGGTAGCATACTTATTAAATGAATTTGTTGTGGTGTTGTGGGGTTGGGAGGAGATGGGTGCAGCCTTTGGTATTTTATGTGTACCATTTCATTCTATTCGTATTTTTCATCTTCTAATGCTTTTTAGAATATCATAATTCAATATAATAGAATATCATAATTTAATATATTTGAATAATAAAAAATATATTTTGAATATTAAGTTGGAATGTCATGGTCAATGTATGAGAATACGGTTTTGGGAAAACTAGAAATACAATAGATTTTATGGTGGTTAAGATAAATTTGATTCAGTCAAGTTATTGGTAGTTTGACTTAGTCAAGTAGTTTTGGCTTTAGCTCGACACTTATAATAAATTTCAATGAAATCAAGAAACTCATATCTCTGGATGCTTTGTGATCCTAACATCTAGTATCAAAACCAGAATGGTAAATATGAAATCTTGGTGAATATAATAACTTCGAGTTTAACTTGAAGCATGGATAGCTGGTAAATCAAGAGAAAGAAAAAAAATGGAACAATGGACATGCAATCCATTGCAACACTTAGATGTTGATCAATTTGAAGTTTAAAATTATTTAAGGAGTAGGATGGAGCTACTCCAACAAGGCATGTTTTAAATTATTTAAGGAGTAGGATGGAGCTACTCCAACAAGGAATGGTTAACATGTCGTGCATGTTGGAGGGTTGCATAGATATAAAATTGGAATTACAACATTTTGTCAAGCGGGAAGTTTACGTTGCTCTAAATCATTTAAGCCAAGGTCAATATTAGAGAACATTGTTCGCGGTCATGCGTGTAACCATTCAATGGATCCGTAAGCAACAACTCTAGTAGTTGTGGAAATATTGATTCTAGTATTTCTAGAAATGATCAATACAATATCTTGGGAGAAACACAGATTAATGAAAAAGAGGAGCCTCAAGAAATTAACCAATCTGAAAATATAGAAGCCACAAAGGTGGATCATGAAGATGTAGATCTGGCCATTCTCAAGGTATTGGGTTTTAAGAAAGGCCCTTAAGCTATGTGAAGGAAAATAAATTGAGAGTTAACATGGGGATAAGAAATCTACCTTTAAAAGTGAAGGAGCAGCAAGAACATGTGGGTTGTGCATGTGGATAAAAAGCCTGTTGCAAAAAAAGGTCATGCATCAGGGATCGAAATGAGTAGCGAGGCAGCGTTAGAAGGTTTTCAATAGCGACAAGCTATTGGTGTTGTGGAATGGACTACTTAGAGAGAGGTACCAGGTGGCAAGTGTATTGGTATCTTAGTTTGAGGGGAATGTGAAAATGCATTTGGGATGGTTTAATGATTGGAATGGGGTTAATCTTTGGGAGTTAAGTTTAATAGGGGCATTGTTAGAATTGTTCAATTAAATTTGACTCAGTCAAATTACCTGTAATTTTAGGCTCTAACTTTATGGACAACCTATGGTATTTATCATGATATTTATATTTGATGTAAACCATTTATAGACCAAAAACTCTATGATATTTTGTTTTGTTAATCAGTAAGATCAAGCAACAGTATTTTTAGACACCACTATCTATATAAGCACTCTATAATCCTAACATTAAAGATGATGAGTGAATTAATAAAGTAATAAAGTAAATATTTATATGTTCAATCTAATTATTGTCTATATATGAGTGGACACTTCAATGGTGTTGTCATTGCCCCTTGAGCTAGGATACATGCCAAAGATCACCTTTCTCATTAAATTGGGAGGATGGGATCAAATCTCCTCATTCATCATAACCCTTTTTAATAATATATTTTTTATTTATTTTTATATTTGATATTAATATAATTAACATTTTATTTTAATTTTAATTTCTTTTCAACTTTTGCTATTCATAGTTAATGAGGTAATAATTTATTAAATTAATAATGTGCATATGTCATATAAAATTAATAATGTGTATATGTAATATAAAGTTAATAGTTTTTCTTTAATTAAATGTTTTTTCTTTTTTTTTGGTAAATTTCGTAGTTCCTTACCATTTTCTATTTATCAAAAAGGAGAGCAAGTTGCAACATATACACATGTGGTGGCCTCAACCTGCCCGAAGGAAACCAGGTCTGTTGGCCACCTTAAAGCATTAAACACCATCCAGTATTGAAATTGTCTCTTTCGTCTACTAGCCGCTATGTCCATTTTATTGTTTAAAGCAAAGTCTATTTGACAACATGAAAAGTAAAAGCTAGCCGCAAAAATCATAAAAACTTAGTGCATCATTTTTTAACCATCTAAAGAGTCTATTGGTGCCGGGTCTTTTGAAATTGAGCCCAACATGGCGATTTTTTGCATCGATTGAAGCTGCCTTTCGATTATGCCAATATGAGTTGTGGCATGATACTGAGATACCCTTATATCTTGAACTTATTTTTTGATTTCCTGTAGAATTGATACCACTATGGGACTTCCTTCATTTTCTTGTAAACTTTGTAGGGCTTTAGCTAGAACACATCTCAGAGTCCAATATGTGTGGATGGATTGGTGAAAGAGAGATAATCTCCCTCTTGTGTTCCTGGGGTCAGCAACAAAATACATGATTTCTTACTTACTGTTACTTGACCTCTCCCAGCCTTGGATTACATTATGAATATGTGGAGGATTCCCTACAGAATAAACTTCAAAGATATTCTCCATAACATCTTTCTTCGTCTTCCGACCTCGCTTGCTTGGCCCGACCATGGTTTTTGAAAGCCTTTGCTTTCATTTTTCCTTGGGCTGTCATTTTACTGACTGACCTTTCACCATTTTTATATCCATACTAATGAGCACTGACAGTTGTTGAACTAAACCTGTGAGAAATGTAAGTGGGCCTGTATAGGGTGAGGTAAAATCAGTAACAGAGTACACGGGAAATCTAGTGGGATCCACAGTTTCCACCGCAGTGTAGTTAACAATGACGATGTCCATGCATATCATATTACACAGAAAGGTAGGTAAACCATTGTGATTGAAGACCTTATTGATTGACAAAACCAACTGGCCAGGATTACAGTTTCAACTATAAATCTCCCTATCTAACATACTATAGTTAACATTCAACAAATTTGCATGAAGAAATACTGAAGTGAGTAATTGACGGGCCAGACCTCGCAATTACACAGAGAGGGGTTGGGGGTTTCGGTTCCCAAGGGAGGTGAATGTCGAACCAGACTTCCCAATTTACATAGAGAGGGGGTTTTTGTTACCAACCTACCCCAGTCATAGAGAGAAGAGGTAAGTTGACTGGTGACTGTCGGCTTATCATGGCACATCATGCAAGCGATCTTATAGAATTGAGATACGTAATCAGGGTCACAATGGCATCTCTAGGAAGCCTAAAAAGGGTGAGCTGAGAGACTCTGAAATTGAAAAATCAATAGCCTTCATGGGGTCTAAAGCACGGCTCTATGGCCTTATTCGTGATAGCCAGATTTTGATGATTTAACATTCGAAAGGAAAAGACATTGTAGAAGGGTGCATACGGCTTCTTGAGATCAGAATGATAACAGTTCCTACCCTTCCAACAACAAATATGATACAATCCCTCTACCCTACCCATGCACCTACTGTCACCATTTTTATTACATTGTGTAGGAGGAAAATTAACGAGGATGAGAACTAGAGCCATTACATACCAAAGGATCTCGAGCCGTGACCGCTGCAGACTTGACACAATGTTACCTTCCGATCCTCCATGAATTTTCCGGTTGGGAAGAATGCTATTCTGACTAACCTCTTTGTTCCTTAACCAATTCATTTGTTTTTTCCGAGGTCGTTCTGACATAATTGGTTAGCGTTCCTCTGTTTCCATCATTATTCGGCATGCGAAGGTACTTTCTATCTTCCAACTGCCGAGATTTAATGAGTGAGGGCGTCGGGATGGTGCACGCCATCACGTGCCTCCAACTGTCGAGCAGCATTAGCCACTTGGAACCCTAATTGGGGGTTCTTTAATTAAATTTTAATAACTAGCACAATTGCATTAATAAAGTGTTTGATATAATTGGTTAATTTTATTTCTCACCTTCTAAAATTACTGATGTTGATTGGCTTATAATAATCACTCTATTAATGTGGTCATGCTTGTTGATAACTAATGTGCATGGGAAGGATTTGTAATCCATGGTTGACTATGGTTGACCTTGGTATGCTTAAATATGGTAAAGTTATGGTTGAGAAGCATGGATTATAGTTAATAAATGATTGATTATGGGTGACTAGGGTTGTCCATGTTAAACTAAAGTTGTCTATGATAAATTATAATTGATTATGGTATGTTCACCATGGTTTACTATGTTTGACCATAGTTTGACCATTTTTCCCATGGTTCACCTTGGTTGAATATGGTTAAATATGCGCAAGATATGGTTGACCATGGTTGTAATGCTTAACTATGGTTGACTATGATTAACTATATGATTGACCTTGTTTAACAATTTCTGGCCATGCAAGCCATGGTTGACCTTCGTTTGGCGATGTTTGACCTTAGATGACCATATGTGACCATGGTAATCCATGTTGTCCATGGTTTGACCATTTTTAAGTTAATTTTTCTCATACTAGATCTAATTTATTTAATTTCAATAATTTATTAAAACCCCAAAAAATATTTATCTCAAATTTTCATGAATTTTCCAAAAACTATTTATCTCATTTTTTCATGAATTTGCCAAAAAAAATAATTACACTAGTATCTAAAATTTAGAATGTAGAGGAAATAAAATGAAGAGATAAATCACACTACACCCAAAAATTTACACCCCATGCAATCATACTTCTTCAAATTTCTCGGGAAAACTGTGGGATAGACCCACAAAGAATACATAGAAAAAAAAATTGGGCACCTAGAAACTTGGCCCCACTGGGAAAAGGGGCTCCAAAGAATCCAGCCTCTAGAAATCAACGTGCTTGAAGAAAATTGGTCCCTGAGAATTAAATTGTCTCACCAGCAAATCGGCATCCATTTCTGTCTTCCTCATATGACCTCTACGCACTAGAAAAATAAATCTCTCTGGATGATTCGACTTTCATTGATTAAATTTTAATAATTAGCACAATTAAATTAATAAAGTGGTTGATATAGTTTGTTAATTTTATTTCCCACCTTTTAAAATTAGTGATGTTGATTGGTGAATGAAAGGTGGAAAATGATGTTCATTGGCATATATCAACCACTCTATTAATGTGGTTATGCGTGTTGACAAATAATGTGCATGGGGAGGATTTTTAAACCATGGTTGAATATGGTTAACCCTGGTATACTTAAAAATGGTAAAATTATGGTTGAGAAGCGTGGATTATGATTAATAAATGGTTGAATATGGGTGACCAGGGTTTTCCATGTTAAACTAAAGTAGTATATGATAAATTATAATATATTATGGTTGCCCATGTTCACCATGGTTGACTATGTTTGACCATAGTTTGACCATTTTTCCCATGGTTAACCTTGGTTCACTATGGTGAAATATGGGCAAGATATGGTTGACCATGGTTGTAATTCTTAACTATAGTTGACTATTATTAACTATGGTTGACCTTGTTTAATAATGTCTGGCCATGCAAGCCATGGTTGACCTTCGTTTGATGATGTTTGACCTTGGCTAACCATATATGACCATGGTAACCCATGTTGTCCATGGTTTGACCATGTTGATGTTAATTTTTCTCATACTAGATCTAATCTATTTAATTTCAAAAATTTATTAGAACCCAAAAAATATTTATCTCATTTTTTTATGAATTTTCCAAAAAATAAATACATTGGTATATTAACTTTAAAATGTAGAGGAAATAAAATGAAGAGATCAAATAGACTACACAAACAAATTTACACCCCACATAATCTTCCTTCATTTTGGGTTAGATCCACAAAGAATACATAGAAAAAAAATTTATTAGGAACCTAAAAACTTGGCCCCACTGGAAAAATGGGACTCAAATAATTCAACCTCTAGAAATCAACGTGCTTGAAGAAAAAGTTTCCTAGAGAATTAAATTTTCTCACCAGGAAATCAACCTCCATTTCTTCTTGTCTTGTATGACCTCTATGAACCAAAGACATCAACCTCTATGGATGATTCAACTTCCTCCACAAGTCGGCCCTCTTCTTCAACTACTCAACCTCCCTCTTTCCTAAGCTTGATCTCCTTGAATTTATCCTAAAATTACCTGTTGCACTTCTTCTCACTTATGTTCAGTTAGTTGAGCCTCTCACTCTAGAGAAAAACATTTTCTCCACAATTGTGTGTCTTCACCTCCCCCTTAGGCTTATTTTATAATTTCATTAAGCCAAAATCCCTAACCCTAATATCCTAAGTGATCAATGGCTAAGAATTAATCCTAATCCCCACTTGATATCAACGGTTAAGGTTATATATAAGTCACTTATATATTTTTATTATTTATCCTTAGCACATTGGTCTAAGAGTCCACAATAATTAGCTAGATTAATTATTATACTTTTCCTAATTTAACCTTAGGAAATAAATCATAATATCACTTGCTTCACCAAGAAAACACCTAAAGTGGCAATCAAATATCTTCTACATGTCAAGACACCAAGCCCATGCAGAAGACCCTTCGAAGCTACA
The DNA here is from genome assembly GCA_034641835.2 of Pinus albicaulis. Classification (NCBI taxonomy): domain Eukaryota; kingdom Viridiplantae; phylum Streptophyta; class Pinopsida; order Pinales; family Pinaceae; genus Pinus; species Pinus albicaulis. Next base: position 1,113,893,690 of record CM076577.1, read on the forward strand.
AAAGCTTCAACACTCCCTCCTAGCAAGGAAGGGATTATCCACCACCCACAACTTTTCTCTGTAAAACACAAACCTCCCCTTTACTAGAGGCTTGGTCATAATATCTATGACCCACTCCTTTGTGGATATGTACTATAATATCATAGCACATCTTTGGACCCTATCTTTGATGAAGTGGTATATGATCTCTATATGCATGTACCTATCATGAAACATTGGATTTTCAAATATCTTAATGTAACTTTGATTTTCATAGTGAATCACAATGGCCCCATTTCAAGGCCAAATAATCCTATAAGCATCTTGCAAATCCATACGGATTCACAACTTGCTAGACTCGTTTCCATGTACTCTATCTTAGTGGAGCTAAGTTTCATTGTCTATAGTTGTTCATGGTTTTACCATGTTGATGTTAATTTTTCTCATACAATACTTTATTTATTTAAATTTAATAATTTATTAAAACCCCTGAATATATTTATATCATTTTTTTTAATTTGTCAAAAAATAAATACATTGGTAAATTAACTTAAAAATGGTGAGGAAATGAAATGAATAGATCAATCACACTAAAACAAAAAATTTACACCCGAGACAATCTTCCTTCATCAAATTTCTCAAGAAAATTCTAGGTTAGACCCACAAAGAATTCATAGAAAAAAATAATGTTTTGGGCACCCGGAAACTCGGCCTTGCTCGAAAAATCAACCTCAAAGAATTCAACCTCTAGAAATAAAACTACTAAAGAAAATTAGTCCAATATAATTAACTTGTCTCACAAAATAATCAGCCTCCCTTTCTTCTTATCCCTTATTCCTCTTACACACCAGAGAAATTAGCCTCTCTGGATAATTCAACCTCCTCCACAAGTCATCCCTCTTCTTTGGAAACTTAGCCTCCCTCTTTCCTAAAGTAGACATCCTTGAATTTCTCTCAAAATTCCTTGTTGCACATGTCCTCACTTCTATTCAATCTAATTTAGCCTATCACTCTATATACAATCATTGTCTCCATAATTTTGTTCCTTCACCTCTGCCTTTAGCTTATTTTATAATTTCATTGAGCCAAAGTACCTAACACTAATCTCCTATGTGATCAGTGGCAAGGATTAAATCCTCAACCTCATATGAGATCAACGATTTAGATTACATCTAAGTCACTTATATAATTTTATTATTTATCCTTATAACTTTGTTCTAATATTCCACAATAATTAATTTGATTAATTATTGTACTTTTCCTAAGTTAAACTTAGGAAATAAATCATAATATCACTTACCCCACCAAGTAATCACCTAAAGCGACAATCAAATATCTTCTACATGCTAAGACACCAAGCTTATGTACAAGACCTTCCAAAGCTACAAAGCTTCAACACTCCCTCCTAGCAAGGAAGCTTGTCTCTATAAAACAAAAACTTACCCTTTACTAGAGGCTTGGTCAGAATATATACCACTTGCTTCTTTTTGGAGATGTACTACAATCTCATAACACTTCTATGGACCTTATCTTTGATGAAGTCATATTTGATATATATATGCTTGGACCTATCATGAAACACAATATTTTCAAATAGCTTAATGCATCTCTGGTTGTCACAGTGAATCATAGTGGGCCCCATTTCAAGACCAAATAATCTTGTGAACATCTTATGAAGTCATACGACTTCAAAACTCGCTAATATTCATACCATGTACTCTACCTATTTGGAGCTAAGTGCCATTTTCCATGGTTTTCCATGGTTTTACCATGTTGACATTAATTTTTCTCATACTAGATCTAACTTATTTAACTTCAACAATTTATTAAAACCCCAAAAAATATTTATCTCAAAAAATAAATAAAATGGTATCTTAACTTAAAAATGTAGAGGAAATAAATGAAAAGATCCATGACACTAAAATAACATATTTACACCTCACATAATCTTCCTTCATCAAATTTATTGTGAAATTTTTGTGTTAGGCCCACAAAGAATACATAGAAAAAAAATGGGGCACCTCGAAACTTGGCCCCATTGGGAAAATTGGCCTAAAAAAATTCGGCCTCTTAGAAATCAAATCTCTTGAATCAAATTAGTCCTAGAGAATTAACTCATCTCACCAACAAATCAACCTCCATTTATCCATGTCTCATATGACTCTTGCACACCAAATAGATCAACCTCTCTAGCTAATCCGGCCACCTCCACAAGTCATCCCTCGTATTCAACAAATCAACCACCCTCTTTTTGAAACTTGACCTCAAATTTTTTCCAAATTTCCTTGTTGCACTTCTCCTTGCTTCTTTTTAGTCTAGTTGAGCCTCTTGATCTAAAGAAAATCATTTTCTCCACAACTCTCCCTTAGGCCTATATTATAATTTCATGAATCCAAAATCCCTAACCCTAACCTCCTAAGTGATCAATAGCTAGGATTAAATCATAATCCTCACTTAAGATCAATGGTTGAGGATGTATCTAAGTCACTTATCTAATTGTATTATTTATCCTTATAAATTTGGCCTAAGAGTCCAAAATAATTAATTAGATTAATAATTGTAATTTTCCTAAGTTAAACTTAGGAAATAAATCATAATGTCACTTAATCCACCAAGTAAGCACCTAAAGAGGCAATCAAATCTATTCTACTTGTCAAGGCACTAATACTATGCAAAATACCTTCTGAAGCTACAAAAACTTCAACATTCCCTCCTAGAAATGTAGGGATTATCCACCACTCCTATATTATTTCTATAAAACACAAACTGACCCTTCACTAGAGGCTTTGTCATAATATCTACTACCTATTCTTTTGTGGATATGTACTACAATATCACAACACCTCTCTTGACACTATCTTTTATAGAGTGATATTTGATCTCTATATGCTTGGACCTATCATGAAACACTAGATTTTCAAAGAGCTTAATGCAACTCCAATTTTCATAATGAATCACACTCGGCCCCATTTCAAGAACAAATAATCCTTGGAGGATCTTGCAAATTCATACAACCTCACAACTCGCTAGACTCACTACCATGTACTCTGACCTTGTAGAGATAAGTGTCACTGAATGTCTCCTCCAATGGATTCATGGCATCCACTTCTCTATGAGGACTCTTTTTCTATAGGTACACATCCCTACGACATGCCTCCGCCCATATGAACATAGGTATATCATGATCATGAATCATGGCCTTGTTTGGTACGACTATACTGATGTTATTTCTATTTTATACTTCATATCTTTGTGAATTGCAGGGCACTTCCAACTATTTATTGATTCTTGATCCCCTACATAACTCCTTGAAATCATTGCAAGTATAATTTCCCCCATTTTCTAATCTCAAGACCTTAATATTATTCTCGTTCTAGTTCTCCATAAGAGATTTGAACTCTGGAAACTAATTAAAAACCTCATCCTTGATATTCAGGAATTAAATTCATGTCCTTGAATAATCATATATGAATTTCACAAAATAACTGCCCCTCGAGATAAAATCCATTGACATAGGACCAAAAATATTGAAATGAACCAAATCCAACACAAATTTGGACCTGGTCTCAGCTAGGAAATGTTTCCTTAGCCTAATTTCCAAGTGTACATCCCTTACACACACTATCATGCTCTATACTAAATTCCAAAAAACCGTTGACTATCTCGCAAAATAGTGGTAGAGCCTTGTAGTGTAGATGTTGTTTCTTCCAAATCTCACTTTATTTTTCATTATTTTGTACTAGGGCTTTCATTGGCTAACCTCTCAACAAATGCATATTATTATCCCTCTTTCCTATGACTCGCATCATGCTAGGATCAATCCTTTTCAACCTGATAGCTACCTCACCTCCTTAAAATTGACCTCAAGTCCTCTGTCCTCCATGGTCTAAACTGAGAGTAAATTTTTATCTAGCCCACTTACATACAATACCTTATTTACCTCCATAAGACTCCCTAAGTATAGTTGGAACTATATACTACCAATTCCATCTCTACATGGTGTTTTCGATAAGTCCCACATGTATATTTTTTTTTTCCTTGGCCATACTGGTGAATATATCACGAGATCCCATCATGTGACGAGATACTTCACTATCCACAAATCACAGCCCTCTTGTAATGATGTTAGAAATATAGGATACTAGAGAAATTAACTTCTCAAATTTTCTAACCAACTCATCCATCTATGCATATGAGGTTGTTGTTATCTTATCCTTTCCTTTCTTCTTGTTTAGACATTGTCTGGACTAATTATTGAACTTGTGACATGAAAATCACTTCACTTTTCCCATGTCTTTAGTTCCTTGTGAATATATTCATCCACTTTGGTTTTTCTTGGCCTTACGCTTGCCCTGATTTGCAAGGTTCTCCTCATTTTCACCTTTACACTATCCTCCAATTACGGATTCCTCCCAAATTTCCTTTTGGGTTAAATCATCCCACAATATGGCCCAATGAGGAAGTTTATATTTTGCTATAATACCTATCGAAAATGTATCCCACTACTTGGTACATCCTTTCAGTGCTACTTTGACAAGATCCACCTCAGCCACCTCTTCCCTAACATTTGAAAGTTCATCATGAACCTACTGAATTTTTTGAAGTATGAGTCCATAGTCTCAAATCTGTTCATCTTTATGTTGTCAAGCTTATCCCTTAACACCATCTTTATATTATGGTTTTCATTATGGTACAAATTAGTCAAGGTATAGAACATCTAATAGGCTAAATAATATTTCTTAGTTATGTGAGGTATTATGTGATTATTCACACCATCCAAAATGATGATCCTAGATATTATATCTTTCAACTTGTGCTTAGCCACTAGGGAAGCATCTTAAGGAACCTAAATCGTTGGGCTTGAAATTTTCCTCAAACCATTTTCCATCAATACAAGAGTGATTCGTTCCTTCCATAGACTAAATTTTACAACCCCTTCCAACATGTCTTCATATCTCAAACTTGATGATGTCATACTACCATATCAGCTTTAGCCACAAAACCCTCGCTGAAAATAAAAATTTTCGCTTCCATAAAATAATTTGCTACCATAAAACCCTTATCATATATAATTTATCCCATATATTTTATATTTCACTGATACAATTCTAATTTTTCTCATACCAAATATCATTTATTTCACTTCAACAATTTATTAAAACCTCGTAAAAATTTTATCTCAAATTTTTTTGAATTTTCCAAAAAACAAATACACTAGTATATTAACATTAAAATGTAGAAAAAATAAAATGAAGAGATAAATCATAGCACAACAACAAATTTACACCCAACACAATTGTAACCACCCCTCCCATATTTACCCAATTTCACCAGCTTGTCAGGGTAAACATGAGATGGAAAGCTACTATGACATGAACCGACCTCGTAGATACACTTAAGGAAGTGGGGTCGACAATTGGAACTTACTAACCACACACCAACATCCTATAGGGATTACATGACACTCAGAGGAAGAAAAACCACTCCCATTGCTCAAACCCTGAGCTAGATTTCCTTTTTAGTGACCTGGGCCTACAACCACATGCATGAGAAAGCCTCCACGTGGTTATATGCATCCAACCAAATGCATAAGACGTTGGATTATGGACCAAAACTTATAGTTCATAGGGCGTGGTCCTGGATTCTGAGCCACCATTTCAGGCTAGCCTCCAGACCACTACCAAAAACTGAATGAGACTTTCCAAAATGATAAATAACATCAAGACAAAGCCCTTCATACCAAATTTGATCAAGGAATTTACCTAAACACACCTAACCATGATAATCATTTTTTCAAACATATTATGAACAAGTAATCTACAGGTCATGAGTGAAAATATGAACATAGGGGTATGAAACTTGTTTGAGAATCACCAATAAGTTAAAATTCCCTCTCATAATAGTTGCAAAAAAATTTGTTAGCTCATGAATTCTTTAACCATTCGTATACTAATGAAAAAATATTAATATCCATAGCGAGAACCTGTTATGGAATCATGCTTATAACCAACATATAGCCAAAATAATAACCATGACAGAACATCCATCAAAGCCACATAATATCAAGTACAAGTACTCATAAAATACATTAGGAAAATAGCTCTTATTAACATATGTAAAGTCCAACCAAGTCAAGGACTTCCACATACCACCTGACCATATATTGGGCTAAACCAAAAATCTCTTTCATCCAATTAGCCCGTACCATATTCCAAGCATTAATATGGGATCTCATGGAATAAACCAAACAAAACCAAACTATGGATTCCATATGAGAAACCACCTCAACCCGCAACCAGTGATTCCACTTCATGGTCATACATCCCTAACACCAACCAAATCAATCTCCACCTAATCTATCCATGGCTATAGAGTGTTTGTTCCAACCGCGGCTCCAGGAACTAATAAATCAACCCACAACCATCCAAGACTCCCAATCATTTTTCCAACCTGGATCTAGGGACTAGTAACTCAACCCACTAAGGGATCTATGGAATTTTTCCTATCCTAGGCTCCAATACTAATAACTAAACCTAAGTTTTTCAAGGCTTTCCAGATTGTTTGTTCCAACCAACAGCTCCAAGAACTAGTAACTCAACCTGCATCCATAAGGAACCTAAGCACCAATCATAAAAAAACAAGTGGAAAAAAACCCATAACACCATGGTTATCAAGGAAATGTCAAGGAAAGTCTAAAAACACTGTCAATCCAGGAAAATCTCCATGCCAATGAAAAAACATAACCGGATAATCACTTGCATATACCATGAATCCATAAATTAGCAAGTAAATAACACATGAAACATGTTACCTATAAATAAATCCATTTGTGGTTGATGATCCACCTGTTCCCTTGTGCTTTATTGCTTTCATTTCCCTTATTTATCCTAATCCCATGAAAACTAGAGTTCTCCAAGAATGCTACAAGAATTCTCTTAGTGTGCAAGAGTATGAGAGAATGAGATGATGAAAGAGAGCCCCAAGCTAAAACTGACAAGATGTTGTGAACTAATCCTCATAATCCTTTTTATCATTTAAGCCTCCATTTTCTTCATTTTCCTTCATTTTTTCTTCAATTTCCCTCTCATGAAAATTTTTGACCTTTCACCTTCCTTTCCTCCTATTTTCCTTTATTTCATAAATAAAATTCCAATTAATTCCACTTTTCCTTTTCCAATTGCTTTCCAAATTTACATAGTCATAAATTAATCACAAGTGATCCCCATAACTATGTTTTTCCCAACATTCAGCTTCGAATACATGTCCCATGACCTTGGTTTTATTTTATTTAATAGGAAAACAATCAATGGTTGTTACAACAATCTTCTTTCATTAAATTTCTTGGCAAAATTTTAGCTTAGACCCACAAAGAATATGTTAGGTCCCTATAATACTAGTGTAGCCACTTATTGTTATTTTTAGTGTAGCCCCATTATTGTTATTTTTGTGCCCATGTAGTCCCCATATTGTTATTATTATTCCCCATAGGTGTAGCCCCATTATTGTTATCGTTGTGCCTATGTGGTCCCCATATTGTTATATTGTGACCCTTTATATTCCTATATATAGAAGGTTGGTTTTTTCATTTGTATCATCCAAGAATTGTTCATTTATGTAATGTAAAGGTGGTCTCCCCCTCGAATATGTCAATTTATAAGTCGTTCATATATCTTTTCTTCTATTTTGTGAGTTGGTTGCATAACATTTGGTATCATAGCTTTGGATTCCAGGGTTTCACTTCTTAAGATGGGTCATCCTGGAATTTTCACTATAACTTTATCTCTAAGAAGCTTCAAAAGTAGAAATTTTTACCACGTGGAACTTAAATCTTGATGAAGTTCATATAAAAATTTCAGATCTTTTTTCACTATATTTTCGAAGATAGGATTTGTGGAATACAGGGTTTTTGCAGGCTCTATAATTTCATCTCAAATGGGTGACCGAGGGAAAATCGTCATAACTTCATTTCAGGAATCAGATTTGAATTATATAAAAAGGTGTCGAAAGTTCATAGAATTTAGTTTCTTTCATATTTATTTCAGAGCCAAAGGTTGAAATAGTGACACATGGCACGCATTACAGGTTCTTTCTAATGAACCAATCCATAATTAGGTCATTGTGAGAGATCGGATATAACAAAATCATGAAGAATCCAAATTAGGTCTAACCCATGGAATTGGAAAGAAGACTCAGAGTGATACTATAGGACCAAATTTCAAATCTTGGGGATCTAAAATCACAGAGATACATAAGGTTCAATACTGAGCTCCTCAAAATCAAGAAAAAGGTGTATATATTGTTTTTTAAATTTCATATCTTGTGTTTGAAAAATCACTTTGAAGTGATTCCAAGGGAATATTTAAGCATATTTATCAGTATTGGGTTACTAAAATGCCTCCAAAAAATAATTCCACTCCCATTAAGGCCTCATAAAGCTCTACTATGATGAAGAGGAAGAATGACAGCATGATATATCAAAATTATGGAACTAAGTGCAACAAATTTTGCTCTCACAAAGAGTAACCAAAGATGAACTAAAAGGCGAAATAGAAGCTAATATGGATGGCATGGAAGCTAATATTAGGTACAGAAGCAAAACTTGAAGGTTTGAAGGAAGGTTTGACAAAGTTGGTACAAGAAAAGCTTGCCAATGAAGAAAAGATAGTAGAAGAAACTCATGATGATAAAAAAATGTTAATCATGATTTCATAGACTCTAACGTTGGATTGAAGACCCACCATATTCAAAAGATAAATATGAGGAATTTTTATGGCAAGGATCCCATAACATGGATACTACAGATGTAGCAATACTTTGATCTCCATAATGTGCAAAACACACAAAAGGTACACATTGTAACTTTATATTTAGAATGCAATCAATTTGTATGGTATTGATTGCTTTGCTCTCGTAAAAAAATTATCAATTGGTCAATTTTTACGAAGGAAATGAGATCACGTTATGAGGATACAATCAGAAATACCTTCTTTAGCCAATTGATAAATCTCAAACAAAAGGGTTGAATGATGGAGCACATTGAGGACTTCCAAAAATTTAATATAAGGGTAAATGATATTCCAGAGGAGCATAGAATTGATGTCTTCATAGGAACTTTAAAGGACAACATCCAACATGAGGTTATCCTTTGGGAACCTAATTCATTGGAGAAGGAATTGAGGTTGGCAAGAAAAATTGAAAGAAAAATTATGGCGATAAGGAAGCCTACCACTCACAACTATAAATATGGAAGTGTTGCTACTCCTAGAATTCCACAACCTACAAGGTCGACACCATAAAAATTGGAAGAAAAAATAGCAAAAGGGCTTTGCTACAGTTATGATAGAAAATACACTAAATTTCATAAGTGTTCTGAGAAGAAATTAGTTTAGATATATTTTGAAGAGGAGGAAGAAAACGAACAAGAAACTTCAAAAGAACGGGATATACACCAAGAAATGACCTTAGAGAAAGAAGAAATGAATCCGGCCATATCTTCTAATGCATTGGAATGAATTACTACTCCTAAATCTCTAAATACATAAGGACATATCAAGAAGAAAAAAGTAATAGTGTTGATTGATTCATGTAGTACCCATAATTTTATTTATTGTAAGATAGCCAAGGAATTGAATTTCTTCCTATATCTAGCACCAAAGTGTCAAGTGATGGTTGAAAATGGAGGAACTATAAATTGCTCTGGAAAGTGCCATAATATCAAGATAATTGTTAACATTGAAAAATTGTACAAACACAAGACATTATAAAATGTCAAGCAGAAGGTACGAATAAATATTTGCAGGGAAGAAATACATTACAGGAGCTTAAAAAGTTAACTTTTCCTAAGGTTAGCAGGAAACGTTTTGGACGACACACAGAAAGCACTGACCCTTGGTGATATTTGTGGTTTTTTCTTTGATAGTCGTGAATAAAATCATGGTTATCCCTCGAATAGCCGCGCGGACTTGAGGATGCGGAAATTCACCATCTGGGACCACTTGGCACACTTGGAGAAAAATATTCTCACTTAAGCTAGCCAAGTACAACCGCCTAGGAGCCACCTTGAGGCTTTAGTGCAGCACACAAAGGAATCATACCCCCACTCTTGTGTCAACATCCATCTTCTACCAAGAGAGGGAGGGAAAATTTGAAATTTTTCTTAAAAATCCAGCCATGGGAAGAGAAATTGGAGACACATTGTTATTCTAGCCAAATTGATCCTCAGCAAACCAGCTTGTGTTTTCTAGCAGCAAGAGGATTGGAATTATTCACTCGTTGGCCATCCAACACTTCAATCCAAGAGAGAATATTTCATCATGTTTCCATTGATCTACCATCCTTTGAGAGGGAAGAGAGGCTTGCTAAAAGGTTGAGGGGAAGAGACCCCCTTGTCTTGGGTATTAGAGCTCCAAAGCTCGAAGGATCCACTACAAGAGATTTAGCATTATATCTTCTACTACCACCAACACCGAATAAAGGGAGAGAGCTCTCCATTGTTGAGTTATTAATGTGTTTTCAATATTGAGCGTGTTTCTTGTACATGTTGTTTTGTTTTTGTTTCTTTGTTTATGGAGTGTGTTATGTTTCCATTTAACTTATCTTATTACATGTTGAACTTGTTCCAGTAATGTTTGACAAACCAATTTGACCCGTGATTTTCTTGTAGGAAAGCAGCCTCCTTACTAACCACTATGTATTTCATCCGCCCAAGTGCCAAATACACTAAAATAGGAATGGTGACTCCACTAGATGCTTTATTTTGAGCTAATGGTTGTTGATGCAGGTCCTTGCTCTTGCTCAGACTTGTTGCAAAACCACTCCTACCTCCTCTCAGCACTTTCATTCACCCTGAGTGAGAAATTTGGCTCAGATAAGGTGGATTTTTTCAACCTATGCCATCCACATGAATTTTGTTTATACAGACACGCGATCTTCGCGTATGTGGGAAGATAAGCTGCGCGGTGGGAAATAAGCCCAATTTTCATTTTTTTCCTCAATTTTTTGCATTTTTAAGGTGTTGGAAACCAATAAAAAAATTTCCATCACTGTGCTTTGGTATTTCATGACTGGTTAGGACACTTTTTTCTAGAGTTTAGCCTAGAAACTAAGTTTTTTTAATTTTAGCTTTTATCATTGCAAATCACACATAGTTTAAGTAGGGGAAATTAAGTGGCCTTAAATCCACATATGTTATCTAAACAAACGATTTTCTGGTAAAAAATACCAAACAATGTTAGAAAATTATATATTACAGAGCAATGGAACACATAAAATATGTGGAAACACAAATACATAAAACATATAAAACAAGAGAGACACAGATATACGTGGTTCACCCAATTTGGGCTATGTCCACCCCGAAGAGACACAACTTACAACAAATCCGCTATAATATCCTCTACTCTCTCCCACATTCCCCCTTTCTTTTTCTCGTTCATAATACACATACAATACACAACTACAATACAATACCCTTGTAAAAAACGAGGGGTTTCCTACTAGGGGAAACAACCCTACATTAAACATAAAATTTACCGTCAGATCATCTTCCTAATGAACGAACCATATTGACTATGAAATTACAATATTTTACAATGCAATTTTACATCTATTTTTATCTTCGGGGATGCTACCCCCGAAACCCCCGTCAGGGGACCGTTGGCCCCTGGACCCCCCAGTCAAGGGGGATTGGCCCCCCCGGACCCCCAAGGGGGGGACAATTCCCCCCCGCACCAACCCCCCCCCCCCCCCACCCCGAGTGGAGGGGTATAAAGTCCTCCTGGGGTATACATCTAGCTGAAACAAAGACCTCTGAATCAATATTAAAATCAAACTCCACACCCAATAATCTCCCACTTCGAGACTGCTAGTAACAACTCCACCGCTGCTTCATTTGCTGGATAATTACTCCACTTTGTACCTAGCTATTTATCATCTTCATCATCATACTTGAAGACCAATTGAAACTGAGAATAATTTTAGTTTATCCCTGGTTACAACTTTTGTTAATATATCTGCAGGATTTTGTCTAGTGTGTATCTTTTCCAGCTTCAATTTTCCATCTTCCAACATTGATCATATGAAATGGAACTTGAGCTGTATGTGTTTAGTCCTGGAATGAAATGATGAGTTCTTTTCAAGATTAATGGCTTTTTGGTTGCCACTTTATAATCTCCCCAACTCTTGTTTCTTACCTAATTCATCCATAAACCTTTGTAATCAAACCATTTCTTTACTAGCCTATGTAGCAGCAAAATACTCTACTTCTATTTTTGAAAGTGCAACAACACTTTGCATTTTTTAAATCCAACTAACAACTATTCCACCTTTAGTAAATACATACCATGTAGTGCTCCTCCTATTATCTCTATAACCTACCATATCTGCATTAGCATATCCCTGTAGAGTAATGTTTGTACCACCAAAGCATAATGTTTGATTTGTGGTACCTCCAAAATATTTGAGAATCCATTTCACTACCATCCAATGTTCTTTTCCTGGATTGTTCATGTACCCACTTACAACTCCCACTGCATGTGCAATATCATGCCTTATGCAAACCATTGCATACATTAAGCTTCCAACTATTGATGCATATGTAACTTTAGACATATAATCCATTTCTTCTTAGGTCTTGGGGCACATCTCCTTACTAATTTTGAAATGGCTAGCCAAAGGTGTACTAACTGGTTTTGCATTCTGTATATTAAATCTTTCCAGCACCTTTTGTATGTACTCATTCTGAGACACAGTTAATTTGCGATTTTTCATGTCTCTAGTTATTCTCATGCTAAGGATTCGTTTTGCAGCTCCCAAATCCTTAATTGAAAATGAATTTGCTAATTTTATTTTGAGCACATTTATTTCTTGCATGTTAGACCCTGCAACAAGCATGTCATCTACATACAATAACGACATAATATAACTACCATTATTTTTCTTTTTCAGATAAACACAATGATCAGAGTGACATCTAGTATAACCTTGTTCAGAACATAAACCTGTCAAATTTTACATACCACTTCCTTGGAGCCTATTTTAAGCCATACAAGCTCTTCTTTAACCTGCACACCAATTTTTCCTTCCCTTTGACCTCATATCCTTGTGGTTGCTTCATATAGTTCTCTTCCTCCAAATCTCCATGGAGAAATTTTGTCTTTACATCTAACTGTTCAAGATGAAAATATTCCACTTCTACAAGACTTAAAATAGTTCTGATTGAAGTTTTCTTAACAACAAGAGAAAATATTTCATCAAATTTAATACCTTTCTTCTGTGCAAACCCCTTCACCACAAGTCCAACTTTGTACCTCTATTTTCCTCCATCTTCTTCCTTAAAACTGTAAACCCATTTATTCTGTAATTTTGTTTAACATGCAGGCAACCTAACCAAGTCCCAAGTCTCGCTATGTATTAAGGAGTCCATCTCTTATTTCATGGCTAGCTCCCACTTCTTCCTGGTTTTGACCTGTATTACTTCTTCATAACATTCGGGTTCTCCAGAATCAGTCAATAATAAATAATATAATGAAGGAGAGTATCATTCAGGGGGTCTACTTATCCTAGTAGATCTCTTGACGCCACTTTCATGTGTTTGAGGTGCATGTTGTTATTGTGGTGGTTGTTGTTGTTGTGGCTGTTGATTATTATTATTTTCAGGCACCTTTACGTTTTCTATGATCTCATCAAGAATTGTGTATTCTTTGTTTTCTTTTTCCTGTTTATTTTCCTACAGCTGATTCTTATACAAGACCTTTTCATTAAATATTACATCTCTTCTCCTAATGATTTAGTGATTTTCATAATCATATAAGCGATAACCAAAATCATTAACACCATATCCAATAAAGGTACATTTCTTTTATTTTGCCTCAAGGTTTGTTCTATTTTCTTTATTAATGTGGACAAAGGCCTCACAAGCAAAAGGCTTTAAAAAGGAGCAGTTTACCTTTTTACCTGTCCATGCCTCCTCTAGAATACCACCATCCAAGGAAATTGAAGGCCTTCTGTTTATTAGATAAACAACAGTATCTACAACATCTGCCCAAAATTATAAAAGCAATCCTGCATGTAATATGATGATCCTTGCATGCTCCATGATTGTTTTGTTCATCCTTTCTAACACACCATTTTCTTATGGTGTTCTTGGAACTGTCTTCTCTCTGCAAATATTCACCTCCATTGTCTGATCTTAGACACTTCAACTTCTTTCTTGTCTCAATCTCAAACAAAGCTTTCCATTTCTTGAAAGCATCAAATACATCATATTTATTTTGACTACAATAAATCCAAATTTTTCTAGTTGCATCATCAATACAAGTAGCATAATAACGAGAGCCACCGAGAGATGATATCTGAGAAGGTACCCTTACATTTGTATCCACAAGCTCTAATTTTTCACTTTTCTTTTCTTTCCAAACTCTAAGAAATCTGACTCTTATTTTTTCCATAAATACAATTCTCACGGAAATCCAAATCAATATTCTTCAAACCCAGTAATAAACTTCTTGAGTGAAGAATCTTCATCCCCTTCTCACTCATATGTCCGAGTCTCTGATGCCATAATGTTGCATCTACTCCTTTGGAAGTTAAAGCATTAACAGAGTTAGAAATACCATTTCATAAATACAATGTACCAACCTTTTCTCCTTCTTCTATTACCAGGGATCCTTTAGTGACCTTCCAGGTTTTATTTGTGAAAGTTGTCACACAACCTTCACCACCTAACTGCCCTGTTGAAATTAGATGTTTCTTTAGATCTGGAACATTCCTTACCTCTTTTAATAACCATTGGTTTCCATTCTTTTGTTTTACAAGAATTTTACCCATTCCAACGATTTTATAGGGTTTATCATCACCTAGACGAACATGTCCAAAATATCCTTGAACATAGTCATGAAAATATTTCTTATGAGGTGTGGCATGGAATGAGGCCCCTTAATCTACCACCTGGGAATCAGTAACATTTTATAAAGAAAGAATCAAAGCATCTTGTAACACATCACCTATCACATTTTCTTAATGATTGTTTTCTTGATGTGTGTCTCCTTCTTTTACCTTCCGATATTTACAGCCTTTCTTCATGTGTCCTTTATTTCATCATTTCCAACACACTATCCCCGATCTAGACTTGGATCTGCCTTTCCTTGATTTAATGCGATATGCTGAGCTCTTTCCTCTTTCCATTTTTCTTCCCCTAGTCTATGCACTCAAAGCATTACGCAATGTCTCACTAGAGCTTTTATGTCACATTTCCTCGCTAAGGATAGCACCGACAACATCATAAAACTTTAAGGTCCTAGATCCAGAGAAAGAGTTACTAATGGCCATAACTAAAACATTCCAAATTTTTGGCAATGAGCATAGAAATAACAGATCCCTAACTTCATCATCAAATTTTACCCCTACATAACTTAACTGACTGGTAATCGTATTAATTTGATTTAAATGGTCAGCAATAGATCCACCATATGACATCTTCATACTAAATAAATGTTTCATAAGAAATACCTTATTTGAGGCTGAGGGTTTTTCATATAGTTTCTCCAATGCATCAATTAAACCCTTTGTCATTGTTTCCTTCGAAATATTGAAGGCTACAGACGCCACGAGGCACAACCGTATTTTTCCAAGTGCCTTTCTATCGAGAATATCTCATTTTGCATCTTTCATACTCGACAACTTATTTATTTTTCTGCTCAATGGTAGGTACAGATCTTTCTGATGTAGATATTCTTCCATCTGCACCTTCCACAGTGGGTATTTTTCACCATTAAATTTCTTGACCCTAAACTTACCATCTTCCACCATTGCTCCCACTCGAACCAGGAACCCTTCTTTCCTATGAGTTTATAAACTAAATAGATCTTCGAATCTGATACCATTTGTTACAAAATTATAAATTACAGAGCAACGAAACACATAAAATATGCAGAAACACAAACATAGAAAAAATATAAAACAAGAGAGACATTGTTATATGTGGTTCACCCAATTTGGCTACGCCTACCCCAAATAGCTAGTAATATTCTCTACTCTCTCTCACACTCCCCCTTTCTTATCCAACAAGATGAAGAGACACAACCTAAAACATATCCGTTGTAATATTCTCTACTCTCTCTCACACTCCCCCTTTCTTTTTCTCACTTATAATACACATTCAATACACAGCCGCAATACAATACCCTCATACAATATGAGGGGTTGTATTCTAGGGAAAAAAACCCTAAATTAAACATAACCTCTACAATCAGATCATTTGCCTAATGAACAACCCAGATTGACTATGAAATTACAATATTTTAAAAATCAATTTTACATATGTTTTAGCTTCGAGGGCACTGCCCTAGAAACCCTCGCACCCCACCCCACCCCACGTGGAGGGGTCTACAGTCCTCCTGGGGTATACATCCGGTTGAAACAAAGACCTCTGAATCAAGATGAAAATCAGGCTCCACACCCAACAAATAGATAGAGTAATTAGAAAAAAATTAATTGGCTCATACATCCACACATCTTTAGCTAATTCTTGTTTTTCATTTTTTGCGTTATATTAATTCAATTTTTGCATTAGGAATTGGGACCAGGACCAAACTTCCAAAAATAAAACAATTAATTTATGCCACCCTTGCACCTCACGATGAGCCTGGGTATGCATATGAACAATTTCTTATGATAATTTTCCATATCCCTATAGTGCAAAACTTAGTCTAACTAGGCAAGGTGTAAGTGTCCCATAATCCACACATCGCTTATTTTTGCAATTAACAATCACACATAACGTAATTAGAAAATGATTATAAAGGATCACCACATATCCACATCTCATAACACTTGTGATTGTACACTCCAAAGCACACATGAAGCATCAATAAGCATTGGACCAAAAGGCACCCAGTGTGTTGGGACCTTTGTCCTATTCTTAAAATTACTTCACCAGGGCACACCGTAGAAAAATTTGGACTCTCTAAAAATAATATCTAATCAAACTCACTAAATTCTCCCCAAAGGGGCCATAAAATAAATTATAGTTCAAGTTAGGACCATCGGGGGTAAGCATCCAATAATCCATCGTGGTCATTATACATTTTGAAACATAGATGTGGAATTTTTAGGGAGCTTAAAATATGTCTATTCTCCCATGGAGCAAATACCCGAGCATTACCAGAGACCCGTTTCAGAGGGGGTTAAGCTTAGGCTCAATGCGTGCAGTAATTTTTGGGGCTACCTGACCCATCTAGTGGTCTATACTAGTAGTTGAATACCAAGAAGCTCAACACTCAAAAATTCACATGAGATGACGATACTTTAGTGGCCAAATCTAGGGCACCCTTCCCTATAGGTGACAGTGCAGGCAGCACTAGATCCTCTTACCATTACCTTGGTCAATTCTTCGGTTGCTGGAAGGTGTCGCCAATTCTTTCAGGAAGTTATCCCTACTACCCATCAGAATACATCTTCACAAGGCCTAACTACATTTGAGAGTGTAAGGACAATTAGGTTTATTTAGGCTTTTGAGTATCATACACAAAAAAACCAAACCATATTTTTTCCTTGCTTGATCACATAGCATTAATATAAAGGAAAAATTACCTCTTATTTTTTCTCTTTGTTTTATGCATGCGATCATATTTTCTTTAATAATAGTGTTCCTTCTCTCAGTAAACCAAAAAAAATTCCAAGATTAAGCTATTTGACACCATAATGGACCTAATGGGGCCTTGTCGATCTAGTTTTTTTTTGGACCTCCCCCCATTAGAAGGAGGAGTTTCAATTTTTTTCGCCATTTAGACGTCGAAGACGTCACACGACCACTATTATCGGTTTATCCTTTATCAGGGCATCTGTGGTTGGAAATCCCCAAGTTTCACCCAACACCACACCAATGGAAACCCTTGTAGGGTAACCACACTCAACTCCTCCCACAACACCCAGAGGGCAGATAAGCGCTACCCCTTCGGGGAGTCAGCAGAACACACAACAAGGTACGTGACATGGTAATATTCTTGAGGCACCCACCATAAACCATTACACTCAGACACTTGTGTTTCCATAGTACACATTGGTATTCAATACTCAGTTACCCTTTTAGCATCATTAAAACTTCTAGATATATCAAAGCTAACTAATGACCCCATTGCACATAGCCTTAATTGGCCTCCCATGCGCATGAAGCTCCCCTCGTACATACCAAAATTCGAAGGGAAGCAACCAGAAGACCTCAGAAATCATATTATAAATTTCCACCTATGATGTTCATCTAATAGTATTATTGATGATACTATTCGACTGAGACTATATCAATGCACCCTAACTGGGCTTGTTACGAAATGGTATGTTGAGAAACCCTTTTCTTCTCATGGAACCTTTAGTGCCCTCGCTATCGTGTTCCTCACTTATTTTCAACTACTCATCCACCATGATTTGAGAATGGAATTTCTGACTCATTTTAGGCAAACGCGAGATGTCCATATATTAGACCATCTCGACGAATGGTGGCAATGTTTGAGCAAATAAAAACTTGACAATAGAGTTGTATTGGACTTGTTTTTGGAAACTCTCACAGCATAGATCTCAAAATGTGTGGCGAAACAAGGAACTACCTCTGAGGAGGACGCCATTTTCAAAGCCCAGCAGCTCAAACTCATCTATACCCAGTCAGGATATATCTACAATTTCCTTCCAAATGCTCCGTGCCTGCAAAGTTATAGAGAATTTTCAGGCACGTCGAATACCACAAATGACTTGATCGGGTCATTGACCCAAGGTAACCTAGGCAGCAGTATCCAGTACCCAAGATATTTGTATGATTCTACCTAGAACATGACGCAACCTGGCTACCACCAAAGTCAATCTACACCTTTGCAGAATATAATCAATTGGGCGTCATCATATCATCAATAGTAGGGAGGCTTCTACCCTCCCTCGCAGGGGATCCAGTACTTAGGTAGGAATTCTAATGGAAGAGATTCCCCCAAGAAACCTTACACCAACCAGCGATAGGGAAACTAATATTCCCCTTTCCCCGCACAAAATCCACCACCGTAGAAAAATGCATCGGTGAACTTAGTGAAACCTTCCCAAGATCAACAATGCTAGGCTTACAACCAGGAGAACTGCAAAAATCCTCCGAACTTTGTGAAAAATAATCTTAGGAATAAACAAAAGGGAGACTCTGGACATGGGGGAAGTAACTAGTAACGACCCCGACAATCTCAGTCTGGGGACAACCCCAACTGAAAACAAAACCAAGAGCCAGAAAACAACTCCTAAGGGAAAAAAAAGAGGTTCATTCTAAGGAAAAACCATTCTTGTCCCATATGTGGTGTGTATGGCCATTATACTCACCACGGTCCCAAACTGAAAAAAAAAAAATCAGGGTAACCACGGACAAGGGGAACCTACGGAATAGCCTGCTGTAATGCAAGAGCATTTCCCCCACAAAGGAGTGGTTAACACCCAAAAACAACAACCACTCCAAAATGATATTAGGAGCGAAAACCATGAAATTTACATGACTAGCAAAGAAATGTTCTTCCAGACAAGGAATAGGAACTATTATGCCCCCCTCGGATGTTAACCCATCAAGTACGAGCATGACTACACCTACTGCACCATTAACCATATCCAAAGTACCTATCGAGCCCCTTAAAAATATGGTCAAGGGGCCAACTAGGCGCGTAGGACACCACTCAAAAGCAGCCCATAACTACAACATAGTGGATGATTTAGCACAATCATCCGCTACCATGTTAGCCTTATAAGTCCTACAATCATGCCCAAAAAAACAGAAAGCCTTACATTCTGCATTAAGCGCAATTGACCCTTATGATTCATTCCTAATGGTTTTTTACCTATACAAAGCAAGCCCCGGGCCGGTGTCAGTCCAAAATATCACCATACATTGATGCATCATTAACGAAGGAACATTTACATGCATCATGTCCAAATCCGTTTGG
This sequence comes from Pinus albicaulis, assembly GCA_034641835.2. NCBI lineage: Eukaryota > Viridiplantae > Streptophyta > Pinopsida > Pinales > Pinaceae > Pinus > Pinus albicaulis. The sequence continues at coordinate 1,113,913,624 of CM076577.1, forward strand.
CATAAGTTGGGATCACTTGAACTAAAACCATCTGACATCATGTTTAGAAAATATGACGGTCGACCTTTAGCTCTCGTCGGTCTATATCAGAATGTCCTTGTAAAATTGGCCGGAAATACAGTACTTATTGACATTGAAGTCTTGGATGTGCAACTTGACTATAATATACTCCTTCAGCAGAGTTAGATGTATGCCATGACTACAATAGCATCCTTTGTCTTTTAGGTGATTTTGTTCCCCCATGAAGATCAAATCATCACCATTTACCAACTTACATACTATGATAAGAAACCCATGATGGCTCTCGATGTTTTTTTTACCTTACGTAGACACAACTAAGGAATCGCTCATGCGGTATCAAGGATTTGGCCCCAACCAATTAAAACCAACATCAATCCTAGGATCACTCCTAGGAGATCCCCCTATCATACCAGAGGCAGCCCCATAGATCATGGGGGCACCAGAGTGCATGATGATATCATCAAACACCGAGACCAAATCAGAAATGGAAACTAGTAGTGTGGATACCGAGGCCACTAGCACGACTTTCCTACCCTATGCCATCGCCCAAACCCCATTTTTATACCCCTTACCTGGTTTTGTGTCAAAGCAAGTCCTGGAAACTATTAAATTTCCAAAAATGGATTTCGCAATACCTATGTGGTATTTGGTCCCACCAACCATGCTGGGAAGTACTGGCATCACTTCTATACGGATAACCCCCATCACCCTTCAGGATGCCACAACGGTTAACAAAACTCCTGTAGTAGCACCAGTTAATGCGACCAAGAAAACCAGCAAAAAAGGGAAGAAAATTGAAAACCCTGAAATACCTAGGGCATTACAACCTTGTGCATATGTGATATTGTAGGCCATCCTACCAATATTTTCCTGTAGTTATATAAATTTAAACCTCTTCTAAACACCGAAATAAATGTCGCGGCCTCAAGTTCCCATAAAAAGGAATAGGCCACGAAAAATCAAGGGAAAGCATTGTGCACCAACCATGCATGCACCATATGTGATAATTACATCATTACCCAGATATGCCATGATATAGGGATGCCCTGCAAGCCATAGAGAAATTGTACCAACAAGACCCCTTAGATCCACCCATGCAAATGGACGAGGGAGAGCCTAGAACCATATTGCACCTATGAGAGCAACCTACATCCTGCTAATACACTGTCACCCCAATGGACCAAAGACGGAAAATGGAGGCCACTCACCTGACCCTAGTTTATGCATTGTGTGACGAGCCAGACAACTTAGTCCCATAATGTCCCAAATTAAGGGCATTTAACCGTTGGTACAAAATATCTCACGTTTCCCAAAGCAACTTAATTCGGTATCGATGACATACATGTCATATTTGTCGAAGAAACCATCATGTGCTTCGTTGTCACCACATCGATCAGTTCTGGTCCATGTTGGGTTTCATGCGATGCTTCATCGCTGAAAACTCTGATTTGGCCGACTTAGACACAGAATCTGGAAATAGTACCACCATCCAAGGGACGGAAACAACAAGTACCATATTATATGTTTCCAAGGACAGACAGTCACCTGAATGACCACCTCCCCTTCATTATCTCCCTCAAGCTCCTATCCATCTCTGCGCACTCTATGATGAACAAGATCACTTCATCGATGAATGTGCATCCCTAGAGATGTATCATAGATGGCATCCATTCAACCCCGTATAGTATGACGACTTACGAACAGTCCAATATTCATGTCGAGTGTGTTCAGGCGACCACCCAGTTCGTCATTGTCCCTATATCCCCAAATGTTGTTCGACGTTAAATAGTTTACACCATGCCATATTACGCCATGTCGCAGAAGATAGATTGGATTCAAAATACGTGGAAATTTATACAACACAAGAAAATGTGGCAACCAGGTCCATTTTCTTCATGTCATCAGAAAAACAACCAACAAAGGGGTACATCATCACCCCTAACTGTAGTCAATGGATAAGCCCAACCTATGTAATATACAAATCAAGTAACCACTTGGTCATCCAATTCCCAGAATTAAGATCATTCCACAAATGGTAACCAATCACTCTAGCAGTCCAAAGGGAATGGAGAACCAGGGGAAAACAACCTTGTCTAGTTTGTCATGAAAACCATCAAACTCGAAACTATACTTACATCTCCTAGTTTCAACCTTTGGTAGACTCCATACAATCATTCGCTACCCAATACCCGGATATAACTGGTCTAGAACCAAGGCAGCCTAACACAATGCATCCTACCCAAAGGTAGTTTGCCCCCCATCATTACCAAAACATTAGGAAATCTAAGACAACCCATTGTCCTAGCAGGGCCCAAAACCATCCAAGTATGCATGCGGGCTATGCGACAGAAATGACCACAGATTCAATCAATGTCAAGAACTCAAGAAGCTCACTAACATTCTTTGCATGGTCACCACCATCCCTTTGATAAATATCTCCAATCAAGAGAAGATCACACGATGCTATTGCAAGATTTTCTCACAATTCCACCATACGATGGATTGTGAGTACCTCCCAAGGCTATGAGCAGCGAGCGCAGAGTTCTGTCTAAACTCCGTAAAAGAGCCAGACCAACCAAAACCAAAGACTCAGAGATACAAACATGCCCTAATTCTGAATCATCTCCGAGCATCCACTTCGGGCACAAAGAGTAGAATTAATGCTCACACCATCTACTCGATAAGCACCTTGACACCGTGCACCATTTGCACAAGTCACAATCAAAAAACATACTTGTGCTCCTTAATTGAAACATTTAGGCACCTCTGCACTCAGCGCAACTTCAAAATCCAGGAAAGTGAAAGTACCCTCAGTACACCACATGAAGAACATAAGCTTGCTCTCACACAAGCCACCACAATGGAAATTCCTCCACCATCCAACGTCGGCGACACACAACACCACATACAATTCATCCCATCATGCATGGGAACCATGACTTATGTTGTATGATCATATGTCATTGGTGTTTAGACTGCTACAACTACAACAGTAATTATACCTTCGATGCTACAAACTCAACCAGTCTACACCCTATCGACCTTGTCTGGTTCCACAGTATCAAATATGGAATCCCATTCGTGTTTGTCAACCAACTCTGTTTGGCCTGAACCAACTCCTCACAGCCTCAGACAAACCAACTCCCCCTTAGATTCCTTATTCCAGTGAAACAAGGATATTCTAGAGGCCATGACGGAACCAGATTGTCCATGGGACGCAATGCATCATGCTCATTTTTTCTTCCAAAAAACATTATGTCCTAACAACCCAGAAACACAAGAGATATACGCGATTGAATAAAAAGAATTCCTCATGTATGGGAAGTTATAATGGTTATAAAATCCCATCCCAACAATTGACACATTTGAGGAAGGAAAAATTTCAGATATTTCACCGACCATTAAGGTAAATATCTCGAGAAAACCAGGAAAAATTGAAGAAATATCATTGGGGGTAGTAGGCTCCCCAGATGAAGTAGTTTCTATCAAAAAATTTCTACAAGAGTACAAAGACATATTCACATGGGATTATTCAAAAATTTTGAGACTTAGCCCCACTATTGTAGAGCACCACATTGACACCTGGCTTGACGTACCACTGGTACACCAGAAACAACATCAATTTCACCCATCTAACGAAGAAGCGATCAAGCAAGAGATCGAAAAGCTTCACAAAGTCGGGTTCATCTACCAATCACTTACACATTGTGGGTTTCCAACCCTATTCCCGTCATGAAAAAATAGGGCACCATTCGCGTCTGTACTTATTTTTTAGATTTGAACAAGGCTTGTCCCAAGGACAACTACCCTACCCCGTTCAACGACCAAGTCATTGATGCTTGCACTGGTTATGAGGCCTTGTCCTTTATGGATGGGTTCTTAGGGTATAATGAAATTCAAATCTGACATATAGATCAATACAAGACAACTTTCACTATGCCTTGGGGCACATTCACATACCAAATAATGTTGTTCAGTCTTAAAAATGCTGGAGCCACCTTCTCATGGGCCATGAATTATATCTACCATGACCTAGCACACCTCATCCTATCTTACTTGGATGACCTCATTGTTCGATCGAGGAAGAAATTGAACAGCTGTAGGATTTACGGTTGGTATTCCAAAGATTTCGATATTACAACCTATGTTTCTACCCTCTCAAGTGCATCTTCTGCATCAACATAGGTTGACTATTAGGATTTATCGTGTCCTAGCAAGGGATCTGAGTGGACCCCCTCAAAGTCCAGGTAATCAAAGAGGTGATACCACCCAAAATCCTCAAGCAACCTCAAAGCTTGTAGGGGAAAGCCAAATTCTTGAGACGCTTTGTCCCTTATTATGCCACTTGCACATAAGGATTCTTTTGATTGCTCCGTTAGGATATCTCGTTTAAATGGGATGATCAAGCTCAACAATCGTTTGAGGCGCTAAAAGACACATTTTATTCAGCACCATTGATCAGCCCACCAAATTATGACAAAGATTACACCTTATGCCTATCAACATCAGAGACCGCAATAACTGGGGTGTTAGTCCAAGATGGAACTGATGGTAAAGACCATGTAATTTATTACGTCAATAAGAACTTATCTAGCCCCACCTTAAGATATGAACCCAAGGAAAAAAGTGCACTAGCCCTTATACATGCAATACAAAAGATTTTGCACTACATCATCCTATGGACTACAACAGTCGTAGCAGTTATCAACCCCGTGAGATACCTATTGTTGTCACCCCATAATTCTAAAGTCTGAAGACATAACCACGGAGGGAAATGTCAAACCACTTTGGAATCCAGGACCTAGCCTTCCTAGATTCAGAGAGGGCTCTCTCTGTTAGATATAGCTTTGTTTATAGGGGCATTTTAGGCTAGCTATTAGTGCATATGGGTTTGTTTGAAGATTTGGTTGAGGCAGTAGAAGGGGGCCATTGGGTTATGGAGTCAAACAGGTGCAAAAAAATTCAAACGGATGAATAACTGAGGTCAGGTGAAACCAGGAAAGCTAGCCATGTCAATGGATATTAACATCTTCTAAGATGGAAAGGAGGAGGAGATTAAGGTTCAACAGGAATATAGAGCAGACCGTCTCTGAATTCTGCATTCCGGTCTCAGAGGAAAACATTTCGTACTGTTTCAAGACTAAGCAGGGTACCCCATGGTAAATCCTACACAAAATTTCCCATCTACACTAAATAAATAAAACAGCATGTAAAAGTGGAAAATGACAAATTACATGAGGGAAGCACTTCACCACAAAACATGACACAAGAATCTGGAAAACAAAATCATATTTCATTCATCCAAAGAGAGTGTTTACAGCCAGAAGAGTCTATTGCAATGGTTTTTTCCCCTTTTTGGCCTCCCTCATACTACTAATGCATACGATATTTATGGAAAACTTGAGTTGGTTAATCATTCTACTGCAGTGATTACATTCAAACCAAAACTAGACAAGTGGAAACATGCGGGCGATGATAAGATGAGCTTGGCCTTCAACAGTGCCTTTTAGTAGTCTATTATTAATTGTGCAATGATTAGGATCTGGCTGATCTGATGTGGAAGAGGCAAGGAAAGCTCTGACACCTTGGCTCTTCATCTTTAGAAAACCGTTGTGGGATTATTAAATTGATGAGGTGCTTGGCTAAATAGCTATGTTGATGTGTTCTCTGGCCCTTCGGTTTCTGTTGTTATATCACAGTTATTTCTGCACAAACACCCGACTTCACATTTTCTGTCTGTTTCCTTGTGACATTCAGCCTCGCTCTGCTTTTTGCTCCTTTTCGGTTATTATTCTACCACAAGTCCCTTTGCCACATTTTTCCTATTTCTTCATAAAATGGTGCACAAACCTCATATGACCGAACTTGAAATCCTTGAGATTTCATCTCATAACCACATCGCATCTGTGCCAACATCACACTTCGCATTTCATTGTTTTTAACTTTTCCTTAGCACTTATCTTTTAAAACTTGTGATGTTCGCTATGTGATCGAGTCCCACCTGGCATCGCACATCACACTTCGGTGACTTTATCACTTACCTCCCATGATTATCCTTTAAAAATTTTGATTTGCGATCAAGCCCCACCACATCGCACATCGTACTTTGACAATTTTAACATTTACCTCCCGCACCTATCCTTTGAAACATGCAATGTGCGATTGTGAAGAGAGGTAGAGGTTTAGACTTAGGATATAAAGGAAATTTCAGTTTTTATTGTGGTTTATGTATCATGTGATATATATGAATGTATCAAGTGGCCTAAAGTTGTCGCAAAGTTGTGACTAAGGCAAGTTTAAATGAGAAAATGATATGGCTTCTAGTGGGTGGGTGGAACTATAACAATAGAATTTCGGACTTTAATATAAAGTAATAAATCCGAAAGGTTATGTATGTGGGTCTTAGGGTTTAAATGGGATTCAGAGCATTAGAGTTGAAAATTTGGGAAAATGAAAGGTAAGAAGAGGGTATTTTTTAATGAATGAGGGTAGTATGGATTTTTCTCACCATTACACTTAATCAACAATACTTTCCTCTTTCAATTGAAATAAAGGTAGATAGATTCATTTGATGCTCTTGATAGTTAGGATTTCCCTTTTTTCCTGAAAATAAATGATAGCCATGGAATATTATTTTCAGTATGAAAGACCTGAGAAAATAATCAGTCACCTTGTGATACTGTGAAATAAAGGAGTCTAACACCTTCTAACTCATTGTCTGATGAACCAAAAATACACTTTATGGGTAGTGATACTGTACGAATTTGACCTGCAGTTTAGCTCCCCCAAGAGCAAAAAATATTTGATCTTAGCCAAGTTCATCACTGACCTCCCAAGTTAGACTAAAGAATCCCCAGTTAACGACTCACTACCAGACGAACATCTATTTTTAGTAACAACTAGTGATCCTTGGTACAACGATATCTTCTTATTTTTACAAACCCAAAAGTTCAATCCAAATCTCACATGTGACGACCGAAGGCACATATGTCACCAGGCCCCCCAATACCTCCTCATGGGAGACGTCCTTTATCGATGAGGCATCGATACTATCCTACGATGATGCCTCACGTACAAAAAAGCTGAGTAAGCCCTAAATGACTGTCATAGTGGAGCTTTCGATGGCCACCACTCAAGGATGCCTAATGCCCAAAAATTCCTACGATCAGGTTATTTCTAGCCGATTGCATTTAATAAGTAAATATGTGTGACCAATGCCAACGCTTCGCCCACAAGGCAAGAGCACCTTCCGCTCCTCTACACCTAGTCATCATAGATGATGCCTTTTGCAAATGGGGAATCAACTTTATGACTTGCAACCCTACGTCATCTAGAAACCATAAATACATCATTGTAGTCGTCGACTATTTTACCAAGTGGGCAGAAGCCATGCACACATATGAAAACACCAAAGAAACTAGTGCACGGTTTCTTTTCAACCATGTCATCACATGATTCAATGTGCTTAAGGAGTTAGTCTTTGATCATAGAAAGAATTTCAAAAACAAAATATTCTATGATTTGTCTCATCACCTAGGATTCACACATGAATTCGCGTCACCATACTACCCTCAGTCCAAAGGGAAAGTAGAAGTTGTCAACAAAGTGCTTAAAAAAATGTTACAACATATGATTAATAACCATAAAACAAACTGGCACAATATGGTTTTTTCATCCCTGTGGGCATACCGCACAAAAGTTTAAAAATCAACAGGATTCCCACCTTTCCAACTAGTGTAGGAGGTAGAAGTTGTGATTCCCATCGAACACAAAATCCCCAAATTACACACAGCCATCGAACTCCTTGATGATACCCAGAGGCTTTAGAGAAACGATTGGTACAATCATAACTCATTGATGAAAATCGACAAGAGTCACTCCAACATAATGAGGCACATAAAAAACGGGTAAAAGCATCATTCGACCGCAACACCACCCCTCATTCATTTACTGAGGGATATTTAGTCCTTTTCTACTATGTTGCAAAAGAATCCTTAGGACTCGGAAAGTTTGAAATATTATGGAAAGGTCCCTACATTATTAAACAGTGCCTCCTAAAGGGGGCATGCATCCTGTCACACCCCGATGGTACATGCCTAGCTAATCCCATCAATGGGCTCTACCTCAAAAAATTTCACCCATAATGGTAGGAAGTCTCAGCCTTAGAGATGAGATGCATGTAGCATAATTTTTTGAGATGATCACAATCATCGAGGACCTGTTCTAAAAAATGATCTGGTGTCACAAATCGATGGTGCCCCCATCCACTATTTACGATTTGTTGATGGAGCCTCACGATGGTCACAAAATCTAGCAGCAGCCACTTGGGGCATATACTATCCTGATCGATCATCATTCCTCACCAATGGAGTGTGTATCAGATCAGCTACCAATAATCAATCATAATATGATGCAGTCATCATACTATTGAGCGATGCCTCTAACCAAGGCATTCACCATCTACATGTTTATCGTGATTCCCAACTAGTGCTATCACAATTAAACCAATATTTTGAAGTATGTAATTCATAACTATTTAGGAATTATTTGCATGCACGAATATTAAGTCATCAGTTTGATTATATTACATTTACACATATACCAAGATATCAAAACTAGACATTTGATCGCATAGCTAATCACATCCTAGACTGGAATGCATCTCATATAAACCATCATCCATAGAAAATAAAAACATGCAAACACAGATATCCATCATAGGCACATAACATCCATCAATAAACACGAACAATAGCCATAGAAACATCATCAGAGCTGTAAAAAATATACATCTCACATATATACATCAAAAAATATATGAATCATAGTATAAAATTCATGTCCCTCACCATCATTTCATTCAAAAAATATGTCTACATGTGACCAAAAAATAGGGAAGCATCCTCATATCAGGCGCTTTCCTTGAACATACAAAATATCTAGGGTTTAACCCTGCTAGGTGAATACTATGGACCCACAGCTGCACTTGGTGCCAGTACTAGTGTAGTAACCAAAACTACAAGTGCCACACGACACAAAGTCGAGTGATGCATGCTCTCTTGAGCCATCAGTGTCTCGAGCCATGTATCATGCAAGTCATCATCAAAACCCTGGGTCATAATCCCCCAGGTCAACCTCTCTAACTGAATCCATCAGTTGGTTAAATCTGCGGCACGAGCGTCGACATCCTAGACCTGAGCCTCAGCAACAAATAGCTTCTCCTGGACTATCTCTACCCAAGACTCAGTCACCTCAGTGTGAGAAAGAAGGGCATTATCTCACCCAACAATGGCAACATTGTTTCCCTCCTCTGAAGGGTCAACACCACCTCCCTTCCCACCAACCTGGGCCAGATCGGCCCCACCTGAGCCCCTCCTCAGTGGTTGATGCTCCACCAAGTGGGTAAGAGGACACCCTGCTGATACCACATCTGAAAGAGAAACAAAAATAGTGACAGTGTTACCATAAAAGACATGTAAATATACACATCATAAAATCCTCAAAAAATTCTGAAAAACATTAAAGGTCGTAACTGCTGGACCCCACGCATAACGGACCGGAAGACCCATATCCAGGTCCCCCCAAAAATCCATAGCTGAGTATGGATAGTCTAAAAACATCTACGGTTTCTCCTAGAACCACGCCTCAAAGGTCGCATCCCAGTAGCAACCAAACTCCCCTCCTCCACCACGGGGCATCATGGGCACCCATCACCACATCCGTGGATCCCTCTGAGGATCTAGGGGAACTGGCACAAAGGGTCTAAGTGTAACCACCCTCTTGAACATGATACTGCACAAAATTCTAGCATAGGTGGAGGCCTTCGACCCCCTCGGACCTTCCCTATATGTGACACCATGCCATCATAAACATGGTATGCCCAGTCATAGAAGTGACCGGCCCATAGTCGATGCAAGACACCAATATGACGACCCAGTGCCCTGTTGGGAGATGATTACCCTATCAGACGAACTATCATCGCTAGGGAACACCTCTCAGCTAAGTCGGTCACAAAGTCAATATGAACAGAACCCTATGTAAATGGCTCACCATCGTAATGATGCTTATCCCAACGTCAAATTTTCACCCTCCCAGGAGGGAGTGGGTGTGGAAGAGCCTCCCCCTAAGGCAATAAACTGGTCAAAAAGAAAACATCCATCTCTCGATGGATGACGATGTCTCTACATCGCAACACCATCACTCGTTATCTCTTGTTCCAAAAATGGACCAAGAAATGGAGAAGACTATCCTATGATATGAAAAGGTTATTCTCTAGAAATTTCAACAACCCCCACTAAGCCAAAATCTCCCCAGCATTGGGGTCTTGCGCCATAGCTGCATGAATATCATGCCAATCTCGCTCATGCCACAACATCTTGTCACTAGAAAAAACCAAACAATTAGTTGCGACAATCAAAAAACCAAAAATGAAATATTTTCCCATCATCGCGCCTATATAGAGAACAAGCGCAATTACCGCGCATCTATATTAGACATAGATGCATGCATCATCGCACAAAATCTCCGCCAAGTTAGATAACCTCACGGGAAGACTTGCTTCTCCGTGAGGTCTACGGAACTCAACCTCGATCGTCTGCGCAGTCGATGCCAAAAATTGATAGGAAATCCATACAAATCATATTTGTACGAACCCCCCAGAAAACAAAAAAATGACAAAATTGAAAATTAGGAAGTCAGGGTCCTACCTAACACTGACGGCGTGAATCCCAAGTACTCAGGTTGACCGCAACGGCAAGAAATTCTTGGAACAAGGGCTCAACTCTGACCTTAGACTCTTAAATGACACAAATGAATTGAAATAAGTCATATTGGCCAATATATTTCCCTTTTCTCATTATTCAACGGACCATAACTGGAGCTAAAAATTCCCAATCAAAAAATCGCAAGAAACACAGCAATCAACACTTCATCTTGGTCAAGATAGGCCCCACACATCCATGCCTCAGAAAAAGTCATTTTTTCAATCACGCAGGTATGCCCTCTCTTATCGCTTTCCTTTGATCGTTATTTTAAATATGCTTGAATAGAAAATATGCTTTTTACTTGGGGTATTGGTTGCAGGTATTACAAAAACGCTAAGTCACCAGTCGCCCCAACCACTAAAGTTACAAGAGAAGGTATCATTTATCCCTAGCATGATAGGCTCCCCCTAGAATATTTGCATATCCTGACATCTTTTCTCCACATAGATCAACCATAGGTTCCAATTACTGGAGCATGTTTATCATCAACTCACCTTTCACATGGTAAACATTCTCACAACTCAGTAGAACCTCACCCCCCATGGCATCCATCACTCATGTAGGCCATACACAAAAGTTCTGGAGCCATGGTCATAAAATCCATGTCTGTGAAGTACTTCATGTTCAATCATTCATAATACATCAAGTCAAGTTTCACCCATGTCATGATAAAACCCCTATCCCGGACTACCATTCTCATTAGCAGATCGAATATGCACCACCGTGTCTCACACTTGGCCAATCACACCCCCACCAGCATAGCCCATCTGTGACATTTTTCATCCGCTTCATCACCCCCACACCGATACCAACCAATGGGGCCACCACCCTATATAAAACACCTTCCTCACACCATAGTGATGGATTATTTTCATGTTTATTGGGGCACCCATCTCCGTGCTTGTACCTCCAAACCCATTCTATATTCTTTTGTCAAGTGTACAGAGACTTTTTAGGAGAGCAATCCCACCCATCCATCCACATTTCTCACCTGGAAGCAGACCCCAATAACCCTTGGTTGGAGCTTCACATTCTTTTCCAAACCCCACCATAACACTCATAACAACCACACACCCACCCTGGATGTCCTACTGACTCTAGGAATTTCCTCACCAGAAATCGTTATGACTGCCGCCACTCACATTTACAAGCTCCAACCTTGGGCTAATTAACTACCATCATCAGTTATATTCATTTCTCATCATCAAGCCTCAATTAACCTATCACACCACACCATACTACATCAGAAACCCTGGTCCCTTGCATCAGTACTCATCTCGGTTGATTGATGATTCCTTCTTGTCAAACACAACAAACATTTTCCAAGAAGGAGGTATTACCTTGGATGAATCCCCACCTCAATAGGGGCATCCCCATATGGCACTATGGGAATCATCATTGCCCATTGATGTCATTAATCCTCTTGAAATTTGACCTCAACATAAATTTTCATGATAAGATGGCATCGTACTTCATAATCGTTGCAAAGACCCATGACATGATAAGGATCTCTTTCAGAAATTCTTACACGGTAATGTCCTCAACAGTCAAAGACCCATGCATACAATGAAAATTTATTCTAAAAACAAACATGCCACACCAAGATTATGCATGTGGGTACCACATTCAACCTTCTTTCACAAAAAAATTCCCCTGAGGGCGTCACCAACTATCTTCATCAACCAGCAGTAGTTCAGTACAACAAAAGTGACAAAAGAAGAACCTTTATATGTTAGATAAGCTTAATTAACTAGTCAAAAACATCACGAGCATGGGATATGCCTACCTCGTAGAAATATTTTATTCATTCTATCTCCTGCAGGGTTCCAATAGAGCATGATGCCTCTTTTTACTCATGGCAAGGGGTCTCCAACCTCATTTTTCAAGCAAGTTACTCTCTCTCTCTCTCTCTCTCAAAAGGACTACACAAAAAAAAGAAACTATAATTTATTTCGGCTATACAGTTCTTCCTAGACCTCATATATTAGGGGGTAACTGTTAACACTAAAAAATTGTACAAGCAAAAGACATTATAAAATGTCAAGAAGAAGGTAAAAATAAAGATTTACAGGGAATAAATACATTACAAGAGATGAAAATTTTAACTTTTCCTAAGGTTAGCGGGAAAATTTTTGGACCACGCACAGAAATCACTAACCCTTGTCGATATTTGCATATTTTTCTTCGATAGTTGCGAAGAACATCACGATTATCCCTCCAATAGCCACACGGACCTGAGGATGTAGAAAGTCACCATCCAGAACCACTTGGCACACTTGTAGAAAATATTCTCACTCAAGCTAGCCAAGTACAACTGCCTTGGAGCGACCTTGAGGCTTTACTGTAGCACACAAAGGAATCATACCCCCACTCTTGTGTCAACATCCATCATGTACCAAGAGAGGGAGGGAAATTTTGAATTTTTTCTATAAAATCTAGCCATGGGAAGAGAAATGGGATACACATTGTTATTTTGGCCAAATTTCTCCTCATCAAACCAGCTTGTGGTGTCCAGCAACAACAGGATTGGAAGGATTCAGTTGTTGGCCATCCAACACCTCAATCCAAGAGAGAAGAGTTCACCACATGTCCATCGATCTACCATACTTTGAGAGGGAAGAGATTCTTGCTGAAATCTTGAGGGGAAGAGACCCCCTTGTGTTGGATATCGGAGCTCCAAAGCTCGAAGGATCCACTACAAGAGATTTAGCATTATATCTTCTACTACCACCAGCACCTAATAAAGGAAGAGAGCTCTTCATTGTTGAGTTATTAGTGTGTTTTCTCTATTGAGTGTGTTTCTTGTGCATGTTGTTTTGTTTTTGTTTATTTTTTTATGTAGTGTTCTATGTTTCCATTTAACTTAGCTTATTACATGTTGAACTTAATCCACTGATGTTTGAAAAACAAATTTTACCTGTGACTTGCTTGTAGGAAAGTAGCCTCTCTACTAAGCACAATGTATTTCATCAGCCCAAGCACCAAATACACTACAACAATAACAATGGGGTAATATGTATTTAATATCCCAATGCTTTTTGTTCCAATGGGTGGTGTTGATGTTGTATTAGGAGTTCAATGGTTACAATATTTGGGTATGATAACTTTTAATTTTCAAGAAATTTTCTTGAATTTTTTTTGGGAAGGAAATGAAGTTGAATTAAGGGGTATCGCAAGGAAAATAGGAAAGATAATTAGCTCTATTTGCATGAAGAAGCTTCTAAAGAAATAAAAACGAGGTGTAATTGCACAATTATGCTCATTAGTGTTTCAAACATCGACATCATCTTTAAGAGAAAATTCTAAGGTGCAAGCAGTGGAAGATCACATTGAGCCTCAACAACAACTTCTCCAACTCGTAAAGTATAACCTAACTTTGGTGCATAATCAAATGAAACAATAGGCATATCAACATCGTAGCGAAAGAAGTTTTGATGTAGGCGACTGTGTATTTTTACGACTACAACCATACAAACAAATGTCCCTCAAGCAAGCTAAGAAATATAATAAATTATCACCAAAGTATTATTGTCCTTACAAGGTGTTGCAAAAGATTGGTACTATGGAATATAAATTGGAGCTTCCTGCATCTTCCAGAGTGCACCCAGTTTTCCATGTTTCATGCTTAAAGAAGGTTATAGGTGACAAACTCTCAGTTCAAACAATATTTCTATAACTTGAAGAGGAAGGAAAAATATTATTGGAACCTAAAGTAGTCACGGAAACAAGAACTCAACAGCTACAAAATTGATCAATTTCAGATATCTCATTAAGTGGAAGAACTTAGTTGTTGAATATTCCACATGGGAGAATGATAATTTTATACAAAAGAATCCATAAATACTCAAGTGTTGAGGACAACACTTGTTTGAAGGAGAGGGGCATGTTAGGTCCCTATAATACTAGTTTAGCCCCTTATTTCCATTATCGGTGTAGCCCCATTGTTTTTAATTTTGTGTCCATGTAGTCCCCATATTGTTATTGTTTTACCCCATAGGTGTAGCCCAATTATTGTTATTTTTGTGCCCATGTGGTCCCCATATTTTTATATTGTGACCCATTAGACTCCTGTATATAGAAGGTATGTTTTTTCATTTGTATCATCCAAGAATTGTTCATTTATGTAATGCAAAGGAGGTTTCCCCCTCAAAGAATTTGATTTCTAAGTTGTTGATCTATGTTTTCTTCTATTTTTTGAGTTGACTGCATAATAGAATACATAGAAAAGATAAAATTGGAGGGAACCCAAAAAACCGACCCCACTAAGAAAATTGGCCTAAAAAAATTTGACCTCTGAAAACCAAACCACCTAAAGAAAATTGGTCATTGAGAATCAACATGTCTCACCAGCTAATCGACCTCCCTTATTCCCTATCTCCTATGCCCCCTACACACTACAAAAATTGACCTCTTTATATAATTCAACCCTCCTCCACAATTCAATCATCTTCTTTAGTAACTTGGCCTCCATCTTTTCTCAACTCCACCTCCTTAAATTTCTCCCGAAATTCATTGTTCCACTTATCCTCACTTCTCTTCAATCTGGTTGACCCTCTTTCTTCAAACAAAATCGCTTTCTATAAAATTTCATGTCTTCACCTCTCCCTTAGGATTATTTTATAATTTCACTAAGCAAAAATTCTTAACCCTAATCCCTAAGTGATCAAAGGCAAGGATTAAATTCTAAGCCTCACTTGAGATCGAAGGATGAGATTATATCTAAGACACTTAAACAAATTTATTACTTATCCTTGAACTCTGGCCTAATAGTCCACAATAATTAATTGGATTAATTATTATACTTTTCCTAATATAATTTAAGGAAAGAAATCATAATATCTCTTACTCCACTAAGAAAGTTCCTAAAGAGGAAATCAAATATATTCTACATGTGAAGACACCAAGCCTATGTAAAATACCTTCTGAAGCTAAAATCACTTCAATAGTTCTTCATTGTTGAACATGTTTGTCCATGGTTGATGATGGTTGACCATGTTGTCCATGGTTGACTATGGTTAATTTTGGTTAACCATGCCCATGGTTAACTATGGCTAAGTTTATTTGGCCATGGTTGAACTTGTTGACCATGTTAGGCCATGTTTGATCTTGTTGACCATGTTTGACCAAGGTTGATATTCTTTGACCATGGTTGACTATGGTTGTACATGATTGACTAGGGTTTTCAATGATTTATTATAGATGACTATGGTTGACAATGGCTAACCATGATTCCCATGTTCACCATGGTTTATGTAACCACTCCATCCCACATTTAACCACTTTTACAAGCTCTCCAAGATAAACCTGAGTTGAGAGTTACTATGACATGACCCAACCCCCAAGTTCTAGTTATGGAAGTGGGGCCTACTAAACGTAACACTTACTACCACACATCAGGGACACCTGATCACTCAGGAGTATAAAAACCACCCCTGGTGATCAATCCCTGAGCTAGAACTTATTTTCACAAGATTCACCTCCCAACTACACTTTTGACACACTGTGCATGTGATTGGAAGGATCCAATCACACCCACAAGCCTTCCTACATTCAATTATGGCCAAAATATTCTAGTTTTGTGCATCCAATGGCAAGATCTATGCCACATTTTCAGGGTTGGCCTACAAGCCACCACTCATAATTTCCTAGAACTTTCCAGAGTTAAGTCTCAGGTGATAACAAGTTCAAACAACCAATACCAATACATGCCTAATACATGATACATATTTCTTCAAATGGATAGTAAATTATATATAAGTTGCGGGTCATGAATGCATATATGATCATAAACTTATGAACTTCATTAGAGAATTATCATGAAGGTCCAATGCCCTCTCAAGTAGTTGCAGCAAAACTTGTTATCATATGCATTCATCGACCATCCAATCACTTATCAAATCATGAAAAAGAACCATAACAATATCACATCATATAACCATCATATAATCCATGAAAAACCATCTATAAGATCAACATAATAATGAGCACAAGTGCTTGTCAATCACATTAAGAAAATATATTATATTAACATGTGTAAAGTCAGGGATTTCCACATGAAGATAGATTAGGTTGAACCAAATCTCTCTTTCAACCAATCACCCACATTCCATATTCCAAGCATGAATGTGGGATCATATGTGTTGGGTGCAGTACAGGTTCTATAAATGTACCAACATTTAATTTTTCAATCCAGATAGTTCGTGAACTTCGAGATGCATCACTGGAAATGCCAAATAAATCCCTTGACAACCTACAAAAAAAATCTCTATTCTATCTTGCGCATTAAATAAATGAAATCCTACATTAAAAGAGAATTCAAGAAACACCAATCCAAAAAATTAAAATCATGCGTGAAGAAAAAGGCAATTAACAATGTGAAAGGAAACTCTAATTACAAGCAAACAGAAAGGAAATCATAACTGGAAACCAACATGGTGTCGACACGATATTGAACACGTGGTGTTGACACCATATCGAAAGACTGTAAATGTTGGAGTAAATTCAAATACTAACTCTGCTTGCACTAATCCTGTGTGAAATTAACCTGAAAGCATGAGCATCATAATAAGTAAATCTACTGTGAAAACAACTTATCAAAGAAATTGAATTAATATAAATCCCTTGCCTTCCTGTGGAGCTGTCCAGAAGTTTGAAGGAAAATAAATATTATTGTATTCAATCATAGCCTAGTTTCCCTTTTTATGAATGTTGGCTTTCAAAACCGTAAATACTCAAGTCGATCTCAGATTCTAGAATATTAATTAAGTGGGTCTGGAACAATTCAAGTTAATGTTAGAGCTCATAAAGGCAATGTCAATCTTGTAAATTCAAACAATTTGGAGGATGTAATTTAATATGAAGAAGTATTCCAAAGTGTAGGACAATTCCTTAATACAACAAATTAAATTATTCTTACAGTTGAAAGGAAAACATTGCAGCAAATCAATTAATTCCACAATTGAAATGAAAATGTTGCAGTAAATTAAACAACACCAATATGGAGAAGGGAAGAGACTATAAATGATGAAAGAAACTTCACACAGTAAATGATAATTCAAATGCTAATTAAATTAAGAAATGAAGAGTGGTGTCGAGTTGGTCTGGCGGCCAACCCAGCCAGCTCACACCCTCTATGTGTAACCTGGTTCACACAATAATAAATATCATGAGATGCAATAAAGAAATAAACAAAAAATGAATAAAATTGCTTCAATTAATTCCTGAAAAAAACATCTTTACATCATGACGCAAACACTCAGCTCCAACAATATTAGAGGATCGATCCGTAGATTGCAAATGCGTGGCGCTACATC
Source organism: Pinus albicaulis (assembly GCA_034641835.2). Classification (NCBI taxonomy): domain Eukaryota; kingdom Viridiplantae; phylum Streptophyta; class Pinopsida; order Pinales; family Pinaceae; genus Pinus; species Pinus albicaulis. The sequence continues at coordinate 1,113,931,721 of CM076577.1, forward strand.
AGGACCGACTCCTTCTCCCTCTTGCACATTCTTTCATGCCTGTGCACTGATCAATTACCTGATTGACTGACTGACCAATCCCCCTCCCTTTTCTTTCTCCCAGCAATCTCTTATATAACATTGAATTACAAATTGGAGTTTTAAATTAGCCAACTGAAATTCAGGATGGAAGATTAGCGATTTTAACAATTTGCCGAGAATGAATTTATTTTTCAACTAAATTCCAAAAGAGGGAACAATTATGGTGAATCGTTCCTCTTTTCCAGGGATGACGTTGTTACTAGATTGAGTTCCAGGGTGTAGCCATAACCAAATAGAGATTCATTGAAGTCACGATCTGGAGATTGGTACATGATCTGAAGAGCTAGGATTCGCCAGCATTGGTTATATATGGATGATGGATGCAATAGAGTTCAAGACAGACACAGTTAATAGGTATATGACTAAGTCATGATATACACCAACTATCTCAAACACCCTTATCACATCAAGGAACGTGTAGCATCATTAGCACGAATAAATGATTTAATAGCATTGTTGACCAACCCTTCCCTAAGTCGTGCTTTTGCAACTTCAAGCACATGCCACATGGTATATAATCACGAAAACGATATAGCAGAGGTCTATCTAACTCTAGTTCACAAAGGCCGATAAATGAAAACCAATAATTTAAGAAATTAGTTCGCCTTCCTCTTCTACTTTGTTTTCAAAAGATGTGTTTAACTTGTCGATAAGCTCGTTCATGGTACTAGAAAAATTTGTGATCATAGCTAGGTAAGCCATCAACAGTGTATCGTTATCTTCCATCAGAAAATCATCTTGAAACTTTGGGGATTCTATCCCAGGCATCCTTCTTAGAAGACTAGAAACTTGTCACATAAAATAATTTTCATATGGAATTTCACCTCTTTGCATTGCTGACAAGAAGTGATAAAGAAATATAATACGACTGTTAAGAGTTTTTATGGCACTTTGAATCCCCATTAGATGTGCAGCCAATTGAGTAGCAGCTAAGCCTCCATCTGAGGGTTTTAGGTGTGAAGCACGATCAACAGAAATCCACTCTACCTCCAAAGTCTCTATAGTGTAGTTTGACTTACATATGCCTTTAAAATTGGATTATACATTGTATCAGATCCACGAATTGATATGTTAGCTAGAGCACACATTGTATTTTCTTTCGGAGTACATGAAGGCATAAAAGGGTGCAGATAGGTAAATGGTGCAGGAATCCATTTCTTCTCAGGCGTAGACAGGTAAGTTCAATGGTGCAAGCAGGTAAATGCATGATCGAACAAGTTTTATCCCTGCAATAGACAAGCCTCTATTAAACTTTCATTAATGATATATTAATCTTGTTAAAATGAAGAAGTAACAAATTTTCTTCAAAAATAAGCATTAAGCCACTCGACAGCATGAGAGTAATGAATAAAAATAACACAAACTAGAATCCCAACATCCCCCCATGCTGACCATCTTGCATGTCCTCATGCAAGGAAATATCGTAGTGTCACTTCCTCGCAAAAAAATAAATATTAAAAACAATAATTTTCCTGCAATTATGCATGATCACACTTCGTGTGCTAGTGAAATCTTTCTCTTAAAACAGAGTTTCTGTTGGAATCTTTATTTGCTTAGACTAATTTCAAGAAAATATAAAACTAAATCTACCATGGAAAAACTAAATTGCAAGGATGGTGTTATTACTTGAATAAAATAGTCAACTTTTAAAATTTCCAAAATAATATCTCGGAGGCATCCCTGATCAGAAGTTTCACTTTAATATACTCGTTGTAAATATGAGTGAACTAATTAACAACAATAGCGTTAAAAGTAAACATAGAAACACTTTCTCGCAGTGATCATTTTACCATTATCCATGTATATTTGAAGCTCCTCTTGTCAGGGTATAATGAACTACCTTCACTAAGGGTCCCGCATCCATAAAAATCATTCCAAAAGATAGAACTCTAAGGAATAACAACAAAATAATTTTAAAGCCATTTTCAAAGAGATTGATAATGAGTTCAGGGAAGGGAAAAACAACCAAGTAAATCATAGTGTAAAATTAACTTTAATACCACAGGCATGGCCCTGCTGCCAGCAGGCGTCCATAGCCTCGACAGGGATACCTTTTAACCTTATGAAATTATTTTTTCCCACTTATTAGATATAGATTCAGATTCATTTAAGAACATTTTTTTTATATATAAGTTAATTGAAGGCCATTGCCCTAGCTTGGTAACTAGATAATGACAATGCCATTCATGAGAACTAACAAAACTGAACAAGTCGGCTTCTGATGATACCTCTTGTCTTCCAGCTTTTCAGGTGAAAGCCATTACCCTGCCTTGGTGACCAGTACTGTAATGTCATTCTCCTTAGGACCCATGATCATAGTAGGTCATCTCGCAATGAGACCTCCTATCCCTCAATTAATTCTTTTATGTTTTTTTTTAAACTCTGGTTATGATTAACCTCAGATGGGTTACTTAATAGGTGGGGAAGAAAATATACTCCTTAAGAGCACAAGATGGCGTGAAAAATTTTTAATTACTATTCTTTATTGGTTGATCATGCTACCCTAATAAATTATTTAAATATATCCCAGATAATGACCAAAAATATTCCTTGAGCTAATCATGACAGGGTTCTTTATGAAAGCTTACTAGATTTTTGTAGGCGTGGTCCACCATAGGAGGTTTTTCATTGATCCCTTTGAAGAGTACTTAAAAAAAAATTCTAAACAATATTTTGTTAGAAATAGGAGAAAAGTATTACATGTAACTTATGAAAATAAATATTGATCCACAATCAAAGTCACTTTTAAAATATGAGGCATTAAGTGCAAAGTTCCTCTGGCAGGTCTACCCACAAGAGTGCATGATAATAGAAATTCCAAAATTTGTACTTTAGGGAATCACAATTTCAAGAATGTTGTTATACCATCTTTATTATTCTCATATTATCCTACCTTATTTTTAAAGAGAAATATCACCGTTAAGTGTAGGCATACTTCCAATGAAGCCATGTGCGTAACAAAATGTTGATTATACTTACACCTAGTTTTAAAGAATAATATTCAATACATAGAAAAGTGTGAGAAACTGGTTGCTTCAATTTACATGGTACCAAGAGTTTCAGAATGATGAGGAAATAAGGTGGCTTAATGACTGCTCGAAACCAGGATTCAATGGATCCACATATTTATGATTCTCCAACTGATGCAAGTCTTCCACAATTTGATAGTCACTCACCTGGAGGCACAAGGGATCTGGTGAAAGACAAAAAACAAATCCCTCAAGTTTGGACTCAAATATTTGATTTTCAAATTGACAAGAATGGTTGAGAGAGATTCTAGGGTTTTGAGTTTCAACAACATTTTTAGAACAAGTTACAATGGAATATTTCTCCGCTGGTGGTTTTCGAATTACAACTTCCCAGGGTGAATATTTTTTGGTAATGGGGGGAGTTTCCAAATTCGTTCCCTTTCCCAACATGGAAGGCGTAACATTTTGTTCAACGTGGGAATCAACAAGAAGAATAGGTGGTTGAAACTGATGTGCAACCTGATAGTTTATATTAGGATTCAGAAGATTGTTTGGGCTAGGGTTTTGGTTAATGCTTGGACTAAGGTTTGGATTTAGATTGGGATTAGGCTTTGGACTAGGGTTAGGTCTAGGTTTTAAATCAGAACTAGGGTTAGGTATAGGATGTGGATTAGGGTTAGAGTATGGATTAGGGTTTGGACTAGGGTTAGTGCATGGATTAGGGTTTGAATGAAATCTATGGTATGGGTAAGGATAAGGAATAGGGTAAGTTTGCACATGCGTATGGGACCATGGGGGAGGGTAACTTAATGATGTATTGGAAAGAAATTGTGGTTTTTGTTGGTGCTCATATGATCGAAATCGCATGGGATATTTCCCTAGAAATAAGGATCCAAATGATTCTTGAGGCCATGGAGATATCTGGTTTGAGGATGAGGGCCAAGGAGAGGGCCACTGCAACCATGAAGTAGGATATTCAATTGGAGGAGGATTAAAACTTTTCCATGAAATTCTAGGATTAAAAATATGTTGAGGAACTTGTTCAGGAAAATAAGAATTATTCCAAGTAAAAAATTATTAGAAGTTTTGATTTGTACCTGGAAATTGATTTGATTCCTTATTTGATTTCCTGAATACTTTTAGCAATCCTGGTAGTAACAGGAAATGTTCAATTGAATGAGCCTCCTCACAAATTTTACAAATTTTTAGGCTACTGAGCGAACACCTTCCAAGGAATTGTTGCTTCATATAGTTGGCGCAAAATATAAGTAGTGGGTCTTCATCCTTTTCATATTCTTCCTGCAAATCATCCAATTTTGAAAAAAAATATTTAATTATATCATTTTTATGTTCAAGAAAAATGTTAAATTTTGAACTTGTTAATTCCTCATTGGACGAGTTGTATCTCTCTGTAGCAGCGTAAAAATTCCTCATTGAATGATTTCTAAAAATACCATTTTCTTGTTTTTAACAAGCCCACTGTTACATTTTTTAGCACATGAATAGTGTGTATGTGGGGTAGGGTGGAGGGTTCTCACAACGTTAAAGAAAATGAGAAACCTTAAATAAATCTTCTTACAACATTAAATGAAATGAGAAACCTTAAAGAAATAGTGCAGGAAAGAACTAAATTCAAAGAACATAAATTTTCAAGAGAAACTAGGTGAATGAAAAAAACCAAATGCGGCAGATCACCAAGGTTAATCCCCTGAGCACCTCCCTGGCAACAACGCCAAAATGTTGGGTGCAGTATAGGGTCTATAAATGTAGCAACATTTAATTTTTCAATCCGGATAGTTCATGAACTTCGAGATGCAGCATTGGAAATTCCATAGAAAGCCCTTGATAACCTGCAAAACAAGTCTCTAGTCTATCTTGTGCATTAAATAAATGAAATCCTTCCTTAAAAGAGAACTCGAGAAAACACCAATCCAAACAACTAAAATCACGCGGGAAGTAAAATGCGATTAACAACGCGAAAGGAAATTCTAATTACCAGCAAACAGAAAGGAAATCATAACTGAAAACCAACGCGGTTTCGACACCATATCGAACACGTGGTGTTGACACCATATCAAAAGGCTGTAAATGCTGGAATAAATTAAAAATAAATTCAAATACTAACTCTGCTTGCACTAATTCTGGTTGCACTAATCCTGTGTGAAATTAACCTAAAAGCATGAGCATCATAACAAGTAAATCTATTGTAAAAATAAGTTATGAAAGAAATTGAATTAATACAAATCCCTTGCCTTCCTTGTCCCTCAAAATAGATCGTGTGGAACTATCCAGAAGTTTGAAGGAAAATAAATATTATTGTTTTCAATTATAGTGCAACTTCCCTTTTTATGAATGTCAGCTTTGAAAACCATAAATACTCAAGTCGATCTCAGATTATGGAATATTAATTAAGTGGGTCTAGATCAATTCAAGTTAACATTAGAGCTCATAAAGGCAATGTCGATCTTATAAATTCAAACAATCTAGAGGGGTGTAATTTAATATGACGAAGTATTTCGAAGTGCATGACAATTCATTAATACAACAAATTAAATTAATCTTGCAACTGAAAGGAAAACATTGTAGCAAATCAATTAATTCCATAATTGAAAGGAAAATGTTGCAGTAAATTAAACAACACCAATCTGGAGAAGGGAAGAGACTATAAATGATGAAATAAAATTCACACAGTAAATGATAATTTAAATGCTAATTAACTTAAGAAATGAAGAGTGGTGTCGATCTGGTCTGGCGGCCAACCCAGCTAGCTCACACCCTCTATGCGTAACCTGGTTCACACAGTAATCAAGATCATGAGACGCAATAAAGAAATAAACAGAACATGAATAAAAATTTCTTCAATTAATTCTTGAAAAAAACAATTTTTATATCATGACGCAAACACTGAGCTCCAGCAAGATCAGAGGAGCGATCCACAGATTGCAAATGCGTGGCATTACATCATGACTAACTCCTCCTCCCTCCTACGCATTATTTCGTGCATGTGAATTGATAAATTTCCTGATTGATTGTCTAACCAATCCCCCCCTCACCCCTTTTATTTCTTGTTGCAATCTCTTATATAGCATTAATTAAGAATTGGATTTTTAAATTAGGCAACTAAAATTTAGGAGGGAGATTTGTGAATTTAACAATTTTCCAAGAATGAATCAGTTTTCAACTAAATGTCAAAGGAGAGAATGTTGGCTTTAGGGGTCTTAACCCAGGTTCGGTTTTAATATTTTCCAACAAACCCCGATACTACTGGACCTTTCGGCAATGGCCTGCTTACGCAAGTAAAAGTCTCACCCGAAGTAGTATGGGAGGGTGCTGGATCTAGGTTTCTGCACCCTGAGACAGAGAGAGATATATAATTTAAATGGGGTCCCTGCATATCTAACTGGCTTGCGCAAGAGGAGCCAAACCCAGAACCGTTTTACAATATATCAGTTATGCACAGATCATAATTAGTAGATAACTTAAGCAGAGTGTCTTAATCAGGGCTACGCATTCATCATATCGCATCCACATGCGTGTCAGTTTTTTTATCAGTATTCAGTAAGCAACGCAATCTCAACACATAAAAATAGCTAATAATAAGAACATAGGAATACTACAATATCATCAACAACTTTCTCATTTATTCTTATCTAGATCTGACTTACAGACTCTATGGCCAGCCCGCGCACACAGCCAGTAGGGTCTGCACACAGCAGAACTTCAGGGTTTCCATGCACACAGCCAACGGGAGCCCTTACCCAAAAAATCGACACAAAATATCACAATTTTGTATCCAATATTAATGTACTTCTTTTTCCTCTACCGCTAGACTCAATTTACCTATCTATTTATAGCATCTTAGCCTACGATACTTCTATGGTTCACAAACCATGGTTTTCGGACTCCTGGTCTACCCGTTGACCCATTACAACACATCGGGGCTTCAACCTGCCCCAAAGCCCATGTGCTAGACAAAATATTACTAAAATATTACAAAAGTGGACCAATATGCGGTTAGGGAACCTTGTTCCAGCAATCCCCCAACACAATCTTATGACTCGTCCTGAGTCACAGCGCCAACGGGGTCTTCATCGTTTCCTTGAGCTGCTCAATAGTGACAGTCAATGGGGGAAGAATACAGATGCTCTGCATGGGTGCGATTTTCGCAATTTCAACCAGCTTCTGCAAATTTGGGCCTTCGGTTGCGGCAGTGACACTTTCCAAGGTCAATTTCAACTATCACACAACTCCTTCTAACTCCCGTGAAAGCTTGAGATATTCATCAACCCAGGGCGTTAGATGGTTGCTAAGTACCTGTTTCTTGCGTTGGAGCCCCATAATTTCAATTTTGAGCGCGTGGATGGTCCGAAGGCATGCTATTCGCTGAGCTAGAACAAGGGTGGTCATAGTGGCTTCCATTTTCTCACAATTATGTTCCTTTTGGTGCAACTCCTGATCGATTTGATGAAGGAGAGGGTCATGTTGCACTTGGGACCATAATTCCATAGCAGCCTCAAACAGAGTGATTCTATGACTGATTTGTGCAGTAATAACATTTATTGCTTGCATGACCAGGGCAGCTTGATGGGTACGTACTTCCGGGTGGGTCTCGAGCTGTAGCTTGGCCTGCAATGATGCTATCTAAAGTTCAAAATTGGCCTTAACAACCTGTAACTCAGTCCAAGACACCTTCAACACAATGACCAAGCCCTCAACCTTACCCTGCGACACAGTGGAGGCGGGAATTACTTTTGGCATGTCTTCACAGAGTCATTTTATCAACTTTTCTAACGTAGCCTGCTGCGATATGGTGACAATGTGTGCCGCCTGGGCCTGGGCGGCTTCAGCAGCTTGAGTCGCAATAGTTTTCTCGGCCTCGCTAAGGTGTTGCTACACTCGGATCTCTCTGTGCTAAATTTCAATGGTGACGGAGGTAAATAAATTGTGTAGATGTGCACCCATCAAGTGCCCAACATCGAGATCAACTGACGAGCATGCCTGGACATGGTTGCATAATTTTGTGGGTTCCATTGCAAACGCGGCACATGGGAGGGAGAATATCCGATTGTCCATGATGGTGGTCAAGGTCGTAACTAGAGTTGGCTTGCCTTCTTGATTCAGCCTCACATGATCCACGCTTGCTTGACTCTGCCTCGCTTGATCCATGCTCGCTTGAGTCTGCCTCGCTTGATCCACGCTCACTTGAAGGGTGTCTGCTTTTAGCTGGAAAGCATGTAGCTCTGATTGAAAAACTTTTATAATGGCCTTGTGTTGTTCTTCCAAAGCATCCCATCGATCCTCAGATGCAATGGTGATGGCGTCGGAAATCTGTTCAAGGTCATCGTTTTTCAATGTGACCTTTGTGTCAACGCCAGGTTTAATAGCCTTACACTTATTCCTAGACCCCTTAGGCAGTTCGCTGGTGCATGTGAGACCATCCAAGACAACGTGTCTGCGCCATCAAGACCATTAAGGTTTTTATTTGGTGGGGACTTTGGTTCTGTCTACACGGTAGTGCTCGCAGGGATGGTGGGGGTCGTGCGCTGTGTTGAAGTAGGAATCACCGAATCCATCATTGTGGTGGGCGGAGTTGTATCTTTGGATGCTACGGTATGGCCAAATGTGCCCGCTATTCCTGGGCCCATCGTCTAGGCTTCGATCTTCCACTCAGGTGGCCAAGTGGAAATTACCTGGTCAATCTCTACTTCGGTGGTCATATACGGAAGGTTATAACAGTCAAGATCTTTACGGGCCCAAATCTGTAAATTATGCATGGTCACTTGAAATGCTGCGATATGATTGTATTTTTTGTAGACCGTTAGGGACAAGTGCGGTTGGGACTGAATTTTTGTGGCCACAGTTCGATCATAGAGTACCGAAAAGGTCTTATTCTCCTCGACTTGCTTGGGATCCTTTGAATCCCAGAGATTAGAAAACCATGCTCCTTCACACATGCTTGGCTCGAGAGGGGGGAATACTGCTTCTTCATGTGTATCCCACACAACTGTTGTGTAACCAGCTCCAAAAATAGAAGAAAAGAGATATCAACGCCTTAGAAATGAGCCACTTCGAGGGGGCAACCTCCAATACATTACATAAATGAACAATTCTTGGATGATACAATTTACAAAACCTCCTTTCTATATATGGGAGTCCATGGGGCCATAATGTAATCCTAGTGGGCCACAATGTAATCCTAGCCGACCTAACAATAATAATTTAAGGGCACAATAATAACAAAATGGGAGTTACAAGGGTACAATAATAACAATAAGGGGGTTACACTAACAATAATAAGGGACTATACTAGTGATATAGGGACCTAACATGCCCCTCTCCTTCAAAAAAGTGTTGTCCTCAACGTTTGAGTAGCTTCGGGTGCTTCTGTATAAAATTCTCATCCTCCCATGTAGAATCTTCAGTGGGTAAGTTCTTCCACTTGATGAGATACTCTGAAATTGATCGATTCCGTAGCTGTCGAGTTCTTGTTTCCATGACCGCTTCAGGTTCCAATATGATTTTCCTTCCTCATCAAGTTCTGGCAATATTGTTTGAACTGGAAGATTTTCACCTATAACCTTCTTTAAGCATGAAACATGGAAAACTGGATGTACTCGCGAAGAAGCAGGAAGCTCCAATTTGTATGCCATAGTACCAATCTTTTGCAACACCTGGTAAGGACCATAGTACTTTGGCGATAATTTATTATCCTTCTTTGCTTGCTTGAGGGACATTTGTTTGTATGGTTGTAGCCGTAAAAATACCCAATCTCCTACATCAAAACTTCTCTCGCTATGATGTTGATTTGCCTGTTGTTTCATTCGATTTTGTGCCAAATTCGGGTTATCCTTTAAGAGTTGGAGAACTTCTTGCTGATGCTCGATGTGATCTTCCACTGCTTGAACCTTCGAATTTTCCCTTAAAGATGATGTGATCGATAGTGGATGATATCCATAAAGTGCCATAAATGGGGTCATTTTTGCTGCAGTATGGAAGGAAGTGTTATACCACCATTCAACGAGAGGTAACCACTTGACCCATTGTGTTTGTTTATCAGATACAAAACAACGAAGATATCCTTCCAAACATTTATTTACTATCTCTGTTTGACCATCAGATTGAGGATGATAAGATAAGCTATGAGCTAATTGAGTACCTAAACAAGAAAATAACTCTGTCCAAAAATTTCCCGTAAAAATGGGATCTCTGTCGCTCACAATAACCCTTGGGCTTCCATGTAGCTTTTGAATTCTATCCACAAATGTAGTAGCAACTATACTTGATTTAAATGGATGAGATAATGCACAAAAGTGTGCATACTTGGTAAGTCTATCAACTACCACCATGATGACATTCTTGCCTTCGAACTTTGGTAAACCTGTGATAAAATCCATTGAAATCTCCTCCCAACGTTGACTTGGAATGGATAAAGGTTGTAGAAGTCCCGGGGTCTTAATTGTCTCCACTTTGTTCTGCTGGCAAACCAAAAATTCCGCCACAAACTTTTGAATATCAGATTTAAGGCCATCCCAAAAAAAATCTTTCTTCACCCTGTGGTAAGTTTTTAAAAATCCTGAGTGTCCTCCTAAAGGAGAAGTGTGCAATTCTCGAAGAATATTTTGTTTTAGTTGGGAATTCTTACAAAGATATAAGCGATCTTTGTACCATAAGGAATCATTTTTCCAACTAAATGTATCAGATGTACTAGGATCTTGCTGCAACTTTTGAATGAGTATCCATACATCTTTGTCCTTCTTCCATTCATCTCTTGCTTCAGTTATCCAATCTGGTTGGATAATAGAAATAGCACAAAGCAATGCTTCCACCTCTTCATTCTTTCTTGAGAGTGCATCTGCAACAACATTAAGCTTTCCTTTTTTGTAGATTATTTCAAAGTCATAACCCAACATCTTTGTGACCCATTTTTGCTGCTCTTCTGAAGATAGTCTTTGTTCCAAAGAGTGTTTAAGACTATCATGATCAATTTTTACCTTGAAGTGTCTTCCCATTAGGTAAGTTCGCCATTTCTTTAGTGCATGCAGTATTGCTAACATTTCCTTCTCATAAATAGGTTTATGTAAATACTTTCCTTTGATTGGACGGCTTTCAAAAGCAATGGGTCTTCCTTCCTGCATTAAAACCGCACCAATTCCATTTCCTGAGGCATCACATTCCACAATAAATGTTTTTGTGAAGTCTGGCGTAGCTAAGACCGGTGCTAGCCACATTGCCTCTTTAAGATGTTCAAAGGCCTTAGTTGCTTCAGGAGTCCATGAAAATGCATCTTTCTTCAATAATGTTGTTAGAGGTGCTCCTATTCTCCCATAATTCTTAACAAACTTGCGATAATACCCTGTTAACCCGAGAAATCCTCGCAACTGCTTTATGGTCGTGGGGACTTTCCATTCCTTAATCGCTTTAATTTTGTTAGGGTCTACTTTAACACCCTCGTGAGATATAATATGACCCAGATATTCCACCTCTTGTACTCCAAAGAAACATTTGGATGTTTTTTCATATAATTGTTTCTCCTGCAATAGTTTGAGCACCATGTCAACATGTTCAACATGATCCTTCCAAGACCTGCTGTAGATTAGTATATCATCAAAAAATACTAGCACAAATTTTCTAAGGAAGGGTTTGAAAATGGAATTCATCAACCTTGAAATGTAGAAGGTGCATTGGTAAGGCCAAAAGGCATGACCAAAAATTCATAATGACCCTCATGAGTTCGAAATGCTGTTTTTGGAATATCTTCAGTCTTCATTCTAAATTGATGATATCCTGAACGAAGATCCAACTTGGTAAAATAAATTGCTCCATGTAATTCATCCAATAATTCATCAATCACAGGAATGGGAAATTTATCTTTAATGGTGAACTTATTGAGCTCCCTATAATCCGGACACATTCGCCATGATCCATCCTTCTTGTGTACCAATACTACAGGAGCAGAGAAAGAACTTTGACTAGGTTGACTTATACCCGCCTCTAACATTTCTGCAATCATACGTTCAATTTCGCTCTTTTGGAAGTAAGGATATCTATAAGGCCTGATGTTTGGAGGAACACTTCCTGGAATCAAATGAATAGCATGATCACGAATAGGTGGGAGTCCTTTGGGAGTTTCAAACACCTTGGAATGATTGTCCAAGACTTGTTGGAGATCTGCAGAAATAGATGATTTTGATGTTGGAACTTCTAGTGAGCATAATTGTGCAATTACGCCTCGTTGTTCTTTCTTTAGAAGCTTTGTCATGACATTAGAGCTTATTATCCTTCCCGACTTCCCTTCAATACCCCGTAATTCGACTTCCTTTCCTTCTGAAAAAAATTTCAAGAAAAGTTCTTGAAAATTAAAAGCTACCGTCCCCCAAGATTGTAACCATTGTACTCCTAGTACAACATCAGCACCTCCCATAGGAATGGAAAGCATTGGACTAGTCAATACATATTCCCCCATGGTTAGCTTGATATTATGGCATTTTCCCGAGCAATTTATAGTTCCTCCATTTGCAACCATCACTTGACATTCTGGTGCTGGGTATAGGAAACAATTTAATTCCTTGGCTACCTTATAATGAATAAAATTATGGGTGCTACCTCAATCAATCAACACTATTACCCTTTTCTTCTTTATATGTCCTTCTATCTTGAGAGTTTGAGGAGTGGTAATTCCTGCCAGTGCATTACACGATATGGTCGGATTCATTTCTTCCTCTTCTAGGGGTGGTTCCTGGTGTACATCCTCTTCTTATTCATTTTCTTCTTCCTCTTCACAATCTATGTAAAATAATTTCTTCTCAGCACACTTATGACCTTTAGTGTATTTTCTATCACAACTGTAGCAAATCCCTTTTGCTCTTTTTTCTTCCAATTGTTGTGGTGTCAACCTTGTAGGTTGTGGAAATCTAGGCATAGCCACACTTCCTTCTTTATAGAATTGAGTGGTAGGCTTCCTTGTTGCCATAATTTTACATTCAAATTTTCTTGCCAACTTGAATGCCTTCTCCAATGAATCAGGTTCCAAAACGCGAACTTCATGTTGGATGTTATCCTTTAAAGTGCCTATGAAGAGATCAATCCTGTGTTCCTCTGGAATATAAGTTACCCTTATATTCAATTTTTGGAAGTCCTCAATGTGCTCCCCCATTAAACCCTTTTGTTTGAGATTTATCAATTGGCTAAAGAAGGTGTTGCTCTTTGTATCCTCATAATGTGCTATCATTTCCTCTGTAAAAATTGACCCAGTGACAATTTTTTTACGGGAGCAAAGCCATCGATACCATACAAATGTATTTTGTTCTAAATGTAAAGTTGCAATGCGTACCTTTTGTGTGTTTTGCACGTTATGGAGATCAAAATATTGCTCCATCTGTAGTATCCATGTTACAGGATCCTTTCCATCAAACTTCCTCATATCCAATTTTGGAATATGGTGGTTCTTCCCGCCAACATTAGAGTTTATGAAATCATGATTAACATTTATTTTGTTCTCATCATGAGGTTATTCTACTATATTTTCACCATTAGGAAACCTTTCTTGTATCAAATTTGTCAAACCTTCGATGTCTGCTTTGAGATCATTCTTCATTCTTTCCATGTTGTCTTTCATGTCATCCATTGTAGCTTCCATGCCATCCATCTTAGCTTCCATGCCATCCATCTTAGCTTCCACACCTTTCTTCAAACCGTCCATCTTCACTTCCACACCATCCATCTTAGCTTCCATGCCTTTCTTCAAACCGTCCATCTTTACTTCCACGCCTTTCTTCAAAACTTCCATTTCATTTTTTGTTGCTCTTTGCGAGAGTGAAATTTGTTGCACTTGCTCTTGTAATTTTGATAGATCATATTGCAATTCTTCATCTTCATGAGTCATGGTAGAGCCTTCTGAAGGCTTAATGGGTGTTGAATTATTTTTAGGCGCCATTTTAGAATCCAATATTGATACCTATTCTACAATATTCTCTTGGAATCAATTCAACTTGATTCTTCAAACAAGACTTATGCAATTCGGAAAAAAAATACACACCTTTTACTTGCTTTGAGGAGCTCTATATTGAAATTTAAATATCTCTGTAATTAAAAATCTTCAATATCTAAAATTCAGCCCTGTAGTAGCCCTCTGAAGCTTCTTTCAAATGCCAGAGGTCTGATCTAATTTGGATTCCCCAAGACAAAGTTGTGTCCAATCTCCCACAATGACCTAATTTTGGACTAGTTCAGTAGAGCAGACTTGTAGGACTTGCCACGTGTCACTGTTTCGTCCTTTGTCTCTAAAATTGATAGCCAAGAAACTACAGTCCATGTACTTGTGACCACTTTTTACGACACTCAAATCCACTACCCAGAGAGAGAGTTATTGAACGTTTCCCACGATCACCTCTTTGAGATGAAATTCAGGAGCCTGAAAAAGCACTACCTTCCACAGATCATATCTCCAAAAATATTGCGAACCAAGCTCTGAAATGTTTTGAAGAATTTCCTCAGGATTTCAGCTTCGCACCATACGAATTTCAGATTCTGAACCTTCGTAGAAATATTTTTATAGCGAAAATTCCACGATGACCTGTTTAGGAGCTTCAAAAAAGGCCTAACTTCCACAGATGATATCTCCGAAAATATTGCGAACCAAGCTCTGAAATTTTTAGACAATCTTCCTCAGGATTTCAGCTTCGCACCCTAAAAATTTCAGCTTCTGAAACTTCGTAGAAAAAAAAGTTATAGCGAAAATGCCACGATGACCTGTTTGGAGCAGCGAAACCCTAGAATCCCAAGCTCTGATACCAAATGTTGTGTAACCAGCTCCAAAAAGAGAAGAAAAGAGATATCAACGCCTTAGAAATGAGCCACTTCGAGGGGGAAACCTCCAATATATTACATAAATGAAAAATTCTTGGATGATACAATTTACAAAACCTCCTTTCTATATATAGGAGTCCATGGGGCCATAATGTAATCCTAGTG
Organism: Pinus albicaulis; assembly: GCA_034641835.2. NCBI lineage: Eukaryota > Viridiplantae > Streptophyta > Pinopsida > Pinales > Pinaceae > Pinus > Pinus albicaulis. The sequence continues at coordinate 1,113,946,741 of CM076577.1, forward strand.
GGCCACAATGTAATCCTAGCCGACCTAACAATAATAATTTAAGGGCACAATAATAACGAAATGGGGGTTACAAGGGTACAATAATAACAATAATGGGGTTACACTAACAATAATAAGGGACTATACTAGTAATATAGGGACCTAACATCTTTGGATGCTACGGTATGGCCGAATGTGCCCGCTATTCCTGGGCTCGTCGTCTGGGCTGTGATCTTCCACTCAGGTGGCCAAGTGGAAATTACCTGGTCAATCTCTACTTCGGTGGTCATATATGGAAGGTTATAACAGTCAAGATCTTTGCGGGCCCAAATCTGTAAATTATGCATGGTCACTTGAAATGCTGCGATATGATTGTATTTTTTGTAGACCGTTAGGGACAAGTGCGGTTGGGACTGAATTTTCGTGGCCACAGTTCGATCATAGAGTACCCAAAAGGTCTTATTCTCCTCGACTTGCTTGGGATCCTTTGAATCCCAGAGATTATAAAACCATGCTCCTTCACACATGCTTGGCTCGAGAGGGGGGAATACTGCTTCTTCATGTGTATCCCACACAACTAAGGAAATTATCAATATCAACCAGGAGTAGTAGAAATTGTTTACTTTATTCTGGGCCTCACACACATTGTCGATAGATTCGTCAACAAGGTACGTTGGCCAATTGAAATAGACTCCCTTTTTACATTTTCCCGCGAGTTGAATTATGTCAGCAGGGGAAGTCGTCGCGTGGCATTTGCAGATCAATTTGCATGCAGGTCGTAGGGTACCCATGAGCATCCCTAGGTCGTTGATTGTATCGATATGAAATCCTCGTTTGTTGTGTGTGACATGGTATCTTTCTCGGACATTTTGAGAAATTTGGTGCTCAAACTTCTTTCCAGTGCCTTCCTTAGGATTTAGGCCTTGCATGGGGAGGTTGGTTATTTGGTGAATTAAAGTAGCATCAATTGGTATGCGACCTTGGAGCCATAAGCACCCATCGTGGACGAGCACCAGCAGCTGGCGAACAACTAGGTCGGTGATGTTGTATCGACCAAAGTGGGGGATGCACATCAGGTTTAAGATCCTTGACCTAGCCAATCCTTGTACCCACGCCAATGGCTCAACCTTTAGTATGTTTCCATCCATTACTCGTTCCAAGTATAGCTCTGGAGCTAGCGAAGGAAAGGCATCTAGGTTGCCCAAATTATGATCATCGAATTTTATGAGGGTGAGGCCGTCGAACATCTCTCCTTGCAAGGGCACCTCCTTTGGTACTAGAGGCATCTGAAGGCAGGCGTGGATGACATAAACATTCTTGGGGGCATGTGTTGTTGTCTTGCGTGGCTTAACATAAGGCAGCAGCTAGGTCAGCAGAGTCAGATGCAGGCCTTCCTCTTTGAGCATCATAGGGTGCTTGGATGAATTAGGCGATCATCCCTTAGGTGCTTTCTGAGGGTAATTCACAATCCAGGGAGACGTATGAGGTTTCCCTCCAACCCACTTCATTTATTTTACCTTCCCTTTTCCCTTTTGTTTTTCTGGGGTAGAGATGACCTCCTCCATTTCTGGGGTAACTTCAAATACTTCTTCAGATCCAATATCCCCATAAGTTGTGACAGGAAGACACTCATTAGGGTTTGTAGCAGTTATTCTCACTCGGAACATGAATTCGGCGTTGCTACTGTCAGAAGGAGTAGCTTGGTCAGACATGCGGATGGGAATTATACAGACTAGGCGATATTTACCAAGGTGGCCAAGGTGCGAGAGTTTCAGACAACAAACCAACCCCTTGTGACCAACAGTCCTCTTCTTATAGCCCATGAGGGTGGAAAACGGCCCGATTAGCCTTAATTGCACTCCATAATTACAGAAATGGTAAAAAATCCTCATAAATCACCACAATAATTTCCCATTGCCCATTGCGTTGAATGGTATACTTAGTTTTTCACACCAATGCCCCGTGTCAATGGCTATTTTTTTCCACCACGCACAACCCCTGTGCCTGCATCGCACTAACTTGCACCGCCTATCCTGCGCACCCCTCGCTCCTGCCTCCATTTTCGTGGCCTGATGTGCGTGGCATTCGTGATACATCTACTTTATCCATATAGTCATTTTATTGGCACCGAGGAGTCCCTATAGGGTTTCAAATGACTCCCATTAACGTATTCTAGCAGAAAATCTCTGCGCAATGTATCCAATCTGACCGCACCTCCTTTGGTAATTTCCTTCACTATATACAGACCCAGCTAGTGCTTACAGAACTTCCCTAGGTGTCGCAAAAACTAGCTATCATAAATTAGTAATAATTCATCCTCCATAAAGACCTTCTTTCGAATGTGCCGATCATGCCATGCTTTTCACGAGCCTTCTGAACCTGCTGGTGGAACTAATCAATGAACCGATCTTCTTCCAGGGCCACCAGATGTGCCAAGCATTCCTCCATGATGTCTAGGTCCGCCATATTTTTGAATTTCGAGATGCATAGGCTGGGAACAATGTATTCCATAGGCATAATGACCTCCTTCCCGTAGACCATTCTTAAGGGTGTTTTTCCCGTGAGTTTCCTACATGTAGTCCTATAGGCCCATAGTACAGAGGAGATGCATACATCCCAGTCACTTTGGTCCACATTATAGACCTTAGTGATCACATGTTACAAAAATTTATTGAAGGCTTCTATGATCCCATTCGCCTACAGATGATATGGGGTACTCTTTGCATAGTGAATCTGTAATTCCTCAGTCAGAGCCATAATAGTTTCATTAAAAAAATGTGTACCTTTGTCACTCATCAAGATCTTCGGACACCCAAACCTGGTCAGAATATATTTGAAAATGAAGTGTGCAATAGTATCTGCAATACAATCCTTGACAGCGTTTGCTTCCGCCCATTTGGTGACATAATCTGTGGCAGTGATAATATACTAGGCACCAGCCTTCTTTCCCAGGGGATTGATGGGTCCAACAAAATCTATGGCCCATTTTTCGAACTCTTGCAAGGCCATCTGCGGTTGCAGAGGAATATCATCTCGTCGTGAGGGATTCCTGATTCATTGGCATGCGTCGCAGATCTGAAAAATATACATGGGAATCATTGTGCAATGTGGGTTACCATAGCCTGACCCTTAATACTTTCTACACAGTAGCTTTACCTACATAATGTCCTCCTGCAATTCCTCCATGGGCTTCGGCCAAAATAACTTGTCTCTCATGTTCGAGTATGTACCTTCGCAACACCTCATCTGCTCCCAATTTGTAGAGTTGTCTCATTATTATAGTAAAATCGGCTATGCGGGCATCTAGTTCCTTTTTCTGTGGTACTGAATAGCCATCGGGTCCCTTGCCTGTGGTCAAGAAGGGGATAATATCGGAAAATTTCTCATCAACCACCTTCATAGCAAATAGCTACGTGTTAGGTAATCCTTCTTCTACGTTAGTTGGATCTTCCCCATTCTCAGTCTTGGACAAGTGATCCGGTCCGACGTTCAACCTCCCTGGGTTCACAATGATTTCAAAATCATACTCCTGAAACAATAGCAACCACTGACAGATTTTCCCCCAAACACAGGCTTATTAACCAGGTATTTTAAAGCTAAATGATCTGTGAACATTTTGAAATGTCCACCTAATAAATAGTTCCTATATTTTTGTAGGGTGTACACCATTTCCAACCCCTCACGTTCTGTGGTAGAATATTTACGCTCCGCGCTCGAAAGCTTACTGCTAGCGAAGGCCACTGGGTGATCAATGTCCCCTTCTCCCATCTATGCCAACATAACTCCTACTGCGATTCTTGATGCATCCACATGTACATGAAAGATCTTTGCCCAGTCGGGGAATATAATAATAGGTGCAGTCACCATATTATCTTTTAATAGTTTGAAGCTCCTAAGAAATTCATTATCCAAAAAAACGAGATATCCTTCTTTAGCAATTTCTCCATCGGAGCGGTGATCAAAGCATACCCCTGAATAAACTTCCTATAGTAAGCGATGTGGCCGAGGATGGAGCATAGCTATTTTTCAATAGTCAAAACTACCAAATTGATGATAACTGCGATATTGGCTGGGTCAACCATCAACCCCTACTGACACACTACATGTCCTAATAGAATCCCGAATGGGACACAGAATATGCATTTCTTGATGTTTAGAGAAATTTGATGCTTCTTTAAGGCATTCAACATTATGCACATATTCGACACATGGTTCATTACTAACCCAAAAACTGTCCAATCGTCAAAGTAGACTTCCAGAAACTTGTGAATGAATTCCTTGAATATGGCTACAACAACACGTGAAAATATGGCAGGGACATTCTTTAGTCCAAATGGAATGATAGTGTATTGGAATGAGCCCCACTCAGTTGCGAATTTTGTCTTGTTGTGGCCTTTAGGTGCTATGCGGATATGATGGTACCCCGAGAACCCATCAATAAATGAGTAAGCCTCTTGACCTCCCACGTTATCCAGGATTTCATCAGAGAACAATGTAGGGAAAGGATCATGTACGCAGGCATCCTTTAACTTGCACAGATCTACACAGATCCTTATCTCTCCTTTAGTCTTCTTTTCCTAGACCACCATAGGATTTACCCAATCTGACTGCTCTATTGGTTCAATAATACCTACGGCCACCATTTTCTCAATTTCCTCCTTAACTTTTTGTTTGTATTTCGGGTTCAGGCGATAGGGTCGTTGTTTGACTGACTGCGCATCTGGATTTATTGTAATCCTCATGACTCGCATATCCCCTATGATCCCCTTCAGCTCAGAGAACTCGGTAGGGAATAGATCCTGATATTTGGTTAGCAATTTTGTGATCTTTCCCACCGTGCTATCATCCCAGTAATCCCCGATCTTGGCCATCTTGGGCTGCTCTTCTGTGCCAATATTGACTTCGTTCAGTTTCAAAGGTTTGGTAACATCAACCACTTGCAGCAATGGACCTGCAACAGTACTTTCTCCTTCTAACTCTGCGATAATGATATTCCGGGGATCCTCATCAGAGTCTTCTGTTAACAAATTTATGCAGTTTACAATGTCCTGTATCTGCACATCCCAGGGTGGCGCAATACACTCCTACTTAGGGAGGGACTCATTGAAGACCAGAGCATCTATATCTTGTAGGGCTTCATCGATTTTCTCATTCCCTCCTGTCAATCCAAATGTCATTATAAAATCCTCAGCCATTGTATCCCAGTGCCGGGTACGTTGGTGTAGTTCTGCGTCCAAATACCAAGTGGTAGGGATTGGTCCTAATGCATCAATAAACGTATGAACCCATTCATTCCAGGCATTTCCCTTCCATACTTCCATCCAGAGAGCCAAGTGCTTGCGTGGATCCCCTTATTGGGAGAATAGTTCCATTGGCAGTTTGACTGGCGGGTCAAATTGTAATATCATAATCCTTCAGCATTTCCCCCAGTTCTGAAAAGCTCCGTTATGGGTTTCCCACCAGAGCGCAGGGTTGCGCACATGGCCAATTCAAGGGCCAAAAATATTCGTTCTTCAGGGACATTTTCTTCAATTTCTTCGAGGAAATATTTAACATTACCAGAGCCATAAAAGTAGGTTATTTCTCTTACCTTTGAGGAGATGCATCGAAAGCTTTTTGTGACCTTAAGACACCTTAGTGTAGATACGTCATGCAATCAGTTCTGCCAATTTTATATCTCTCCATCCGAGTCAGATAAACACTCATTTTATTTTTTCCAGCATAACATCCCATCAGCCTTGGGGTTAATCTAGTCGTCATCTCGGGCAGCCAGCTTGTATATTTGATCAACATCCTCTTCCTCCCATACTAATTCAATGTACCACTCTCCTTCAGCTGGATCCAACAGAACTATCACCCTTGTGCCTTCACTTTCAAATATCATGCTCCTTATTTTTAAATTAATGATACCTTCCATGCCAATAGCCCAATCCAAGCCTAAGAGTGCAAGGGAAGGGTCTATGTCATCCATTATCTGAATTACCACTGGTGGCAATGCCACTGTGTGTGATCACATTGATACATGGTCCATCGTCTTGTGGTTCTACCTTAACCCTTTGCACATTCTTCGTAGGCTTCTGTTGTTTCTCCGGCATTTTTTCTAGTAATACCGGACAGTCTTCAATGATGTGATCGAACTGACTTCAATATCTACAGGAATGGTGCACAGGGTTCGAGCAATCTCGTGTGAAATGTCCCACATCTCCAGAGTTGTAACAGATTAGTTGTCCTCATCCTCGACCTGCACTGCCCCCTCTCCCTCCTCCCCTTTCTCTTACGGAAGATCCTCCCAGTCCAGAGGGAGATAATGGTGATGAGGGGTCCGCCTGCACCCTATATAAGTTTCCCTTATCTACCATGAGGTCGAGTGTTTGGTAGATTTGTTCGTCTTGACCCATAGACGAGTAGAATCTACACCACTTTTGTTTCAATTCTGGAACATACGCACCCAACTGTGCGCAGTGATGTGTATCATGTCTTCCTTCTACCTGACATTTAGTGCACCATAGCATAAGACTACTAGGGCCAGCCATTTCCCTAGGTAATAGAGGGCTCGGCCCCCCAGCCTACTAATAATCCGATAACAAGGGGCATTAATCCTTAGTATGACCCGACACCCTACAACGTATGCACCAGATATCTAGAATAGGTTCCTTACTGTGATCCTTCCACAAGTTTTGGATTTCTAAGTGCATTGCCTCTAACTATCTCTGGATCTGTAGAGCTGCGAACTGCGTATCATCTCCTGGAGTAAATTCTAATTTCATGGCAATTTCCAGAGCTTCTTCTTGGGAGACAATCTTCTATTGTCCCATGGGTCCTCGCAGGTGTGGTAATAGCATAACAATAAACCATTCCTTATGCTACTTATCCTCGTAGAAAAATCCCCCATCGCTGATAACCTTCTTCAATCGTTGGTCATCTTCCCAGACGGACTCTGTAGGTCCCTGCTTAAATTCCTTTAATTCGACTACACATTGAGAGTATGACTTAGGCTTCTAGAATTGTTTCTTTAGGGCATTCTTAAAATCTTGTATTGATGAATTCGCATGTTGACCAATGTATCCCATAAACCAATCCAGGGCCCTTCCCTCGAAAGCTATGGATAGTTACGATCGTTTGATAACATCATTGTTAACATTCTGTGAGGTCCATACAGACTCTGCTACATACCAGAATCGATCCATATCCTCATCCCCTACTCTCTTAAAGGTAGGCGGCTTCATGTGCATGGCCATGTCATCCTTTGGTGGTGGAGGAGGAGGTGTAAGAGAATTCTTACCCTTATGTGGGTTTGATGTAGGTGTGGCCGGGGGGCTGGTTCCAATTTGCGTAGCCCCTCCTAGGTTAAAATCAGGTGATTCCCTCAAGGGACTGTATACCGATTTGTTTCCTTCTTGATTAACCCGGTAGTATTTACCACTTCGTGCCATGCTCCCACTCTGGTCGGAGGTCATTCACTTGGTGTGGCCACACAAGACACCTTTTTCACTCAATAGAATCTTAATCAACAGTGGTAGGGTTTTTAGTAACTTACCTCTAAATCCCTTGAAGAATATTCACTCCGCTTCCGAATATGACACAAATTGATCAACCGAAAAAAATTTCACGAATCCTCCCAATATACTGTCAACTCAGTGATCTACAGTTTTGGTAATCTTGTTATCAATCCTTTCCAATTTTTGGATCAATTTGGGGGCCCACTGCGTGACCTGATCATCCTTTGCAAGTTTGGAACTCTACCAATTGTGCCAACCACTCCTATAGTTCGTGTGCAAAGGATACGAAGAAGATTTCATGCACTTTCATAAAAATATACCTATTTTTCCACCCTTCCATGGATAGCTTCTTACTCCTATTCTCTTTTAGGGAAAATTCCTGAATCTATTTTTTGAACCAGTCTTTTAACTCAAGCTTTAACGGCTACCAATGACCCCATGTCATTACCCAGTCTCTCTCTCAAAATTCTCTCGGTCTCGAAAAAGGAACCATTTTTTTGCTTTAGGGGTCTTAACCTAGCTTCGGTTTTAAGGTTTGCCAAAAAACCCCAATACTACTAGCCCTTTCGGAAATGGCATGCTTACACAGGTCAAGGTCTCACCCGAAGTAGTATGGGATGGTCCTAGAACCAATTTTTTGCACCCTAAGAGAGAGAGAGAGAGAGAGAGAGATAATTTAAAGGGGGTCCCTACAGATATAACAGTCTTGTGCAAGAGGATCCAAACACAGACCCCTTTTACAGTATATCATTTACGCACATATCATAATTAGTAGGTAACTTAAGCAGAGTGTCTTAATCAGAGCTACGCATTCATCATATCGCATCCACATGCGTGTCATTTTATTTATCAGTATTCAGTAAGAAACGCAATCTCAACACATAAACATAGCCAATAATCAGAACATAGGAATACTATGATATCATCAACACCTTTCTCATGTATTCATATCCAAATCTGACTTACAGACTCTACGGCTAGCCTGTGTACACAACCAGCGAGGTCTGCACACAACATAACTTCAGGGTCTCCTCGCACACAGCCAGCAGGAGCCCTTACCTAGATGATCGACACAAAAGATCACAAGTTTGTATCCAAGCTTAACTTACTTCTTTTTCCTCTACCTCTAGACTCAATTTACCTATCTATTTATATAATCTTAGCCTACGATACTTCTATGGTTCACAAACAGTGGTTTGTGGACTCCTAGTCTACCCGTTGACCCATTACAACACATCGAGGCTTCGTCCCACCCTAAAGCCCCTATGCTAGACCAAATATTACTAAAATATTACAAAACTGGACCAAAATGTGGTTAGGGAACCTCGTTCCAACACAGAACAATTATGGTGAATTGTTCCTCTTTTCCAGGGATGACGTTGTTGTTATATTGAGTTCCAGGGCGTAGCCATACTTAGATCTAGATTCATTGAAGTCACGATCTAGATATTGGTACATCATCCGAAGAGATACGATTTTCCAGCATTGGTTATATATGGATGATGGACGCAATAGTGTTTGATCTAGCCACAGTTAATAGGTATATGACTAAGTCATGATATACGCCAGCTATCTCAACTTCTCTTATCACATCAAGGAACTGTGTAGCATCATTAGCACGAATAAATGATTCAATAGCATTTCTAACTAACCCTTCCCTGAGTCGTGCTTTTGCAACTTCAATCCCATGCCACACGGTATATAATCACGACAACGATATAGCAGAGGTCCAACTAACTCTAGTTCACAAAGGCCGATAAACTAAATCCAAGAATTAAAGAAAAGTAGTTCACCTTCCTCTTCTTCTTTGTTTTCAAAAGTTGTGTTGAACTTGTTGATAAGATCGTTCATGGTACCGGAACAATTTGTGATCATAGCTAGGTAAGCCATCAACAATGTATCGCTATATTCCATTAGAAAATCATCTTGAAACTTTGGGGATTCTATCGCAGGCATCCTTCTTAGAATACTGGAAACTTGCTGCAACAAATAATTTTCATATGGAATTTCACCTCTTTGCATTACTGACAAAAAATGATAAAGAACTCTAATACAGTTGTTAAGAATTTTTATGGCACTATGAATCCCTGTTAGATTTGCAACCAATTGAATAGTAGTTGAGCCTCCATCTGAGGGTTTTAGGTTTGCAACACGATCAACAGAAATCCGCTCTCCCTCCACAGTCTCTATAGTGTAGTTTGATTTACATATTCCTTGAAAACTGGATTATACGCTATATCAGCTCCATGAATTGATATGTTAGCTAGAGCACACATTGAATTTTCTTTCGGCGTACAGGAAGGCATAAAAAGGTGCAGACTGGTAAATGGTGTAGGAATCCATTTATGCTCTGGTGTAGACCAAGAAAAGGCACCAGTAGCTATAGAAGAACCATATTATATAGAGCATAATGACCAGACATGTAAGTGCAATGGTGCAGGCAGGTAAATGCATGATTGAACCATTTTTATCCCTGCAATAGAAAATCATTTATTAACTTTCATTAATGATATTTTAATATTGTTAAAACGAATAAGTAACAAATATTCTTCAAAATAATAATTAAGCCACTCGACAGCATGAGAGAAATGAATAAAGGTAATATAAATTGGAAACCCAACAATATGGTTTAAACCAAAATAGAACCAACTAGGGCTTCCAGAGGCCAAACCACCTCAACCCTCAACCACAGTGATTTCGCCTAAATCATTCTATAAATCACTAACATCAAAACAATTTTGGATGCCTCTGACTTCCTTCACAAAATCTAGAGGAATTTTCCTATATCCACCCATCCATCAAGATTTCTAAAATAAATCCAATCTCCACCCTTGACTCTTGGGAATTTTCCCGAGGCCACCTCAACTAGGATCCAATTCTACCATCCAAATCTTAATCAAAGAGAGAACCCACTACATCATGGTTATCTAGGAAATGGAAAAAAAAAAGTTGAAACCATTTTCAATCTAGGAAAATACCATGCCAATGATAGCCAAAATAACCAAATAACCACATGCATGTAACATGAAAACAATCTCAGTAATGAAATCACACATGCAACTTGTTACCTAAAATGAAATCCAGTTGAAGTTGTTGAACCAACCTTCTTTTCTGTTGTCCTCCAATTCCTTTATTATTCTTTGTTTTCTTCTCTCCAAGTCCAAGTGAATGTTAGGATGCTCCAAGTATGCTCTAAGTGTGCAACAATGTAAGAGTATAGAACAAGATAGCCAAAATATAAACTAACAAAATATGTGAATTGTTTCTCTGATGCCATTTTATCATTGATGTCTAGTCTCATCCTTTCCTTTTTCATTTTTCTTCATTTTCCTCTAATTCTATATAATTTCCCTTGCATGCATTTTTGTTTCTCTTCATCTTCCTTCTCTCTTATTTTCCTTTATTCCCTTAATTAAATTCCATTTATTACCTCTTTGTCTTTGCTAATGTCTTTTCAAATTTCCATAGCCATTAATAAACCACAAGTGATTCCCACTATAATGTATTCTCCCCATTTATCTTATAATACATTTCCCATGACCTTGGTTTTCATTTTATTTACATGGAAAATCAACCATTGGTTGTTAAAAACCCCTTCCCTTTGGGGGAACAACGTCTTTGGTGTTCAATGATACTTATGACCAGAAAAACATGTTGCCCATGAAGGTTTAAAACATAGCTCGATACAATATTTAAAATGAATGCACACACACACACACAGATATATCAAAAACTCATTTATTAAAATCAACAAATAAATATGGATATAAATGCTGCATCTGATCAACCATCCCCCATGTAGCTTCATCGAGCCAAAAGTGCTTCCACTGCACTTTAGCGTGCTCTATTTATTTTTTTTGGAGCATGAGTTGTTTCTGTTTCAATATGAATTGTGGTTCTAGATGGAACTCTCCCTCTGGTTCCACCTTCAGTACACACAAATCAATCACATGATCAAAATCCTACACATGTCTCTTAAGCAATGAAACATGGAAAATAGCATGGAATTTCATTGTTGGAGGTAGTGCAAGTCTGTAGGCCACTGGTCCAAACCTCTCTGGGATCTCAAAAGGCCCACAATACCAAGGTTCCAACTTGGTAGATGAACCAATCCTCAAGGATATCATCTTGGGCTTGATGTGCAAATACACATGCTCCCAAACCTGAAACTCCTTAAATTATCTATGTTGATTGACATAACTCTTCCTCCTATCTTTCATTTCCTTTACCTTTTGATTACCTACATCTCCTGCTCCATTTCAGCCAAAATATATGGTCTAATAAATACCTTGTTCACTGGATCACTTCAGCTAATAGGAGTATTACAACTCCGCCCATAAAGAGCCTCATAATGGACTCATCTTCAAGGAATATTGATACCCCATATTATATGCAAACTCTACCAGTGGAAGATACTCCTCCCACTTCCTTTGCTAATTCATGGAATGCTTCCTCAACATATCCTCAAGAATCTTCTTAACCCCATTTTTTTTTCCATCTTTCTATGGATGAAAAGTTGCACTAAAATCTAACTTTTTCCCCAAGCTTGCAAACAACTCCTTCCAAAACTTGGAAGTGAACTTGGCATCGCATTTTGATACAATCTTCTTGGGAACTCCATGCAACCTCACTATCTCCCTGATGAATATCTAGGCTATTTCACTAGATGAATTAGTAGACATTAGTGTAATGAAGTGAGCTACCTTGGTCAAACTTTCAACCACAAACATGATGGAATCATGTTGTGTCATTTTCCTTGGAAATCATGTATGAAGTCCATGGAAATGACCTCCCATTTCCATTCTAGAATTAAAATATGTGGCAACAAACCATTTGGATACTTACACTCTTCTTTCACCTACTGACAATCCAAGCATATGGAAACAAACTCATCCACTTCTTTCTTCAAAATTTTCCAATGATAGAACTTTTTAACAATTTTCAAAGTCATGTAATATATTGGGGGGGCATGAATATGGCTTGAAATGAAAATATCTCAAGATAATCTTCTTCAACTCACCATTGTCAAGCACATATATCATGTTCTTAAATCTAACCAAGCCATTTGTCATGATGTGATACTCATCCTCCTTATCAACTTCACACTAGTGTTGCAACCTCTGCTTCATCTACTGATACCTCTCATCATGCTACCCTTCATGAAAGATCTTCTCATACAAATATGTCCCATAAGAGCTCACAACTGAAATATGGTTCACACACACTCTCCTACTGAGAACATATGCAACCATGTTCTCCTTTCCCTTAATGTACCTAATCTCAAATTCAAACTCACAGAGGGTATCCATCTACATTTCCTGGTATTTAGATTGGATTGGTCAAACATATACCCCAGTCCATTATGATCACTCATCATAAAAAACCTCCTACCAAGGAGATAATGTCTCCACATATTCAATGCATGAATGATGGTTTCCAAGTCAATATCATGAGTCACATATTTATGCTTGTGCTCATTCAACTTCCTTGATTCATAGAAAACTACCTTCTCTTCCAGCATCAAGACCCCACCCAGTCCTTCCTTGCAAGAATTTTTACAAACAAAAAACTCCTTATTAGTATTTCCAATCTTCAAAACTGGAGAATTAGTAATAAAATGATTCAACTGCTCAAAACTAGTTGCAAACTCCCCAATCCATTCAAACTTCTTCTCTTTCCTCTGCAAGGATATTATAGGATAGCCAATATTAGAGAAGTTCTTGATGAACCACATGTAATGATATGCTAGTCCCATGAATGATCTGACCTCATCCACATTCCTAGGAGTTGGCCACGCCATGATAGTTTTAATATTTTTTGGATTCACTATTATCCCTTTCGTGGAAGTAACATGTCCCAAGTAATGAATCTAAGACTGAAATAAATGACACTTTCTAATATTTGCATACAACTGATTCTCTCTCAACAATCTCAACACTGCTACCAAGTGCTCTACATACTCCTCCTCATTATTTGAATATACCAATATATCATCAACAAATACTATCACAACTTATCTAGATAACGACTCAACACGTTGTTCATCAAACACATGACGGTGGTTGGAACAGTGGTAAGACCAAAAGGAACCACCATGAACTCATAATGACCATACCTTGTGTGAAATGTAGTCTTGTATATTTCTTCTTCTTTGATGCGCACCTAATGATATCCTAATCTCATATCAATCTTTGAAAACACTATAGATCCCTTTATTTGATCAAACAAAACATCAATCTCTGGAAATTGATACTTGTTCTTGATAGAAACTTTATTTATTTGTCGATAATCAATGCACAATATAAGAGAACCATCCTTATTCCTTACAAAAAAAATTGGTACACCCCAAGCAAACACACTTGGCCTAATGTATCCCTTATCAAGCATCTCCTTAAGTTGAAACTTCAATTCCACCAACTATGGAGTGTTCATCCTATACAATTTCTTAGATGTGTGTTGCTCCCAACATCATATCAATAGAAAAGGCCACATATATATGAGGAGGAAACTCTAGAATATATGTAGGAAACGTATCCTAAAATTGTTGCAAAACAGGATACCTCCTTGAGACTTCATCATCCTCATCCTCTTTCGCCTTTTCATTGGAAATATGAATTGCAAACAATACACATCCCTTTCTGTGACTGCACTTTTCCTGCATAGTTGTAACCATTCTCATTAATGTGGGATTACTCTTTCCCTGCAAGACTCTCAAATCACCATCATAATCCAGGAACTCAATGGCCTTGTGAGAACATTCTACCTTGGTCTTTTGAATGAACAACCAGTCCATGCCCAAAATAATGTTATATGATCCCAAAGGAATCACATTTAGATTTGTTGATATAGGCATACCATTAAGCTCAAATGCACAACATCTCACCTACTGATGAACTCTTCTCTTGGTTCCTATAACAAACTACACCAACCAAGATTATACATCCGCTTATTTACTCAACCAACATTGATCCACTAGGTCAGGACTAATATAGCTATAATTAGATCTAGGGTAAATCAAAATAGAAGAAAATTTGCCACAAAGCTTACCTTCAATCTTGATAATAGATGTCTTATGATATGCCTACCTATTATCCACCACAACATAAATCTGGGGAATACTTTAGCCTACATCTCCAAATGCTTTAGCCTCCTGAGCACTGTAAATATGAGTCCTCCCACCCTGATGTGATGGAAAATCCCTCCTGCAATTCTCTCCACCACAAGTCCAACACCTCAAATGTTTCCTGCCATCGTCTTTATTCTGCTACTCCTCAGGGTGAGACCCATGTCCTCTCTCAGCTACATTAAACTTCCTATGAGGTCCCACATTCTCCTTGTCACCTGCATCATGATATCTTCCTCGCTTCTTAGGCCATTTTCATTTAGTCTTCTCATTACCTTTCTAGTCATTCTTGAAATCATTCTTGTGCTTAGAGTTCTCATAACAATTATTTAGCTTCCCGATGACTTCCTCCAATGACCAAGGCTCATCATACTAAGTATGATATTTAAATGCTAAAGGAAATCCATTGATGAAACTTTGGACTTTTGTCTTCTCATCCTTGTCGTAAGGAACTTACCTCAAAAACTCTATAAATTTGGTCATGTACTCTTCATCTATCATGGAACCAATCTTGAGCTCATATAATTCCTTTACCTTCCTGTAATAATATCTCTTAGACAACTAATTCTTCCTGGAGATTCTTTTAAACTCATGCCAACTTAGCTCCTCTTCCCTGATTCCTCTAAAACGTTTAACATATTCCAACCAAATATCTGCTTTTTCCTTGAGATTGAAGATAATTTTCTTCGTTTTCATGTTCTCTGAATAAACATGCAATATGAAGAACTTATTCATCCTAAGTTGTAATGCTTCTACAACTTATTATTTATTCACTTCCCCATCAAAATTAGAAGGCTTGGTTTTCCTGAACTCATCTGGAAAGTACCCCCTCTCACTCCTCCTATAAGGATGTTGGTGATAATGATGACGATGTATCTCATAATTGGAGCTAGAATAAAATCTATGAGCGTTAGCTAGACTGTCAAGTGTATCCAAATATATGCCACCTATGAATGTATCATTTTCCACTTCTAATTTATTTTCTAGAGCTCTTGCAAGTCTTTCTTATGCCTCAATCAACCTGTTATTATCTACCTTACAACTTCTGATCTCTTCCCTCAAACTCCTTTGTGTATCTGCTATATCAAGAGAATACTCTTCTCCTTGTTGTTCAGCCAACCTTTCCCATTCCACTGATTTCACATCATGTCTATAAGGGGATTCATGTGAATGGTGTTCCAATACTATGTTTTTCATATTTTATTTTCTATTTCCTGCAAACATACCACGTTAAAGAAACCAAACATAAGACATAATCAAAATCATACCTCAATGTATCTCAGTGGAGGCTACATAGTAATAACATCATGATTCATACATAATAATAATTCAAACTACAACAATAACTAAACACATGATAACTAGAATCATCTACATGCACCCTGAGATCTAGTGTTGCAACTGCACTTTGATACCAATCTGTAACACCGGTATCAGAGGGAAGGTTGTAGGGAACGAAAATTTCTCTTCATTTCATCCATGATAGAGCCCATCTAGTCCAAGTGTTTGAAACTGGGAGCTCTGATAGCACTTATAATCACCCTTCCCACATTTACACGCTTTTACAAACTCTCCAGGGTAAACATAAGCTAAGAGTTACTATTACATGACCCGACCTCCAAGTTATAGTTATGGAAGTGGGGCCTACTAACCGAAACTCTTAGTGTCACCCATTAGGGACACCAGATCACTCGAGAGTCTAAAACCCACCCCTAGTGATCAATCACTAAGCTAGAAATTATTTTCACGAGCTTTACCTCCCAACCAAACCCTTGACACACTATGCATGTGGTTGCAAGGCTCTAGTTTCACCCAAAAGCCTTCCTGCATGCGGTTATGACTGAAATATTCTAGTTTTTTGCATGTGGTGGTGAGATCTATGCCACTTTTTTAGGGCTAGCATATAGGCCACTCCCCATATTTTCCTAGAAATTTCCATAGTCAATTCATGGGTGATAAAAAGTATAAAAAACCAATACTCAAGCAATATATTTACCAAGACATGCCTAATACATGATACACATTTCGTCAAATAGATAGTAAACATAAAAGCTACAAGTCATGAATGCATATCTGATCATAACTTCCGAAATTCATCAAATAGTTATAAAGAAGGTCCAATTCCCTCTCAAGCTAGTTCCAACAAGACGTGTTAGCCTATGTATTCATCAACCATCCAATAACTTATCAAAACATGAATAAGATCCATAGCAAGAGAACATCATAAAACCATGCATATAACCAGCATATAAACATAATAGAATCCATGAAAAACCAACCATAAGATCAACATAATAAGGAGTACAAGTGCTCATCCATCACAATAATAAAATAAATTATATTAGTGTATGAAAAAATCAACCAAATCATGGGCTTCCACGTACCACACAACCATAGATTGGGTTGAACCAAATCTCTCTTTGATTCAATCACCCTTGTGCCATATTCCAAACATGAATGTGTGATCATATGGATTAAAATAAAATAGAACCAACAAGGGCTTCCAGAGGCCCGAATACCTCAATCCTCAACCACAATGATTTCACCTAAACCAATCAAAAAATCACTAACATTAAAACAAGCTTGGATGCCTCTGACTTCCTTCACTAGCTCCAAAGGAATTTAATTTTCTCCACTTGATCCAGGTCTGTTAGCTACTGGATTTACCCATTATATTTTACTTTTTTGATGTTGTTATAATTTCATTTTAAAGGAGCATAAAATAACACATATGCATGTTGTAAAGAAGAGGAAACAAGTCAACCATCAACAACATAAGAACATGAGACGTTGATAACGAATTTCACCTAGTATGGGCTACATCTCTAGGCCCGATGTCAAAATGGGGTAGGTTGCTTCATATAGTGTTGGAAAAGGTGAGATGTGAATGGACGATGTTATTTTTCATACAAGGATGTTCCCTCAACATGAGTGTCTTGTCTCTCCATGAGACGTTCTGCTACAGTAACTCTCACTCACAATGGACCTCCTATCAGCATGACATAATCTCACATGAAGCAAAAAAAGATCCCACAACATGCATCAAGCAAGGATCTAGAAATCATAATACATCTCATAGCAAAAAGAGGCACATGATCAAACTGCATATACCTAAACCCCTGAAGCTGGATGAAGAATAAGATGCTCAGTTGTTGTTGCTGGCTACATCGTCGAATTTGTGGCATTGAGGGGCATAGAATCGACTGCGCACACGTGAGAATCAGACACCGTCACTCCAATCTGGAAAATGGATGAAAAATGGGAAGCTCTGCTACTGAAATGGACATCACCATCGGATTCCTGTCACCGAGAGGTGTAAAATCGACATAAATTTTGTCGAATTTTGACTCATGAAACTTTGAGGCCTCAAGGAATATTTTTGATGCCCTCAAGATTCCCTTGCGCATGGTTCCACCGTCTCCATGGCTCGTGGTTTCTCCCTCCTACAATAAGATAACAATAAAATCGAAAATTTGTGCCGGTGAGTTCTGTTGGTCTGCCTTTCTTCCCTCATCAAATGAAATGGAGAGGTTGTATATGTTTGAGTGGGTGGAGTTTACCAAGGGGAACCTTGGGTGCGTTGGTTGTGGGTGGAGTTGTTAAGGTGGACGTCAGGGGTTCCAACCCCGCCAACACTCTGCATTTGTTGTTTATGTTTTGTTATATTTATTTTTTGGTTATTGTTTGTTGGTTTGGTTATATATGTTTTTGGGATGGCCCGCTCGGGGGCCGGCCATGTGGGCTAGGCAGGTTCGACCCCCGTCGATCCCCTCCTCTGCTGCCTTGGGGTGGCTTGAGATATATTATATTATGTGTTGGGGCATGGGCCAGGTCCAGCGGAGGTGGCCCACCCACTGCCCATTTGTGGATTTTTTCATGGCATAAGTTCCAGGCAGCGGGGTTGACAACCCACCCCCAACCACTAACATATATATTATAGCATGGTGTGGGATCTGGGAGTGGCAGGGTAGACAGCCCCCCCCACCCCTAAAAAAATATATATATATATATATATATATTTGTGATATAGAATATGGTTACGACGGGCGTGGCGGGGGTCATGCCTCGCCACCCTTATTTTGATATATATATATTTTTTTAGTAACACAAAATGGTCATTTTTTAATTTTTCCAAAATAAGGGTTATTGGGTAATTTAATGAGGCCACAATTTCACCTGTTTTCCAGAGATAAGTCCCCTATCAGTTGACGGTGAATTTGTGGGACACTAAACTTGGCCCCCTATCCAACTTTTTGCAAAACCTTGACTTGCTCTAACTTCTCCATACGGGATCGGATTGGAGATTCGTTCACACCGTTGGAATCAGGGAGACGATAAATTCAATCTGAACCTAGTTCGAGAAAAATCCAACCACTTTCAATTTTGACCATTTATGAGCCCTCTTGATCTCCTGAGGGTGTCTGGAGCCACCTAGATCACCAGTCATCTGTCAAGAGTTCTAGGAGAAATCCCATATCCACCCTTGATCCTTGGGAATTTTCCTGAGACAACCTCAGCTAGGATCCAAGTCTACTTTCCATCCAAATCTTAATCAAATAGAGAATTTACTACATCATGACTATCCAAGAAATGGAAAGGAAAGGTTGAAACCATTGTCAATCTAGTAAAGTCCTATGCCAATGACAGCCAAAAAATCAAATAAACACATGCATGTACCATGCATCCAATCTCAGCTAGGAAATCACACATGCAACCTATTACCTGCAATGAAATACAACTATAGTTGTTGATATAACCTTCTTGTATGTTGTCCTCCAATTCCTTGCTTGTTCTTTTCTTTCTTCTCTCCACATCCAAGTGAATTCTAGGATGCTCCAAGAATGCTCTACGTGTGCAAGAGTGTAAGAGTATGGAAGAATAGAGCCAAAATATAAACTGACAAAAGTTGTGAATTGTTTCTCTTATGCATTTTTATCATTGATATCTAGTCTCCTCCTTTGATTTTTCCTTTTTCTTCATTTTCCTCTAATTTCTCTCTAATTTCCCTTGCATGCATATTTTTTGTCTCTTCATCTTCCTTTTCTCCTATTTTCCTTTATTTCCTTAATTGAATGCAATTTATTAACTCTTTTCCTTTTCCAATGCATTTTCCAATTTCCATAGTCATTAATAAGCCACAAGTTATGCCCACTATAATGTTTTCCCACCATTTAGCTTGGAATATGTGTCCCATGACCTTGGTTTTTATTTTCTTTACATGGAAAATCATCAGGGGCTATTACAGTTGACCATATTTAACCATGTTGACAACGGATAACCATAGTTAACCATGTAGACAATTATTGAACATGGCTTGACCATGTTTTACCTTAATTGAACACGGTTTTCCACATTGACGTGTGGTTTACAGTTGACTATGTTTGACCATGGATGACCATGGGTAACCATGTTTAACCCGTCATCTAAGGATAAATTGTGGTTGACTTAGTTAAACATGGTTGATGATGGTTAACAATTGTTTTGTTTGTCACATTGTGATGTTGATATTTGTTTGTCACATTACAACATTATTCATTTGTTCAATTATAACAACGTTTATTGTTCATCAAATTTTGGTGTCAATCGTTGTTTGTCATTTATGCAATGAAATTTATTTTTCATCATATTTTTATGTTGTTTATTATTCATTAAGTTGTGATGACATTTTTTCCTTGTCACATTTTGATGTCATTAAATTGTGACACAGTTTGTTATTCATCACATTGCAATGTCATTTGTTGTTCATCACATTCTGATGTCATTTGTTGTTCATCACATTGAGACATTTATTATTGTTCATCACATTACGAGATAATTTTTTTCCAAGTTTATCATCATCTATTATTCAACACATTGTAACATTATTTGTTTTTTGTTACATTCCAACATCATTTGGTGTTTTTCACATTGTAATGTCGCAATATAGCATCACATGTTTCTCGTCATAATGATGTCAATTATGTTTGTCACACTACAAATTTTATTTTATTTGTTAACACTTACCTATACATGATTGTGGCAAACCATGGTTGGCCATGAAGGGCATGTTGACTATGGATGACTTTGGTTGAGTATGGTTGACCATGATGCCCATGTTGACCAAGTGTAATATCCCAAAATGGGAAAGACATGAACATATAAACACAATAGCTGGAAACTACAACAATGTACACATAAGAAATAAACACCATACAAATAGACATAATAGTTGATCCATTTTATTATTAGGAGGTGAAAATACAAGTACAACAGTGCTCAAAATTAGAAGCACTCAAGCAAAACAAGAAGGCTAGATTGGCCTTGAAGTCCTCACAAAGAGTGCACTACGTAACTACTGGACTACTGGAGGCCATACTGCATTGTCCCTTCTGTAAATGTTGTAAATATAGCTATTGGCTAAAAGGGAATGCGTAGATATAGCTGTTCCATAGCTCAGATGATGTCGAGGTTTCAGATCCGGGATCTATGATGAAAACCCAAAATAACTCAGAAAGGATTTCCAGATCTAACAACCTTGGAAAATCACCCTCCTAGGGCTTGCATTATATGACTGGTGGGTATGTAGATTTACTGCATGAATTGAAGATAATATGAATGCAATGATATACCATCAGTTTAATGCATGAAGGGCTGATCCCTCCTCCAGTTCTCCAAGCTAGAAGCTTGAGATCTAGCTCCTCCTTCCTCCTCCACTAGTTGCAGTTGCTGAATACACAACAACTAGAAATAACTGCATTGTCTGGGAGGCTGGATCTATATCATGATGCTAGATGCTTCAATTCAGCTCAAAAATGATGGAAATAAGCTCAAAAATATGAGGGGATGATCCCTCACAGGATTTCCAACTGAAATACTGGAAAACTCCTTCCTCTAATAGATTTACAGGACTAGACTGTGCAATTCTTGGTGGAACTACTATTGCATGGAGGTGTATAATGATGGATTGATGTCGGATATCAATATTTTTCTCCTAGAAGACTGATGTAAAATCACAAGGTGAAAGGATGAATCCTCCACAGGTTTCCTAGCTGAAAATGCTAGAAACAACCTCCTCCTCTCAAACCCTCAAGCAGGAATGCATAATTCCTGAATCTGAATGTGTTGTAGAGAGGGGATGAATGTGGCACCAATTCCTGATGATGAATGGATGCTCAAAGAAACCTTCCCAGAGTAGGCACTCGAAGTCCCCCATGGATAAGGGTGGGATTCCCACTCGGGAACACCTGTGTGCTAAACAACACTACAGAGTTAGCCAAATAGTTGAAGTGTGCAAATAAATGTCAAATGAAAAATGAATATCTAAAATCCAAATATAAAATCTAAAATATATGGATTCCTTCATCTTCATTTTATGCTTTGTGAGCCTTCCCTAGCCTTGGCCCACAACATAACTGCGCTTCACATGTGGCCACTAGCCTCCATGAAGACTGCATTGTCTCTCCATGATCTTCATCATCTCTCCATTTAATTTCCACTCTCTCCATCATGTGTGCATTTAATGCACCACTTGCTCCATCACTTCATCATTTTTTTCTCTATGATATTACTTTGACTCCTTCACTATCTCCATGATCTTCTCATTAATGTTGCATGATCTCCACTCTTCCTTCATCAACAGGTTGCTCCACTACTCCATAATGCAGATCTACTATCTAATAACCCACATACACACATCAAAGTGGATGTTATTCATATAAGGTGTTTATGGGTCCCTCCACCCTCTTATTTACTTAATTAATTAGAAAAAGTAAGAACTCTAATATTCTAATTAACTGATGGAAAATTGGGAATATTACAATCCTCCCTACTACTGTTGCTTGTCCTCAAGCAACTGTAGCAGCATATGCTACAACAATCCATCTCCCTCCAAATGGCATCCTCATATGCAAGGTCTCCCCATCTTCTCCAATGTGCTATGCATGCCCAACTCCATAGCAGCCTCTCTAGAATGTCTTAAATGGCTTCCAACTATGAAGTTAGATGCCTCTCCTCATCAATTAATCTCCAAGTGGAAACCATATACTGTACAAGTGTATCCTCTATGCATGAGATATATGAAGTGAAGTGGTTTCTTCCCAAAGTGGAAAGTCCCAACTCATGAACTATCTCTCTAACCCATGCTACATAGAGTAGATTTCATCTCTCCATGCTCCCATCATTGGCCCTGTTTGACTTGCCTGTTCCAAGCATCATATCAACACTGTGAAAAATAATAATTAGAGACATATGGTGGACATGTACAATGTCAAACCATGCTCTCCCAATAATAACCAACATAACAATGCCTCATGCTGCCTTGCCAAAACATCATCAAACCAAGTAGAGAGCTATACTCTCTTAAGAGAAGCCACCGCAACAATGCTTCTTGTTGCCACATCACATCATTATCATACCAATTATGGTGGCCATACTATCTTAACAGAAGCCAACTTAGTAAGTCCTCATGTTTCCATCTTCCATCATCATCCTGCAAGGTATGGGGGAATGTCAGCCCATACTCTCCCAAAAGTAACCAGAGCAACAAGGATTAAACTTGTTGCCACCTCACATCATCATAATGCATATCATGGAGCAACAACATAATCATTGACATGTATAATGTCACATTAGAACAACATAACCAAGATCCATGTTGCCACATCATGTGAGTTCCATGCAATGTCCCAAATAAAGATACATCCATTAACATAGGATTTCATGTGATGGACAAACTCTCTCAACAATAACCAGCACAGCCATGCCTCTTGTTGTTGCATCACACTAGTTCTATGCAAGGCATGGATCATACATATGTGAAATGTTGGGTAGTAACCATGCTCACCCAAAAGAAACCAGTGCTTCCATGATTCTTGTTGCCCCGTATCATAGATCTCCAAGTGGGTTGTCAACCCCTTATTCATCATCCTCATCCATCCATCCCACTATGGGTGATGAATCATATCATGCTCCAACTTGGTATCCACCCAAGGTAGAATACCATCCTCCTCAATCTGATAAGCTTTTCACTCCATGATATGTTGAAGTGCACCCTCCTTGAGGTCTCTTCATGAGATCCTCTCATCAATGACCCAATAGAACTCATAAGGTTCTGAATATGCTATAGGCAGAAACGTCTCTTTGACATGTGAGATGCTCATCAAGAAGACTCCATCTTGATAATTGAAAATGCTATACATCACAAGATGTCTACCATTGATCATATGTCCCTCCAATGCTTCATGAGTGAAGTAGTCCTCGGAATGCTCCAAGAATAATTGGGCCCCCAACTCATCACTACCGCTCAGTGACAGCACTATTGATCTACATGATGGTGCATCTGCTATATCATGGCCACACACAATGCTAAACTCATAGCCTGACATTGTACTGATTAGGAATATGCTCATCCCATACTCTGAAACTTTACACTTCAACACAAAGTGTTGTGTGTATATCAACAATGAAAAACTTGAATAGCCATACATCTCCTCCTTGACTAAGTCAAGGGACCTCTGCACATTAATATACAGTTGCTTCGAATCAGCAAGGTGCTCTAACCCTTGGTCATGCAATTGACCTGATGGGATGATCTCACAAATCTCAAGCTGAGGTGTTGAAATAATATGAGATGGAAATGTTTTCAAACCTTGAATGAGCTGATCTTTCAGAACATTTTGTATAGCTACAAGAGTTCCTCCAACCAGTGCAATGGCTTCTCCAACTGTTGGTAATGGTGATGGTTTCTCCTCTTCTACTATACCAATGTTGGAATCTACCTCCTTTTCCTCATGCATCTCCCGAATCATGCATGGGACTCCCAATGTCAAGAGCTCAAGACCATCTTGCAAAGATGCAAGTGCTCCTTCTCCTGATGCAAGTACTTCTGCAGCTGGTGGTGGTGGTGGTGGTTGCTCCTTCCCCGGAGTGATAGTGCTGGCATCCTCCTTTTGCTTCTCATGTACTTTCTCATCAATGATGGGAAATGTCTCTATGGAAAGTGTCTCTAGTTTTCTTCTATCAAAATTCTTTATCACCCTTTGAGTGAAGTCTGCATAAGCAGTCACTCTTGCATGTTTCAAATGACTGAACCACCAATCCTTTGCTTCACCCTCAAGGTGCAGTACTGCAATCTCAACAACCACTCTTTCTGCTACTCAATGTAGCAGGAATAATGCATCTAACTTCTTCCTCCAAGCCTTTGTTGTGATATTGGATGACCCATAAAATGTAGGCAAGAAGAACATATTTTGTATGTGCCTCTTTCTTCTATTGCTATTGCGGGATCTCTTTTCTTCATTGAGATGGAAAAATTGTTCGAGAGTTAGATTCTCCTTGAATTCTCTTGTTTGAGATTTTTACTCTGCAAGATAATTACTCAGAGTCTCATGCTCTAATTTTCCTCCATCTCCATGCCATTCACCTTCCTGTTAAAACAAAGTGGACTTAGTAGATTGTTTTGGGGATCTTTGCATGACCGGTTTCTTTTGCTATTGATAGGAAGTGCTTGGAACTTCCTCATTTTGAAACATTCTTGAGGACTCTTTTTTCCTCTCTCTTCTCATTTGTTTGACCTCCTTGGAGAGATATTGCATAGATTTGAAGAGAAGTGTGGAAAAACTTAATCCCTCCACCATTATATATCTATACTTTCTGCTTCTTCCTCTGATGTCATAAGATGTAGTTCCCACAAGTTGAGCAAAAGATCATGCTTTGATACCACTATAATAACCCAAAATGGGAAAGACAGGAATATAGAAACATAATAGTTGGAAACTACAAAAATGTACACATAAGAAATAAACACCATACAAATAGACAAAATAGCTGAGCCATTTTATTATTAGGAGGTGAAAATACAAGTACAACAGTGCTTGAAATTAGAAGCACTCAATCAAAACAAGAAGGCTAGAGTGGCCCTGAAGTCCTCTCAAAGAGTGCATTGCATAACTGTTGGACTGTTGGAGGCCATACTGCATTGTCCCTTCTGCAAATTCTGGAAATATAAATTATGGATGAAATGGAATGCATAGATCTGGCCTTTCTGGAGCTCAGATGATGTTGATATTTCAGATCTGAGCTCTATGATGAAAACCCAAACTAACCCAGAAATGATTTCCAGATCTAACAACCTTGGAAAATCACCCTCCTAGGGCTCACACTATATGACTGTTGGGTATGAAGACCTACTGCATGAACAAAAGAAAATATGGCTTCAATGATATACCATCAACTCAATGCATGAAGGGTTGATCCCTCCTCCATATCTCCAAGCTAGAATCTTGAGATCTAGCTCCTTCTTCCTCCTCCACTAGTTGCAGCTTCTGAATACACAACAACTAGAAATAATTGCACTATATGGGAGGATGAAGCTATAGCCTAATGCTATATGCTTCAATTTAGCTCAATAATGATGGAAATAAGCTCAACAAGGTGAGGAGATGATCCCTCATAAGATTTCCAGCTGAAATACTGGCAACTTCCTTCCTCCAATAGATTTACAGGACTAGACTGTGCAATTCCTGGTGGAACTGTTGCTGCATGGAGGTGTATAATGATGACATGATGTTGGATATCAATATGCTTCTCCTGGAAGACTGATTTGGAATCACAAGGTGAAAGGATGAATCCTCCACCGGTTTCCTAGCTGAAAATGCTAGAAACAACTCCTCTAAAACCCTCAAGCAGGAATGAAAAATTCATGAATCTGAATGTGCTGCAGAAAGGGGATGAAGGTGGCACCAATGCTTGATGATGAATGGCTAAAAAAAGATACCTTCCCATAGTAGGCACTCGAAGTCCCCCATGGGTAAGGGTGGGATTCTCGCTCGGGAAAACCCGTGTGATAAACAACACTAGAGACTTAGCTAAATAGTTGAAGCATGCAAAGAAATGTCAAATGAAAAATAAAGATCTAAAATCTAAAATCTATCGCTGCCTTCATCTTCCTTTTATGCTTTGTGAGCCTCCCCTAGCCTTGGCCCACCTCATAACTGCACTGCACATGTGGCCACCAGCCTCCATGAAGACTGCACTATCTCTCCATGATCTCCATCATCTCTGCATTTAATTTCCACTCTCTTCATCATGTGTGCATTTAATGCACCACTTCCTCCATCACTTCATCATTATTTCTCTATGATCTTACTTTTATTGCTCCATGATCTTACTTTGACTCCTCCACTATCTCCATGATCTTCTCATTAATGTTGCATGATCTCCACTCTTCCTTCATCAATAGGCTGCTCCACTACTCCATAATGCATATCTACTATCTAATAACCCACATACACACATCAAAGTGGATTTTATTCATCTAAGGGGTTTATGTTTCCCTCCACCCTCTTATTTACTTAATTAATTATAAAAAGTAAGAACTCTAATATTCCAATTAACTGATGGAAAATTGGGAATATTACACCAAGGTTAACATTTTTATTTTGTCCAACTATGATGTTATTTATTTTTTTCCATATTTTGATCTATAAATTTCCATGAATATTCCACAGGAAAATTCGTCACAATAAATCTATTAAAGATATAATGAAAATACAAAATCTGCACTATAAGGGTTAAGTTTCCATTCTATTTTTGGATATGTTTGTTATTGTGTTATGCTTATGCAAGCAATAAGAAATATGGAAAACAGAGAACATACAAAAATACAAGCAATCACAACCGTAATAACACAATATATGACATAAGAAACCCTTATAGGAGAAAAGTCAACTGGAAGTTGAATTTTCTATATTCTCTCTTTCTCTGAATGGAAGTGGATGCAGGTACAAATAAGTGAGACCTGTGGCCTATGGGGTGCTACACAACCCCTCTCTATTTTCTCTCTCTTTATGCACTCTTAATTACTCTTTGTGATGTTGACCATTGTTTGAACATCATTTTCCATGGCTTGATCATGGTTTCCCATGGTTAACTGTAGTTGGCCATGTTGACCATGGTTGAATATGGTTTACCATGGGTGACTTAGATGGTTGACCATGGTTGTAATTACTTAACTATAATTGACTATGAGTAATTGTGGATAACCATTTTTTACAATGTTTGGCCATACATGCCATGGTTGACCTTGGTTTGATGATGTTTGACCACAAATGAGAAAATTGCAGATATCTTCACCAAAGTCCTTGGAAGAGAAAAGTTGTAAAATTTCAAAATGGTGCTTTGATTCACAATCAGTACTTTAAATTAAGGGGAGAGTGTTAGATACCTAATTCTTAAGGATTGAATTAATTGTAAATATTTTGGAGAAATATGAGTTAGGATAATAGGAAGAGTCATTGAACCTTGGAAGATGAAACCAAAGATCATAAATTATGTATTTATAGATGTTTCATCTTAATGAAATGCAATCAAGTGTGGAGCTAATTCCTATCCCTATCGGATATGTCAGTAGTTATGGGTCAGGAGTTAGTGTATTAATCATTTAATGGATTGGATCAATTATTTGGGTTAATGGGTTACATAAAAAACTTAGTGGGTTAGGTGTTCGAGTCTTAGTGGTTAAAGTGTTAATTAATGGGTAAATGTATTAGTGAGTTACTAGTCAGGAGTTTGTGGGTATAGTGTTAAGTGTTAGTATGTAATATATTAGTGGTTAATGGATTAGTGAGTTTGTGGGTTAATGGTTAGCAAGGTAATCTATTAGGGTTTATTTTTTAGGATTAAAATTAATGATTATATGGTAGTACTAGTTTAATTAACGGGTTAGTAGTTATGTTTTTTTATTAAGGGTTAGTGATTTTTTTTAATGTTATG
This sequence comes from Pinus albicaulis, assembly GCA_034641835.2. Taxonomy (NCBI): domain Eukaryota; kingdom Viridiplantae; phylum Streptophyta; class Pinopsida; order Pinales; family Pinaceae; genus Pinus; species Pinus albicaulis. The sequence continues at coordinate 1,113,975,091 of CM076577.1, forward strand.
TTCTAGAGATAAGTGGGGGTTCATTATAAGTGATTAAGGATTGATAGTTATGGGTGATAATGGATAGGTTTAGGGTCTATAATGGTTAGGGGTTAAGTGTTAAAGGTTAATGCTTATAGGAGTAAGGCCATAAGTATATCATAATTCAATAATTTCACTACTCAACAGTTTAAATTAAAATTCCTGGATGTTGAAAGTGATCTATAATAAAGTCAAATCTATGTACATGCCAAACTATTTTGAAACATTTATAATAACTAGAATTAAGCCAATAAACACTATCATGTTAAATTCAACATGTCTAATATAAATATATTTATCTATAACTAAAATCAAATCATAGGTAATGGTTCCCAAGGAACAATTGCCTACATATTTATAAACATTCATTAAAAATGTCACTCTTGACACAAGGCTACAAATTTACAAATTTAAAAAAAAATCTCAGTCTTGAACAATCGCAATAAAAAAATAATTAGAGATTTATTAACTAAAACCTGTAACTAATTGAAGACTTTAACCTTAATTACCCCGTAAGGTGTTCTTATTTGAAAACAACTTCCCTAGCTGCCAATGTGTCCATGTCTGAGCCATTGGATCAAATGTTAGATGATCAAAATGTTTTAGGCCATTAGATCCACAAGTAGATATAGATATAGATATATATATATATATATATATATATATATATATATATATATATATATATATATATATATATATATATATAATGTTAGTTTCTTTTTCTTTTTCTTTTTAAAAAGCTAGATTTATTTTAGGTGTATAATAGAAATGTTGTAATGTCATGTTTAACATTTTGACTATGTCAAATTACACAAAAATAAAAATAAAAGTAAATTAAATAAAAATATTGACATAATGTAATGAAAATTTTAACTAGGCCAAAATACAATAAAAAAACAAAAATAAAAAAATAAAATAATAATAAACTATAAAAAAAGCCCATGTTATTCATGTGGAATATAGTTTATTTAAAGGGTGAAATTAAGATGGCCTAGATCAATCTTGACTCTAGATCTACCAAGAGCCAAGATTGATCAAATGTCTTCATACGCAAACCTCTTTTAGAGTGAAAAGAGAATTTATCCCTCTCATAAATAATATATATCTAAACTAACTACTTAATAAAATTATTTTTTATTGTTTATAACCATTGTTCTTTTAAATTTTACTTAATAAAATGTATCGAAATTTTCATACATCCAAATATACATAGTTCTTCTTGTTCTATATTATTTTTGTTACAACTATTTTATTATTCCAAAAAGAAATTGTTTTTTTGTTATATATTATTTATGTTACAAGTATTTTATTATTCATGAGTAGTATTTCTTAATATATAAAAAAATGAATTAATAATGAAAAATTTTAAAATTTGTGAAATTATTTCACAGGACATGATTTATCTTGAGCAATAATGATGAATGTTCATAATTTTCATTTCTTAAATAACACTAAATTTACCTTTAATTACTTAATTGTAATATTTTGTAACTACATACATACTCTCTCCGATTTTTTTTTTACTGAATATCAAATTTCTTCCATTCAAAAAAAACTATATACATATCTTTAATTACCTAATTGTAGCTAAAAAATATTACATGTTTTTTACTTTATAATCATAAACAAATTTCATATTGTATGATGTCAAACTTACTCAACTTTTTATTATGAAATTTTAAACAAATTTTTTCACTACATAACTTTAGCTTTTATAATTATTTTGATTTTTCAATTCAAACAAAAATTACAAAAGAAAAAACCCACTCAGTCCTTATTGTAGATTATAATTTTACAAAATTAACACTATGTGATTAACAATAGAGTAAGTTGAGATAACCCTAAGGGGTTCTTTTACAAGTTTTATCATAACCTTTCCCTCCATCCAATATATATTGTAGAGTATTCGGAAGAGAGAGTGTATTCTAGTTTATAACATGATCCACAATCAAAGAAAATGGATAGGGATTTCACAAAGTATTAGTTTGTAACCTGATCCACAATCAAAGAAAATGACCAGGGATGTCACAATTTATCATTCACACAGTGATCTATTGATGTTATGAGTTTAAATGGATCTTATTAGATGCATGGTGGCCAGAGACACTAAAAATTCAAAATAGATATCTGTTATGACATCCATATTCTCTACAAACATACAAATTTTCCATCTTATACAACAATTTCTAACAATAACCGCTCAATTTACTCTCCAATTTTTTAAACCCCCACCCATGCTGGGGAGATCAGAGTGTAAAATCAAATGTTCTTGTGGTTTTTTTAAAGGGTCGATAAACAAAAAAGACAATGAGAAAGTCAATATTGTGGTATAATAACTGATTTTTGAATCATTGTCACAAACAAAACATCACATTAGCTCACAGAATATATCTAATGGTATAAGTATATGAGATGATAACAATGTTTTGAATCATGATAACTAGGTGACAACCAAAAATAGGTTTTAGCCACAAGAAAAAAAATCACAACAACTCACAAAATATATCTAAGGTTGCAATGAACCCCATACATAGTGATGGACATCATGAGAATTTTAGTGAACATAGAACACTACCCTAAAAATTATATACTCTTGATCAATTTAGAATAACCGAAGATGTCTAGATTGGATGCTGAGGTGGGTGGTACAATAATTGAGGATGCTTCTTAAAGGGTAAGGGAATTTAGATACTCTATCCTTCCACCAAAGCTATAAAAAGTGAGACTTGTAGATTATAATTTTACAAAATTGACATCATGTGATTAAGAATAAGTTACAAACATTAGGTATTTAAAAAGGTATTTAAAGAGTAATAAGAGGAAGGTACACGAGGGCGCCATGGTAATTAATATGATTCTTTGTACTATTTTTATTTAAAATAGTAATTTGCATTTGTATTTTTTTAATTGAATAATGTTAAATGTGTTGTAATATTTTTATTTAAAATAGTAATTTATATGTGTATTTTTTAAAATGAATATTGCTAAATGTGTAATTGAGTAAAATTTATTAAATTGATATTCTAATTTTTAAGATATTTACTTAAAAAATTCAGAGTATGGTGAGTTTTGTTTTATTAAGCTTTGAGTCTAGATGTGCAGAGAATGAACATATCTCAAGTCCCAAACAAGATTCTTCTTTCTCTTCTTATTCTAGCTTGCACCTTGACACTCCTCTCCTCCTCCCTACACAAATTTAAAGTATAAGGCACGAGGTAGTTCTTGCATATAGGAACATTTAGATATGATAAGAAAAATGTGATACTTTATTGTAATTTTCTCTACAAATGTGATAGAAAGTGTGCTCTAAATGTTGAAACTTTCATGGTTAATGCAGTATAAGCTACATGCAAATTTACAGTCTTGTATGTACAATATCAAGAAATCTATGCCCAATATCCAACACCATAGAGCAAGACATGTTCACCAATTCAACAGTTGCCTATGCCTAATATCCAACACCATAGAGCAAGAGATATTCACCAATTCAACAGTTGTTTCCAAATCTCTATCATTGCTATAGGTGTTTTCTCAGTAAACTTGTTTTTACTTCTCTTGAACTGATGAAAGCCATCATTTTTTCATATAGGAGCATTTAGTTCTGATAAGAAAATTGTGACACTGTCTATATTATCCCTTTTTTAGTTTTTTAATGATTCAATTAAGATTAAGATTTGTATGTTGTCATGAGGATATTTTTTATTTTTCATGTCAATTACCTTTTATAACTCTAGGAGGTTCTTAATATTGCCTTTGTTTTTAATAAATGGAACTGAATTATATACTTAGAAAGAAGATTAGGGAAGAGAATTTTAGGATTATATTTTTTTTTTTCCAAGTTGAAAATGTGAATGTTTATTTACCTAAAGTTGGCTCCCATGTTCAATACCTCCCCATGGGGTTTGAAGATAATAGGTAATGGAAATTCAACGACATATAAAACAAATAATTTATACATCAAAAAATCATTTCTATATATTATAGTAGTTCTCGCTTAAGTAATCTTTCAATTTCGCATTCAACTCTTTATTAATAAATTTGTTTTACTTAGTAGGGAGTACAATAATTTTTTAATCAAATAATAGGAGAAAACATATTCACAATATAATATATTTGAACAAATAAATGTGTGTAAAATAGTTTAATAAGAAACTAGATCAAAACTATAACTTAAAATTGTGAAATTACTTTGTATTTCTTGTTTCTTATGTATATAGAGAAATAGTAAACCAATTTTGGAGTTAAGAATAAACCATGACATAAAGAACAATATATCCTTCCAAAAATGTCTCCATATTAAAATGACATTCATACTATTGTTATTCATATACAATATACAATTTCTAACAAGCATGCAATTAGCACTCGGATATGTAGATGAACTTGGAGTAAACTCTATTTATGTTAATAAAAATTCTCTTTATTTACATATATGCTAGATAGATTGTACTTTAATGTATTTAAAATATATTATTTGAATTACATGCTCATTTCATGCTTGTTTTAGAGGATTATTAATTACCAAAGCATTTTCACCCCCAATTTCCTATTTCAATATCGATAACAAAATTTATATATATGTGAACTGATTATGTTGGTTTTTATATATGTTTTCAGCCACAATTTCCTATTTCAATATATATAACAAATGTTTCTGGTTGATAACTCTTCTCATCAATATCTTTGAAACCTCCACACCTTGCTTCCATGGAAGAAAAAATAGCCTTTCATTCCTTCACGATGGCTCCTTCTCTGCAATAGCTTATTTCTTCTAGGCTACTATTTTCTATACTATTGCCTTACGGTGTTTCTTTTGCAAAAAACAATTTCAAAAAAAAAAAAAAACAATTTCAACTTTCTCATTAATCATGAGCTATATCTTAATATTAAAGCCATAATCTTATTCTACAGTATTTCATCACTACTATACTCCCATAAAAAAAAATAAAAAAAATAATGCAATAAACAAATTCAATCTTCCTATTAATTACAAATTAAAACCCAATATTAAAAACCATATCATTATTCTACTATATTCCACCATTATTATCCTCATTAAAATACAATTTCAACCTTTCTTTTATCTCTTCAGTATAGGTGCACATTAATTTACAATACCACACTACTTTGAAAAGAAAATGAAAAACCACAAAACAATTTACCTTGAAAAACATTGAAAAACTCATAACCCATACATAAGAATGTTCACAGAAAGGATTATAAAAAAGGGATATTAATAAATCCACCTTAAATGATCTAAAGTTTCCAAGGTCTCATTAGGTGAGTTTGTTGATTGAATTGGTGATTGAATTAGTATGACCCACATATACTAACTCTTTAATATCATGCCTCTCCGTGCTTCCCACATTCATCGTAATTGCCTTTTTCGGCCCACCCAATATATTGTACGAAGGAGATCATATTCCTAAATAATTTCTCTAAAAACACACCTTTCATCTCAAATAATATCTCATCATTGTATTTATGTATTCATTAGTTATAACTTTGGCGTGCACCCTCTTAATAAAAGCACGTGTGCATGGTAAGATTGCACGTATGGATGACATGTATCCATTATGCCAAAATATATTGAAATTTTTAAATAGAAAATAACTATATAAATATTTATCATTTGGAATATATGTGAAGAGTAAGTTTATTGAGCAAGAAAAGGTTTATTCTATAGTGTAGTATGAGGGATATGTAAGTTTGTTTATCAATCTATTTCTCTTTAAAATAAAATTTAAAATTTAAAAAAAAAAATTAAATAGAAAAATAATGTCAACTATAATTAAAAAATAATAATAAAATAATTATAAGTACAAAAAAAAATGTGTGAATAAGATGTTTAAATCTTATAATTGGATTATTGATAAAATATTTTAATACAAATTAATATTAACATATACTTAAAAATATGTTAATAATAAAAAATCATTTTAATTTGCATCATAAAATGTCTAGATATACATGTTATGTAAAAAAATTTAATGTTAGTTGTGTATATATTATATATCATTTAAAAAATTTTATGTATATATCATTAACAAAAATAATTATATGGTTAAAACATTTATTTGGTCCTATATATACTCTACTTAGCATTCAAAAATACAATTTAAATAATGAAAAATAACATATTGTATTTTATACTCTAGATAAGTTTTCACTTGAAGAAATTTGATCCCTCTCCCTCTCGTCTCATGTCAGATCTGTACTTAAGATGGATCTATGCTGGTTCTACAACCCAGTACCATGAATGTGTAAGTTTCTGTGTTTGTCTTTTGCCCTTTCAAATAAAAATAAAAGTTAAAAAATTTGTTCTAAACAGAAAAATAATGTCCACTATAATTTTTTAAAAAATGAATACATTGTAACGTAATTAGAAGTAAAAAAAATGTACAATGTTTAAATCTTATAATTTAGTTATTGATAAAATGTTTTAATAAAAATCAATATTAACATATAATAATAATAAACAATTTTAATGTGTTATAAAATGTCTCGATGTACATGTTATGTAAAATATTCTAATGTCAATTGTGTATATATTATATATCATTTAAAAAAATTTATGTATATAGCATAAAAAAAATAAAAAAATATTGTTATATATACTATATTTAACATTCAAAATTACAATTTAAACAATAAAAAATAATACAATGTATTTTACACTCCACATAAGTTTTCAAGTGAAGAAAATCGATCCCTCTCGGCTCATGTTAAGATGGATCTATGCTAATAATAATAACAAACCATGTGACTATATTAATGATAAACCATTTTAATTTTCAATTGTTTATATATTATATTTCATTGAGCAAAGGGGCTCATTCTACAACCCAGTATGAGGGGATGTGTAAGGGATGTGTAAGTTTGTCCGTCCGTTTCCCTTTAAAATAAAATTAGAAAATATAAATTATGCTCTAAATAAAAAAATAATATGGGTTATAATTTAAAAAATTAATAGAATTTAAAAAAATATAAGTAAGATGTTTAAATCGTACGTTATTCAAAAATATTTCAGAAAAGACTTAAATAAACTATTTGAAGATATATGTTAACTAATTTGTGTAGGTATCAACTTCATATATATATATATATATATATATATAATGTTAAAATAAAACATATTAATGTTGTATATAAAACAATATTTAATGTAGGTTATCAATCAAATATTTTAATAAAAATTAAAAGTGACATATACTTAAAAAAATATTAGTAATAAAAAATATTTTTAATTTGTTTGATAAAATATTTTAATATAAACTATTAATATATTATATATTATTTTTAAAAATGTATATATATATAATGAAAAAATAAATTTTTATGGTTAAAATGTTTAATTGGTCTCATACGTGAAGAAATTTGATCCCTCTCACCTCATGTTAGATTCTTACTGAAGATGAATCTATAATTTTTTTTAAAAAATATGTATATATCATGAAAAAATATGTTTTAATGGTCAAAACATTTATGTGATCCTATATATACTATATTTAGCATTCAAAAATACAATTTAAACAATAAAAAATAACACAATGTATTTTACACTCTACATAAGCTTGCACGTTAAGAAATTCGATCTCTCTCGACTCATGTTAGATCTCTAATTAAGATGGATCTATGTTGGTTGAGCCCAGAGGCTCATTCTATAGGCTAGTACCACCGGATGTCTAAGTTTGTGAGTCCATCGTTCCCTTTAAAATAACATAAAAGTTAAAAATTGTGTTCTAAATAGGAAAATGTTTGCTCTAAATATAAAAATAATGTCCACTATAATAAAAGAAAAATAAATATGCTGTAAAGTAATTAAAAATAATAAAAAAATGCATGTGTTAGCAAGATGTTTAAATATTATAATTTGCTTATTGATAAAATATTTTAATAGGAATTAATATTAACATATACTTAAAAATATGTTAATAATAAAATTCATTTTAATTTGTGACATAAAAGTATGGATGTACATGTTATGTAAAATATTTAAATGTCAATTGTGTATATTATATATTATTCTTAGAAAACTATGTCTATATCATGAAAAAAATATTTTTTTTATAGTTAAAATGTTTGTATGTTAGTTTGTTCCCCTTCAAAATAAAAATAAAAGTTAAAAATTTTGTTTTAAATAGAAATTGTTCTCCTTTAAAATAAAAATAAAAGTTAAAATTTATGTTCTAGATAGAAATATAATGTGGACTATAAGAATAAAATAACGAATATGTTGTAAAGTAATTATAAGTAAAAAATGTACGAGTAAGATGTTTAAATCTTATAATAAATGGTTATTGATAAAATATTTTACTACAAATTAATATTAACATATATTTAAAAATATGTTAATAACCAACATAAATCCATCTTAAGTATGAATATAACATGAGGCGAGAGGGTGAATCTTAAGTACGAATTTAACATGAGCCAAGATGGATCAAATTTCTTCAGGTGCAAACTTATTTAAAGTTTCAATTGTATTTTTGATTGCTAAATAGAGTATATATGCGACCAAATAAACTTTTTCACCATAATTTTTTTTCATGATATATACATAATTATTTTTAAATGAAATTTAATATGTACTTAATTTACATTAAAACATTTTACATATATTTTTATTGATACTCTACATTAAATATTATTTTATATACAACATTAAAATGTTTTAATTTAACATTTTTTTTTCTTTTTTGGAATTTGGCTTCTGTGATCCATAATTTGTAAAAAATTGCTTTTGGTAATAATCACATATGATCATGAATTGGCAACGTGTTTCCAACCAACTAGTGTGGTTCATCTCCAGGAATATATATATATAGATATATATGAAGTTGATATCTACATAAATTAGTTAACATAAATCTTCAAATAGTTTATTTAAGTCTCTTTTGAAATGTTTTTGAAAAGTATAAGATTTAAACATCTTACTTATACATGTTTTTACTTCTAATTATAACCCACATTATTTTTCTATTTAGAACATAATTTCTAATTTCTACTTTGATTTTAAATGGGTACCCCCTCATATTGGGTTGTAGAATGAGAATTTGCCTTAATGAAATATAATATATTCATGATTGACATTAAAATATTTTATATAGCATGCACCTTGAAACATTTTATGACCCAAATTAAAATGGTTTTTTATTATTTTTTATTTTTAATATAATCATATGTTGTTTTTTATTATTATTAGCACAAGTCCATCTTAATTATAGATCTAATCTAACATGAGTCGAGAGGATCAAATTTCTTCAATTGCAAACTTATGTAGAGTGTAAAATATAATGTGTTATTTTTCATTGTTTAAATTGTATTTTTGAATGCTAAATAGAGTATATATAGGACCAAATGAACCTTTTAACCATAAAATTTTTGTTTTTCATGATATACACATAATGTTTTTAAAATGATATATAATATATACACAATTGACATTAAAATATTTTACATAACATGTACATCTAGAGATTTTATGATGTAATAAAATGGTATTTTATTATTAACATATTTTTAAGTATATGTTAATATTAATTAGTATTAAAATATTTTATCATAACCAAATTATAAGAATTATACATTACTCACATTTTTTTTTACTTCTAATTACTTTGCAACATATTCAATTTTTTTTAATTATAGTCAACATTATTTTTCTATTTAGAACAAATTTTTTAACTTTATTTTTATTTTAAAGGGAAATGGATGGATGGACAAACTTACACATCCCCTTGTACTCAACAAAGATCCATCTTAAGTATAGATCTAACATGAGCCCAAAGGGATCAAATTTCTTCACGTGTAAACTTATGTAGAGTGTAAAATACAATGCGTTATTTTTCATTGTTTAAATTGTATTTTTGAATCCTAAATAGAGTATATATAGGAACAAATAAATGTTTTAACCATAAAAATTATTTTTTTCATGATATATATACATAATTTTTTTTAAACCAGAATAGATCCATCTTTAGCAAGAATCTAACATGAGCTGACAGGGATCAAATTTCTTCACATGCAAACTTGTTTAGAGTGAAAAATACAATGTGTTAATTTTCATTTTTTCAATTGTATTTTTGAATGCTAAATAGAATATATATTGGACCAAATAACCATAAAATTTTCCTTTTTCATGATATATACATAATTTTTTTAAAATGATATATAAGATATACTTAATTTAGATTAAAATATTTTAGATCACATTTTATCAAGGAAATTAAAATAATTTTTTATTATTAGTATATTTTAAGTATATATCAATATTGATTCTTATTAAAATCTTTTATTGATAACCTACATTGAATATTTTTTATATACAACATTAAAATGTTTTATTTTAACATTTTTTCTATTCATATAGATATATATGAAGTTGATATCTACATAAATTAGTTAACATATATTTTATTTAAGTCTCTTTTGAAATATTTTTGAAAAGTATAAGATTTGAACATATTAATTATACTTTTTTCTACTTCTATTCATTTTTTAAATTATAATCCACATTATTTTTCTATTTAGAACATAATTTCTAATTTCTAATTTTATTTCCCCTGCCCTTACACGATAACACCATGACAGATAATCCACATTATTTTTCTATTTAGAACATAATTTCTAATTTCTAATTTTATTTCCCCCTGCCCTCACAGGATAGCACCATGACATAGCTCAGAGAAATAGTGGCATCGGAGGAGGCCTCCCCGATGGTGGTGAGTAACGACGATAGGGAAGTTCTTGTGGGAACGTGTTACGGTTAAGGATGAGCACGTGGAGCCGAAGGAAGGGGTAGGTCTCACAGCTGCCTAGAACTACCTAGAGTACACGTGTTAAAGGAGGATTGTGGGAAATGAAAATTTTCCTTAGGGAAAGAGGAAGGTGGTGGAGGTGGAATAGATATGCAGGGTGGTAAGGTTCATCAAGAATGATTCCATTGTGAAGAGTTTGTTGGTGTTGGTGCATAGGGAGCCAAAAGAGGAGGCAGACGCCACAAGAAGCACATGATTTGGGCCAGGGGTCATCAAAGGAGGAGGTGTTTTGGCCCATATTCGTGGATAATCAAAGTATAATAATGGAAAATTATGCCTAGGATGGGATATATTGAAAGCAGGAAGAACCAAGTAGTGAAGGTAATGGGTTGGGTCTACGACTCTGTTTGTTTATCCGACGATGGCATCAAAGTGGGATGAGAGTACTTGCCACTGTGGTGGAGATAGGATATAGTTTTACATCTCCTAGGTCTGATTATTGTGCCCTGCACAATAGGGTTGTGTCTCTGGCAGGCCAATTGTCACTCAGGTTGGATTATGGTGAGAAATCTATTCATAAACCAGGAAATTTTGGAGATGGGGGCAGGGGTCTTGGACATTGCGAGTTATCTATGTGAAAAATCAAGTGATAGAGAGGGAGCGAGGAGTAGTGGAGATGGGAAGTTCAGCATGTATTCAACTTTGTGATCAAGGAAAGTCTTTGCCCAAGGACCTTCCTCTAGAAGGCCATGCACTGCAATGTCCAGAACTTGGCTCATGCTTCTTGCTGGGAATGAAGGCGGGGTTGTGGAGGCAAGGAATGTTGAGGGTCTAGACCGAGAAAAGTGTGGAGGCAAGTGGGTGGTGTTCACGATGGGAGAAGCGTAGGGTCTGCTAACCATGGGGTGAGGAGAGGAGGTGTAACTTGGAGCTGGAGTCGTCGAGCATCGCCTGCTAAAAAATGACAAGGTATGGCGCGATGAAGGGGTGTTGGGTGTTGGGGGCTGGTGCATTAGGGAAGTCGGGGACTACGTCATAATTTCTACTTGGGTCATTGCCACAAGGTTCTCCAATCCATCTAGTACTGGCTTGAGAACGCGGAGCACATGTGCTAGGAGGAGCATGAGGAATTAATCTCCACCCTGAACAAGATGTGTTATTTTCAATTTCATACTAGGGAGTGGTAGTGGTTGTATGGCGTGGCCATAATTTTCTCTTTGAGAAGGTTAAAAAATTGGAGACTTGGATGGCGCACTTTGAGGGTCATGTCCAATGCTCACTTCACCCTCCACCTCCTCTTGGTACAGCTCTGGAAAACCCAGCCTCCATTACCTTTGATGATTAGCATGCTTTCCAATGTTTTGTATGTATTGTATGTTTTTTGGGGCCTTTGGACCACGAAATTGTGGATTGTGTCTCTCTTTGCTTTTATGTTACTTCGTCATTTTCTCTTGGTAGTAGTTAACAAACTTGGTCAGGGTGAGACTACCTGCGTTTTTTCCTACATGTGTTCCTTTTTAATAATATGAATAGAAACTTTGACTTACAAAAAAAAATATAATTTTATTTTAAAGGGGCGCTAATGGATAGACAAACTTGCAAAGCCCCTCATACTCGGCTCTAGAATGAGCTTCTCGGCTCAATAAAAAACCAATTTAATTTGTGTCATAAAATGTTTAGATGTACATGTTATGAAAAATATTTTAATGCCAAATGTGTATATATTATATATCATTTTTTTTAAATTATGTAAATATCATGAATAATTTATTTTATGGTTTAAAATTTTATTTGGTCCTATATATACTCTATTTAGCATTCAAAAATACAATTTAAACAATTAAAAAAACACATTCTCATGTTAGATTTGTACGGATGGATGTTGGTTCTACCCGTTTGTTCCTTTTTAAAATTAAAATTAAAATTAAAAATTATGTTCTAAATAGAAATATAACGTCTACTATAATAACAAAAAATGAATATGTTGTAAAGTAATTAGAAGTAAAAAAAAATGTGTGACTAAGATGTTTAAATTTTATTTCATAAAATATTTTAACACCAATTAATCTGAACATATACTTAGAAATGTGTTAATAACCACCATAGATCCATTTTAAGTACCAATCTAACATGAGCATAAAGGGATCAAATTTCTTCCCTTGCAAACTTATTTAGAGTGCAAAATACAATGTGTTATTTTTCATTGTTTCAATTGTATTTTTGAATGCTAAATAGGTTATATATGGGACCAAAAAAATGTTTTAGCCATAAAAAATTATTTGTAATTTACATTAAATTCTTTTATATCACATTTTATCAAACAAATTAAAATATTTTTTTATTATTAATATATTTTTAATTATATCTCAAAATTAATTCTTATTAAAATATTTTATTGATGACCTACATTGAATATTGTTTTATAAACAACATTAAAAAAATTTATTTAACATTTTTTTTCTATATATATAGATATATATGAAGTTGATATCTACACAAATTAGTTAACATAGATCTTCAAATACTTTATTTAAGTCTCTTTTGAAATATTTTTGAAAGATATAAGATTTAAACATCTTTCTTATACATTTTTTTACTTTTATTCATTTTTTAATTATAATCCACATTATATTTATATTTAGAACATAATTTCTAATTTCTAATTCTATTTTAAAGGGGCACGAATGGACGAAAAAACTTACACATCCTGTCACCCCTTCATACACTTACCATAAAAATAAAAATAAAGTATTACTTTATCACCACTCCAAACATATAATTTGCTACCTTTATGTGTTAATTATATCACTACTGATATAATATAATAAACACTATAAAAGTAAGCACATGGTCAGTACTTATAATTTGGGATAAATGTACTTTATTGTGGAAATCCGCATTGCATTGTATTATATGGTCCTTTGAATTAATTGTGTGATTATTACATTGGATTTTCCATATACGACCTATAAATATATGTCGATCTGGCGATCATTCCCACATGTAATATTAACCCTTCGGATATGCTTAATCAATGGTTAAATAATTAACCTGCAGTCATAGTTCTAATGGAGACCTGGTCTGCATGTCCATGTACAAAATTGGCAGTTGTCAGCTACTAAATAATTTTTTGGAATTATGTGCATCGTCGATCTGAAGAACCCTATATCTGACTGTCAGGGATAAATAGGGAGGGTTTAGGGTAACTACCTGGCCATATGCGTCACTCCCTCAGCTCTTTTTCACTCTGCTCCAAAGTGGTTTCACTTTGCAACCTTCTATCCTTCAACTTCTTTGCTCCAACAGCTGAGGTAACTCTCTCTCTCTCTCTCTCTCTCTCTATTCCATAGTGCACCTGGATTACAGCTTTACATGGTTTAATCTATGTTTTTGTTGCGGCATGGAGCTTCGGCTGGATACACAGAACTTTTATCGTTCTTGGTTCACTTACAGTTTACCTTGCCTTATCTCTCAGGGTTCTAATCGAGCCGGGAAGGTAAAGTTCAAACACTTTTGTTGTTCAAATCGACTCTATTTATGAGGAATATGCTTGATTAATATCTTCCCGACGAGGGTACCTTCTCTTGATTTTCTTCTGTTTTTAATTAATTTTTACTCAAGGAGGTATGATCAAGGGTTCCGCATCTGATAGCAGTGTCTCATCTCTTTTTCCACCAAATATTTTGAGTGATTCAGACGCCCGTGCATGTCGATTCTACGATAGGTAAACTCGAGTGAACCCCTATGAATTTTTTGTTTGCATATAACTATTTCATTTCTGTGGAGATATTATAAGTTGATATGTTTACTTACATCCTTTTCTTGTTTTGGTGCAAGTTTTATTTACTGCCAAAGTCCTGGTGGAAAGGAAAGGTACTCTATATCTTCTCAACGCATTTTTCATCAATAGCCATACAGGTATGCCGAATTCCAATTCTCACTTATGGTTTATATCTTTTTCCACATGTTGCTAGGATTTTTACTGAGGGAAAACCCTCTGCGTGAACAGGTTTGGCCCTCGGCCCTTAAGCCTCTTCCAACGAGAGCTCATGTCTTCCCTTTTCATTATGAAGGGTTCTGGGCATAGGCCGCTATCTTCAGGTTTTTGTGATAATTTTTATTTTCATCTGTTATTGTCCCTCTCGGGACACGAGGACACTTAGATGTAACCACCTTATAGCTGTCTATGATATATGTTTTCTTGCAAACAATATTTTTCCTTCAAAATAATTGCGCAATCCCCAAATATTTTCACAGGTTAATGTATTTTATTGTGTGTGACTGCTACACTGTTAAGGTCAGTTTGCAAGAATGTTGACATACATGTTTTTTCTTTCTTAATACAAATATGGTTCATGACAGATGTAAATTTTGAGACTTGGTTGTCCAAATTTTTGGAGTAATGTATTTCTTGTTTTTCTTTTGTAAGGTTAATGGTTAGTTAAAGCTTTCATATATTTCCTTTCTCAGTTAGGTTTAGTTCATTTTGGTAACTCGGGGTATAATAGCCAGAGGACCATGATTCTTGCCCTGTCACCATGGGGCTCGGCTTCTAAACCTTTGAGCCTCATTATCTCTTTACTCAGATTTTTAAAATTATATAACAACAAAAACAATGCTTAGGAGCTACAATTTGCGTAATGTATCTTAGTTCTTGTTCATCTTCCTGTATAATCTTTTGTACTCACATACTCATTGCTTTTATACATATAATACCCAAAAACAACTTCACCATGTAAGGACATTTATTCTACCATATGTAGCAATGTGCTATTAATTTGTTTTATTCCTACTGTCTGTAACATATGCTATTTTTTTATATGTATGGAGCTTAGGACTGTATCATTTTACAGTATTTCAACAGCATGAAATGTCACAATTTGTTTCATGTTTATATTTTTCCTAGAATTTCTTGTTACTTAATTTAACTTCCAGATTTTGTTTCGTCTTTCAAATTAAATGGAAAAAATAGTATTTATTTACTTTTAACAGAGATAATATAAATACCAGAACATTAAATTTAAGATACATATTCCTTCTCATCACCTTGAGCTATATCAGTAAATTTAAATACTTGTCTTTGTATGCTCAATTAACTGATGGCACCACCCAACCTTGAGAGACGCGATCACATCCTATACCCCCACCCCCCCATGCTCTGCACCAAAGTCTAGATATCAGTTTTCTTGTCAGAAGTTAGGCCTCAGGACCTCTGTCTAGCCTACACTTCTCTCGAGTTACAAAGCTCCACTAGTAATCAACCAGCTCTGGACAACTCTTTCCTTCACTACATGCAGTTGTGAACCCTTTTCTTCTTTCCTAAACAAACCCCTTCCCCTTCTCAGGATTTCCTTTTTATCCTCCTGGGGAAGGTAAGTGTCATAAACTGCCTCTTTCTTTTACTCTGGAATCTTGGAATACTTTTACCATTTGGTTAATAAATTACTCAAGGTAATTATTTAGTTTTATTTATGAAGTAAAACTCAAGGTTTACTAACGAATAACCATATTCATTAATTGTGTTTTCACTTAACAATTCAAATGTATTTGTAAAAGTATTTTAAACATAAAATTGAAAATTAAACAGGGTGTTACATCTTCCCCCAGTAGAGGTAAACACCGTCCTCAATGTTTACTTCATTACATAAAAAAATTTAGGATATGCTTCTTGAACAAAATTTTCATCTTCCCAAGTAGCCTCCTCCGAGCTAAAGTGCTTCCATTTCACCTTAACAAGGGGGATGACTCTCCTCTGGAGCGTTATTTCTCTCTAATGCAGAATATGCTGAGGTTCTACCAGAAATTCTCTATCCAGTTCTACCTGCAAATAACATATTTTATAATTAATTTAATTAAGGACTCTTCTTTTCTGGAAGTCATAATGTAAACATAACTTACATGTACACTCTCCCAGTGTATCACATGGTTGGGGTCATGTATGTATCGCTTCAGTAAATATACATGGAATACATTATGTACCAATATATGGCTAGAAAAATCCAGTTGATAAGCCACCATCCCTATCCATTCCAAAATTTGGAAAGTTCCATAGTATCTGGGAGCCAATTTGGCACAAGCATTCCACCTTAAGGTGATCTTCTTGGGTTTAATTCTTACATAAACGTGGTCACCCACTTCAACTTATCGAAAGGTTCTTTTTTGAACGGCATATATATTTTTCCTATCCTGGGCTGCCTTTAAATTATGTCTAATTTTTCTCACCTCGTGCTCCATTTCCTCCAGCATGTCTGGTCCAAGCATCATTTTGGTTTCTGGACTACTCCAGTTTATGAGGGTCCCACATTGTCTGACGTACAATGCCTCAAAAGGACTAATCTTGAGGGATTACTGGTATCCATTGTTGCAGGCGAATTCAACCAGATGTAAATAATATTCCCACTTTGTGGGTTGTTGTATCACATACATGCGTAACATGTCTTCTAATATCTTATTCACCCTCTCGGTCTGTCCATCCATTTGAGGATGGTAGGCTGTACTAAACTAGATATGCGTCCCCAACCCAGTGAATAGTGCTTTCCAAAAAGCTAAGGTGAACTTTACATCTCAATCTGAGATGACAATTCTTGGAATGTCGTGTAGTCTAAATAAACTCCCTCATGAAGATTTCAACAATTGTAAAGTCTTGTAAGTCGATTGAACAAGTATGAAATGAGCTACCTTGTTGAGTCTGTCCACCACCACCATAATTGAATCATTTTGTCTTTTGCTTCTCGGTAGACCTGTGATGAAATCAAGGAAGATGACTTCCCACTTCCATTCTGGTACAGGAATGGGCTAAAGCAATCCTGTTGGATGTTGGTGCTCCACCTTAACTTGCTCCCTTTATTCAAGTGTTTAGCAATTTTTTTACGCATTCCAGGCCAGAAATAGTCCTTTCTAATTGTTGTCAACATCTTCTGGTATACGGGGTGTCCAGCATAGGAACTCTGATGATATTCATCCAAAATTAACTCCTTCAAGCTCATTTGGTTTGGAATACATTTCTTCCCTCGAAATATTAAAATTTGTTTATCATTAATTCCATAATATGATTAATTTCCTTGTTTTTCTACCTCTCTTGCATGTTGCCATAAGAATTGATACTCAGGGTCTATCTTTGTTTCCCCCATTATTTTCTCCTGTAACATAGATTTTACTTGATTAAAGTAAATTTCATATATGCAATGTAGTTTCCTGCGTAAATCATATGTTACACAGTTCTCTTTACCTTTTACATTTTGAATGTAAAAATCGAATTCACTTAGGAACACATGTTGTCTCATTTGACGGGCATTCAAATTAAATTTTTTAAAGTAACTGGTCAAGCTACTATAGTCAGTTCTTAGCACAAACCTTTTCCCCAACAAGTAATGTCTCAAAACCCTAAGAGCATGTACTACTGCAGTCAACTCTAAATCATAAGTAGAGTATCGCTGCTCATGGTCCTTTAGTTTCCTAGATTCATACGCTATCACCTTTCCATCCTATGAAAATATTGCTCCCACCCCTTCCTTACAAGCATCTGTGCAGACTTCAAATAATCTGTTTGGGTCAGCCACTTTCAATACAGGGGAAATAGTTAATAGTTATTTTAACCGTTCAAAATTGGCTTGAAATTCATTAGTCCACTTAAAAACACGCCCCTTATGTTGCAAGGAAGTAATGGGAAAGGCTATCTTAGAGAAGCCTTCGATGAATCACTGGTAGTAACTAGCTAAGCCCATGAAAAAACGTATGTCTGCTACATTTCTGGGAACTCTCCATTCCATAATTTTTTTTATCTTTTTAGGGTCTAGCGATATCCCTTCAGCAGATATTACATGGCCCAAATATTGGATATGTTCTTTGTAAAAATCACATTTGCTAAATTTGGCATAGAGATGATGTTCATGCAACATTTTCAACACCAATCATAAATGCTCTTGGTGTTCTTCCATATTTTTAGAGTATATCAGTATATCATTAATAAATATTAAAATAAATTTATCTAGAAATGGGTGAAATATGACATGCATCAAACTCATGAATGTTGCTGGTGCACTGGTTAATCCGAACGGTAGTACCACAAATTTGAAATGTTTGTACCTGGTATGAAAGATTGTTTCGGGTATATCCTTATCCTCAATCCGTATCTGCTGATACCCAGATCTCAGGCCAATCTTTGAAAATACCTTTTATCCTTTTACCTCATCAAAAATATCGTCTATACGTGGCAATGGATATTTTTTTTGACAGTCATCTTATTAAGTTGTCGGTAATCCATGCACATCCGCATTGTATCATCTTTCCTTTTAACGAATAGCACTGGTTCTCCCCAAGGGGACACACTTGGTCGAATATACCCCTTGTCTAATAGTTCTTTCAGCTCCATTTTTAATTTTGTCAAATCAGGCAGACTCATTCTGTATGGTGCTCACGACACAGGTGATTCTCTGGGTAGTAATTCAATAGTTAAATCAATATCTATTTTTGGGGGTAATCACGGAATATTTTTCAGGAAATACATCCATAAAATCCTGAACGACTAGAATATTTTCCAACATAAGGGTATTTCCTTTGGAATTAGTAAACCCCACCTGAATAGCATAAAGTTGACACCCCTTTATAATGCATTTACCCAGCTAAGATGTTGTAATGGGGTGCAACTGAAGTGGTTTATGAATTCCATGTAATTCTTGACAAGTACCATATTCTACCTTAAAATACATGATTTTCTCCTTACAATCTACCAGTGACCAATGTCTTTCTAACCAGTCCATTCCAAACAAAATATCGTAGGAGCCCAAAGGTAGAATATTCAGTTCAACAGTTATATGGTGTCTTCCTATTTCTAGGATACAATCCGAGACTTTAGCATTAACTCTTCTCTTTTCTCCCGTAGCCAATTGCACCAACCAGGGACTTTTAAATTTCTGGATTTTCACTTTACCTTTTTCAACTACTCGAGGATTTATATAACTTAAACTGGCACTAGGATCAACCAAAATAGAAACAGTTTGGGAATATAACTTACCTTCCAATTCTATCATAGTTGGTCAGAAATCCTCTTGCCGATCTTCTAGTGCATCATTGATCCTCGATATGTTTCATGCAACATCCCCTACTATAGAGGCCTCTTGCAGGTTTTATGTAACTTCATTTCTTCCACGATGAGGGAAATTATTAAAGCAATGTGCCTCACTTCATCCCTAACATTGTAACGGTGGTTTCTAGGATTGTCTAAGGTCTGGACTGTCGTATGCTTCAGTAGGTCGTTCTTTAACTACCCATTTGGGTTTTTGCTTGTTTTTCCCAAATTGCTATTTGTTAGATTTCTCACAACATTTTTATAATTTTCTAGTCTGTTGTTTTTTAAATTTGAGGGACCTTTCTGCCCTTTCTTTGGTGGCCAACTTCTGCCAACTTCACCTTTCGCCTTGGATTTCTCATAGCACATTCGTGCTTTTCGTAACATCTCATCCTTAGTCTTTGGGTTCAAAAACTCAATCCTCTCCTTCATGTGAGAAGGCAGGCTACTCAAGAATAGTTGTACTTTTTCTTTTTCATCTCTAAAGTATGGTATGTATCTTAACAAAGAGGTAAAATTAGTGATGAAATCATTCACAGATAGTTGAACCAACCTTAAATCATGAAACTTTCGAGATTTTTCATCATAAAATCACTTTGTTAGGTACTTGTCCTTAAAACACTGCTCAAACTCATCCCAAGTCAAATTCTGATCTTCAATTCCATGCATGTTTTTCACCTCTTCCCACCATAATGTGGCTTTTTCCCACAATTGATATATAGCCAAGTGAGCTTTGAGCTTGATGATATACATAGACTTGAAAATATTTATTCATATTAATTCTCCATGCTTCCACCACTTATTCATCCTCTCCATCGAATGTAGGAGTTTTAATTTTCCAGAACTTTCCTTGTAGCTCTACTTTCTGCTTTTTCAGCTCTTGTTGATCTAAAACATTCCCAGATTCAGCTTGATTGTAAGTACTACTCTTGTTACTTAGTTGGGTATGACTTCCTTCTGGGTTTCCTTTAACTTGTTGTTGTTTTTCTCCTTCTTCATGGGTGTCCCTTTCTGAACTAGGTTGTGTTGTAGGATGATTATGCCTATCAGAGAGACTCTTGAGTATCCTCTCTTGTTCCCTCATCAACCTTTCATTATCGCTTCGTACTCGAACCATTTCTGTCTAGACCTGTTGCACTGTGTCCAAAAATATGTTGGTCTAATGTTTTTGTTCTTCCAGCAATCTACTAGTTTGTTGGTCTTGGTCCACACTCAACTAAACCCACATTTCTGGGTTGATCTCTGGATTGGACTTGGGATGGGCTTCCCCTATAGTTCTTGGTGTTTAGTGACTGGATCCTCTCCTCATTGGAAATTATCAACAATCTTCCAGTCACTGTGCAGATTTTCAAAAAAAAACAAAAAAATTAAAACACCAAAATTATTGAAATGGCCCATCTGGCCCCAGCATGTAACTTCGCTCTGATACCACTTGTCAACCCTTCATACACTTATCATAAAAAAATTTAAATGTATTACTTCATCACCACTCCAAACATATCATTTTCTACTTTTACGTGTTAACTATATCACTACTGATATAATATAATAAACAATATAAAATTCAACACATCGTCAATACTTTTAATTTGGGATAAATGTACTTTATTGTGGAAATTCGCATTGCATTGTATTCTATGGTCCTTTAGATTAATTATGTGATTATTACATTGGATTTTCCTTATACAGCATATACATATATGTTGATCTGGCGATCATTCTCGCATGTAATCTTAACCCTTCGGATATGCTTAATCAATGTTTAAATAATTAACTTGAAATCATAGTTTTAATGGAGATCTGATCTGCCTGTCCATGTGGAAAACTAGCAGTTTGTAATATCCCTTTTTCGGAATGGCTAGCAATCCATGGCTGGAAAACGCATTTTCCAGAAATGGAGGCAGCAGGATTTGATACCAAGACCTGGATTCCTTATACCAATGTGTCTAACACCAAAATCCAAGGATTGGGATCAAATAAATCCTTCTAGGGTGGTGAGACAAGCCTCCCACACCTAGTTCCCTTCAGAAATTGCCCAAAGAATGGGGCTGCAATAATGTATGAACATACAAGGAATCCTCAACGTTATTTTAAGGAGCCATGGCACATGAAGATGAAAATAACTGAACAATGTATAATATATCAGTAATAGAGTACAATGCTTTGAGGAATCACTCACTCAAGCTAGGAAAAGAAAGCCTCAATAAGACATGTACACCAAAGGTGACAAAACACTGCTATACAAATATGCCCTAGCTATGGCAGCGCTGTCAATAGAAGGCACTGCAACATGTAATATGAAAAATACAATGATATATCAATGATAGCTCAAGAAATGAGGGGGAGCAAGCTCTCAACCCCTGAAAACACTAATACAACAATCATTAGAAGGATTGGCTACAATACATGTACAAAATAGGAAAACACAATAATGTCGGAGTTGCTGGGCAACATCAACTCAAAAACTGGAAGTAGATGGAGAAGGATGAAATGGCTGCAACAAATGAAGAACCCTCCTCCAATGGAAATCCGAAGTGAAAGGTTGATCCCTTCACCTAAAATCTCACCCTCCAACTATCTGCTAATCCCTCACAGCAAATGCTCTCCAAGAATAACGTTGTCTAAGAGAGGGATTGTGTTGCATATGATGGAAAGTGGTTGGCCTAGTGCCAAAGATGGTGGAATAAGCTCATGAACCTCCTCTGATAATCTCCCAAAGGGATGGAAGCTCCCTCCTCTGAAAAACTAGCCAAGGATGGTGTTGTAGAAAACCTCCCCAGCAACACTGCACAATCTCCAACTGAAACTACGCTGATGAAGAGAGATTATGCTTGACCTCAATGTCTAAATATGGGGAATATAGTGCAAGAACTAATTTTCCCAACCTAAGGCCACACTTGGTGTTTCCTTGGCCACCCCAAGTACCTGAGTATCTCAGTCTCCTAGCCATTCAGTACACAAACTTCCAAGTGGGTTCTTTAGTCCAAGGAAAACCACTCTTGGTGACTTCATCAGTCCTTGGAAAGCCACTGCTCTCTATCCTCCACCAATAAAACCTCTTCGATTCTTAATTTGGTCGGTTTTCAATCTTAGTTCCCCTCTTTATTGAGTTTCCTCCTTTTATCATTCCTCTTTGTCAGGAATTCTTTTCTTTCCTTTCCCCTGCACTGACTCTCTCCCTTCTGAATGGAAGAATTTTACTCAACATCCTCTCGACCTCCTCATTTTCCTACCTGTATGCATGAATCATGTATGAATCCCAAAACCTTATTGGCCTCCAATTCTCATGGTCATTCTAACTACATGCTCGAGTGTCTTCTCCTCAATCATGAATGAGAAACTCCCTTGTCTTGTATGCCCACTTCGACAAGCTAATCGTCCCTTATTTGTATGTCTTGTATGCAACCCATCCTTATTTGATATTGGAACTTATCCTCTACTTTCCATTTTTTCCTCTCTTGCTTGCAATTATGCACAAAAGACACATGGGCATGTCTGTCATTTGTCCAACTTAATTTAATACACAATCAACCCATGAATTATATTTAAAATAACCAATTTCCTCAAGAAATGGAATTTATGTCCCTCTCTGGGATAAGAGGAGAATTAAATAATCCTCTTTAATTTATGGCTACATAATTACAAGGAAAATGTTTACAAGGGGAATCAACTCACAGGGGATTTCACAATTAGTAGGTTAATGGTTTAGATCATTTTCTTAGGTTTAATGGATTACATAACAAAGCTTAGTGGGTTAGGGGTTAGGAGGTTAGTGGTTAAAGTGTTAATAAATAGGTGAATGTATTAGAGATTCACTAGTTAGGAGCTTTTTGTGGGTTTAGTGTTAAGTGTTAGTTGGTAATACATTAGTGGTTAATGGATTAGTGGTCAACAAGTTAATCTATTAGGGCTTAGTGGTTAGGGTTGGAAGTTAATGATTATATGGTAGTACTCATGGAATTAATAGGTTAGTGGTTAGGATTTTTTATTAATAGTTAGTGATTTTATTTAGAGGTTATGTTTTAGGGACAAGTGGAGGTTAATTATAAGTGATTAAGAAATGATGGGTACATGTGATAATGGTGAGGGGTTAGGGATTATAATAGTTAGGAGTTAAGTATTAAAGGTCAATGCTTATTGGAGTTAGAACCTAAAGTTATCATAATTCAACAATTTCACCACTCAAATATATATTAAAATTCCTATATGTTGAATGCATTCCATAATAAAGTCAAATATATCTACATGCCAAACTATTTTGGAACATCCATAATAACTAGAATTAAACTGATAAACATCAATTCTCTCGGAATTATCTCAATATTTCAAAGACCCTATAGACCCCATGGACATGAAAGGTGTTTACATGGTTCCTTGTTCGTATGGTACTCCCTATATTGGGGAAACAGGTCGATCCATTAGACATAGAATCCATGAGCATGCTACATACATTAGGCACAATCGGTCCTACACTTCTGCTCTTGCGGAACATGCTGAAAAATTGTGACACCATGTATGCATTGAAGACTCCAAAGTCATTGCTAAGGTGGATCACTTCCATCATAGGAAACTCAGGGAGGCTATTTAAATTGAGATACATGCTAAGAATCTCAACGGATATGATGGGTGGAAATTAAGTAAGAGTTGGACTCCGACCCTCTCTAGGTGATTTATCCCCCTTGCGTTGGGATTTTTTTCACCTTTTGTCTTTATTGCTTTCTTCTCTCTTTGGTTTTATTCTTGATCCTTTGATTATAAATTTTCTCCTTTAATCATTATCCTTTAGTTCTCTTTTTCTTTGTTTATTGTTTTTATATAATGACAATATATTATATATTATCCCTTGAATTATAACAAATAAAATAAAGATTCTTAACTTTTTATTAAAATATTTATACATGAAATTTATTTATTTTTTAATAACCCTTTATTATTCACCCCACCACCACCTATTATAATAATAAAATAAAAAATTTTAAACATTTTCCTAAATTATTCAATATTAATTCTTCTATATTATTCATTAACTCTTTTTAATAATATTTCTTAAAAACTTAAAAATTTTAATATTATTCCATAATAACTAATTAACTAATTAAGTCAAATAACGGTTAGTTTTAACAGTTATACTAGGGAAATGATGCATCCTCACTATTTATTCAATAAGATCGATTTTCTTCTTCACCTTGTCCTGGGGATGACCCACATTAGATGGTTTGAAACGTCGACCAAATCCTAATGATATGATTAATCCAAAAGAAATTTATCTAAACATTATCATGTAAAAGTCGACATGTCTATTTTAAATATATTTGTCTATTAGTAAAAACAAATCATAAGTAACGGTTCCTAAGAAATAAATTTATACATAGTTATAGACATTCATTGAAAATACATTCTTAACTCGAGGCTATGAATTCTCTTGAAAAATCACAATGATAGAATAATTAAAGATATATTAACTAAAACCTATGATTAACGGAATGCCTCAACCTTTTCATAAGAAAAAGAAAACAATGCAAGAAATGATTTCAACCTTCCCTTATCATATTGGATTATAATCCAATTTTTTTTTTTTTAAGCTAGTCTAAATTCTATTAATTAACATAATATATTACATTACATGGTTTGAGTTGAGGAATTTATCCTAATCCTACTCGCAATTGTCTCCAAAATAGCAAAAGAAGTGGTTTCACATGACAGGGAAACCAACCCATTAATTGTCTAGAGAAGTCTGAAGAAACTATCATTTCTAAAACATTAAAGAAAACTGGAAAATATAAATATGTCAAATATATCCAAAAGAGAACTATGGCGCATAAACATGACCTTCAGTCCTTGTTGGCTTCTTCATTCTGGTCAGCATTAGGTCCTGTCGGTTCTTCCTCTATCACTGGGTATCTGTAGATGCAAGCTATTTCTTCTACCTGCACTGTGAAGACGTAAGGGACCTTGGGTGGCACTTCATTCTCATTAGCCCTGCGCGAGACACCTTCAGCATAGGAATGCCAGAGGTTGGGAATGTACAGAGAGGAGACCTTAACAGGCAGGCGTTCCAATTTCTTAGGAGGAGGCGTCAAGGAGCGAGGAATGGGATGGTGAACTTGCGGTATTTCCACTTAACTATAGGCAGTGGCGACAGAGAGGGCTCAACATTGGTGATAAGCGAAGCCGCAGGTGGAGCTATTGAGGCAGAGGAGAGCTCAGAAGGTATGGAAGAATACTTAGCGATGGGGGCGGAGAGGGGCTCCTCATCGAAATTGAAGTGTCTGTCAGCTGAGTCCCTAGTCAGTCGAGCTAGAAGAACACCCCAAACGATGCCACGACATGGCTTTTGTCGCTACCACAATGCCATGAAATTATTATCCAATATTAAAAACCATGATCATATTATATTATTTTCTATCACCATATCCTCTATATAATAATAATAAAATCCATATAACTTTCAATCTTTGTTTCAATTATGAATTAAAACCCAACCCAATAATAATAGAGACCATAACCTTATTCTACTATATTCCATTATTCCCCTCATCTCGTCACATCATAGACCTCATGGTTTAGTATAAATGCACATCAGTGGACAATAACACAGAACGATTTTATGTGAAGAGAACCTGAAAATCCACTAAACATTTTACCTTTAAAATATTTGAAAAACTCATAATATATACATAAGAAAATGTTCACAAGAAAGATTTATAAAGTCAAAGGGATCTTGATAAAGCCATCTAAAGTATTCCAAGGTCTCATCTTCCCTAGGTGAGTTTGTTTATACCAACAACAACGCTTTCACTACACACTTGTATGACCCACATATACTAACTCTTTAATATCGTGCCTCTTGGTGCTTCCCACGTTCCACGGTAATTTCCTTTTTCAGCCCACCCAATATATTTAATGACGGAGGTCATATTCCAAAATAATTTCTTAACGACAAACATTTCATTTAAAATAATATCCCATCATTGTATTCACTATTTATAACTTTGGCCTCTTAATAAAGCACGTGTGCATGGTAAGATTGCACGCATGGATGGCATGTATATACTTCCATCATGATGCGGAAATATATTGAAATCTTTATGTATCGAACTAATAATGGATATATTTGTTATTGACCTTGTCACCTTTAGTTGCTATGCTTTCATTCTTACTAGATATTTTTGAGTCTTGGATTTCTAATCAAAGTCATAAAATTTACTCTTTTATAAACCACCATTAAGTAATTTTAAATAATATTTTTTTCTTAAATAAAAGTGATAAATCAACTTACAATCATAAATATTAACAATTAATAATTATCTTCACCATTAATTTAACAAATAAATTTTTATTAAAAATTAAAAAATAACAATAAAATTATTTAAAATTATACATTTAAAAAAAAAAAAATCTACTTTTATCATATAACTTGTGCAAAAAGGATGTCGAAAATGTCAAAATGTTAGTTGACTTCCACATATATGGTTCATGGTAGTTCTTACGTGGAAACTCAACAAAGTAAACAAAGTTCACTAAAAGATTCTCCCCGAGGAAAAAAAAAAATCTTAAGCCATTCAGGTTGAAGGCAGCTCCAAATTATGTAATTTAAATCCTTTAAAGTTTAGGAGACTTTGTTGTATGAAATGAATATCAAAGTTCAACGACCTATACTTTTAAATATTCTTCCTTTTGGTTTTTGGTGCCTATCAATTTATTGGTTGATTTTCCTTCTCAACCCCACCCAACACACTACAAAGGGAGCTCACATTCCAATTAATTTACGAAACAACCAACTTTCCTTTTAGAATAATATCTCATCATAGTGCTTGCTTATTTATTATTTCAAATCTTATCTATTATTTCAAATTTTGGGTTAATTAGGTAATACAACTCAAATAGTCGATTGAGGATCGATTCAACTATGTCTAACCTATAAAGAGCAACTTGGACCAATGCCAAATGGTTGGTTATGCATACCCTTTTACTTACAATAACATTCACTTCTAAACTTTGTTTAATTATATTTTGAGTGGTCTTTCTTGCTTAGCTCTCAACTAAATCATACTTTATATAAGCAAATATGTTAACCTTAATTTAACAACAAACTACTATTTCAATGTATATTTTTGGGAAGAAGCAAATGCTCAATTTATAATTTAATGGAAAGGAAATAAAATACAAAATATGTCACTTAATAAAAGTTGTTAGCAACATGTGGGCTCTAATGTTCTTCTTGGGAGGGTCCTTGATCCTTCTTGTGTCGTTTCTTGAGATGTTCTTGACTAAAAAACTATGTCAAAACAAAACATTCAATGAAGGCTTATTTATCTACTTGCTTTAGGCTACTCTAAAAGAATCTAATAATTAGATGGGTATTCCTCAATCTAAAATAGTTTTTAAATAGTTTATTTTTAAAACTTTAAACTTTTTGACATCAAGAGATTGAAAACCAACTAATGAAAATAATATCAAAACTAAGAATCTAGAATAAATAATTTAATTTATAATCTTTGGGCACTATTATCTTTTTTTTAAATGGATATATAAATAAAGAAAGATAAGAAATTCAAATGACTTAGATGATAACACTTTTCTTTGAAGTGCAAATGAGAATAGAAAGCGTTAGTACCAAAGATAGCATTTAATCAAATAAATATCATAGAGAAATGGTGATATCCAATATACTTTAGCTTATACACACACACACACATTTGTCAAAATGAATCCAACACTTTGGATATTAATTGTAAAACTCAATAAGACAAAAGTTTCAAACTAGAATAAACTTCATACTTGCGTTTTTCAATAGAGCCTTAATAATTGGTGGCATATTGAATGTAATCTTGTACCCCAATCCTTCATTTACACTGAACATAACATCCACTAGTTAAATAATGCTCAACCATCTAGGTGAGTATCCATTTTTATTTCTTTGGCTAACATATATTATATATTCATTCCCAAACAATTTATTCATTAACCCACATGAAACCACCTTGAATATCAAAAGTGGTTTTCCGAGATGTGATTTGTAGTTCATAAAATTTCTTTTGGTCCTCAACAATGTAGATATCTCTACCACATGTTTGGGTGGCTTCAAATTGTGGAGACTCCTCTCTTTATTAAAATTCCACTTCTTCCTTCACAATCCACTGAAACTATCAATATTTCATCTCCTCTCTTTCAAGCATTTGATGTACCTTTGTAAAACTTGAACACTTAACATTGCTTTTTCCTTTTCACTTTTTCATCACCCATGCTCGTCTTCACCTTTATTAAAATTTACTTTGCATTAGTCATTATTGATTATGGGTTAATATTGTGCACGCTTAAATTTTATCCATCCAATTAACCACTTCAACATTGCACATGACTTTTTTTAATAATGTAAAAAATCTTGTATCTTCAATTTCTAACTTCAATGAATATACATAGTATGTGATTTTAGTAAAAGATAAATAAGTAAGAAAGAGAGAAATAATTTGAGAAACAAAAGAGAAAGAGTTATTATCTTCAACTTCATTTTTTCGATATATCTAGACATAATGATTCCTTCTCTATAGCCCCGAGGGTTAGCTGAATTAGTCAAGTTCCCATCGTTAAAATCACCTTTTAAATGGGAGGTCACGGGGTCGATTCCCCTTGACACTCTTGGGGTTAGGATATGCTAATGAGATGGTGGGAAGTGATCCCTTCAAATGGATATGTCTGGATATTTCCAAGTGCCTATCAGCCACCAATCTCTAGTGTACGTGAACCACACTAAAAAAAATTACTTCTCTATAATGTATATCTATGCATTGGAACTTCTTTGAGAGCAAGTTCATGTGTGAATTCACTTCCTCCATTATCTATATTCCAAGTGTTAGGTGAGAATTTAAGAAATCTATGGGATGAACTAGGCCTATAAAGAGTTTCTCTTTGATCTATAAACACCATTTAGTTTGTTCCGTGGGTTTGTATGCATCAATGCATTACAAAAGGGCTATTTTTTCTAGCTTCATATGGGTGACACTAATCTTGAAGGATATTTGATGTGACTAGTGCAAATAATACATTTGGACGTTATGCAATTCTAAAAAAAATCAACTGAGAGATTAACCCTTCTTCATGGCTCCAAATAGTCACGTGTTGATTTGATATGTTGCATTACGTGAGTTATATATAAATTAGTGATATTTCCAGTATAACCACTTGAATTTCATAGGTGAGGAAAATTAAGGTAATGAAAGTTTCCCTCCGATGCGCAAGGTTAGAAGCATGTCATATAGTAGAAAGGAATTGTGAGTTTCTTAGGAAAATGCTTGTTGTAGGAAAAAATGGAGAGAGAGAGAGGGGGGGAGAGTATTGCCTAGGAATAGGCGGTCAAAACTAAACAATGTAAACTTTGAAACGGGAACGGAAACAAGTACCCGCTTTTTTTAGGTAGCAAAAAATGATATGATTTTGAAAAGTGTCGATTCATAATACTCTTAATTTTTTTTAGCATGTTTTTTACCCATTAAATTTTCTTATCTACCAAGTATAGACATTATTTTTAAAATATTAATGTTTTTATGTTGATTTTGAAAAGTGTCAATGCCAGCATCATCCCTTTTTTGGAAGACTTATTTTTTACTTAAATTTTTCCAATTTATTAAATGATAATAATTATTAATATCGCGGAAGACTTATTTTTTCACTACACATATTCTATGACCCACATATACTAACTCTTTAATATCGTGCCTCTTGGTGCTTCCCGCGTTCCACGGTAATTTCCTTTTTCGGCCAACCCAATATATTTAATGAAAGAGGTCATAATCCAAAATAATTTCTTAACGACAAACCTTTCATTTCAAATAATATCTCATCATTGTATTTATGTATTAATTATTTATAACTTTGTTCTGCATCCTCTTAATACTGCACGTGTTCATGGTAAGATTGCACGCATGGATGGCATGTTTATACTTCCATCAATTATGCGGAAATATATTGAAATCTTTAAATAGAAAATGACCTCATCATTATTTATTGACATTTTAATAATATCACTCAAAATATATGTGAAGAGCGAGGTTTTTTTAAACAGACAAATTTATCCAAATTACCAAATTATGGCAAGTTATTCTTGTATGTAAGTGAATAATTTTAGTTAGGTTATTCTCTAATGTTCTACTTGGGAGGGTCCTCGATTTTTTGTGTCGTTTCTCTAAATGTTCTTCAGTAAGGTACCATGCCAAAGCATCCAATGAAGGTTCATTTACCTTTTTGATTTAGGCTATTCTAAAAGAATCTAATAACTAGATGGATGGGTATTTCTCGATTTGAAATAGTTTCTAAATAGTTTTTTTTTTTTAAACTTTATATTTTTGGCATAAAAATATTGAAAATCAACTAATTAAAATAATATCAAAGCTAAGCATTTGGTATACACAATTTATTTATAATCTTTGGGCACCATTATTTATTTTAATTGATACATAAATAAAGAAAGATGAGAAATTCAAAAGACTTACATGATAACACTTTTCTTTGAAGTGCAAATGAGAATGGAAAACGTTACTAGCATTTAATCAAATAAATATCATAGAAAAATGGTGATATCCCATATCCTTTTGTGCAAATATATATATAGACACACACACAGACATTGTTAAAATGAATCCAACACTTTGGATATTAATTGTAAAACTCAATAAGACAAGGGTTCCAAACTTGAATATACTTTCATTTTTCATAATTGGTGGCATATTGAATATAATCTTGTACCTTAATCCTTCATTTACACTGAACATAACTTCCACTAGTTAAATTATGATTGGCCATCTATGTGAGTATCCATTTTCATTTTCTTTGGCTAAAATATATTATATATTAATTCCCAAACAATTTATTCATTAACCCACATGAAACCACCTTGAAGTTCAAAAGTGGTTTTCTGAGATGTTATTTGTAGTTCATAAAATTTCTTTTGGTCCCCGACAATGCACATATTTCTTTGGGTGGCTTAAGATTGTGGAGACCCCTTTCTTTATTAAAATTCCACTTCTTCCTTCACAATCCACAAAAAATATCAATATTTCATCTCCTCTCTTTCCACCATTTGATGTACCTTTGTAAAACTTTAAAACTTAACTTTTCTTTTTTCTTTTCACTTTTGAATTGCCTATGCTAGTCTTCACATCTATTAAAATTTACTTTGTACTAGTCATTATTGATTATGGGTTAAATAATTGTGCACGCTTAAATTTTATCCATCCAATTAACCACTTCAACATTGCACATGACATTTTTTTAATATTTTAAAACATCGTGTATCTTCAATTTCTAACTTCAAATGAATATACATAGTATGTGATTTTAGTGAAAGATAAATAAGTAATAAAGAGGGAAATAATGTAAGAAACAAAAGAGAAGGAGTTATTATCTTCAATTTCATTTTTTCAACATAGCTAGATATAATGATTCCTTCTCTATGTTAGGCAAATTGACTTGCGATTATAGTCAAGTTTGACCGAATTTCAGTAATGGTTTTGGGGCACATGGTATTGCGCACCCATGGTTTTCATCTCATGGTATTGCATGTAATGGACCTTATAAAAAGCTAGGAAGACTTCATTGTAAGGTAGGCTTGGATGTGAGCGGTGAAGGCTCACTTCGCTGGATTAGCCAGGGTTTTGGCCAAGTCTAATGAAATTTCATTAGGATGGGTTTTCCCCGGAGTTTGGGGTTTTTCCCAGTTAAACATCTGTGTTTATGTTTATGATTTGTTTCTGGTTATTTTTAATTATTCCTCTCGGTAATTATTTATATTCTCTGGTAAATGTTTCTTCATTTGGTATCATAGCCATATTTGGCTTCAGAGGGACATCTCTATTGTCAAGTATTTTATTGGCTTGTGAATGGAGATATGAGATCCTAGAAAGGGTTTCACGGTCATAGCCATATGAATTCAACAAATCATTCTAGTGGCGGATTCTGGAGGTGGTTTTGGCAGTGTCTAAACTACTTTCACATTGCAATGAAAAAAAAATGGCCTTCGATGCGCGGAAGCAGGAAGAGAATGACAACTCCAAGGAGGAAGCTGCGGGTAAGCTGTGGGTTTGCCAATAGTGTGAAGGTCAGGTCTGGCATGACCTGAATTATTTAGTGGAAGGCTGTAGTGGGGATGGTACTCCTGTGGTAGAGATGCGCATGGAGCAAGCTCTCAAAGCGACTATGGCAACAGTGCTTGATATTTACGATAGTGCCGATGAGAATATGCGCATAGTGACAGTTATTATTAGCAATTGGAAGTTACACTCTCTGGAAGAATAAGAATGATTCCCTCACAGTGCAGTTCTAAAAATTTTGTTTTTGAAGCGCATCATGGCCCATGAGAGTTGAACTTGAGATCTGGGAAAAGGTGAGCATAGTGTAGTGTGGAGAACATATTGTAACGGTTAACTATTGTTGTGGACTGGTGCAGTCATAGGTCTGTGAAGTCCACAGTTGTAAGTCTCGGCATGATGAGCATTCAAAAATCTGAGGGCAGGGTAAGAACCATCCGCGACGACACCTTTAATATGCTAGCCAAGGAAGGCACTTTTCGTGGTGCCAAAGTGGTTGTGCATTTGAGGTAGGAAATTCATGAGATTGGTCATGGTTTTGTTGGTATGTTTCTTTCCACAAGCAAAGGAATAAGGCGA
Organism: Pinus albicaulis; assembly: GCA_034641835.2. Lineage (NCBI taxonomy): Eukaryota > Viridiplantae > Streptophyta > Pinopsida > Pinales > Pinaceae > Pinus > Pinus albicaulis. The sequence continues at coordinate 1,114,008,603 of CM076577.1, forward strand.
CAAGAAATGCCAAAGGATCAATGGTGATGACAAATAATGCCAATAGGTCATCATGGTGTCAGAAATCGTAGATCAAAGCACTGAAGAGATGCACAATAGAGGCTGTGGAAAGGCTCATGAAAAAAAAAAAAAAATCTTTTATTGCAGTTGGTGGGAAGATTCATGTAAAACTATGATGTCCTCTTTGGAGAGGACATCATCAATGTAGAGAATAGTTATACAAAGTAGCAACAATGAAAAAAAATGTAATTATTATAACGGAATTAATTTTTTCATGTAAATGGGCATATTGTTGTAAGACATGGTATGGCATGCGTACCCCTGGATAATCACTGGTAAAGTCTGCGTTAGACCTAGGTTATAGGGGGATGTCAAGTTAACAATTACCCTGGGTAAAATTTTGAGGGGGGAGGAGCTAGAGTGAGTGGGGTTGTCTCATTTAGGAAACCCCAAGTCAAGCTTAAGGGGGGAATGTTAGGTAAATTGACTTGCGATTATAGTCAAGTTTGACTGAGTTTCAGTGATGGTTTTTGGGCACATGGTATTGTGCACCCATGGTTTTCATCTCATGGTATTGCATGTAATGGAGCTTATAAAAGGCTAGGAAGACTTCATTGTAAGGTAGGCTTGGATGTGAGCGGTGAAGGCTCACTTGGATGGATTGGCCAGGGTTTTGGCCAAGGCTAATGAAATTTCATTAGGATGGGCTTTCCCCAGAGTTTGGGGTTTTTCTCGGTTAAACATATGTGTTTATGTTTATGATTTGTTGTTGGTTATGTTTAATTATTCCTCTCAGTAATTGTTTATATTCTCCGGTAAATGTTTCTTCACTCTATAGCCCCAAGGGTTAGCTCAATTAGTCGAGTTCCCATCATTAAAAGCACCTTGAAAATGAGAGGTCACGGGGTCAATTCTCCTTGACACTCTTGGGGTTAGGATATGCTAATGAGATGGTGGGAAGTGATCCCTTCAAGTGGATCTGTTTGGATATTTCCAAGTACCTAGCGGGAACTCATCTCTAGTGTACATGAACCGCACTAAAAAAAAAACTTCTCTATAATGTATATTGATGCATTGGAGCTTCTTTAAGAGAAATTTCATGTGTGAATTCACTTCCTCCATTATCTATATTCCAAGTGCTAGGTGATCATTTAAGTAATCTATGGGATGAACTATGCTTATAGAGAGTTTCTCTTTGATCTATAATAGTTGGGTTTGTATTATATTCTTTCCATGAATAGGTGCATGTGTGGGGGGATCATAGGGGGGCGATAGCCCACCCTGTTTGTTGTGTCGGGCATAGTGGGGGGGTCACAAGGGGCAGGTACCCCCAGCACAGGGTCTGGGGCAATGGACTAGGAAATTTTTTTGGACCCTATTTTAGGTGGGCGGACCCGCCTATGGTTTTGTGCATGGGTTTGCTCATGGTTTTGGGGCATCATGGTTTCAGCCCCTAGTATTTTGTAGATCTGATCAAGGGAACTATGATTATGTTCTAATCCAGGGTTAATGGATTGGGGTCTATGAATGCTTCGGCATGTATATATGTGTGTTGTAACACTAAAAGGAATATAATGAAAAATCAAGCTGATAGTCCTGATTTGGGATCCAAGGGAAAAATATCTATATATATATGTAAAAATGTTTTATGCTCTCGCTATTGTTTATTTTCTGTTTTTAAGAATTCGTTTGCAGATAATTTATGTACAGGGTTAAAAACTACATTTGGTATTAGAATTGTTTCGCCTTCAAGGGGACGCATTTTCTGCTGAGGATTTTTTTTTCTATACCTTGTTCAGTGGGAGATCTATGGGATCAATTATTGTAGTGAAAGAAGATGGCGAGTAGTGGAAAGATAGAGATCGATAAATTTAATGGTCAGATTTTTAGTTGTGGAAGCTGAATATGGAGGATCTGTTGGTGGATAAAGATAAGTGGATCACAACAGATCTGGGTACTAAACCAACACCAATGTCAGATGAAGACTGGGTGAAGCTGGAAGGAAGGAAAAGAGCACAATACGGTTGTGTATCTCAAATTCGGTATTATTGAATGTATCTGGGGAAGCTACGACAAAGACTTTGTGGGTCCAGTTACGGACTTTGTACCAATATAAGTCTCTGGTTAATAAATTTTTCCTGAGGAAAAAGTTGTCATCTGTTGATATTAAAATCTCATATGAAGATAAGTGTATCAGTTTGTTGTGTTCTCTACCAGATTCGTGGGACATTACGGTTATTGCAATAGGTAGCAGTACAACTACCTTTAATTTTGATGAAATTTTCTCAGCCTTGTTATCGGAGGAAATGAGACGGATAAATATGGATCGGGCCAGAATGGAGATACCTAATCTGTATGAGGAAGGTTCCAGAACAGGAAAAAAAAAAAAAAAAAGGTTTTCAAGTGGGAGATCTGAATCTAAAGGGAGATATAAATATAGATGGATATATAAATCCCCAGGAAATATTGTAAAGGTGTGCTGGAAATTCAAAAAGGAAGAGCGCTTCAAAAGGGACTGCAGATCTATAGCTCCTAAGAAAGGAAATGGATATGATGATTCCCTTCTATAGAGGAAAAAACCACCTCAGTTGAAGGTGGGGATGTGCATTTGGTTTCTTCTTCAAATACACATGTAGATCATGAGGCATGGTTGATTGACTCAGGTGCATCCTTTCTCTTCACTCCCCATAGGGAGTGGTTCTTTGAGTATGAGAAGTATGATGGTGGTGATGTCTTCTTAGGGGATGATAGGAAGGCCAGAATCGTTAGACATGGAAAATTAAAGCTAAAGTTGCAAGGTGGAAGGATTAAAACACTTCCTGGTGTTGTGCATATTCCTGCATTAGCCATAAATATGATTTATGTAAGAAAAATGGATGATGCGGGTGTAAAAATAATGTTCGAGAAAGATACCTGCAAGATGGTTCAGGGAGCACTAGTATTAATGTGGGGAGTTCGGATTGAAACTTTGTACAAGCTTCAGGGTATCACTATTACTGATGGGTGCAACATTTCTGTGGTTCCAGAAAGTGGAGCGGAAAGCCTAGTGGTCTCTGGAGAAAATACCATGCTATGGAATCAAATGGTTAGACATATTGGAGAGAAGGGCCTTCGAATACTGCATGGTAATGGTATGGTAGAAGGTATGTCTAATTTCTCTCTGTATTTCAATTTATGTGAACATTATGTATATGGGAAGCAGAATCAGGTGAGTTTTCCTTCTAGTGCTAAGTGGGTGAACAAGATATTAGAGCTTGTGCATAGTGATGTGTTTGGACATGTGTCGATTCCATCACTGGGAAATTTTGTGTACTATGTTTCATTCATAGATGAATTGTCAAGGAATACATGGATATATTTCTTGAGAAAGAAATCTGAAGTCTTTGACAGATTTAAATAATTTAAAGCTCTCATGGAAAACCAAAAATAGAATAAGATAAAGGTGTTGAGGACAGATAATGGTGGAGAGTTCTACAAGAAGGAATCTGAAGAGTTTTGTAAGAAGTATGGTATAGCACGACAGAAAACTAATCCATACACACCTCAGAAAAATGGAGTTGCGGAAAAAATGAATAGAATGTTGATGGAAAAGGCAAGAAGTGTGCTCAGTGGTACCGGGTTAGGATGGGAATTCTGGGTAGAGGTAGTGGAGACTGCATGTTACCTGGTTAACAGATCACCTTCATCATTGTTGGAGGATAACACTCCACATGAGGTATGGACTGGTAAGAAACCATCTCTTTCACATCTGAGGGTATTTTGATGTGATGCATAAGTACATGTTCCAAAGGAGAAAAGAACCAAGTTGGATAATAAATATGAAAGGTGCATCTTTATTGGGTATAAGGATGGTTTAAAAGGTTACAAGATTTAGAACCGAGAAACAAGGAAGGTTGTGTATAGTCGAGATGTGGTTTTTAGATAGGTGAAATATGGTGTTAGACATGAAGTCTTACCAAAGGAACCTGAGAAGATAGAGTTTGAGATAAAGGAGGATGAATCAGACTCTACAACAAAACAGGATTCAGAGAGGAAGAGCCACAAAATTCAATTGTGACAAGATCAGTTCAGGAAAGAAGGCAACCAGAAAGGTATAGTCCATCTGCTTTCTATTCAAATTTTTCTTTAACTATCACCAATGATGATCTCAGAACTATCAGGGAGGTAGTGGATTCAGAGGATGGAAAACTCTGGAAGGAGGCCATGGTTGAAGAAATGGAATCCTTGCACAAAAATGAGGTATGGGATATGATTTTCTGACTAGAAGGGCGCCCATCGGGAGAAAATGGGTGTTTAAGAAGAAGATGAATGTAGAAGACAAGGTGGAGAAATTCAAAGCTCAGTTGGTAGAAAAAATTTATTCCCAAGTGCCGGGAATTGATTTTGGTGATATTTTTTCTCTTGTTCCCAAGTTACTTCTATTAGATTACTTTTATCTATTGTTGTTGCATCTGATTTTGAGGTAGAAGAGATGGATGTGAAGAAATCATTTCTTCAAGGGGCTCTGGAAGAGATCTACATGAAGCAACCTTAAGGCTTTATGGTTAAGGGTAAGAAAGAACTGGTATGAAAGTTAAAAAAGTCTCTGTATGGGTTAAAACAGTCACCAAGGATTTGGTGTGAGAAATTTGATACCTATATATAGGGACTTCAATTCACCATAAGAAAAGAGGATCACTGTGTGTATTTTAAATTAATTGGTGATCGTGCTATTAATTTGGTCTTGTATGTGGATGATATGTTGTTGATTTGAAATGACAAAGAATTATCCAAAATTTGAATACCCAATCATTCTCCAAATTCGACATGAAGTATCTTGGTGCTGCAAACTATATTTTGGGCATGGAAATTAAGAGAGATCAGGAAAAGAGGAAGCTATGGTTAAACCAGAGGAAGTATATCGAGACAATATTGCAGAGTTTCAATATGCATGATAGTAAACCAATGAAGGTTCCTATTCCTGTAGGTGTAAATCTATTTGTTCTACAGTGTCCCAAGACACAAGAAGAAGAGGAGGATATGTCTTGTGTTCCATATGCAAGTACAGTGGGTAACTTGATGTATCCAATGGTCTGTACTAGACCATACATTGCACATGTTGTGGGAGTATTGAGCAGGTTTATGTCAAAACCAGGAAAGGAGCAATTGACAGCAGTGAAGCAGGTTTTCAAATATTTTAGTGGCACTAGTGATTATGTTTTGTGCTACCAGGGAAGACCAGAATTGGACAGAGTTTTGGAAATCCATGGTTTTGTTGATGCAGACTGGGCAGGAGATATGGACCGAAGAAGATCTAAAAGTGGGTATGTTTTTAGCCTATTTGGAGGTGCAATTAGTTGGATGAGTAAAAGACAATTTTTAGTGGCCCTTTCAACTACAGAGGCGAAATACATGGCAGCCACTCATGCAAGCAAGGAAGCAGTTTGGTTTCAAAGATTGTTTTCGAGTACGGCTTTGGTGTAGTGAGCTATAAGGATAGACTGTGCTAGCCACAGTGCAATTTTCTTGGCTAAGAACCCTGCCTATCATTCAAAGAAAAATCACATTGATGTTCAATATCACTTTGTGAGACATATGGTTGAGGATAAAAAGGTGTTGCTGGTAAAGGTTGGCACTTTGAAGAATGTTGCAGATGCATTGACGAATTATGTGAGCAATTTGAAGTTCTCGTAGTGTAGAGAAAAAATGGGTGTTGTAGAGTTGAACTAATGACTAAGCTCTCTTGTGCCCCCTTGCGGAAAGAAAACAACAAGTGGGAGAATGTTTGGGTATGTGTTATATTCTTTCCATGAATAGTCGCACGCGCTGGGGGGTCACAAGGAGGGAAATAGCTCCCCATGTTCTTTGTGTCAAGCATAGCGGGGGGGTCACAAGGGGAGAGGAAGCCCCCCCTGTCTAGGGGTTCGCAAGGGATGGGTAGCACCCTGTGCAAGGTCCGGTGCAGAACCCCAGGAAAAAAAATTTGGACCCTATTTTAGGTGGGCGGACCCGCCTATTGTTTGGTGCATGGGTTTTCACATGGTTTTGGGGCATGATGGTTTTCGGCCCCTGGTATTTTTTAGATCCATTCAAGGGAACTACAATTATGTTCTAATCCAGGGTTAATGGATTGGGGTTTATGAATGCTTCAACATGTATATATATGTGTTGTAACACTAAAAGGAATATAATGAAAAATCAAGCTAGTAGTCCTAATTACGGATCCAGGGGAAAAATATCTGTGTATATTTGTTTTATGTTTTATACTCTCGCTATTGCTTATTTTCTGTTTTTAAGAATTTGTCTGCAGATAATTTCTATACAGGGTTAAAACCTACATTTGGTATCAAAGTTGTTTCGGCTTCAAGGGGATGCCTTTGCTGCTGAGGGGTTTTTTGCTCGGGCCTATCGTAGACCCTGTTTTGAGTTTTGGAAGATGAATATTGAAGATTTTCTAGTGGATAAATATTTGTGGATCGCAGTAGATCCGGGTACTAAACCAACGCTAATGTTAGATGAAGACTGGGAAAAGTTAGATCAAAAGGAAAATAGCATAATACAATTGTGTATCTCAGATTCAGTATTGTTGACTGTATCTGGGGAAGCTACACAAATACTTTGTGGGTAAATTTAGGTACTTTGTACCAATATAAGTCTCTGGTTAATAAATTGTTCCCAGGGAAAAAATGTATAACCTGAGGATGAAGAATGGAGACTTGGTGCAAGAGCATCTGAACGCCTTCAATACGGTGGTAAGTCAGTTGTCATTTGTTGATATTAAATGTCAGATGAAAATAATTGCATCATTTTATTGTGTTCTCTACCATATTCGTGGGAGAGTCTGGTTATTGTAATAGGTAGCAATGCAACTACCTTTAATTTTGATGAAATTGTTTCAGCCCTATTGTCGGAGGAAATGAGACGGAGAAATATGGAGGGCTAGAATGGAGATACCTTATATGTAAGATGAAGTTCCCAGAAGAAAAACAAAAATAGGTTTTCGAGTAGGAGATCTAAATCTAGAGGGATATCTAAATTCCCAGGAAAGCCTGTAAAGGTGTGCTGGAAAAGCAGAAAGGAAAGGCACTTCAAAAGGAATGTAGATCTAAAGCTGCTAAGAAAGGAAAGGGATTTGATGATGCTCCTTCTGCAGAGGAAAAAGACACCTTAGATGAAGATGGGGATTTGTATTTAGCTTCTTCTTCAAATACACATGTAGATCACGAGGCATGGTTGATTGACTCAGGTGCATCCTTTCACTTCACTCCCCATAGGGAGTGGTTCTTCGAGTATGAGAAGTATGATGGTGGTGATGTTTTCTTAGGGGATGATAGGAAGGCCAGAATCGTTGGACATAGAAAATTCAAGCTGAAGCTGCAAGGAGAAAGGATTAGCACACTTCCTGGTGTTCTGCATATTCCTGCATTGGCCAAAAATCTGATTTCTATAAGCAAGATGGATGATGCAGGTGTAAAAATAATGTTCGAGAAAGATACCTGCAATATGGTTAGGGAGCACTGGTATTAATGCGGGGAGTTCGGATTGGAACTCTGTACAAGCTTCAGGGTAGCACTGTTATTGATAGTTGCAATAGTTCTATGGCTCTTGAAAGTGGAGCGGAAAGCATAGTGGTCTCTGGAGAAAAGACCATGCTATGGCATCGAAGGTTTGGACATATTGGAGATAAGAGCCTTCAGATACTGCATGGTAATGGTATGGTAGAAGTTATGCCTAATTTCTCTCTGGATTTCGATTTATGTGAACATTGTGTATATGGGAAGCAGAATCAAGTGAGTTTTCCTTTTCGTGTTAACTGGGCGAACAATATATTAGTGCTTGTGCAGAGTGATGTGTTTGGACCTGTGTCAGTTCCATCACTAGGAAATTTTGTGTACTATGTTTCATTCATAGATGACTTCTCAAGGAATACATGGATATATTTCTTGAGGAAGAAATTTGAATACTTTGACATATTTAAAGAATTTAAGGCTTTGGTGTAAAACCAGACAGAGAAGAAGATAAAGGTGTTGAGGAAGGATAATGGTGGAGAGTTCTGCAAGAAGGAATTTGAAGAGTTCTGTAAGAAGTGTGGTATAGCACAGCAGAATAATAATCCATACATACCTTAGAAAAATGGATTTGCAGAAAGAATTAATAGATCATTGATGGAAAAGGAAAGAAGCATGTTGAGTGGTATTGGGTTAGGATAGGAATTATGGGTAGAGGTAGTGGAGACTGCATGTTACTTGGTTAACATATCACCTTCATCAGCATTCGAGGACAAGACTCCACATGAGGTATGGACTAGTAAGAAACCCTCTCTTTCACATCTAAGAGTATTTGTATGTGATGCATATGTACATCTTCCAAAGGAGAACAGGACCAAGTTGGATAATAAATCTGAAAGCTGCATCTTTATTGGGTATGAACCGATAAACAAGGAAGGTTGTGTACAGTTGAGATGTGGTGTTTAGATAGGTGAAAGATGTTGCTAGACATGAATTCCTACCAAAGGAACCTGAGAAGATAGAGTTTTAGGTAAAGGAGGATGAATCAGACTCTACAACAGAATAAGATTCAGAAGAGGAAGAGAGCCACAAAATCCAGTTGTGAGAAGATCAGTTTGGGAAAGAAGTTGGCCAGAAAGGTATAGTCCACCTTATTTCTATTCAAATTTTGCTTAAATTATCACTGGTTATGATCTCAGAACTATCAGGGAGGCAGTGGATTCAGACGATGGAAAACTCTAGAAGGAGGCCATGGTTGAAGAAACGGCATCCTTGCACAAAAATGAGGCATGGGATCTGGTGGATTTGTCAGTTGGAAGGAAGCCCATCCAGAGAAAATGGGTGTTTAAGAAGAAGATGAATGTAGAAGGAAAGGAGGAGAAATACAAAGCTCAGTTGGTAGCAAAAACTTATTCCCAAGTGTCGGGAATTGATTTTGGTGATATTCTTTCTCCTGTTTCCAAGGGTTAATTCTATTATATTACTTTTATCTAATGTTGTTGTATTTGATTTTGAGGTAGAATATATGGATGTGAAGACATCATTTCTTCACGGGGATCTGGAAGAGATCTACATGAAGCAACCTGAAGTCTTTATGGTGAGGGTAAGAAAGAACTGGTATGTAGGTTAAAAAAGTCTTTGTATGGGTTAAAACAGTCACCAAGGATGTGGTATGAAAAATTTGACACCTATATACGGGGACTTGGCTTCACCAGAAGTAAAGAGGATCACTGTGTGTATTTGAAATTAATTGGTGATGTGTTATTTATTTGTTCTTGTATGTGGATGACATGTTGCTAATTGGAAATGATAAAGAAATTATCCAATATTTGAAAACCCAATTGTTCTCCAAATTCAACATGAAGGATCTTTGTGCTGCAAACCATATTTTGGGCATGGAAATTAAGAGAGCTCAGGAAAAGAGGAATCTTTGGTTAAACCAGAGGAAGTATATTGAGACAATATTACAGAGGTTAAATAGTAAATTGGTGAAGGTTCCTATTCCTATAGGTGTAAAACTATCTGTTGAATAGTGTCCCAAGACACAAGAAGAAGAGGAAGATATGTCCCGTGTTCCATATGCAAGTGCAGTGGGTAACCTGATGTATGAAATGGTCTGTACTAGACCAGAAATTGCACATTCTATTGTGAAACCAGCTCTAAAAATAGAAGAAAAGAGAGATCAATGCCCTAGAAATCAGCCACTTCGAGGGGGAAACCTCCAATACATTACATAAATGAGAAATTCTTGGATGATACAAATGAAAAAACCTCCTTTCTATATATAAGAGTCCATGGGGCCACAATGTAATCCTAGCTGACCTAACAATAATAATTTAAGGGCACAATAATAATTTAAGGGCACAATAATAACAATATGGGGGTTACAAGGGTACAATAATAACAATAAGGGGGTTACACTAATAACAATAAGGGACTATACTAGTAATATAGGGACCTAACATGCCCCTCTCCTTCAAAAAAGTGTTGTATTCAATGCTTGAGTAGCTCAGGGTGCTTCTGTATAAAATTATCATCCTCCCATGTAGAATATTCAGTGGGTAAGTTCTTCCACTTGATGAGATACTCTAAAATTGATTGATTTCGTAGTTGTCGATTTCTTGTTTAGTGGCTAGCCAGGGTTGTTACACGATTAATTTGTTAATCCCTACCATTCCAGTAGCCTGATGGAGGACCCATTTCCCATTTTGTGACTGTGAACATTGTCATGCCTTGAAATCATTATCAATGCATTCCTCTAAACATGAGCTTCAATTTCCCTAAAGACATCTCCTTGCAAAAAACCATGAAAACATCTCCTTTTGCATTGGCGCGGGCAGACAGTTCATCACTCGCGCCAATGGGGAAAATCCTACAAAGAGGCCGCGCCAACTGGCGCTCTGTCCCAGAGCAGCAGTCACGCTAGCCAATTTAAGGAGTGTTTTTTAAATAAAGATTGCGGAAGTTGTGTTTCAACCAACTTACAAACCATTGCCTATCTTGAGTTGGGAGGTTTGGCTACGGGAGTTCCATGGAAGGGAAGTGGTTTGCCACCTTTCATGGAACCTTCCTTGATGATAGGGCCAATCCCACAATAATAGGGATCCCAACTCCCTCCTTCCCCATCTATAAAAGCTTTCCTATTGCCATTGCAAGCTAGTCTTGAAGTGCCTAAGCTTTGAATCTCCAAATTCCCAAGAGCCTTTGTGTTGTAAGAGCCCTCTTTCTTCCCTTAAGGCCGACTCAAGTAAGGAGACTATCGTCGAGAGACTCTAGAGAGGCTTGCCCTTTCCTTGACGAGCTTTGCGAGACGTGAACGACTAGGGACCCTTCCGAAGGAGACCACGGCGTCAGAACATTGGTTTTACTCTCTTTCGATTGTTTATTAATGAATGACTACCGGTTATGGTTCCACTCTATTTTTCGCTTATGTTAATCATGAGTTATATCCTTTCTGACTGATATATAGATGCGTATTCTAGATTTTATGCTTGTATTCGTATTGTTTCTTGCATGTGCAGGTGTCCATTCACGGAGATCGTGGGGATCGTGATCTGCCGAGGCTGAGGAACGGGAACGCTGTCTCTTCTACGAATCATAGCACTGGACTCCAGGTAGGCCTCCATTGTTGGCTTATTTATTCGCAATTAGGAACTTGCGCTGTAGCATTTGATGATTGTTGCTAGACCCCTGCTGGGCTAGTAGGGATCACCTCTGTCCGCAGAGGGGATTTACCTCCTCAACAATTTGGCGACTCCGCTGGGGATCGTCTAGTTTTCACTGTCTCATTTGGATTGTCTCGTTTCTATTGTTTTATGATTTTCCTTGCTTGGTTAGCCTTCTGGGCTGGGTTCTTTTGCTTCTTGGTTTGCTTAGTTTACATTGATCTGCTTCTGGAGTAGTTCTTTTTTATTTTTGGCTGAGAAACTCAACTGGCGCGCTTTTTAGCCTGACAGTCGCGCCAATTGGCGCATGTTGCTTTTGTATTGCCCACGCCAATTTCTTTTTATGTCATTATATTTTTACAACAATATTATCCGTAGTATTGTAGGAGTCGTTCAGCTTGTTTCCTGTCCGGGCCGGCTGTTTTTTCTTCTTGATTTTTCGACTACCTGAGTGTGTTGGAGTCCTGTTTGACAGGGAATTTGCCTTCATCCTTTGGTTGTTTTCTTTTCTCCATCAATTTCACATTTTAAGCCCTAGGGCATCTAGTGGCTTCGTGTATCGAGCCCTCCTTGGGAGTTTTGGTGTTTCGTTTATCCAGTCAACTCTCTGATTGTTCCTCCACATTCTCTTAGTAGTTGTTCACTGTTTTGTTGTGATTTTTGGGTGATTGCTCATTTCTTCATTCAAATTTTGTTTGGTCTTGTTTTGGGCCCAGATCACACGGTCCATTGGAACATTTGAGTCTTTTTCTTGGTTTTGAGAGACTTTGGTCGATTTGGGATCTGATTGCTTGTGTCATTGAGTGAAATTTGTTCGTTTTTCTCTCTCAATATCGTTTCTCAAGTTGTTCCATTTGTTTTCGGTTTGTTTAGTGCTTCTAGCTATCAAACATTGAAAATTACAAAAAAAAAATCTCTTTTGCTTTTGGATGATTAGTGTAAATTGAAATTTTTCGATTTTACTAGTAATTAGTGAATGGAATGAAAAGTTTTCAATTTCATTAGTTGCATTAGAGATCTCATTGTTTGTCTTCCGATCATTTTGTTTCTGTAAAAAATCTCAACTCTTCTGTAGCTAGTTTTGAACAATCAAATAATTGTATGTAGCTTTGTACTAGGGATTTTTTGAGACAACACATCGTTAGGCTCGAAAACCGAAACTTAATTGAAGATCAATCTTAAAATTCATCAATTCTTCATACTTACAAGTAACATTGAAATCTAACGAAACATATTTAGAGATCTAGGCTAGAGATGTGTTCCGACGTCTTTAAACCTAGCAGCTGTCGTTCGCCTTTTGGCTTTAGATAGTGCTAGTACGGACTTGTGCTCCCCGTACCGTCGCGTATATAAAGGGAGACCCCTCTAGGTTTTCAATCCTTTATCCACAGGAAGCCGAGTCTGCTACCCTATACCCGTGATACACCACTCAACACCACGCATCTTTGCATTGCCGTACATACGTAAAATCTGTTGATTTTCTTCACACAAAACCAAGGTGTGGCTAGAACACGTTGTTTTGGTAAACGAAATTTCTGTGCTTTGGGTGTATTCCCCAGCAGCCTTCCCTTTGGTCCTTCATCCCCAAATGAAAAGATTGAAAAGACCGCCAAGCGCTTGTCCTTTCGCGCTTGTGTCAAATCTGAAAGAGATAGAGTCATCTTTTATCATTTCTCGACTATTAAAACATGAAACGGTGAAGTTTCTTACTTTTCAATGTGGTAAAAATTAATCACCCACGATTATACGCCCTGATAGATTTTGTTTGTTGACCGTTTGATCGTGTGTCTTGACTCTTTTTCAGCCCGTGTGTGTGTTTGATCTTTTCTCTTGTTGTTTTTGCCACAGTGGTGGAACCCTCGGTTTCGTCTACTGGTAGTCCTTACACGGATGATTCATCAGAGGTTTCCCAATCCTCAGTTGAACCACAGCAGCCCAGTGTCTCTGAATTTCCTGACGGAGGACCGGTTCTTTCTGAGCAACCCTTTGGGGGACCAGTTGAGTTCAATTGGCCCTTTTCGGACCCTGTGTCTGAATTGAGATTAGGAGCCGATTTCCTTTCTCTTACATCGGGCTCGCCTTTTTTTGCTACTGTTTTTGCTCCTAGTCCTCGTCGTCTCTTGCGATATCTAACGGCAGGATCAACCATGAGTGATTCTGGTGAGGAAATCCCAACGTTTGGTAAAGACTATCAGCTCTTCCCATGAAGATTGTTTCAGGGAGATAACTCTGAGCTGGCTGACATGTCAACAGCTAGTCCCTCTTTACCACAGGGATACAGATCTTTGGGTCAGATCATTTCCGCCGCAGCCTCTATGGGAGTGTCAGCTCTTTCTCCGAGGCTAGCTGCTACTACGCCCGGGGTGTCTCCTCATACGCCCGTTACTTCTGTTCTCGTCCGGCCCACTGTCTGTGTGGCCGCCTCTTCTCCTGTTGTCACAGCATCCGCTACAAGGGCTGTGCCAACTCCTGAAGATGTTTATCTAGCGACTGCTATACCGGAGAACATCTCTCTAGAGGAGTATTGGTTGTCTCTGCAACAGTCGAACGCTGAGGTTGGACCATCCTCCCAAGATCCCAACCGCTCTTACTTTTCGCACTATGCACAAGATGGTACACCCGTGTATGCTTTCCCAGGTCAGTATGATGAGCACGGGGAGATTTTACGTCTACCCGCTCTTGAGGCTTACCTCTATGCTCAAGGTTTACCTTATAACCAGGCTTATAACCTGCAAGGACAGACTTTCCAAGGCCAACCTTCTGGCTAACCTGGCTATCTTTATGATCCACAGGGGCAGCCCATGCAAGGCTATCCTATCAGCCAACAAGGGCCATCGTACGGTCCGCAAGGACAGTATTATAGCCCTTCTGGTCAACCTGTTCAGCCTCAGCCGGGGTACCAACCGGGACCGGTCTATGGTCCTAGGGGGAAAATCCAGCCTTCTTTACCTATGCAACCTTAGTATCCTGTTGTTTCTAACGTTGCATATTAGCCGGGACCATCCTATGGTTCTACTTCAGGTCAAACCGGTTTCCAGCAACCACCTGGCCCTATTCCTCCACCAGGCCAACCGGCTCATCTGGTACAACCCGGTGTTCCGCCTCCAAGCCAACCGGCCCGTTCGGTACAGCCTGGGGCTCCTTTACAGCCAGTTCAACCTGCGCAACTGGCGCCGCCTATCTATCCAGGTCAACCTGGTCATTCAGGTCAGCCCTCTCAGTCGGGTCAACCTGTTCACTCAGGTCAGCCCTCTCAGTTGGGTCAACCTATTCACTCAGGGCAGCCTGCTCATTCCATCAACCCTACACAGCAGTCGGTTCATTCGATGCCGCAGCCAAATCAACAGCTGCGCCCTACTTATCAGGCTCCGCAGGGTTCCACTTTTCAGCAGCCTACTCATCCTCAGGGTGGTTATTATCCTCATGGCCAATCTCAACAGAACTATAACCACCCCAGAGGCTCTCAGTATTATCCTCCTCCACTGGGTTTTACCTACACTCAGCAGCTAAATCCAAATGCTGCTTACACCGGGCCGACGCATAATCAGGGTCCGTACTCTAGTTATCAAGCCCCACACTCTAGTTACCAACATCCAAATCAGTCTGGTTATACGACCTATGCCCCCTACGGTCAGAATCCTACGGGACAGAACCCATGGGGGCAAGGATATTCACAACCATTGTGGAGTATGGGTACCGGACCTCATCCCGGGCCTGGCAAGACGGTTAATCCACCATTGCCGTTCCTGGCTACCTTGGAGCTGCCGGATGTTTCAAAATTGACCAATGATCCAATTTTACATAATCCGTATTGGCCTCCGGTTCCCACCAAGATACCAGGTGATTGCCCCAAGTTTGAGGGAAGGGCTGGAGAGGACCCCCAGGCGCATGTGATGACGTATCATCTTTGGTCTTCGTCTAACTCTTGGGTCGACGATTCGATTCGCCTGCGCCTCTTCCAGCGTACTTTAACTAGAGCTGCTGCTAAGTGGTACATAGAGTTATCTCGCGGCATTTTCCAAGATTTCAATTCTTTAGCCATGGCTTTCCTCACACACTTTCAGTTACCGGTTCGTTATGAAGCCAGGACGCACCTCCTGACTTCTCTGAAGCAGGATAAAGCCACTCATGTCTCTGATCACATTCATGAGTGGCGGCGCCATCGTAGACTGATCAAGTTTCACATACCTGATTAGATACTAACTCACTGGTTTACCACCTCCTTTGTGAATAAAATCGCTCAGGATATTGCGATGGGAGTGTGTGTGACGAAGGAACAAGCCATTGCGCGTGCCCAATATCTGGATCTTGTATATTCTCAGTCTGGCACGCTTTATGATATCTTGCCTGATGCCCCACGGTCCGGAACCTCTAAGGCTCCACCTACCCCCGCGGTGGATGGTGTCATTGGTTCTGTCTCTCAGAATTCGAAGAAATATTCGAATGGGAAGCAGAAGTCTAATTCTTCCAACAATGCTCCTGCTAATCTCGCCCCGTCCGATTCTGGTAAAACCACGGAAGTGAATGCCGTCCAGGCCAATCCTACGGAGAAAACTTCCAAGGGGAAAAATAAGGGGAAAGGAAAATCTAAATCTGATGCCCCAAAGCCAGAATCTAAATCTCGCACTGAGGATGGCTCTCAGTGTAAACCGAAGTACCCTTGCCTAATTTGTGAAGGGGACCATTATACTAAGGATTTTCCATGACGATCCGAGGTTATTCAACTTCTCAAGGGATCTAAAGGGACTCCGGTTGTGTTAAAAGAGCCATTCCCATCTCAACAGACCCAGATGGTCGAACAGCCATCACCATCTGCACCGTTTGGGTCTCAGGTTTTCATGATGAAGGTTGCCCCACCTATCTCTGTCGCTACACGGTCAAAGGATTACAACGAACCGCGGCAGGCATCCAGGAAGGTCATCTTGGATGGACCACCTCCCCCACCTGTCTCTGGTCCGTTGGAAATCGAGAAGCCTACTCCTGAACCCGTTGTGAAGCCACCTTCTAAAGGTGTCTTATGAAGATCTTCTTATAATCTAAATGCTCGTGCCGCTCAACACTACAGCATTGTGGAAGATTTGGCATAGGCATCCTCTGCTATGTCTACGCTACAAGTTCTTCAGAGTTGTCCTTCGCAATAGAAGGCTTTACTGTCTGCCATCGGTGGCATTGATCCCGCCGACTCGAGTCTTCTCACCTTCGATTTTGATAATTTCACTCCCCGACTTCCGCATCAAATAGCTCTTATTATTCAAGTTGGGATTAACGGTCTGAAAATTCATAGGGCCGTGGTGGAAGAAGGTGATTCTACCTGCGTTATGTCCTCTTCTTGTTGGAAGGCCATCGGCTCTCCAGCCCTTTCGTCCTCTCCCAATGCTCTCGAGGCATTTGATGGTCGGGAATCCAAACCCCTGGGTGTTCTCGAGAGTCTAGCAATCACTTTACAGGGGAAGACTGTCAACATGGAAGTAGAAGTGGTTGATGCCAAAATCAAATACAATATACTTCTTGGCCGCAGCTGGACTCATGCCATGTTCTGCGTGCCGTCCACCGTCTTTCGATTCCTTAAGTTCCCTCATGAGGGAAAAATTGTCACGGTGGATAAGTTGTCATTTTTCACCTCTACCTATGAGAACAACGTGCCATACGTGGATCAAATTCAAAATCCCCCGGAAAATGTGGGACCTGGTCTCTTCAAAGACCCAGTCCTCATGGGTATTTTTCCCGCACAACCACCGCACACCGCTCAAGTTAACATGATTTCCAGGTCCGATGACCCCTGGCTTATTCCTACGCCTGAGCAGGTGTTTGAGTTTGGAGAATCAATGCCCTTGACTCCAGTAGAGATCAGCTACTGTGAAATTTTTGCCGCATCTGATCCTCCACCTCCTCAGCATGCTTCGTTGAGCATGGCTCTCGATGTCTACTCTCAATCCCCCTGGCTTGGTTAGGCCGATTCACCTGATCCTCTCAAAGAGACTTTTCCTTCCGATGAAGCCATCTTTGAAACTATGTCTCTTGAGGAGCTGCCTTGGGGCGATGGACATCATCGCTCCTCTTTTATGCCTAGCTTGGGGGCAATGACTGACTGTCTGGAGCGTTATGCTACTCAGGTTCCTACCCCTCCTCTTCAAATGCCCATTTTGACGCACGAGGTTTTTTCGGAGGGTAACCTGAGTAACATCACTCAAACTATCCCGATCAACCTCTCTGTTAAACTGAGGATTGTTGGGAACATACTTGATCATCCCCCTCCTGAGCCTCCTCCTTGGAGCTCATCGAAGCATAGTTCTTCCACTTGTGTTAAGCTCCTAAAACAATAAAACAACTTGCTACGAGGACAGTTCTTTTAAGTGTGTCAACCTCGTTAAAATAATGAAACATGAGCATTTTTCAATTCGAGTTTGGATAGATTTAGTTCAAATCTCTTTTTTTTTCAACCTTCACTCCATTTCCTATGGACTGAAGCTTGGGGGGCATGCACCTCGAATTGAGACACCATGCTGGGGGGCATGCCCGTCTTGTGTGTACATAGGTGTGTGTTTTTCATTTGTGTGCATGTATGGTGTGGTGTGCCTTGTAAACATCTTTCTGTTGATCGAGTCTACCAGGTTGTGCAGATGTCTATTCATCCATTTGTTGGTTTCGCGGATGGTGCCTCCCGCAGTACCAGGAATCTGTCTTCAGCAGCCTGGGTAATCTATGATCCTGCTGGTCAGAGTTAAACTAACTAATCAACTAGATATGAGTGGAGTAAATTAAATAATATTTAATTTACTAAATATTAACTCATTAGTCAGCTCAAGAACACTTCAGTTCACTACAGTGCATGATCAGTTCAGTGAAGACCAGTGAAAGAGATAGATGAAAGGGTAGAGTTAGCTATCAGTTGTAACTATACTGTTGCTATTTGCAACACATAGATAGGTGGAGTAAGCTATGAGTATTGCAAAGTTTAGGGTGGTGGTTTATCTATATAAGGAGGCCATCACCTAGCATTAAAATACGCAATCAAGGTTGGCTATCAAGTGGCTAAGGATTGGAGCAAGTGATTTGCTAGATCTAGCTTGATAGTGTGTAGCATGGGAGGTAGTGCATGAGAGCTTGTGAAGAGTGTTTGTACTATGATTGTTACATGATTTCTCCATTATAATATACACAATAGCTGGGGGGTTTTCAGCTATAGGCTTTCCCCATACATACTGAGTTAATGTGTGATTGATTTGATGTAAGATTGCTTCTATATTATTTCCGCATGTGACAATTAATTGTAGAAGAAGGTTATGTGTTATGCATGCAATTCGAAATTGATGTATGATCGGGTTAATATTCATTGAATAAGTGATTTATTGAGCTAATTTCTACATGGTATCAAAGCGAGATTAATTGTCGAGATCTATTACGGTGATTGCAAACTTATTTCCTCGGACAGAGTCTGCATACGGGCCAGGAAGCCTCCGGATTCATCTTTCTTCGGAAAGTGAAAGGTCTGGTAAAAGCCCCTTGCAGTCAATCTCTGATTTGGAAATAATTTGTTTTTCAAGTATAGATCGGAAGCGATAGAGCTTGGAGTTTGGAATTCGAATTTTGCAGAAGGTTGTTCTTCTTGGTGCCGGTGTTGAAAGATGTCTTCTTTCAATGGTTTGCGGCTCGAATATGCTCTTGAAGGCAGTTCGAACTATGTTGCATGGAAGGATCGCATGGAAGCAGTGTTAGAAGATAATGGTCTGAAGGAGTTCGTGGATACGGATGTCCCAAAGCCCACTGATGCAGCTTTGGTCGATGCATGGCAAAAGAAGATCGCGAAATGTCGAAGGATCCTGTTGGAGGGCGTCAAGGATCATATTGTATCCAGCCTTCATGGTAAGGCTACTCCATATTTAATGTGGAAAGCTTTGACGGATCTATTCCAGAGTAAGAGTGACCAAAGGAAGCTGGCGCTCAAAGATAAGCTCAGGAACATCAAGATGGAGAAGGGCGACAGCATCGCCGAATACCTCACGAAGTTCACTCAGTGCAGAGATGAGCTGGGAAGTGTGGGGGTGGTTGTCAAAGTTTCACTGATTGCATGCTTAGTTTCAAGTATGCTGGGATCGGTGTGGTTCTTGGACAGCGGTGCGTCATTTCATATGACAGGAGATCGGGAGTTGTTCTCAGATCTGGAGGACAAAGATTTGGGTATGCACATCGAGATGGGCGATGACGGTAGATACAGTGCGACTGGTATCGGTACCGTATCCTTTCAGAGGGAGTCTGGTAAACCCTTTGTCTTAAAGGATGTCATGCATGTACCTGGATTGAAGAAGAACCTGATTTCGGTAGCGATGTTGGAGGATAAGGGTTATGATGTTGTCTTCAGCGAAGGAAAAGCTTTCCTGCGCAGTAAGACTACAGGAGAGACCCGGAAGATAGGGGTTCGAACTCAGAACCTTTATCAGTTGCAGGTAGATGACTGCGCAGCTATGGCATGCAAGGCTGGAGATGTGGTGAGCCGGGATGATGAAGGCGAACTATGGCACAGGAGATTGGGCCATCTTCACCATGGAGCTTTGAAGATTCTGCAGCAGATTTCTACTGGACTTCCTAAGGGCACCCTTGCGCAGTCAGATCAGTGCAAGGGGTGTACTTTAGGAAAGTATGTGAAAGCCACCTTTCACGAGAAGGATAGTCGCGCCACGACGATCCTTGAGAGAGTTCACACAGACGTGTGTGGTCCTTTCTCAGTTGCTTCGACAGCAAAGCACAAGTATTATGTGATCTCTGTTGATGATTTCTCTCGAAAGTGCTGGATCTTCTTCATGCAGAAGAAGAGCGATACATTCGCGAAGTTCTGTGAGTTTAAAGCACTGGTCGAGAAGGAGTCGGGGAAGAAGGTGATTGCTCTAAGGGGTGATAACGGTGGTGAATTCATCTCGGCTGAATTCAAGGAGTTCTGCAGCGCAGAAGGGATTCGGAGAGAGCTCATCGCACCCCATAACCCACAGCAGAACGGGGTGGCTGAGCGGAAGAACAGAACGATCGTGGGTGCTGCACGGGCGATGTTGCATGATCAGGGCCTACCCCTTCAATTGTGGGCTGAGGCATGCAATACAGCAGTGTATGTGCAGAACCGTTGTCCTCACAAGGTTCTTGGCATGAGTACACCGGAGGAGGCTTATTCTGGCAAGAGGCCTGATATTTCCCATTTGCGGATCTTTGGTTCTCTTGTCTACATGCATGTGACGAAGGATGCGAGAAGGAAGCTGGATCCAACTGCTGAGGTTGGAATATTTGTGGGGTACACTGATACACCTCACAACTATCGGGTGTATGTGCCAGACTGTCGCAAGACTGTTGTGCGACGGGATATAAAATTTCAGGAGGAGAAAGCCATGCAGTGTTCGCTTGAGAGGGAGCTACACTTGCATGCAGATGAGGAGCTGTTAGTTCCTAAGGAGGAGCTTCCAGATGTGGATCAGCCACAAGAGGAGGTTCGGGAGGTGGAAGAAACCACCCAGGCAGCGCCAACCATCAGAGGGCGCATGCGCACTACAGAAGCTGAGCGACTGGCTCGGGATGCAGAGAAGGTTGTAGGACCACCTACAGCACAGCGCAGACAGAGACAGTCACCGGATCGGTACACTGGATACATGGCTCTTGTGAGTCAATGTGTTGTGACGGAGCCATCCTCTTTTGAGGAAGCTGTGGAGGAACCCGCATGGGTTGATGCCATGATCGAAGAATATGATTCGATCATCGGGAACAGTGCATGGGAGATTGTCCCAAGACCGGTTGGGAAATCAGTTGTAGGTTCGCGATGGATCTACAAGGTGAAGCAGGCGGCTGACGGGAGTGTGGAGAAGTACAAGGCGAGATTTGTCGCCCGTGGCTTCTCACGGA
This sequence comes from Pinus albicaulis, assembly GCA_034641835.2. NCBI lineage: Eukaryota > Viridiplantae > Streptophyta > Pinopsida > Pinales > Pinaceae > Pinus > Pinus albicaulis. Next base: position 1,114,029,634 of record CM076577.1, read on the forward strand.
TCGAGGGGATTGACTATGAGGAGACTTTTGCACCTGTCGCAAGGTACTCTTCCATACGGACGATCCTTGCTCTCTCAGCGCAGATGGGGTGGCACATTCATCAGATGGATGTGAAGACTGCGTTCCTCGATGGAGTTATTGAGGAAGAGGTGTACATAGAGCAGCCTGAAGGTTTTGAAATCTTCAGCAGTGAGTCGCATGTGTGCCGACTCAAGAGAGCACTGTACGGGCTGAAGCAAGCACCTCGTGCTTGGTACACTCGGATAGATAGCTACTTCACCGGGCTTGGATTCTCCAAGAGTGAGGCGGATCCAAACTTGTACCAGATTGTGGTGGAGGGGAAGCTGTTGATCATCGTACTGTATGTAGATGATCTGATTTTGACTGGCAATGAGCAGTTGATACTTTCATGCAAGGAGGATCTTGCACGAGAGTTTGAGATGAAGGACTTGGGCATCCTTCATTATTTCCTAGGATTGGAGATTTGGCAGCGCAGCGGAGGACTGTTTGTTTCTCAGGGAAAGTATGCTCGGGAGATTCTGGAGAGGTTCAACATGCAAGGCTGCAAGCCTTTTGACACTCCTCTTCCTGGTGGTTGGAGGAAGGAGGATGCTACCTCAACGGAGGTAGTGGATGCCACTGTCTATCGACAGTTGGTGGGGTCGCTTATGTATCTGGTCAATACACGACCCGATATATGCTATGCAGTTAACCAGCTTTCGCAAGCTATGGTTAAGCCTACCAAACTCTTTTGGAAGGCAGGAAAGCATGTATTGCGC